>JAYDYQ010001088.1:43543874-44207342 GCA_034814905.1 Penstemon davidsonii | reverse complement strand
GTACATACGGTCCCTCTAACGACTAATTTCCCGATCGAGACCTAGGGTGTGTGAATTAGTCAGCACCTCTAATTATCTCGATTCTGTACTTTCTAATTCTGGATAATAATTCCAGTGTGACTGCTAAATTTGGAAACCCCTTTCCAAATCCGTCACTGACCATGGCCATGGATTTCTCGGAATGTATTATCTAAGAATGTACAGGAAATTCCCTCATTCATTACAATGAGTCGGTAGATCCCATCTTGATGCTAACCACTCGCGTATACGACTGTACGTACCCAATGTAGGCGCACAATGGTCAGGCTACGTGACCGGCTCCTAAATCAAAGCACGCACACCCGTATACCGAATTCGCCCTAGCACCTCAAGTCTAAGGACTAAATCGTACACTGTTATAAGTCCTGAGAAACATCCCATCACTGATATGCTTTACGCACTTCCACAATGGGTTTCTCTGTTCGGGTCGTTCGATGCGTTCGATCCCCTATCGAACCACCTAGTCATATGCACTGACATCAAATGTCTTGTTCATGAAACTCCACAAATTCACTCCATGTGAATCATGCATAATCCTACAAGTCTTGACGATTCCTTCGATACCCCGTCTCGACAGGAATCTATGACTTGGAACACTTTTGAGATCACGACCTTAGAGACTGTTTCATGATTGCACTCAATACTGAAGTGAATCGTCCCATAGTCATGAGTGATCTCAGGGTTTCAACCAATCGCTTAAATGTGTTCGCGAAAGATGAAGTTGGCCATTAGTTTATCTTATTAAATAAATAAACTTTGCGTATTAATTAATAAATCAAAGATTCATTCAAGATAAAATAGTCCTATTACAAGCTATTGAGTTGGCTTGCAGGGCACTATCCTATCAATCTCCCACTTGCCCTAAAGCCAATCACAAACATTTCTAAGACCCATCTTCACAAGATGTTCTTCGAACACTTTTTGCGATAGTGGCTTCGTTAGTGGATCAGCTACGTTATCTTTTGAGTCGACACGTTCCATTTGAATGTCTCCTCTACCAATGATTTCTCTAATCACATGGTATTTCCTCATCACGTGTTTGGACTGATGGTGTGATCTCGGCTCCTTTGCTTGAGCGATTGCCCCATTGTTGTCACAGAAGACTACTATGGGTTCTGCAATGCTAGGTACCACATCCAACTCTTGGATGAAGTTTCTCATCCAAACACTTTCCTTTGCTGCATCCGATGCGGCAATATATTCTGCTTCAGTGGTTGAATCTGCAGTGGTGGACTGCTTGGAACTCTTCCAACTCACCGCTGCTCCGTTGAGGCAAAATATATATCCAGAATTGGATTTATAATCATCCACGTCAGACTGGAAACTCGAATCCGTGAATCCTTCGAGCTTCAATTCTCCACTACCGCCGTAGACCAAGAACATATCCTTAGTCCTTCTCAGGTACTTGAGGATAGCCTTTACGGCGGTCCAGTGTTCCTCCCCGGGATTTGACTGGTAGCGGCTCGTAACACTTAGAGCGTGTGCTACGTCAGGTCTAGTACATAACATCGCATACATTATGCTGCCTATGGCAGACGCATAAGGTATGAGAGACATTCTCTTCCTTTCTTCATCATTTGTAGGGCTCATAGATTTAGAAAGAGAGATCCCATGTCTCATAGGAAGCAATCCCTTCTTGGATTCTTCCATACTGAACCGTTTCAGTATAGTGTTAATGTACTGAGATTGGGAGAGTCCTAACATCTTCTTCGATCTATCTCTATAGATACGTATTCCCAATACGTAAGATGCGTCTCCCATATCTTTCATGGAGAATTGCGTGGATAACCACGCTTTCGTCTGCGTTAACGTTCTGATATCGTCTCCGATCAACAGAATGTCATCGACATACAACACAATAAATTGTACTGAACCCCCTTCGAATTTCTTGTACACACATGACTCATAAACGTTCTTGATAAAGCCAAACCCTTTGACTGTCTCATCAAAACGTTTGTTCCAGGTTCGGGATGCCTGTTTTAGGCCATAAATTGACCTTTGAAGTTTGCAGACCTTATGCTCACTTCCTTTAGATGTAAAGCCTTTTGGCTGTTGCATAAAGATTTCCTTATCAATGTCTCCATTGAGAAAGGCGGTCTTTACATCCATTTGCCATATCTCGTAGTCATACCACGCGGCTATGGCTAATAATATCCGAATGGATTTTGACATCGCTACTGGAGAAAAGGTTTCCTCATAGTCTATACCAGGCCTTTGAGAATAACCTTTCGCCACAAGGCGAGCCTTATGAGTCAAAACTTCTCCATTCATTCCAAGCTTGCGCTTGAAGATCCACTTACAGCCTACAGGGACAGTTCCCTCAGGTGGATCAACCAAGGTCCATACCTTGTTGGAATGCATGGAATCCATTTCGGATTGCATGGCTTCCTGCCATGCACCCGAGTCTATGTCTGACATAGCTTCTTCGTATGTCCTTGGATCACCATCCAATTGATCATTTTCGTGGATGAAGCCGAACCTTTCGGGTTCTCTACGAATTCGATCGGACCTTCGAAGTACTGGTGTACTAGATGGTTCAATAGGTTCAGGATCAACTCCCACTGTTTGTGGGGATGGGTCCACTTCCTGGACTTCATCAAGTTCTACGGACACCCCGCTTCTTTTAGTGAGGAAGTCATCCTCTAAGAAGTGGGCGTTCCTAGACACGAACGTCTTTCGTTCTTTAGGGTCGTAGAACAGGTATCCAATGGATTCCTTTGGATACCCCACAAATTTGCACAAACTAGATCTACTATCTAGTTTATCTCCCTTCTTGTTCCTAACATAGGCAGGAGATCCCCATACTCGTAAGTACGAATACATGGGTGCTTTACCAAACCATTCTTGGTGTGGCGTCGTCGGCACCGACTTTGAAGGTACTATATTAAGTATCTTTGAAGCCGTTAAGAGGGCTAAGCCCCAAAATGAAAAAGGTAGATCAGCGAAACTCATCATGGAACGAACCATGTCCAACAAAGTTCGGTTCCTTCTCTCAGACACACCATTCAACTGTGGTGTTCTAGGAGGAGTTCGCTGTGAGAGAATTCCATTCTCTACAAGATAATCGAGGAATTCTTGACTTAAGTATTCCCCACCTCGATCAGATCGAAGTGCCTTAATACTATGTCCAAGTTGGTTCTCAACTTCCATTCGAAACTCTTTGAACTTTTCAAAAGCTTCGGACTTATACTTCATTAGGTACACATACCCAAAACGACTGTAGTCGTCTGTGAAGGTAATGAAGTATGAGAATCCTCCTCTTGCACTGACACTCAGTGGTCCACAAACATCGGTATGGATCAAATCCAAGGTTTGTTTGGTTCGCTCTGGTTTCCCAGTAAAAGGCGTTTTGGTCATCTTTCCCTTGAGACAGGACTCGCAAGTTGAGAGATCATCTAGGTTCTGTATTTCAAGAGCCCTAGAGGAAACCAACTTTTGAATTCTACTCTTGGATATATGTCCAAGCCTAGCGTGCCATAACTGTGGACTATTATCATCTTGTTTTCTTTTCTTTGATTGAATGTGCATGACATTAGAATTAGCAGGTTCTAAGGAATAAAGACCATCTATCAAAGTACCACTAGCATAAGTAAAACCACCTTTTATTATGCTAAAATTTCCATTAGAAATGGAAAAACAAAAACCATCATTATCCAACAAAGGAATCGAAATAATGTTTTTGATAATAGTCGGTACGTACAAACAGTCTTTTAAAACCAAAGTAAAATTCCCTAAAACTAATTCAACGTCCCCTATGGCCTCTGCCGCAACCCTTGCTCCGTTTCCAAAGCGCAGGATCCTATCCCCAGGTTTAAGAGGTCTTACTGCTCCCATCACCTGCAAATCATTGCAGATATGAGAACCAGCTGCGGTGTCTAACACCCATGATGCACAGTTAATTGAAATATTAACTTCAATAAAGAAAATACCTTTGGCTACCGTTTTAAGGTAGTCAGGGCAGTTCCTTTTCCAGTGCCCTGCTTTCTTGCAGTGGAAACATTCATCTTCTGGGCTCTTTCTCTTTTTCTCGACAACCTTCTTGGTTGTTTTAGAAGAGAACACTTTCTTCTTCTTCTTGCCCTTCTTTGGCTTTGCAGCCTTGGGTTGCTCAGCAATCAAGACAGACTTCTCCTTCTTAAGGGTAGCTTCTGCCGTTACCAACATATTGGTCAGTTCGTGAAGAGCGAGATTTCTCTCCTCCATGTTGAAATTCAACACGAACTGATCAAATGAGCGTGGTAGAGTATGGAGTAATAGGTCAGTGCTAAGATCAGCGTGCAAGTCTACTTCCAAGTTCTCTAATTTTTCAATCAGATTAATGAAACGAAGACAGTGATCTTTCACACTTGAACCCTCAGCCATTCTCAGATTGAATAACTCCCTCGTCGTCTTGAACCTTTCGGTCCGAGACTTCTCTCCAAACATATTTCGGAGATGGAGAAGTATATCAACAGAATGCAACATCTTTGCATGCTGTTTCTGCAGCTCATTGGTCATTGATGCTAGCATTAGGCAACGAACCTGAATATCATCATCAACCCATCTAGCATGGGTGGCTCGTTCCTCTTCCGAAACTCCTTCCGGAAGTGCTCCAGGCATTGGGGCATCGAGAACATAGCTCCGACGATCGGAGTCGAGGACTATCCTCAAATTTCTTAGCCAGTCGATAAAATTTGATCCGTTCAGTTTGTTAGTGTCAAGGATGATAGATAATGGATTCTTAGACATTTTCGCAAAATGATCTACAAAATGAAATGATAACGTTCAGCTGACTGATCTAAATTAATACTTATAATTAACGACTATTGGACTTGTTATCGAAAAAGTTCTCCCACTATTTTCTCGAAACAATTACCCCTTCAATTGTTCGGGAAATCTTATTTCCTAGCAGGTCTTGACGTCCCAGCAGACATTAATTGCACCCACGACTCGCGGCCATACAATTAATTCCCTAGGTAGGTATACTATTACCAATTGTGTCCCTACACAACCTTCAAGCTATTTTGCCTCGATTTTCGCACTCATCTAGCACTGCTACATCATGAGTGGTACTACTCGTTAAGTCTAACCCATCAATCTTGATGAGCAACTGGCCCGGTCATGAAATCCCCATAACTTGGTTATGATCGATGTTCACATCCCGACCAATCCTCACCCTTGTCAAGTTTAGTTAAAAACGAGAATCAAGGAGTTTCGCGTATTGTCTCTTTCTTCGACTCGGGTGCCAGACTCTGGATCACCTTTATTGATAAGTGGACAACTCACGCTAGTTCCTATTGATGGAAGGCTTGGATATTAAAACTTTATTTTAATGTACCCAATATGACTTAATATTATTATCAAGAGGGGGTTTTCGGGTTTAAGAGTTTGAGGTAACTCTACTCGAGATCTCACCGTTCCAGTTATGCATTATCTTTTATTTACGATCTAAATTACTAGCGCGTATCACCATACATGCTAAGAAAATAAATACGTAAATAAATCATACACACCTAGCATGCATGCTACCACAGTATGTTTTCGATCGGGAGCCTCCTATGCGGACCACCATCGAGCCAAAGACGATGGTCCTATTGGTCAATCTAATAGGTTTCAAAGAGGCCTACTCTATTACACATTTTACCATGCATACATGGCCTTTAGTCTTCTTGGGCTCCCACCTTGCTTGTAACGGGCCTCCATCCTAGTCTAATAAAACAGTAAAGCCCTATCTATTACAATGGCTCAAAGTGGCCCAAAAACTTAAGGCTCGCAGGCCCAATAAAACCAACAAATTAAAAATAACCAATCACATCTACCCTAAGGGTCAAGGCTCGGCGCGATCGAAAACCACGTAAACAGTTCACGTAGAGCAAGAAACAAGCAAAACAGATTTTCTTATTTCTTATTTTATTTTAAAACTCCTTTTAAAAATTTTTTTTTTTTATAATTCTAGTTTTAAAACTCATTTTAAAACAATCCATAAGCTTATTTTAAAACACCTTTTAAAACAATCTCTTTGATTCTCACTCTAGTCCCTACTAATTATGATAAAATTAACCTTTCGGATATACTAAACCCTTTTAGTGCACAAAACAGTTTCTGTTTTTCAACCTTTGAAAAATTACAGTTCGGCCCCCTGAATTTTCGAAAATTACATTTTGACCCCTCAACTTTAGGAAATTACAAATCAGCCCCAAAATTTCCAGAACATGCAAATCGGACCAGCAAGCAGAAAATTAACAAAATTTCCAGAAACTTTCGTTTAATGCAAAACAGACCCCTGAATTTACGGCAATTGCAAAAACAGCCCAAACCTTTCGTAAATTGCAAAACAGTCCAGATTTTAAAAAATTCCAGAAATTACAATTTGGTCCAGAATTGCAGAAAATGAAAATTTTACTTTCTGTCCAGATTTTACAAAAATCGCAATTTGCAAACAAGCCCTCAAATTTTCGGTAATTACAGATTTGGCCCAAAACCGAAAAGTGCATAGATCCGAACAATTTAATTTATCATAACAAGCAAGAATCAAAAATCAGAACACAACAAACACATATATCCATATATTTTGATGTGTTCAGGCCTTTTCATATGTGCATAATAAATTTGGCTCTGATACCACTGTTGGGATTTTATGGGTATGATTGTCAAATACAACGTTGCGGAATATAAAATTTTTCAATTTTTCATACACCAATTCCCAAGAACATTTATTAGCACATATGAATAAGGTTGAATACAATTTAGCAACAAATTACTAAATTAAAAGTGGTAAATCGAATTTACCTCACCACAGGCAAGGTGGTGGTTTCTCCGGTCTTCTCTTCTCGTTCACTAGAGCACCCCAAGTGTTGTGCCTCCAGAGATTAGTCCACACCAGCTAGATGAATGACACCTTCAATTCTTAGGCTTAGAAATGGAAGAGAAGGTTTCTTGTCAATGGCAGATCTAGATCTAGATCTAGATCTAAGTGAAGAAGAGAGCAAGAGGGAGAGAGGGGGGCGGCCAAGTGAGGGGGCGGCTAGGTCTAGGTTTTAGCTTAGGGTTTGAGTCTCCACTTAGACTCCTTTATATAGCCACCTTCAAGGCCCCTTTGTGTGCAAGACTTAGTATGGGCCATTAATTAAATTGGCCCATGTCTTGCATTAATTTAATTAAACCATTTAATTAAATTAACCCAATTAATCCAATTAATTTTCTCCCACTTTAATTAACTCTTTAATTAATATTTAATTAATTAGACTATCTAATTAATTATTTCTCTCTCAGAATTAACTCTTTAATTCTTTTATTTGATTTAACTCTTTAAATCAAACCTTTCCTTAATTGACTGTCACTGTCCAACTGTATTGTGTGTGACCCTCTAGGTTCACCATCAATTGGCCGTAGGCCCACGACTTTCGTGATTTAATTAATGAGCAATTAATATTCAATTAATTGCTCCGATCAATAAACTCCTTTAATTGACCACTCCAGAATTAATCTCCCATTAATTCAGGAGTACCCACACCTCATGGTCGATGTCTAGCCACAAGCCCATGAGGCCCAACTTCAGGTGAATTGATATTAGTGAACCTCACCTCTTATAAGTACCATGTACATACGGTCCCTCTAACGACTAATTTCCCGATCGAGACCTAGGGTGTGTGAATTAGTCAGCACCTCTAATTATCTCGATTCTGTACTTTCTAATTCTGGATAATAATTCCAGTGTGACTGCTAAATTTGGAAACCCCTTTCCAAATCCGTCACTGACCATGGCCATGGATTTCTCGGAATGTATTATCTAAGAATGTACAGGAAATTCCCTCATTCATTACAATGAGTCGGTAGATCCTATCTTGATGCTAACCACTCGCGTATACGACTGTACGTACCCAATGTAGGCGCACAATGGTCAGGCTACGTGACCGGCTCCTAAATCAAAGCACGCACACCCGTATACCGAATTCGCCCTAGCACCTCAAATCCAAGGACTAAATCGTACACTGTTATAAGTCCTGAGAAACATCCCATCACTGATATGCTTTACGCACTTCCACAATGGGTTTCTCTGTTCGGGTCGTTCGATGCGTTCGATCCCCTATCGAACCACCTAGTCATATGCACTGACATCAAATGTCTTGTTCATGAAACTCCACAAATTCACTCCATGTGAATCATGCATAATCCTACAAGTCTTGACGATTCCTTCGATACCCCGTCTCGACAGGAATCTATGACTTGGAACACTTTTGAGATCACGACCTTAGAGACTGTTTCATGATTGCACTCAATACTGAAGTGAATCGTCCCATAGTCATGAGTGATCTCAGGGTTTCAACCAATCGCTTAAATGTGTTCGCGAAAGATGAAGTTGGCCATTAGTTTATCTTATTAAATAAATAAACTTTGCGTATTAATTAATAAATCAAAGATTCATTCAAGATAAAATAGTCCTATTACAAGCTATAGAGTTGGCTTGCAGGGCACTATCCTATCAGAGTGTTCTATTCTTGAGTTTGAGACTTAGAAGAATTCTGCTTCAGAAATTTTCTCTCAAATGTGTTGTATCTTCTTCTTCAACTCACGAACTGAACTATTTATACTTGAGATTTGAAAATCTGCCTATTGAGAGATCGACAGGTGTCCAAATCCTCGAGTACTAGTCCTTCTGCAGAAACGGCTACCTGCGACTGAACACTGTACACTTTGCTGTACCTTCTGTCAGTCCGCATTAAATGCACCAATCTGATACAAGGTTTCTCTTCAATCATTTGTCATAAATACCCTTCCTCTTCAGCATTTGTTACTCCAAGTGCATTTATTACCGTTGATCAGACTTCTTGATCCCTTCTACTCTGCTGATTGAAATCACTCGTCTGATGTATACTCGGCTGATCCCAAACTTGAACTAATCTTATTTGAGTCGGCTGATAGTCCACCAGTCTGATTCCTTTCTTCAGGAACAGATCAGTAGTCTTCAGGACCATATTTGTGATAGGATAGTACCCAGCAAGCCAACAAATACGAGCTTGTAAGGGAACTACCTTAGAAAGCAATCTTATGATTCATAAGATAATACGCCCGTTTATTCATAGTACGTGAATTAAACAATGGCCATCTTCATCTCTCGCGAACTTATCTAAGCGATTGGATGAAATCCTAAGATCACATTCGACTATGGGACGATTCACTTCAGTACTGAGTGCAATCATGAAACAGTCTCTAAGGTCGTGATCTTAAAATTGTTCCAAGTCATAGATTCCTATCGAGACGGGGTATCGAGGGAATCGCTAAGACTTGTAGGATTATGCATGATTCACATGAAGTGAATTTGTAGAGTTTCATGAACAAGACATTTTGATGTCAGTGCATATGACTAGGTGGTTCGATAGGGGATCGAACGCATCGAACGACCCGAACAGAGAGACCCATCGTGGAAGTGCATTAAGCATATCGGTAATGGGAAGTCTCTCAAGACTTATAATAGTGTACGATTTAGTCCTCGGACTTGAGGTACTAGGGCGAATTCGGTACACGGGAATACGTACTTTGATTTAGGAGCCGATCACATAGCCTGATCATTGTGCGACTACTTTGGGTACGTATGAACGTGTACGCGAATGGTTAGTACTAATATAGGATCTATCGACTCATCTTGATAAGATGAGAGAATTTCCTGTAGGTTCTTAGATAGTAAATTCCGAGAAACCCACGGCCGTGGTCAGTGACGGATTTGGAAAGGGGTTTCCAAATTTAGCAGTCACACTGGAATTATTATCCTGAATTAGAAAGTACAGAATTGAGATAATTAGAGGTGCCGACCAATTCACACACCCTAGGTCTCAATCGGGAAATTAGTTGATAGAAGGACCGTATGTACATGGCATTTATAAGAGGTGAAGGTTCACGAATATCAATTCACCTGAAGTTGGGCCTCATGGGCTTGTGGCTAGACATCGACCATGAGGTGTGGGTACTCATGAATTAATAAGGAAATTAGTTCTAGAGTGGTCAATTAAAGTGCTTAATTGATCGGAACAATTAATTACATATTAATTGCTCACTAATTAAATCACGAGAGTCGTGGGCCTGCTGCCAATTGATGGTGAACCTAGAGGGTCACACACAATACAGTTGGACAGTGACAGTCTAAAAGGAAACGTTTGATTTAAGGGATTAAATCAATAAATGAATTAAAGTGTTAATTCAAATGAGAAGAATAATTAATTAGATGGTCTAATTAATTAAACGTGAATTAAAGTGTTAATTCGAAATGGAGAATTATTAATTAGAATGTCTAATTAAATAATCGATTAGAATGTCTAATTGATTAAACTATTAATTAAGGTGTTAATTAATTAGGAAGATTAATTAATTAATAGTGGATTAATTAATTAAACTTCAAGGGCCGATTTTAAGCTAAGGGAATATTAATTAAATTAATCTCGGATTAATTAATTAAGCTAGGGGGCGATTTTGCTAGGAATTAAAAGTTGGAAGAGATATATTCTTGTAGGACAAGAAAGAAGAAGAAGATATGATATCTATATATATCTTCCTTATGTGATAAGGAAAGATATACTAAAGATATGATATATATCTTCCTTATGTGATAAGGAAAGATATATCAAAGATATGATATATCTCTATTAGAAGAAGGAGTCTTCTAATAAGAGATATATATATATCACTATATCTCTAACCTTAACAACTAATGCACAACCAATGCAAAAGAAAAGAGCTGAAAATTACCAGCCCTAGCCACCCCTATCCCCTTGGCCGATCCCAGCCCTAGCCGCCCCTCTCCTTGTTTCTTCTCAATCTAGATCTAGATCTAGATTAAAGTTCCTGAAGTAGACAATTCCATAATCCTAGTTCTGAGCCTGAGGATTACGTGAAGTCATTCAAATCCATCTGGTGTGGACTTTTCTAGAGGCACAACACTTGGGGTGCTCTAGTGAACTTTTGAAGACCGGAGAAAAACCACCACCTTGCCTGTGGTGAGGTAATTTTCGAAATTACCAACTTTTTAATGTTTTGAATTGTGATTCAAAAACCTGTTTTTCGTATGAGTTAGATAACTGAAATCCTGGGCTCATGGGTTTTCGTGTGTATTAAAATTTTTGAATATTCCGCATGTTGTTTTTGACAATAGTACCGCGCATAACCCAACAATTTGACTCGTCTGAAATAGATCTTCCTTAGTCAAATATCTTTGAAGGTTTGTACTAAGCTTTCATACTTAGCTGATTCTGATGTTTTGGAAATCATCAAAACCTCCCTTCACTTTATATCTTCCATCTTCATCTTCATCCAACAATTTACCCCTTTTTGATGATGACAAAACTTCAGCTAAGTACATGTACCTAAAACTAAAGTTAAGTCCTCAAAAATTTCTGAGATAGAAATAGTTTGTTGGAAACTTGAACTTTTATAGATTATATCAATTGATTACAAGTTACAAGTTCATCAGATGAGGTAGCAGAAAATAAAATTTTACAAGTGATTTACAAAAAGATTACAAGAGACCTAGTCTAATTTCTTAATCTAGTCCTTCTTCTCTTCTTGTGTTTCTCCTTCATCTTCACCTTCAAGATCTTCATCTTCTTGATCAGAGCTAGAGAGTTCTTTTTCCAGCATCTCAAATTTCTTCTTGAGATCCTCTATTCTCTTATACTTGACGTCTGGATTGAGCTGTTCAGCAGCTGAGTCCTTGGAAGCAGCAATTTCCTTATCAGATTTTACTGGTTCTTTGGGCTCTTCATCAGCAACGTTCTCTGCCTCAGTTACTTCCTTATATGGTCTGCTCGTATGTTCATCAGCTTCCTTCTCAACAGACTCAATCTTTTCAGTAACTTCAGCTGATAGATTAGCATCAGCAGCCTTCTTTGTTGTAGAACCTCCGTCTTCCCCCTTTTTGTCAGCATCAGCAGGGTCAACAGGTTCTTCAGGCAACACTGGAGTGATGTTAATGGCTTCACATATCAGTCTGATGTTTTTATCCACCGCCAGAAGATGATTTTCCTTCTTCAGTTGCTGCAAGGTGTCGTAGGACTCAATCTTTTGAAGTGTCAGATCCACTTGATCACTTAGCTGAATCTGAGAGGTCAGAATCAGATCAGCTGAGGTTGTGAATGCTTTCAACATGCCTTCTGTTTTCTCTTCTTGAGCCTCCATTGCTTTTGCAACAACTTCATTTATGTCCCTCCAACCAGCTGTGTTATTCTTGACCCTTGCTCCAAATGTTTCCACATCTAGTCTGATAGCCTGAACTTCGTTCTTGATACTTGCAATTTCTTCCACTATCAGAGGGCTAGGATCAGCAGCCTTGGGAGCTCTTTCAGCAGCAGCAGCAGACAGTAGAGTTGAGGCCATCTCCTCAAATTTCTTCAACTGTTCTCTGTGTCTATCTTCCATTTCCTTCATAGAATTTGCAATCAACTGTTGAATGGACTCCAAGATAGGTGATTGCGAGTTTGCTGAAGTTGATGGAATGACTGTGCTTGCTTGAACAATTTCAGGAGCTTTCTCAGTCTCCTTAGGTTCATCAGTCAGAGTAGTCTGCTGTTGAGACAACTGCTCTGATGATGAGGGTAGCTTCTGGACTTGTATTGGCTCATCAATTTCTGTAACAACATCAATACCATTATCAGAGACAACAGATTTATGAGTAAAAATGAAAGCAGGCTCAAATGGTGATGTTGTCTGTTCTGGTAGATCTTCATAAGTTTTGATGGCCGGTCCAAAAACAATCTGTTGTAAGCTTGGCAGGGGCGTCATAGAACTAGAATGACCCTTCAGATATCTGGTCTTTTTAGCCCAAATTCCCAAAGTCACGGAAATAGCCAGCTTAACAGCTCTGTCATGTAGATCTTCATTCTTTCCAGGCTTTTCAGGGACAGAGTCTTGAATTTTCTTGGCCTCAGATTTTGCCAACTTTCTTAGCCTGTAATGAACCATATCCATGAAGTGATCTGAATCCAGTGCTTGCTTCAAGCATCCTGTTTCCAGCCACTGCAGAACCCATTTTTTCTTCTGCAGCAAACTCCTTCCATTGGATTATTTGCACTTTGGTCTTTGTCAGACGATAGTCTCTCCACCTGTTGTATCTTATCTTTTCAGCAACAAAGAGACTCTGACGGACCAGTATGTTGTTATACCTTTCAAGCTCCACTTCAAATCTTTTGAACACCTCTGAATCATTTTGAACAATCTCCAGAGCATGCTTCAATTCAGATCTTTGTTTCTTTCTCAGCTTGGGTATAGGCATAACTGACTTAGGCTTTTTCTTTTCTCCAATTACAATACCACCAGTAGACTTGGACCATGAGCATCCTTGGTACTGGCTTCCAAAGCTTGAGCCAAGTCTTGAGCTTCCTTAGCAGCAATCTCAGCTTCAGTCATGTTTTTGGCTTGAGCTGCAAGCTCACTAAGTTTAAGAGCTTTCTTGTACTCTGCTTCCTCTTGCTTCTTCTGAGAAGCAGCAGTTACCTTCCCTTTACCAGTTCTCTTCCTTCTGGCAGCAGGGGACTCCACTACTTTTAGTGGGACAGCATCAATGGGTTTGGGATGAATGAGTGGGACATTCACCTCTGCTGTCGGATTAGTCGGCTGTTCACTCTCAGCAGCCTTGTCTACTGCATCCACTGGTCTCTCAGCAGTAGTAGAAGTTTCCTTAACTTTTGTAGTTGGATCAACGGTGAAGGTAACTCGTTGTCCTCCCAAGGTTAGCTTCTTTCTTGCCTTTGACTTAGGCATTATTTCAGTTGGTTGGGGTTCAGTAGTACTCTTCACTGAACTTCTTGTCCTCTTTCCAACTTTCTCTATTTGAACTGGTTCATCAGACTCAGTTCTCTCTGGAGATGTTTCAACAGTCATCTCCGCAATATCCTTAGCCACATCAGTGACTATCTTGTCAGCAGCAGCAACTTCAGACTCTACTGATCTGGCTTGAACAGCAGGGTCAGCTGTTTGATCAGCAGACTGAGTAGTGTGTTTAACAATTTTTGGCTTCTTGGTAGCAGCAGGCTTCTCTGCCTTTCCCTTCGCGTTTCTTTTCGGAGTCGTTACAGCCTTGGTTTCAACCTTAACAGGCTCATACATCTTCATCTCCTTCAGAGCATGACCCATTTGCAAGTGGACAACGAAGAGTCGCAATCAGATGACTCAACATTATCACATGCCCATTCTTCTTCAATGCCAGAATGTAGAAATAATGAATTGCCCAGTTAACTGGCAACCCATAGTAGATGCAAGCCATGGTTTGGTACCTTCTTCTTGGTAGCCCATCCAAGGAGCTGGTAGAACACTCCAAAATCTTCGCAATGATGTCTGCGAACCTCTGAAACTCATCCTTCAACTGAGTCTTCATCAAAGTTCCAGTCATCTCTTCTCCCTCCTTCGCACAAACATTCCAGAATTCTCCCTCTTTCTCTGAACCCAGAGTGAACACTTCTCCTCCTTCATTCTTCAATCCGTAAACTTCACTCAGCACAACAGGAGAAACACAGATAGTCTTCTCCCCAATGGTAGCCACCATTGTCATCTTGGTTAAATCGTTCTTTCTTGTTTTGTAGAACTCAGCCACTTCGTCAGTAAAAACGTAATCTTCATGAGCTTCCAAAACATTTACCAGAGACGCCTCTTTGATTTTAACCATGATTTCCTTCATTAGAGGAGTTCCAGAAGCATAGAACTTCTCATAGTTCAAATAACGTCCTTCAGCTCCGGCCATTTTAGTGAATTTGAAGTAGTTTGAGAAGATTTAGAATACTTTAAGACAGAAAGCAGATAGATCAGTAACTTCTTTTTCACTTAAGAGAATTTTGGGTGCGTAAGGTTTACCCTTCTGATCAGATCTGGATTTATAGATTATGAATCGCATAGGTGTCCGTGTTTTACGTGAACGGTTTGATTTAATCTGTCAGTTTTTAATCGTGCGGGCGAGAATTGCGGAATTCAAAAATTATTAATTATGTCAGACAGACGGGAATTTGAAACGCCACATGTATGTTACTTATAAAAGCGTGCTTTTGATAAAAACGTTTTTGTACAACACTTAAATATAAGCTTACATAAATAACAACAGATTAGTAAAATACTTATCTGATAAACGACTTGTCTGATACAATATATCACTAGTGAAAGATAATATCTAGTGATCTTCCTTTGCTGTTTGTCAATCCAGCAAGATAAATAATCTTCAAATCTTCAAGAATTAAGAACAAATCTTCTGATTAAAACAACTTCAACTAACTGTCATTGAAAATTTCATCTTTAAAACAGGAGTACCGCTAGTCTTACACGTTCCCCCTGAATTCAAGAATTCATCAGTCAACTAGTCTGTTGAGAGTCAGTCTTCTTGAAGTGTAACACTTGTTGATATCAGATTAGTCAGCTGTTGAACCCAGTCTTCTGATAGGTTCCCCCTCAGCTTATGAATCCAAATTTAACAAGCCCAGTTCTACTCTTAGAGTAGAAAATCTTGCATCACTCAATGGTTTGGCGAAAATGTCAGGAATCTGATCGTCTGTATGAACATACTCAATAATAACATTTCCTTTTTCAACATGGTATCTGATGCAGTGATGTTTGATCTCAATATGCTTAGTCCTGGAATGACTAGTAGTATTCTGAGTAAGTGAGATTGCACTTGTATTGTCACAGTAGATAGGGATTCCACTGATCTTGAGATTATAGTCTTCTAGTTGATGCTTTAACCAAAGTATTTGTGCCCAACATGCTCCAGCAGCAATGTATTCAGCTTCAGCAGTAGATATGGATACTGAAGTCTGTTTCTTACTCATCCATGAGATCAGACGACTGCCTAAAAATTGACAAATACCTGTTGTACTCTTCCTATCAATTTTGCAGCCAACAAGGTCAGAATCTGAATATCCAATTAGTTCAAATCCTGATTCCCTTGGGTACCACAATCCCAATTCTTGTGTGCCTTTGAGATACTTTAATATCCTTTTGGCAGCTAAGAGGTGAGATTCCTTAGGATCTGATTGAAATCTCGCACAAACCCCAACATAATACATAATATCAGGTCTGCTAGCTGTTAAGTATAACAGTGACCCAATTATGCCTCTGTACTTGGTAATGTCAACTGATTTGCCACCTTCATCCTTGTCCCGACGAAGACCAGTAGACATAGGAACATTAACAGATGAGCTAGTTTCCATACCAAATTTCTTGAACAGATCTTTTGTGTACTTTGCTTGATTAATAAAAATACCATCAGGTAGCTGTTTAACTTGTAATCCAAGAAAGTAATTCAGTTCTCCCATCATGCTCATTTCAAACTTGTTCTGCATCAGCTTAGAGAACTTCTCACACATCTGTTTGTTAGTTGAACCAAAAATAATATCGACCACATATATTTGTACCAACAATATATGATTATCCCATTCAATAGTGAACAAAGTCTTATCTACTTTACCCTTGCAAAATCCTTTGACTAAAATAAAATCAGATAAAGTATCATACAATGCTCTTGGAGCCTGTTTCAGTCCATAGAGAGCTTTCTTCAGACGATACACCTTGTCTCCTTGTTGATAAGCTTCAAAACCAGGAGGTTGTTCAACACAAACTTCCTCTTGCAGTTCTCCATTGAGAAAAGCAGACTTCACATCCATCTGATAGACAGTGAAGTTCTTGTGAGCAGCATAGGCTAAGAATAATCTGATTAATCTGATTGCTTCAAGCCTTGCAACTGGTGCGAATGTCTCATCAAAATCAATGCCTTTTTCTTGGCAATAACCTTTGGCAACTAATCTTGCTTTGTTTCTGGTAACAATACCATCTTCATTCATTTTATTCCTGAATACCCACTTAGTGCCAATTACCCTTTGATGAGTAGACGAAGAAGATACAACACATTTGAGAGAAAATTTCTGAAGCAGAATTCTTCTAAGTCTCAAACTCAAGAACAGAACTATTTATACTTGAGATTTGAAAATCTGCCCGTTGAGAGATCGACAGGTGTCCAAATCCTCGAGTACTGGTCCTTCTGCAGAAACGGCTACCTGCGATTGAACACTGTACACTCTGCTGTACCTTCTGTCAGTCCGCATTAAATGCACCAATCTGATACGAGGTTTCTCTTCAATCATTTGACATAAATACCCTTCCTCTTCAGCATTTATTACCGTTGATCAGACTTCTTGATCCCTTCTACTCTGCTGATCGAAATCACTCGTCTGATGTATACTCGGCTGATCCCAAACTTGAACTAATCTTATTTGAGTCGGCTGATAGTCCACCAGTCTGATTCCTTTCTTCAGCAACAGATCAGTAGTCTTCAGGACCATATTTGACTCGTCTGAAATAGATCTTCCTTAGTCAAATATCTTTGAAGGTTTGTATTAAGCTTTCATACTTAGCTGATTCTGATGTTTTGGAAATCATCAAAACCTCCCTTCACTTTATATCTTCCATCTTCATCTTCATCCAACAACCTTACTTTCTTTGATTGTCCGTATACGAAAAATAGGCAAATCACATACAAGCTAAATATAAATCAATAAATAAAATAAAACATACACACCTAGCATGCATGCTACCACAATATGTTTTCGATCGGGAGCCTCCTATGTGGGCCATCATCGAGCCATGATGTTGGCCCAATTGGTCAATCTAAAGGGTTCTTAATGGTCCTAGGCTATTACATTAATAACCATGCATACATGGCCTTGAACTCTTCTTGGGCCTCCACCTTGCTTGTAATGGGCCTCCATCCTAAACTATTTAAAAGTAAAGCCCTAATCTATTACAAAGTGGCCCATAAACTTAAGGCTCGCAGGCCCAATAAAAACCAAACAATAAAATAAACCAATCACATCTACCCCTAGGGTCAAGGCTCGGCACGATCGAAAACCATGTAAACAGTTCACGTAGAGCAAGAAACAAGCAAACAACTTTTACGTATTTATTTCTTACTTTAAAACACATTTTAAAATAAACTATGATTCTTACTTTAATCACTACTAATTATAATATAATCAATTTTCGGATAAACAAAATAATTTTATGCATAAAAACAGATCCGGTTTTTTCAACTTTTGAAAATTGCAGTTCGGCCCCTCAATTTACGAAAATTGCATTTTAACCCCAAAAGTTTTGGAATAGCAAATCAGCCCCAAAATTTCAAATTGGCCAGACAACTGAAAAATACAATTTGATCCAGAAAATTTTTGTTTTTTGCAAACAGACCCTTGAAATTATGAAAATTGCAAAACAGTCCCTTAACTTTTGGAACTTACAAAATGACCCCAAAATTACGAATAGTCCAGAAGTTACAAAAAAAGTCCAGAATTTTCCAGAAAACAGAAAATTAATTTTTAGTCTAGATTTTCAAAAAAATCGCAATTTAAAAAATAGCCCTTAAAGTTTTGAAAACTACACTTTTGCCCCAAATCAAATTATGCAACTTTATCCGAGTTAAGACAATATTATGACAAGTAAGAATCATCACACAGAACATAATTATCACAAATATCCATATATTAAATTATGTTCAGGCCTTTTCGCATAAGAATAATGGAATTGGCTCTGATACCACTATTGGCATACCTCGGTTGTCAGAACAACGAAAGTGCGGAATTTAAAAATTTTCCGAGGTACCCATCAGCCCATGAATCGATTTCCACATTGAATATGCAAAAAGGTTGATCAAAAACAATTGTTGGATGAAGATGAAGAAGTGAAAGGAGGTTTTGATGATTTCCAAAAGTCATCAGCTAAGTAATGGAAGCTTAGCAACCTCTGGAAAATTCAATCTGAGAAGACAAGTAAAATTAAAAGGGTTGAATTTTGGTCCAGAAGACTACTGATCTGATGCTGAGTACGGAATCAGACTGGTGGATTTCAGCAGAATCAAATCAGATGAGTTTAGTTTCAATCAGCAGAGTGTTCATCAGCAGAGTGGATTCAATCAGCAGAGTAGAAGTGATTAGAAAGTTTTTTCAACGGTAAGAAATGCACTTGGCGTAATAAATGATGTAAGAGAAGGCTATTAAAGACAAATGATTGAAGAGAAACCTCGGATCAGCATGCTGCATTAAATGCGACTTGACAGAAAGTACAGCGGAACTGTTCAGTGAACAGTTGCAGAAGCCGTTCTGAAACAAGGACCAATACTCGAGGAAGATCTGAAAATCTGTCTTACTTCAACGGACAGAAATTCAAATTCACGAGTATAAATAGATATGCATTCAAGAGTTAGGGACAACAACACAACTGAAAGAGAATTCAAGCAAGCAAAATCCTCTAAGTCTCAAAAACTCAAGTACAGATCACCACTACCCGAGTCATCTGTTGACAAAGCCGAGTTGAAGAAATAAGCAAAAACAAAAATCTTAGTGATTTCTGTAAACTTTGAGTGTTGTGCGAAGTGTATATCCGTCTTTGTGAGCGATATAACTTCATAGAATAGGTTTTCTTTGTGATCTCCTATAGCGAACTTGTGGATTTATCATTTGTTGTAAAAGCGGAAGAAGAGTGTACTAGGTTACTTAGTGTTTCTAGTATAACCTAAATCTTCGTGATTTAGAAGAATGGACTAAAAGACATTCTTGTCTATATTACCACTATAAAAATTCACAGTGTTTGATTACTTGCATACACCAAAAGCATACAAACACTTTAATTAGATTAAAAGATTTTAAAAAGGAATTTTAAAAAAAAAACTGGGGATAAAAACCTTTTAAGTACGAAAATAACTTGTTTGAAAAACACTTGACAAATCCGCTGCATACAAGTTTCAAACTCTGATTTAAATTGAAACAGATAAGTAAATCAGACGAGTGGTCAATTCTGCTGTTTAAGCTAAGTGCACAATCAACATAGTAGTCTCACCAGTTTCGATCAGCTTACTCTGCTGATAAGAAAAGTTAGAGAAATTTAAAACAGTACATAGGTCTATTCACACACCCCCCCCCCCTCTAGATCTCATCTGACCACTTGGGACCAACAAGTGGTATCAAAGCAGGTGGTTCATCTGAATCATTTGCCTGATCAACGAGCTTGATCCACATTGGCGGGATGAGCTTTGAGGACTGGAAAATCCGCATGGAAATTTTCCTTGCTGCATACAATGACAATATGTATAGATGCATTACCAAAGGTCTTATCAGAATCACCAAAACAATCAAAGTTAATGACCAGAATGTGGTTGTTGACAAAGAACCCGAAGAGATGTCAGCTGAAGAAATCAAGCTGAGCAATCATGACAAGGTTGACATATTCATCATGACTAGTGCCCTTGACAATGACATGTTTTACAAAGTCAAACACTGCAAAACTGCAAAAGAGATGTGGGATAAAGTTCGTGATATGAGCGAAGGGAATTATGCTATCAAAGAGCATAACTTAAGCATAGCCCTTGAGAAGTTGGAAAACTTCAAAATGAAGTCCGGAGAAACCATTGACCAAATGGATTCAAGATTTACAAGGACGTTAAATGACGTGTTAAAGTTGGGAAAGACCTTTACTGATAATGAGATCACAGTCAAAGTTCTAAAGGCGCTACCTGCCAAGTTCAACATGAAGATCACAGTCATGGAAGAATTAAGGGATCTGGGGAAGATCTCTTTGATGGAGCTGTTTTCTGTACTCAAGGTATAAACTGCCTAGAATGGGAATAGAAGAGACATCAACTTCCAATCCCACTGCTGCCTTAATTGTTGCAGAGAAATCAAGAAGATCAGCAGGCCAAACAAAAGAGATGGACTCATCTGATGAGACCATGACACTCAATAAAAAAAGAGTATACTGCTGGAGACGTTGCTTTGTTACTAAATGGATTCAAGAAGTTCTACAAAAGAAAAATTAAGAACAAATACAACAATGCTTCTACTTCTAACCCTACCTCTTATTCTCATGAAAGTAAGGATAATTATAAATCCAAACTAATTTGCTATAACTGCAGGAAATTGGGACACTTCATCAAGGACTGCCCATATCCTAAAGCCGAGAAATATATAGAGGATAAAAAGAAAGTAAGGAAAGAGATGAGACATCAAAAGAGCAAAGTATTGTTGGCTGAAGCTGAAAAGATAGCAGCCATCTACTCGTCTGATTCAGACTCGGAGACATCAGAAGATGACTCTGCTGAAGAAGAGACACCTGCACTGCTCTGTCTCATGGCCAAACAATCAGAGGATTCTGACAATGAGGTAACTCTTTCTGAAAATGAAAATGAGTTATTTAGTTGATTTGAACAAATGATGAAAAACAACACAAACATTGTTGATGCATTTGCAAAGCTTAAGGAAGAGATGACTATGCTGAAAAAGCAAAATTCTCTACTGATACTTAACATTGAAAAACAGCAAGAATCAGCTGAGTATAAACAACTTGCGCATGAGAATGAATCTCTGAAAGCCGAATGTGAAGTTTACAAAGAAAGAATCTTGGAACTCGAAAAGATAATATCCAATCATGATAAGTCTTCTGTTGCATCAGTGAACACACCTAGCGAACATAAACTACCTTTAGTAAAAGAAAGTTTAGAAATGAACCGCACTGAAAATGTATATCTGCTGATAACATCAATGTTATCTTGTATATTCTGACCACTAAACCTACTTCATAGGAAAAAGACAAAAAGGAGAAGAAATCTCCAAAGGCTAAAAAGAGTAAAGAGCCTAAAATTGAAAAACAGACTAGTAAAGCTAAACAGCAGAGTAGTCCCAAGAAGTTTGCTGATAAGAGCAAAAACAATTAGACTAGTAACAAGTCTAAGTCGTCTGCTAATGAGCAAGTAAGAACTAAACCTAAGAAGCAAATAAATCTTAGAAATGAGTCTTATTATGTGCAGCCTGCTTATTCATCATATTATGCTGCACCTTATTATCCACCTTACTATGCTGCATATCCTGGTCCTCATCCGATGCATGCTTATCCTGCTTATCATGCACCGTACCCTACTTATGAGCATTACTCACATCATAAAGATTATCATGACAACATGCATACTGAAAATTATAATGCACCAAGAGTATCAAAAGCATCACCGAACTCTACAAAACCTAAGAAGCCTAAGGTTTCCAAATCTTGGGTTATCAAAGGTGACACTAATCCGCTAGGTACCTATAACAATTTTATTTTGTTTTGTAGGTTAGGATTAGGAGTAGGAGTAAAGTAGAGAAGAAATGGTACTTGGACAGTGGATATTCGAGGCACATGTGTGGTGACCTACATGAACTGACTGATGCTGCTGCCATAGATGGTCCAAATGTAACGTATGGAGACAGCAAAGAAGGCAAGATTGTTGCTTGTGGAAAGCTTATCAAAGGAAACATTGAGATATCTGACGTGTCATATGTTCAATGCCTAAAGTACAATCTGCTGAGTATAAGTCAATTTTGTGACAAAGGTTTTTCAGTTTTCTTCTCATCAGAGAAGTGCTATGGTTACGCCCAAACTTGTCGAAACTAAGCGATCGATGTAGAATAGATTAGGCGGTCGTATCCACGAGGATATGACTAAAATAAGCTAAAAAGGTTAGTAGACAAAGTAACTATAGAGATAAATAAACAAACTAAATTAACGAAGTGATTTGATTTTACGAAAACTTAAAGAAAAGTGAACTTTTTTTTTGTTGAAAAAATATGATAATTAAAACGGTAAGGTGTCAAGAATCCCTTATATGCTTCGTTCACTTATTTGGATTGATTCATAAAATTACTCAATTGAAAGTTTCACATCCCAAACAATCAATTGGAAGATAAAGAATTGAAAAACACATGATTTCTAATGTATTTGAGTAAATAATTTTCTTGCTTTTAGAATTGGCACAAAATATCATCTTATGAGAAATCGAAAACATACTATATACCAAGGCATATTGCATTAAAAGACTACCCATAAAACGAATGATTTATATCAATATAATTATATCATAAAGATTCTCACATAAAAAGAGCTTGACTAGATTTATATGAAAATTTATAAAACAATTGTATTAACATAAGAGTTGATGAAAATAGTTGAAGAAGAGTAAATTACTCAAATATATAAAACTTACAAAACCTTGAAGAATCGAATCCAAATAAGATCACTACGCATATAAGTTCATCTCTAACCTCACCAAAGAAACTCTAGCCTAATTTGCTAATCATTATCACAAGTTCTAGAGAGAAAATATGATAATGATTTGAGAGAGAATTGTAACTAAGACTAAGAATTGTGTGTTCCAAGATGTGTAATTCTAGGACTATATATAGGTGTTAAGGAGGCCTAATTCAAGTAGGAGAATGTTTAGGAGGTAGAAATTGAATAGGAAGATGTTTAGGAGGCATAATCCTCGTGTGGAAAGGACTTAGGCAAGTTTCCTTAATCACTTTAGTACAAAAACCGCGTTTCCCGCTGGATGGTAAATTCTGATCTGCGCGACATATTTTAAAAATACATATCTTTTTGCTCCTAACTCCAAATCCAGATCCGTAAAGTCTGTAGCATAGCTAACTCCTTCCTCTATGACATATCCGAAATTCAGCTTCATAGGAGTTTACTTACGAGAGTTATAGTCCTTGGAATGAGCAGCAATATTTCTGGCAGATTCCTTATTTGTTTTTCTTGCACTACTTGACTTCCTTGCATCTTTTCTTGCTTCAACTCATGCCTTTGGTACTTGTACAATTTGAGAAAGCTAAATATTCCGGGGTTCATATTTTATTTTCCTATAAAAACAAATCAAAACTCAATATTTTCTAATCACAATAATTTCTAATGATTTCATGAAAATATCAAATTAACACTTGATTTATTTGGAAAATTAGAACAATTTAAGTGCATTTTCAAGCACCAATCATGCTACGTGGAGCAAATTGGAACAAAGAAGGTTATCTTATCTGGAAGACGACAGGGAAATATCTACATAGTTGACTGGAATTCTGTGGATAAGAATTCTAATGTTTGTTTGGTGGCATCTACACCAAGTGAAGTTAGTTGGTTATCGCACAAAAATATTAATCAAGAATGATTTGGTAGAAGGAATTTCAAAGACAGTCAAGAGCAAAGATAAGCTCTATGTTGCATGTCAGAAGGGTAAACAAGTTAAATCAACTTTCAAAAGAAAGAAGCACCAATCTTCAACCAGAATTTTGGAGCTACTACATATGGACTTGTTTGGACCTATTGATCCTATCAGCAATGGCGGAAAGAAGTACTACCTAGCTATTGTGGATGATTATTCAAGATTTACTTGTCTGATATTCATGAAAAAGAGTGAAACCAAGGAACATCTTACTAATCTGATGGCGCTGATCCAGAATGAAAAGAGCTTGAAAATATTAAAGATAAGATCAGATAGGGGCACTGAGTTTACAAACTCTACTGTTGAAGAGTATTGTAATTCTAAAGGAATCAGTCATGAGTACTCTGCTGCCAGAAACCCTCAACAAAATGGAGTTACTGAAAGGAGAAACAGAACTCTGAAAAAGCTACCAGAACAATGATAGCTGAAGCAAAACTGCCCCAAAGATTTTGGGCAGAAGCCACAAATACAGCCCGCTACACCCAGAACAGATGCATGATCAACAAGAGTTAGAACAAGACACCTTATGAAACTGTGGAATAACAGGAAGTCTAATATTCATTATCTTAGAATATTTGGTTGTAAATGTTTTGTTTTGAATAATAGGAAAAATCACCTTACTGCCTTTGCCGAAAAGGCTGATGAAGCAGTTTTTGTAGGTTACTCTACTGTTAGTAAAGCCTACAGAGTATTTAACAAAAGGACTTTACATGTAGAAGAATCAATTCATGTAGTATTTGATGAACCTAATCAATCTTATGAAAAGTATCAAAGTACTAATCCTGATTTACCTACAGATCTACATAAATTGACCGTGGAGAGAAAAGAAGAATATGTACCCATCATACTACCTGATCTCAACCAAGCTGATAACTCAAGTGCTGTTCAGAATCAGTCTACTGATTGTCTAACAGACGAGTTGCAAAAAACTGACAGACCAGAGGCTGTTCAACAGACTACTACTGAAACTCCAACAGTAGTGTTGCAAGATCAATCAAGAGTACAACATCCAGATTTGCAGCCTGATCTCAGATGGCTTATAGATCACCCACCTGATCTTGTGATTGGTGATCCACTGGAAAGAGTAAGAACAAGAAGGTCAACTGCAAATGAATCAATGTTTGTAAGTTTCCTTTCACAAATTGAGCCTAAACTGATTAATGAAGCTCTTAGTGATTCTCACTGGATTGAAGCAATGCAAGAAGAGTTAAATCAATTTGAAAGAAATGAGGTTTGGTACTTGGCACCTAGACATACTCATCAAAGAGTCATTGGCACTAAGTGGGTTTTCAGAAATAAAATGAATGAAGATGGTATTGTTACCAGAAATAAAGCAAGACTAGTGGCCAAAGGTTACTGCCAAGAAGAAGGCATTGATTTTGATGAGGCATTTGCACTTGTGGCAAGGCTTGAAGCAATCAAATTATTCCTTGCCTATGCTGCTCACATGAACTTCAGTGTCTATCAGATGGATATGAAGTCTGTCCTTCCCAATGGAGAATTGCAAGAAGAAGTTTATGTTGAACAACCTCCAGGCTTTGAAGTATATCAACAAGGAGACAAAGTGTATCGTCTGAAGAAAGCCCTATATGGACTGAAACAAGCACCAAGAGCATGGTATGATACCTTATATGGTTTTCTTTTAATTAAAGGATTTCACAAAGGTAGAGTAGATAAAACCTTGTTCACTATTGAATGGGATAATCATATATTGCTAGTTTAAATATATGTGTACGATATTATTTTTGGTTCAACTAACAAACAGATGTGTGAGAAGTTCTCTAAGCTGATGTAGAATAAGTTTTAAACGAGCATGATGGAAGAACTCAATTACTTTGTTGGATTACAAGTGAAACAGCTGCCCGATGGCATATTTATTAATCAAGCAAAGTACACAAAAGATCTGTTCAAGAAATTTGGTATGAAAACTAGCTCATATGTTGTTATTCCAATGTCTACTGGACTTCGCCTTGACAAGGATGAAGATGGGAAATCAGTGAACATCACCAAATATAGAGGCATAATTGGGCCCCTGCTGTACCTTACTGCAAGCAAACTAGATATTATGTACTCTGTTGGGATGCGAGATTTCAATCAAATCCTAAGGAATCTCCTCTCTTAGCGGCTAAAAGGATATTAAGGTATCTCAAAGGCACTTAAGAATTGAGATTATGGTATCCAAGGGAATCAGGATTTAAACTTATTGGATATTCAGATTCTGACCTTGCTGGCTACAAAATTGATAGGAAGAGTACTACAGGTACATGTCAATTTTTAGGCAGTCGTCTGATCTCATGGATGAGTAATAAACATACTTCAGTATACATATCTACTGCTGGAGTTGAATACATTTTTGCTGGAACATGTTGTGCACAAATACTTTGGTTGAAACAACAACTAGAAGATTATAATCTCAAAATCAGTGGAATCCCTATCTACTGTGATAATACGAGTGCAATCTCACTTACTCAGAATACAACAAGTCATTCTAGGAGTAAGCATATTGAGATCAAACATCACTTCATAAGAGATAATGTTGAGAAAGGAAATGTTATTATTGAGTATGTTCATACTGAGAATCAGATAGCAGACATTTTCACCAAACCATTAAGTGATGCAAGATTTTTTACTCTAAGAGTGGAATTAAGCTTGTTAAATTTGGATTCATAAGCTGAGGGGGAACCTATCAGAAGACATGGTTCATTAGTTGAGTAATCTGATAACAAGTGGTATTCTTCAAGAAGACTGACTCTCAACAGACTAGTTGACTGATAGATTCTTGAACTCAGGGGGAACATGTAAGATGAGCGGTACTCCTGATTAAAAGATGAAATCTTCAATGACAGTTTGTTAGAGTTGCTTTATCAGAAGATTTGTTCTTAATTATTGAAGACCTGAAGATTATTTATCTTGCTGGATTGACAAACAGCAAAGGAAGATCACTAGCTATTGGCTTTCACTAGTGATATATTGTATCAGACAAGTCATCTGTCAAATAAGTATAATACTACTCATCTGATTATTTATAAGAGTACAATGTTAAAAATGCTTTATCTAAAAACACGCTTTTATAAATAGAAGACTGGGAATGTTTCGTTTTCCCGCCAAGTCTGACATAATTAATAATATTTGAAATCCGTAACTGATGCACACACGATCAGAACGATCTAACGGTTAGCAGAAATCACGGTAACCGATGATCTCACTTAACCTATAAATTCAGATCTGATCAGCAGAGTTCACTTACGCACCACAAATATTCAAACTCGCAAGAAGTTACTAACCCTCTATTTTCTTGCAAGTTATTTTCTCTCTGCATATTTGTTTGTTTATTCAGCCAGAAAAATGGTCAGAGCCGAAGGTAGATTCCTAAACTACGAAGTGTGTAGGACCTTAGGCGCTACCAGTTGTTCCAAAACCAATTGGTGTTAGGAAATGCGCATACCCTTCCCTTATAGTGCATTCACACAAGCGCCCACGATATTCGATTGTGTCTCCACCTGCATGCTGTCACCCGCACACACAGTTTAGGTGCCCAACAATCTCCCCCTCGACAATTGCTCCGGCTGGGAATCGAACACGTGACATTGGCTCTGATACCACTTGTAGGACCTCAGGCGCTACCAGTTGGTGTTAGGAAATGCTCATACCCTTCCCTTATAGTGCATCCACACAAGCGCCCACGATATTCGATTGTGACTCCACACCCACACTCAGTTTAGGTACCACAGGACAATTGCTGTCACCCGCACACACAGTTTGGTTGCCCAACAAAGTGTACCACGCTACTGGTACAAAAGTGAAGAAGAATTTAATGGAAAAATTAAGGCTAATTCGTTGGTTGCTGTGTTGGAAGCACATGAAACAATGGTCTTTATAGGGGGTGTTGCTGAGTTCTATAAGAACGTGAAGAAGAATTCTGACAGTTTGACTATGAGGTCAACTATTGGTGGAAAGAAGATCTCCATCTCTCCTACTGTGTTGAATTCGATCTATGGTTTGACGAATGAAGGAGATGACGTTTCAACTTTGGGGAAACCAAAAGAAGAAGAACTTTGGCTTTTAGCTGGCAAAAGTGGAGAAAAGCTAACTGGGTCAATATAAAGACTCAGCTCCCGGATGAATATCAGAGGTTAGCTGATATTATCGCAAAAATATTGGAAGGCTCAACCAGTGCTTTAGATGGACTGTCAAAGAGACGCTATCATACTAGGATATGCATTTACTATGAGTAGAAAGTGAACTTGGGCTGTTCACATGTTTAATATCTTGGCTATGAAGAAGACCGGACATGTAATTCTGCTTCGTCACCTGCTAATGGCACTTGGATGTCCACTTGGAGCTGAAAAAAGGGGTACATAAGTTGAAAGAGCTCAAGGTGTATGAGCCAGAGAAAGTTGAGGCCAAACCAGAAGGGACTCCTGAGAAAAGCAGCAGAAGAGAAAAGTTGTTGAAGTAACAGTCCCTGCTAAACCTGCTTGTAAAGCTAAAAAGAACAAAGTAGAACTCAAGGCTGCTGAGCCTGCTGGTCAAATAGCAAACCCTGCTGTTGAAGCTAGACCAGTTGACAGTCTTAATGCTGATGAAATAATCTCTGAAATCGCTAAGGAAATAGATGAGATGCCTCTTGATGCATCTCCAGAACAGACTGAATCAGAAGAAATTTCATTAGATAAACGGGCAAGGAGCTCAAAGAGAAGTCCTACTGTTGTACCTGCCTTAGTGTATACTAAAGCAACAACAAGGAAAATAATAGTTCTACAAGAAGCAAATATTTCTTTATCTTAGAAAGTGGGGGAGGATCACCACTCTGCTGAAAGACCAGCAGAATCAACAAAGGAATCTGAGGCACCTGCCACAAGAAGAAAAAGGACTGGTAAAGCCAAGATCTCTTTTGCTCACAAAAAGAAAAAAAAAGAGGCTGAGCAAAGAAAAAGAGATGAAGCTGAGCTTAAGGATGCGTTAAAGGCAAGTAAGTCAGAAGTTGCTCTCAAATAGTTAACTGATGAAGAGTTAGCTGCCAAGAAGGCTGAAGACTTGGCCAAAGCTCTTGAAGCTAGTAAAACTGATGCTTACGGCCCTAGACATGGTGGTGGGATCGTAATAGGGAAATCAAAGGACGATGGTTTCGTTATTCCTAGACCTAAGATTGTAAAAAGAAAACGAAAAGAAATGAAGCATGCTTTGGAGATTGTTCAAAGTGACCCAGAAGTCTCTCTCGTTTTGAATCAGAATTAGAAAGGTATAACAACCTGTTGCATAACAAGAGTACTCTTTTGGCTGAGAAAATCAGATATAACAGATGGAGAGAGTACCGTCTTGTAAAGTCGAAGGAGGAAATACTTGCCTGGAAGGAATTTGCAGAAGAAGAACAATGGGTACTCAACTGGCTACAAACTACCTCCATCAAACAGGCTTTGGATTCAGATTACTTCAATGACATGGTTCACAATTATATGAAGAAGATTGTCAAAGAAGAATCAACGAAGTTAAAACAGACTATCCCAAAGAAGATAAGGAAAACCAATGATGTTGGGGATCGAGCTGTAAAGTTGGCCGTTTGTATGACTTTGGATAAGTGGACACAAAGATCAAGATTTGAGAAGGGAAGCTCTAGTGATCTACCACCGCTGCCAAGCCTTCAACACATAGCTTTTGGGTCTGCCATAAGAACATTCCAAGAATCAACTGAACAGACTACATCAACATTTATTCCTGCTACTTTTATACATCAACATTTATTGTGTCTGCTGATGGATTTGATCTTATGCATGTTACAGATGAAGAAACAAACCAGTCAAAAGTTGTTGTCCACAATTCATCAGTGGAGATTACCCGTCCCACTTGATGAAGTACCACAAGAAAGGGTGCCTCTTGCCACTGAATGGAAAGCTCCAGGAAATCAGCAAAGTGCTCGTCCTACCAGGAATACAAACTCATTTCAATCAACACTTCTGGATTCCATGAAGGCTCTGATTGAAAATGCTATGAAGGAAATGGAGGAAAAGAATAAAGAGTTGCTAAGAAAATTTGAGGAGGCTGCCTCAACTCTTGTTCAAAGCACTGCTCAAAGCATTCCACAGCCTACTGACAACTCTGTGCTGTTGAAAGATGGCTTAATTACCTTAACAAATCAAGTTAGTGGTATGAAGGTTGATAATCAACAAATCAGTGAAACTATTCAGAAGAATGAGGCTGATTGGATGAAGGTCAACCAAGCATTCGTGGATGCCACAGAATCTGGGGAAGAAAAGACAACAAGTCTAATTCAAGGCTTCTGTGAAAGTACCAATCAGATAGGTGCAGAGGTTACAACTCTTCATCACAGCCTGGATTATCTGAATGATCAAGTTGCGGTACTGATGGTTAATCAGAAACAACAAGCACTACAACTTCACACCCTATGGATCACAACATCAAGATGTTGTGCAATGCAGTAAACATTACGCCTGTTCAAGCTGAGGAACTCGACCCTGCTGATGATGACAAAAAGGGGGGAGAGGAATCTGCTAACAAGGAAAATGCTACTGAAGTAGTTCAAAGTTCTGCAGAGGATACAACTAAGCCTGCTGAAGATACTAAGGCTGAACAGACTTCTAATGCTACTGATGATGTTGAAAATAAGGCTGAAGAAGAAGAACCCAAGTATGCGGCAAAGGAAGACAAATGGATTGCTGCCTCTAAGGATTCTGCTGAAGAACAGCTTGATCCATTTCGGAAGGCTAAGAGAATAGATGAAATTAAAGCTAAAATCGAGGTTGCTGCCAAGAAATTAGAACTATTCTCTAGTGATGAAGATGATGATGAAGAAGAAGAAGAAGAAGAATAGATCGTTTTACTTCTTTTATCACTTCATTGTAAATTTATGTAATTTTTCATCTTCGTAATCTGATGTAATTGTAACAGATGCTTAATCAATAAATGATTTCAAATTCCAACTCAATTTCTATCTCGAAAATTTTGTGTGATGGCTTAACTTTAGTTTAGTTACAGGTAATTAGCTGAAGTTTTGTCATCATCAAAAAGGGGGAAATTGTTGGATGAAGATGAAAAAGTGAAGGGAGGTTTAGATGATTTCCAAAAGTCATCAGCTAAGTAATGGAAGCTTAGCAACCTTTGGGAAATTAATTCTGAGAATACAAGTAAAATCAGAAGGGTTGAATTTTGGTCCAGAAGACTAATGATCGGATGATGAGTTTGGAATCAGACTGGTGGATTTCAGTAGAGTCAAATCAGATGAGTTCGGTTTGAATCAGTAGAGTGTTCATGAGCAGAGTAGATTCGATCAGCAGAGTTGGGGGGGTGGGGGGGGGGGGGGGTGGGGGGGGGGGGGGGTGGGGGGGGGGGGGGGTGGGGGGGGGGGGGGGTGGGGGGGGGGGGGGGTGGGGGGGGGGGGGGGTGGGGGGGGGGGGGGGTGGGGGGGGGGGGGGGTGGGGGGGGGGGGGGGTGGGGGGGGGGGGGGGTGGGGGGGGGGGGGGGTGGGGGGGGGGGGGGGTGGGGGGGGGGGGGGGTGGGGGGGGGGGGGGGTGGGGGGGGGGGGGGGTGGGGGGGGGGGGGGGTGGGGGGGGGGGGGGGTGGGGGGGGGGGGGGGTGGGGGGGGGGGGGGGTGGGGGGGGGGGGGGGTGGGGGGGGGGGGGGGTGGGGGGGGGGGGGGGTGGGGGGGGGGGGGGGTGGGGGGGGGGGGGGGTGGGGGGGGGGGGGGGTGGGGGGGGGGGGGGGTGGGGGGGGGGGGGGGTGGGGGGGGGGGGGGGTGGGGGGGGGGGGGGGTGGGGGGGGGGGGGGGTGGGGGGGGGGGGTCTAGGAAACCAATTATTGAAGCCATGTTGTGCTGGTGTGCATGGTGAAGATTGTGGTTTCGTTGATAAGAATGGGATCAAGAAATATTTTATCTGTAAGAATCGCAAACAGTCATTTTTCTGGGATTTAATACATCCTACAAACGAGGGCTGGCGCATTGTTTACTTAGCTTTACAACCATCTCTCAAGTATCTATTGTACTAGACATAATAATTCTTTTACTCATGTATGGTGCTCAAGCTATTTATATGACATTTGCTTATGAAGAAGAATGATTTTAACTTATGGTTTGGCCCTCTATCCAACTTCTTGGTTATTGCATGTTGGAAAATAGTCTTGTGGTACACGGAAACTTGATGCACAAAATAGAGAGAAATACACCAAATGATTTAACACGCGTTATATAAAACAACAGCGCCAAAAACTTGATACATCGTGTTGAAAACTTTGGTGAATATTTAAAAATTAAATAAACTTGAATGACTAATTATCCACTTTGGTACCCACGTTTTTGAAATGGATTTGAATTAGTCAATAACCAATCCCATTAGTTGCTCTACTTGAATTGATCAGCCTAAGCCACTTTCACACGTGAGCTTATCCCATAATTTTCTCTTTTTTTGTTGTAAACTTGCCTATAAATATAGATGCTATTTGCTTCAATTAAATACACCAAAAAGAGAAAACAATCAGCTGCCATAAGCCGTAAAGTTACTTCACCTCCACTATATTTCCTACTTTAATATCTATAGAGAAAAAGGCATCTACTGCCATATTTATATTATAATCTTTGTAACAAAAAAAAAAGAGCAGAGAGTTATTCTTTTAATCAAGAGCTCCAGCAATCAAAACATTTTCTTTTTAGTTTATAGTCCTATAAACTTAGTGTATTCCGAGCAGTTAATTTGATTAAGGGTGGTAGTATCCAAATTTCATTGTGCAAAGAAATTTGAGACAGAAACGGAATCTGGGCTTGTTTTATCCTGGGGCAATTGAGGCTATACACTGCTAGCACATAAATCTGGGCAGAGCCGCAAAATTTGCCTAAAGAGAGCGTGGTCCGCGACTCAACCCGATTTCGGTAACATTGTTCCGGTTAATTTATTTACTTTAATTGCAGTATACTAAATTGTATTTCCAACAATTTTAGGCAAATTAAATTTGGTTTTCTGCTATGTCTGATACTGCAACTGATTTGAATAAGCCTTTCCGTTTTGAGGGCCTACACTTTAAACGTTGGAAACAAAAAATGCTTTTTTTCCTTACTATGAAAAAAGTTGCTTTTACAATCACTAGTGAAAAACCTACCTTACCTCTGAACCTACTGCACCTACTGAAGCCCAAACTAGGGAATTAGAACACTGGAATGATAATGATTTTTTGTGTAAAAATTTCATATTAAATGGTCTTTCTGATGACCTGTACGATTACTATTGTAATGAAGAAAGTGCAAAAGCCGTTTGGGAAGCCCTTCAGAAAAAATACGACACTGAAGAGGCTGGCACAAAAAAATATGCAGTGAGTCGTTACCTAAAATTTCAAATGACTGATGACAAATCCGTAGAAACCCAATCCCACGAACTCCAAAAAATAGCCCACGAAATCAAGTCTGAAGGTATGGCCTTAGACGAACAATTCCAAGTAGCATAATTGACAAACTGCCCCCTTCTTGGAAAGACTTCAAAAATGTCCTTAGACATAAAACTAAGGAATTTTCTCTCGAAAGTCTCATAACTCGCCTCCGTATTGAGGAGGAAGCTCGAAAACAAGTTCAACGAGATGAGGTACTCGTTATTTCAAACAACAAAAAACCCACTTCCGTTGTTCTGAAACCCACTGGAAAACCCATGAAAAAACAAAACCATAACCGAAACACAAACCGAAACAACCAAAACCACAACCAACAAAACCGAAACCCTCCACGAAATCAGAATGGACAAAAACCCCCCTCAAGAAATGATTCGGTACAGTTTATCTGCTATAACTGTAACAAGCCAGGCCATATGGCCAAGAACTGCCGGAATAGGCCTCGTCCTGCTCCACAGGCAAACCTAACCGAAGAGCAACTTATTGCTATGATCTCTGAGATCAATATCGTTGGTGGATCCGAGGGTTGGTGGGTAGACACTGGCGCTTCTCGCCACGTCTGCTATGATCGAGCCATGTTCAAGTCCTATTCTGAAACCGAGGACAAGAAAGTGTTGTTGGGTGATTCCCACACCACTATGGTTGCTGGAATTGGTGAAGTGGAATTGAAATTCACCTCTGGAAAGACTGTTATCCTTAAGGATGTCTTGCATACTCCTGAGATAAGAAAGAACTTAGTTTCGGGCTATCTTCTTAACAAAGCTGGTTTTACTCAGATTATAGGAGCTGATTTGTATACCATTACTAAGAATGATGTATTTGTGGGGAAAGGGTATGCTACTGATGGGATGTTTAAATTAATAAAATTTCTCCTTCTGCTTACATGTTGTGTTCTTTTAATACTTGACATGCTAGACTCTGTCATGTTAACAAACGCATAATTAAGAATATGAGTAACTTAGGACTTATTCATAAACTATCATTGAATGATTTTGAAAAATGTGATTATTGTAGTCAAGCTAAAATAACTAAAACACCACATAAATCAGTTGTTCGAGAATCTGAGCCTCTAGATTTAATACATTCTGATATATGTGAACTTGATGGGGTATTAACTAGAAATGGAAAACGCTACTTTATAACATTTATTGATGACTGTTCTGATTATACGTTTGTTTATCTAATGAAAAATAAAAGTGATGCTTTTGAAATGTTCAAAATATTCCTAACAGAAGTTGAAAATCAATTTGGTAGAAAAATTAAGAAATTTCGTAGTGATGGAGGTTCTGAATATGACTCTAACGCTTTCATTAATTTTTATACCTCTCAAGGGATCATTCATGAAACTACTTCACCCTATTCACCTGAAATGAATGGTAAAGCTGAAAGAAAAAATAGAACTTTTACTGAACTAGTAGTTGCTATTTTACTGAACTCTGGTGCTGCATCACATTGGTGGGGGGAAATTTTGCTAACTGTATGCTATGTACTTAACAGGATTCCTAAATCGAAAAGTAAAGTTTCTCCTTATGAAATCTTGAAAAACAGACAACCCAATTTAACTTATTTTAGAACTTGGGGTTGCTTAGCTTATGTTAGAATTCCTGATCCTAAAAGGAAAACTCTTGCTAGTAGAGCATATGAATGTGTATTTGTTGGTTACGCAATTAATAGCAAAGCTTATAGGTTCTATGATTTGAATGCTCGTGTTGTTATTGAATCTAATGATGCTGATTTCTATGAACATAAGTTTCCGTTTATTTCGAGGAATAGTGGGGGCGCGTCTTCTAGCAATGTGCCTATGAATAGAATAGACGAGAGTGATGAGGTATTAGATCCCGAACCTAGAAGAAGTAAACGAGCTCGAACTACTAAAACCTTTGGTCCCGACTTCGTAGCATTTACCTTAGAGGAGGATCCCCATAACCTCCAAGAAGCTTTATCTTCTCTAGATGCTAACCTATGGCAAGAAGCCATTGAGGATGAAATGGACTCTCTAAAATCTAATAGAACCTGGCATCTAGTCGACTTGCCTCCGGGATGCAAGACAATAGGTTGTAAATGGGTACTTAAAAAGAAATTGAAACCCGATGGCACTGTAGAAAAATACAAGGCTCGACTAGTAGCCAAAGGTTTTAAACAAAGAGAAAACATAGATTTCTTTGATACATTTTCACCTGTAACTAGAATTACATCTATTCGAGTGCTAATTTCTTTAGCTGCCATTCATGATCTGGTAGTGCACCAAATGGATGTTAAAACCGCATTTCTAAATGGTGAATTAGAAGAAGAGATTTATATGGACCAACCTGAAGGTTTTGTAATAACTGGTCAAGAAAACAAAGTTTGCAAACTAGATAAATCACTTTATGGTTTAAAACAAGCACCTAAACAGTGGCATGAAAAATTTGACAACCTTGTTATCTCGCATGGTTTTAAAGTGAATGAAAGTGACAAATGCATTTATTATAAATCTGAAAATGACATCTGTACTATTATATGTCTTTATGTGGATGACTTGCTTATCTTTGGATCAAATATTCATGTTGTGAATAATGTGAAATCTATGTTAAGTGCTAACTTTGATATGAAAGATTTAGGAGAAGCGAACGTAATCCTTGGCATTAAAATTACTAGGTCTGAAAAGGGAATTTCTTTGGATCAATCTCATTATATCGAGAAGATCTTAAAGAAATACAATTACTTTGACTGTAAACCTGCATGTACTCCTTATGATCCTAGTGTAAAGTTGTTCAAGAACACTGGTGACGGTGTTAGACAAACTGAGTATGCGAGCATCATTGGTAGCCTTCTCTACGCTACTGATTGCACTAGACCCGACATTGCTTATGTTATTGGACTACTATGCAGATTTACGAGTAGACCTAGTATTGAGCATTGGCATGCTATTGAAAGGGTTATGAGGTACCTTAAGAGGACCATTAACCTTGGGTTACACTTTCAAAAGTTTCCCGCTGTCCTTGAAGGATATTGCGATGCTGATTGGAACACCCTTTCAGATGACTCCAAAGCAACTAGCGGCTATATATTTAGCATAGCTAGTGGCGCTGTTTCATGGAAATCAAAGAAGCAGACAATTTTGGCTCAATCTACGATGGAGTCTGAGTTGATAGCACTGGCTACCGCTAGTGAAAAAGCAGGATGGCTAAGAAGCCTGCTAGCTGATATTCCCTTGATTTAACCTGATTTCGTCTTAGGTTTAATCTCAGTAAATTATTAAGAGAACAACTTTATATTTTAGGGGTTTAGTTAAAGTACTCAGGATGGTGCAATTCAAGAATAGTATGAAATATCGTAATCACGTAAAACAAGTATATTGGAGGCGAAATAAGTGTAGTATTATTGATAGGTTAAATTCTGGATCCTTCATACATTGTAAGATTCACTATTTATAATATTCATCATGTCCTAACAAAGCTAGGAGTCCTATTAAGCCTAGGAATCCTGTATGGCCTGGAGTACCGCATGGCCCAATAAGTCTTCTGAATCGGACATTAGGTCGATCAGATACATTTTGGCAGGTCGAGCCGATCTTGCTGTCTACACGGGTTGGATCGATCTTGATTCTCCTCGGGAAACCCTGATCGGTTATATGTGTAAAAATAGCCCTCATCAGTACTCCCTCACTTCTCGAGCGTAATTGTAGCTGGAGCTCGAAGAAGTAAATGTGGTTGTTACTTTGGTCCTTTTATCGTTCATGAAATATGCCTCGTTAAAAACCTAGTTCGGAAAAACTCTTCAAGGGATAAAAACCGAATAAGGGAAAAAGAGTGCATTTTCGACTGAACCATCCAGGTTGGGACACATATTTTAGTAACGTGTGTCAGATAATCATAAAGTCTTTTCAAGGTTTGATTTGGCGGGAATACGAAGAGACGCGAAGGGTTGAATCCGTCTTTTCACCGTCCATATATATAACCGAAAATTGCGGGATATTTTACTTTTTACCCCATATATTTAGATCCTCTTGCAGTAAAAGTTTAAGTCGATAAACTTGCCATTTTCTTATTTCATCGAGCACATTACTTCAAGGGTCAATGGCTTCGACTTCGCAGAATCCCCATTTCTCAACTCAAAATGTAGGAGAACAAGTACCACCTAACATCTCCAATCCTGATATCCTTTCATCTGAGGATGAAGCAGCAGACGATGCTCAAGTAGAAGAGATCAGAGATTATGAAGAAAAGGAGGTTGATAGCTTGGTGGTAGAAATTGTTCTAGAGGAGGAGATGATGTCCAGGGCATCAGAAAAATCTAAGACGGCTCAACCTCAAATTTCTGCTCCTGTGGAATTCTTTCCTTCTCGATGGAAAGAAGAAGATCTACCTATTTTGAAAAGGGAATACGGTCGTTATTTCCCGTCGGATTTTGAGATCATTATACCTTCCCCCGAGGAGAGAGTCAATACCCCTCCTACGAACTGTCGAGCTTTCTATACGTCCCACTTCGAACATGGGCTCCGTTTTCCCCTTTCTCCAATTCTTCGTCAATTTTTAGAGACTTTCTTTGTCTCACTGACCCAACTTGTTCCAAATGCCATAGCCTTTATGATGGCTTTCTCTGTTTTGATGGTCGAACGAGGTCTGCGGCCCTCATTCCGTAATTTCCTTCACTTTTTTTGACTTTCCGTATCGACCTCCTCCAACAGAGGCTATTATTACGTTAGCCAAAGACCTGGTTATGCTGTTCTTGAAAACGCCATTTCGAGCAACAGTATGGAATGGAAATCGAACTTCTTTTTTGTTAAGGCTTCGACCGTGCATGTCCTTGAAAACGGAGAAACTGAGGAGTTTACTCATGACTGGGGCTACAATGAATCTTGGGTGTACGGGGGTCGAAAGGTGATTGGTGAGATGGCCCCAGACGACCAATTTCCATCCGATTTGATCGAGGAGATGAGATCGAATAAATACCAATCAGCTTATTTGATCGGAGAAGTTTTCCTCCGGAAGGCTGGATTGAGTTCTTTGGATTTTCCCATTCCATCGGACAATCGATCTCTAGGTAAGATTTTTTTCTGTTTAGTTATTTTATTCTTTTAGAAAAGGATTTATGAATTTGTCATCCACTAATGTTTATCGATTTCATGTCGCAGCCTCCATGGTCGAGAACTGCCTTTTTTCCGTGGTCGGAAAATCTGTCCTTTCAAATTCGAAAAAGTCGTCGGGCAAAGTCCCCATAGAGCAGAAGCAATCCAGAAAGAGGAGAAGAAACCAAATCCTGGATCTGGAGGACATTGAGGAGGACTCGTTCGAGAATGCAGATCCTATCCGAGTAGCCTTCTTCTGGTCAAACTTCATCAGATATACCGTCTACAAGCTCTCGCCCAGGCCGCGGTTATCCACCCAAATTCCTTAGGGAAGAACATGGTATTCTGGGCTGTCAATCTTGGCCAGAGCGTAATCCTACTGGCCCTGAAGCTAGAAGAAGAACTCAGTTCTTTGACAAAGAAGGAGAGTATTTTACTCACATCGGAGATACTAGTCATAAAGCTTCTCTGGTAGATATGATTGAGAGTCATCTTCAAGGGAGACGGGCGACCGGATATTCCGAGAAGGATACACTAATGTCTGATGATAAGAAGAACGTCATCGATAAATCCATTCGACTTCTCCTATCTTCGACCTTTGTCCGAGATGTAGATAGGACGGTTAAGAAAAAGCCTCTCGAACAGTTGGCAAGGGCAGCACATGCCCATGAAATGGTAATATTTTTCAACTCCGTCCGTTCTTTTAATAAACCTCAATATTCTACTCCATCTTTATTTAGACAATTTTTCCTTGCCACAGACTGGTAATGCTTTGGTGTCCACGCTATATGACATGGCATTGCATAGAGAACAATGCAAGTATGTTGAAGAAAGCAACAAAATTTTAACCGCTAGAGTTAAGGAGCTCGAAGATCAACTTGCCCGGACCGATAATTCTCGCGCTTCTGCTGGAACTCAATCTGCTCCTATTGCCAATCCGAACCTGGAGACCGACAATCCTCATATTATCAGTATGATGACGGATTCTAGTCGATACCAGGCGCAGGTCGACCAGATGAATCGAGAAATGGAAGACCAACGAGTTGCGCATGCCACTGTAGTTAGGAAACTGGAGTCGGAGATTGTTACACTTCGATCTCAACTTGCGACCAAGGAAGATGGCTCCTCTGATTTGGATAAGGTCATAGATGAGCACCACTCTCTCGACGTTGAACCCATTGTTCGAGAGTTTCTTGATTCTCCAGTGCACACTGCCATAATTCATCAGAAAATTGGAGATCTGCTCTTGAGCTCATTCTTTAAGGGGGTCGATCAATTAATCGAGTCTGGGCAGATTCCTGATAGGCGTGATAAATATCGCGAAGTTATGGCTATCGAAAAGGACCAAAGACTCCTAGATTATCCCCTTGATTGCTTGCCTTCTGTCGAATATAGTAACCATCCTCTAGCTCACTTAGTCGATGAGTACGGAACTCCGCTTCCCGTACCCGCGCCCGACTTGGGGTTAATAGAGCACGCAGTAGAAGATCGAGAAGATGAAGAAGAAGACGAAGATAACGAAAAGGACACTGAAGGAAATCAGGCCGATGAGGGAGAGAAGGAAAATGAGGAAAGATTGTCCTCGAAGGAAGTTAATTCCCCATCTTAGGTTGTTTTGAAGATGTTAGGATATTGTTTTCTTCTTTAATCCTTGTAATTTTTGTCACTTTATTTAGCAGATCTAACAAAATCTGTAATCGATGTAAAGTTCCTCTGTTGATATATGATTTTCCATGAAACATTTTTTGTCGTTTTGATGATCGTAGTATGCATTTGATAATCCGTCTTGTTATTTATCCGTTCCGTTATTTATTTGAATTTTTACTGCGCGCGCCAAGGATTGAGGGCATAAATGTCATTTCCTTTACTATATATAAAGGTAAAACCTTTGAAGTTTTACCGCGCGTCCCCACTTGCAATATAAAATTTCCTTGTAGTTGATCGGAGCTCATAGTTCGATAATTCATAAGATTTTTTGATTTTCTGATCATGAGTTCCAATCTCTTTTCTGGAGCTACAAAACGATCTTTACGTGGTCTACCCCGACGAGATACCCCAAAGAAGAAACCTCGAACGGAAAGTTCACAACAATCTTCCTCCCATGGAGAGGCTTCTTCTCGGGAAGCCATGCCTCAATCCGACCCGCTGTCGTCGTCTTCAGGAGGAATTCCAAACATAGTGAAGAATATTCCTTCACCGTCAAAGGAAACAATGAACTCTTCAACGGGACCTTCACGGGCTCCGATCCGTAGTCCCTTGGTTGATCCGAGAGTTCTGGAGGATTACCAGAATGAGGGTTCTTGTTGGATGAAGATGAAGATGAAGATGGAAGGTATGAAGTGAAGGGAGGTTTTGATGATTTCCAAAACATCAGAATCAGCTAAGTATGGAAGCTTAGTACAAACCTTAGAAGATATTTGACCAAGGAAGAAGTATTTCAGACTAGTCAAATATGGTCCAGAAGACTACTGATCTGTTGCTGAAGAAAGGAATCAGACTGGTGGACTATCAGCCGACTCAAATAAGATTAGTTCAAGTTTGGGATCAGCCGAGTATACATCAGACGAGTGATTTCGATCAGCAGAGTGGAAGGGATCAAGGAGTCTGATCAACGGTAATAAATGCACTTGGAGTAATAAATGCTGAAGAGGGAGGGTATTTATGACAAATGATTGAAGAGAAACCTCGTATCAGCTTGGTGCATTAAATGCGATCTGACAGCAAGTACAGCAGAGTGTACAATGTTCAGTCGCAGGTAGCCGTTTCTGCAGAAGGACCAGTACTCGAGGATTTGGACACCTGTCGATCTCTCAACGGGCAGATTTTCAAATCTCAAGTATAAATAGTTCAGTTCGTGAGTTGAAAAAAAAAAAAAAAAACAACACATCTTGAGAGCAAAAATCTGAAGCAGAATTCTTCTAAGTCTCAAACTCAAGAACAGAACACTCATCAGCCGAGTCATCTGTTGACGAAGCAGAATAGAGAGAAAACAGAAAACACTTATAAATCTGAGTGATTTTGTTAGAATCGTGTTGTGAGAAGTAGATATCCATCTTAGTGAGTGATATTACTTCAGTGAATAGGAGTTTCTTTGTGATTTCCTATTACGCACTTGTGGCCTTTTCATTTGTTCATTGGCACAAGCATTGTATACTGTAATCTGTGTGATTTAGTATAACCCAAGATCTAAGTGACTTGGAAGAGTGGACTAAAGGATTTCTATCCATATAACCACTATAAAAATCCTTTGTGTTTTTACTTGCATAATTTTCTGCATATTTGAAAGAGCATATTTAAAACACGAAAAGGTTAACTGTTGGAAAAGTTTTTAAAAAGGAGTTTGTTAAAACTGGGGATAAAACTATTTCAAAGTTAAAGAAAACTACTTGTGAAAAACACTTGATAAATCCGCAGCAAGTTAGTTATTTTTAAAACTCTGATTTTGATAAAATCAGCTGAGTGAAATCAGAAGAGTGGTCAACTCTGCTGTTCAAAGCTTTGTGCGAGATCAGCATAGTCAACTTACGATTACTGATCAGCTTAGTCTGCTGACAGAAAAGTTAGAAGATTTTAAAAGATAAATTTTTAAAGAGGTCTATTAACCCCCCCTCCCCTCTAGACCTCATCTGACCACTTGGGACCAACAAGTGGTATCAGAGCAGGTGGTTCATCTGAATCATCTGACTGATCAACGAGCTTGATCCTTAAGTGTTTTTCAAAGGTTTTCAAAAAATTTCAAAAGAGCATCTTTTTGAAAAATAAAAACTTTTTGAAAAATGGATTGTATCAGCCTTGTTCCCCACATAGGCGGTATGAGCTTTGAGGACTGAAAAATACGCATGGAAATTTTCCTTGCTGCTTATAATGATAATATGTACAGGTGCATAAAAAAAGGTCCAATAAGAGTCACCAAAACAATCAAGGTTGATGGCCAAGATACGGTCGTTGACAAAGATGAAGACGAGATGACAGCTGATGAAATCAAGCTGAAAAATCTAGACAAAGTTGGAATCTTCATCATGACTAAAGCTCTGGACAATGAAAGGTTTGACAAGGTCAAACACTGTAAAACATCAAAATAGATGTGGGATAAAGTCCGTGATATGAGTGAAGGAAATGATGCCATTAAAGAACACAATTTAAGTGTTGCCATGGAGAAGTTTGAGAACTTCAAAATGAAACCTGGAGAAACCATTGACCAGATGGATTCAAGGTTTACAAAGGTGTTGAACAATGTTCTGAAGTTGGGTAAGACGTTTACTGATAAGGAGATCACTGTCAAAGTACTAAAGGCGCTACCACCAAAGTTCAACATGAAGATCACAGCAATGGAAGAATCAAGGGATCTGGGGAAGATCTCACTGACTGAGCTGTTTTCTGCACTCAAGGCGTACGAGTATAAAATGCCAAGGATGGGAATAGAAGAGACCTCAACTTCTGGCCCCACTGCTGCACTGGTCGCTGCAGAAAGAACAAGAAGATCCGCTGGAAAGATCAGAGAAGAGGACTCATCTGATGAGGCCACAGTACTGAGTAAAAAGGAGTACACTGCTGGCGATGTTGCTTTGTTATTGAACGGGTTCAAAAAGTTCTATAAAAGAAAAATGAAGAACAAATATAACAATGCTTCTACTTCTAAACCTACCTCTAATTCTCATGATATTAAGGATGATTATAAATCCAAAATGATGTGCTATAATTGCAGGAAATTGGGACATTTCATCAAGGACTGCCCATATCCTAAAGCGGAGAAATATACATAGGAGGAAAAGAAACAAAGGAAAGAGAGAAGAGAGAAGAGATACCAAAAGAGCAAAGTGTTGTTGGCTGAAGCTGAAAAGATGGCAGCCATCTACTCATCAAATTCAGAATCAGGCACTTCAAGTGATGACTCTATTTTTGAAGAGACACCTGCACTGCTCTGTCTCATGGCCAAGGAATCTGATGATTCTGACAATGAGATAATACTCTCTGAAAGAGAACTTGAGCTATTTAGTTCATTTGAGCAAATGATGAACAATAAAGCCGATGTTGTTAATGAATTTGCTAAGCTTAAGGACGAGATGATTCTGCTGAAAAAGCAAAATGCTAAACTGAAACGCAGTGTTGAAAAACCTGAAGAATCAGCCATGTATAAAAAGCTTTTCGCATGAATGTGAATCTCTGAGAGCAGAATGTGAAGTTTACAAGGGACAAATCAAGGAACTTGAAGCAAGAATATCTTTACATAATAAGTCGTCTGTTCCTAAGTCGTCTGTTGTGTCAATAGATAAATCAACTGAACAGAGTACACCCTTAGTAAAAGAAAGTTTAGAACTGAACAAAGCTGAGAAATTTATATCTGCTGATAACAGTAATGTTATCTTGTATGTTCAGACTGCTAAATCTACTTCACTGGAAATTGAGAAAAAGGAGAAGAGTCCTCTTAAGGCTAAAAAGGGTAAAAAGCCTGAAAATGAAAAACAGACTGGTAAAACCAAACAGCAGAGTAGTCCTAAGAAGTCTGCTGATAAGAGTAAAACCAATCAGACTAGTAAAGCTAAGTCGTCTGTTAAAGAGCAAGTAAAGAGCAGACCTAAGAAGCAAAGAAATTATAACAATAATGCTTGGTATGGAAATGAGTCTTACTCTGTGCAACCTGCTTATTCACCTTATTATGCTGCACCTCATTATCCACCTTATTATTCTGCATATCCTGCTCATCAACCAATGTATGCTTACCCTGCTTATCATGCATCTTATCCTGCTTATGAGCCTTATCCTCATCATAATGATTATCAACATAACATGCCTGCTGATTATGATGAAAATGAAGTTGCTCATGCTCCTGCTAAAACACTAAAGCCTAAGAAGCCTAAGACTTCAACATCTTGGGTTGTCAAAGGTGACACTAATCCACCAGGACCCTCTCAATAAAGGGTACCTAAAACATTTTTATTTTGTTTTGTAGGTTAGGATTAGGAGTAGGAGTAAAGTAGTGAAGAAATGGTACTTGGACAGTGGATGTTCAAGGCACATGTGTAGAGACATACATGAACTGGCAGATGCTGTTGCTGTGAATGGTCCAAGAGTTACTTTTGGAGACAACAAAGAAGGCAAGGTTGTTGCCGTTGGAAAGCTTATCAAAGGAAACATAGAGATATCTGACGTCTCTTATGTTAATGCCTGAAGTACAATCTGCTGAGCATAAGTCAATTTTGTGACAAGGGATTTTCTGTAGTGTTTTCATCAGATAAGTGCTATGTTGAACAAGTTGGAACAAAGAAGGTTATTTTATCTGGAATGATTTAACCGAATTTAGTCTTAGGTTTAATCTCAGTAATTTATCTTTAGAATAGTTTTGTATGTATTAAGGGTTTGGTTAAAGTACTCAGGATGGTGCAATTCAAGTACAAGCGAAATAATATAATGGTGTAAAATAACAATAATATGAATGGCGAACAACTGTAGTATATTTCGTTAGGTAAAATTCTGGATCCTTAATACAATGTAAGATTCGCTATTTATAATGTCCCTCCCGTCCTAATTGAACTAGGAGTTCTATATTGCCTAGGAAACCTACATGGCCTAGGAGTATTGCACGGCCCATTAAGTCCCCTAAAACGGATAGTAGGTCGAACGGAGTAGGTCGATCAGATATGCATTGGGCTGGTCGAGCCGATCCCTTAGCTTTAAACAGGTCGGATCGATCTTGAATCTCCTCGGATATTCCTAGCTGGTTTTATGTGCAAAATAGCCCTCATCAGTACTCCCTCACTTCTTGAGCGTAATCGTAGCTGTAGCTCATAGAAGTAGAAGTAGTTGTTACCTTGATTTTTTCATCGTTTACGAAATATGCCTCGTTAAAAACCTAGTTCGGAAAAACCCTCATCGGGATAAAAACCGAACGAGGAAAAAAGAGTGCATATCCGTTTGAACCTTCTACGTACAGACATGTATCTTGGTTAACGTGTGTCAGACAACGGCTGGGTCTTTTCACGATTTTGATTGGCGGGAACATGAAGAGACGCGAAGGGCTGAATCCGTCTTTTCACCGCCCATATATATAATCGAAATTTGCGGGATATTTTACTTTTACCCCAGATATTTAAATCTTATCATTTTCTTATTTTTTCGAGCCCATTATTTCAAAGACTAATGGCATCGACGTCGCAGAATCTCCCTTCCCCAATTCAGAATGTAGGAGAACGAGCACCACTTAATATTCTCAATCCTGATATTCCTTCTTCTGACAATGAAGTAGCGAACGATTCTCCAGCAGAAGAGGTTAGAGACTATGCCGAAGATGAAGTTGATAGTTTGGTCGTGGAAATTATTTCGGAAGAGGAAATGATGTCGAGGGCATCTAAAAAATCCAAAACAGCCCAACCTCAAATTTCCAATCCTGTGGAACTTTTTCCTTCTCGATTTAAAGAGAAAGATTTACCTTTTCTAAAAAAGGAATATGGTCGTTACTTCCCATCGGAATTTGAGATCATCATCCCTACTTCCGAGGAAAGAGTAAACACTCCACCTGCTAACTGTCGAGCTTTTTATACGTCCCATTTTGATCATGGGCTCCGTTTTCCCTTATCTTCAATTCTTCGTCAGTTTCTGGAGACCTTTATCGTCTCACTGACCCAACTTGTTCCTAACGCCATAGCCTTTATTATGGCCTTTTCAGTTTTAATGGTAGCACGAGGTTTTCAACCATCTTTCCGCAATTTCCTTCATTTTTTTCGATTTTCAGTATCGACCTCCTCAAACAGAGGTTATTATTATGTTAGCCAGAGACCGGGGTACGCTGTGCTTGAAAATGCCATTTCCAGCAACAGCACGGAATGGAAGTCAAATTTCTTCTTTGTTAAAGCTCCGACAGTGCGCATGCTTGAGAACGGAGAGACTCAGGAGTTCGCTCATGATTGGGGCTATAATGATTCTTGGGTATACGGTGGTCGAAGAGTAATCGGCGAGATGGCCCCGGACGACCGATTCTCATCCACTATGATCGAGGAGATGAGACTAAATAAGTACCAATCAGCTCATTTGATCGGAGAGATCTTCCTTCGGAAGGCAGGATTGAGTTCCTTGGAATTTCCTATCTCCTCTGATGATCGACCCATATGTAATGTTTTCCGATAATAATAATTTTAATAAGATATATATATGATCTTGCTGCTCATCCACGTTTATTGGTTTCATCTACAGCTTCCATGGTCGAGAATTGTCGCTTTTCTGTGGTTGGTAAATCAGTCCTTTCAAATTCAAAGAAGTCTTGGGGTAAATCTCCCATAGAGCAAAAAGAATCCAGAAAAAGAAGAAGAGATCAGTTTATGAGTTTGGAGGATATCGAGGAGGAGTCGTTCGAAAATGCTGATCCTATCCGAGTAGCTCCTCCTTCTTCTGGTCAAACCTCATCGGATATACCGTCTTCAAGCTCTCGCCAAGGCCGCGGTTATCCGCCCAAATTTCTTAGGGACCAACATGGTATTTTAGGCTGTGAATCTTGGTCGGAGCGCAATCCTACTGGCCCCGAAGCTAAAAGGAGAAAACAGTTCTTCGACAAAGGAGGGGAATATTTTACTCATGTCGGAGATATTGGTCACAGAGCTTCTCTGGTAGATATGATCGAGAGTCACCTTCAAGGGAAACGGGCGGCTGGATACTCCGAGAAGGATACATTGGCGTCTGATGATAAGGAGAATGTCGTCGATAAATCCATTCGAATTCTCCTTTCTTCGACCTTCACTCAAGATGTCAATAGGACGATCAAGAAAAAACCTCTCGAACAGCTGGCAAGAGCAGCTCATGCTCATGAAGTGGTGATGTTCTTTAATTTGTCAACCCCTTTAGTAAGTGTTCTTTTATTCTATATTGATTTAGGTAAATTTTTTCTTCATATAGACTGGAAATGCTTTGGTGTCGGCATTGTATGATATGGCGTTGCATAGGGATCAATGCAGCTTTGTTGAAGAAAGTAACAGGATTTTATCTGCCAGAGTTAAGGAGCTTGAAGATCAACTTGCTCAGGTTGATAATTCTCGAGCTTCTGCTGCCACTTCGTCTGATCCTCTTGCTAATCCTAATTTGGAGACCGACAATCCTCACATTATTAGCATGATGACGGATTCTAGTAGATATCAAGCGCAGGTCGACCAAATGACTCGTGAAATAGAAGAGCAAAGAGTCGCGCATGCCACCCTCGTTAGCAAGCTTGAGTCGGATATTGCTGCTCTTCGATCCCAACTCACGGCTAAGGAAGATGATTCTTCCGACATAGAGAGGGTCATAGATGCACATCAATCTTTAGATGTCGAGCCGATAGTTTGAGAGTTTCTCAATTCTCCCGTGCATACTGCCATAATTCATCAAAAGATAGGTGGTCTGCTTTTAGTCTGGGCAGATTCCTGATAAGCGGGAGGAATATCGCAAAGTCATGGCCATCGAAAAGGATCGAAGTCTTCAAGACTATCCTCCCGACTGCTTATCCTCTGTAGAGTATAACAATCATCCATTGGCTCACCTTGTCGAGGAATATGGAGCTCCAATTCCCGTGCCAACACCTGATTTGGATTTGATAAAGGATATTATGGAGAATCAGTCAGGCGAAGAGGAAAGTGATGATGCCGAGGAAGATATCAAGGGAGACCGTGTCGACGAAAGGAACAAAGAGGAAAAGGAGGGATCGTCCCCCAAGGAAATCAATTCACCCAGTTAGGATATTTTAATGGTTGTCTTTTATTTTATTGTAAAGCTAGGCCTTTTTAATCTCGTAGATTATGTAAACTCCCTTTTGTGATATATATTATTCTAGATCTGATATACTTTGTCGTTATGCTGATCATAATGCATATTTGATGACTCGTTTTTACCTTAATTTCGAATTTTTACTGTGCGCGCCAAGGTTCAAGGACATAATAGTCATTTCCTTTACTATATATAAAGGTAAATCTTTTGGGGTTTTACCGCGCGTCCCCACTTACTATATAAAATTTTCTTGTCATTGATCGGAGCTCATAGTTCGATAATTCATAAATATTCCTGATTTTTTGATCATGAGTTCCAACCTATTTTCTGGAGCTGCCAAACGATCTCTACGAGGTCTTCCCCGACGAGATACCCCGAAGAAAAGATCCCGAACGGAAAGTTCTCATCAATCATCCTCCCAAGGGGGAGCTTCTTCTCGGGAAACCATTCCTCGACCTGATCCAAAATCGTCAAGCGGGAATTTAAAAGAAACGAAGGATATCCCTTCTAATGCCCCGATCCGCAGTCCGATTGTCGATCCGAAGATGATGGAGGCTTTCCAGAGTGAAGGTTCTTGCTCTACTTCTCCTCCTTTAGTAGAGCAAACCTTTAACGAGGTATCACGAACCGTTTCCCCCCCCCCCCCAATCGTCCATACGATAAACGAGGAAAGTCAAGCTATTTCTCCTAATCTCGGAGAGCAAACCAATAATGAGGAGTCGCGAACCGTTTCTCCCCCTCCAAGTGTCCATACAACGAACGAGAAAAGTCGAGCTATTTCTCCTGTCCTTGTGGAACAATCAATAAATGATGAGTCACAAACTGTTCCACTTTTTCCAGATGAACGCTCAGTGGATGATCATTCCCCTTCGGGCAGAGATGTAACAATTCAGTCTATAAGTCGAGATGGTTGTGCTCAGGTCAAGGCTACTGCTCTTCATTCTGAAATTGCCACTCCTGTTTCTGAGATCGATCCCACTCTACAATTAAGGGGGCCTGTGGAAGATATTCCAGAATCTTTCTTTGCCCATCCTGGTTCGCAAGTTGTTTCGACTTCTCAAGACACTCAAGTTGTCTCTCCTGTTCGTCTTTCACAAGGAGTGTCGAAAATTGGGTCTGGTCCCAGTCGTTCTGCAATTGAAAAGGTTGCGGACGACCCATTTCTTTTAGACGAGCGTCCATTTAAGGAGCAGGTTGAAGAGATAACTGAGTTCGATATAACCCGATCAGGTGGGGTTTCAATTGATGCGAGTATTCCATCAACCCTCGATCCTGATGGGGTTTCTTGGAATCTGGGAATGGGTACTATTTTGCCTAAGGAGCTTGGAAAATTGAAGAACCACTCTTCTCTGCAACTTGTCCAGTCCATCTTCAAACGTTTAGAGATGGTATGCGTATTTTGTTATTTGTTAAAAAGATCTAGGTGTTTTAAGTGTTTTACTTATATTTCTCAATACAGGCTAAGCATGAAGCTCTCCAGCTCGGGATACAAAATGACGAATTCTATTTTGCTCGAGAAGAATCCCTCGATCGGGTAAATATAATTGCCGCTGCTCATCGAGTGCTAATGACTGAGGTTGAGCATCTCCGAGCTACCACTGAAAGGCTCACTAGAGAGAAGGGAGAACTTGCCCAAGTAAATAGTAGTTTGGAGGCTGAAAAGGAGCAGCTTACCAAGGAGAAAATAGATCTTCTTCAATTGAAAGATCTGGAGTTTGATAGGGGTTTTTCCCTCGGATATGAGCAGCGTGCCCAAGAAATGATGACCTATCTTGGTTATCCAACAATTCCTGCTCATGTTCACGAAACGGTAGACAAAGGTCTTACTCCCGATCATACTCCTGAGCAGTAGACAACAGATCTTCTGCTATGTTTTTTTTTTTTTTTTTTTTTTTTATTTTTTTTTTATTTTTTTTATTTTTTTTATTTTTTTTAAAAAAAAAAAATGTAAATATATATTTTTGCCTGATAACGGAAGAACCATTTTGTTCTATTTCTGCGCCTCTCCGACCTGTATGTTGATAATTTATTTCATGCAATATTATTGAAAGATGAGAAGTCAACTTGGTAGGTGTGCCATAATTGTAGGAACGATTCGCATGCCTTGTCCGTTGATTGGTTAATTCCCCATAGTATAAATAACTCATTGGAGAAGTAGGAAAAGAAGAAAAACTTGAAATAATATGCCACCTCTGAACAGTTTAACTACGGTGGACTACGGTGGAGATATCAAACCAGAGAGTTCTTTAGATAGACGAGAGCTGGTTAGTTCATTAAAATGGTGTTGCATCCATGCATGCTCGAAAACTTGCCCCCAAGGCAAGGAGAACGATCCTATCTCAATTGTATGACTGCCAAGTTTTTTCCTTCTCAGCGTGCTTTAGCTTGATACTGTGATCGACCCTAGATGCGATATGTTCCTCGTTTTCACCAGCATCAGCGAATATACGCACTTCTGCATGTTCCTCGTTTTTATGCAGCGGTAGTAGTCCGAGGAGAAGGTCGATTTGAAGGAGCAGATCATTCCGAGGAGTAGCAAAGTAGGATTAACGTTTGGAATAATTGTAACGATCCTTGAATGTAAATGTAGTTTTTTGTGACGATATAGGTGTGAAATGTAACGATCTTCTCAAAGATCTGATAAAAATCCATTATTCCTTGTATCTTCATTTCAATAATAATGATCGATCATTTGTCCTGATTCTGCGAACCGATCTTACAACGTTTTTAATCTGGGCCGTTGATAGGACCTCAATTTACACCATTGGATCCTTTATCCTCCGCTTATAAATAGATTCACTCCATCCCTCTCCATCTCACAGAAGATGAAGTCCTTCAATATGAATATGCATTGTTATAAGTATTGTCGGCCACCAAATTTGTCGATTTATCTACCGAGGAGGTCATGACTTGGTATGGGAGGAATTGGAAAAATGAGATCTCTAGCTTAAATGGTGAGGGTCGGGCAAACCTCACAACCGGGGATTGGTTGACCATATATAACGTCGTATGATAGAGGTCGATAGTTGAGGAAAGCAGGATTCTATGCTTTATCGAAATCAACTTGTGTCTAAATGGTTGGTGACGTCGAGCATGAGACCCTTCTGATCTCTATTTTAATCGATAAAGAAGAAGCATCAACTTCTTCAAGGTGGTGGCATCATGAAAGCCTGCGGCTTAGGTCGCCCACTGGTACCCACCGATCAGTAAAATAAGCCTGAATATTAATTTCTCGTCACTGTTCTCAAAGTAGGAGAAAAGATGATCGTTCCGAGGAAAGTTTGAAGCGTTCTGAAACCAAATACTTTCTTTTGTTATTTTGTAGGTGTAATTGTTTAGCGTAATTGATCGCTGAATATTGAATATGTAATACTAGCTCTGCTGTGATAGTCGTTGTATTGTCTTCATCGATCTAATATAATACCTCTATTTCGACCGAGTCAAAAACGCATTTATTTCCATTCCTTTATTTACGGCTTTGTGGTTATGATTTTGTAACGTTATTCCCGATGTGGTGTTATAGCCGTTGATTGGATGCGAGTCTCACCGTAGGATCTCAACTTAACCTGTTTATAAAAGGAATCTTCCTTCCTTAAATTACCATCATAAGTAAAAATCCTTAAATGATGTACTTCTTCTTTGTGCTAAATGGCGGTCGTCCACCTAATTCGAGAGTCAAACAAATCTCTCACCATGTCGACTTGGTATGGGCGGAATCGGAAAATGGAGATTTCTCAAAAAACCATGAAATCTCCGACCCCTAATAAGGGGAATGGATTGGAATGCCTACCCTCATCCGACCATCCTATGAAGATGGGTAAAGGTCGGTGTTGTGGGGTTCCGATCTATTAGTTACGCGGTCGGTGGAAAGCTGGTTAGTTCATTAAAACGAGAATGTATGTCCGAGAAATGCTGACTACCATCGATCGTGTAACATTATGATCTCTCAAAGCTCTCTCTGATTCCAAAGCTTTGTGGCTGCGAACTCGACTGGGTTCGATCGGATCTAGCTGGTGGCAAGAATTCTGAGAGAGATACAGAGATAAACCGAGCTGAAGTCCTCTTGTTACCTCCTTACTTTATCGCATGATGGAATTTGTTGTTTTATGTAGCTAGGGTAGTTTATGCATCTTTCCGATGTATATTTTATCAGTGATAATAAAATTATATATATTAATATTAGTTCGTTTATTTGCGTAAATCTGCAGTTATACTTAGGTTGTTTACCAAATGTGGTTTTAACCTTTGTAGATCGTTCATGTAGGAGATCGATGAGTTTATACCGACCCAATCGGTGTTACTCAAAGATTATTATACTTAGGTTGTTTACCAAATGTGGTTTTAACCTTTGTAGATCGTTGATGTAGGAGATCGATGAGTTTATACCGACCCAATCGGTGTTACTCAAAGATTATTATACTTAGGTTGTTTACCAAATGTGGTTTTAACCTTTGTAGTTCGTTCACGTAGGAGATCGATGAGTTTATACCGTCCCAATCGGTTTTACTCAAAAAATTAGGTTGTATACCAATTATTGGTTTTAACCTTCGTAGGTCGTTTCTCGGGAGATCGATGAGTGTATACCGACCCAATCGGTTTTACTCAAAAAATTATTATACTTAGGTTGTTTACCAAATGTGGTTTTAACCTTTGTAGATCGTTTCTTGGGAGATCGATGAGTGTATACCGACCCAATCGGTTTTACTCAAAAAATTATTATACTTAGGTTGTTTACCAAATGTGGTTTTAACCTTTGTAGATCGTTTCTTGGGAGATCGATGAGTGTATACCGACCCAATCGGTTTTACTCAAAAAATTATTATACTTAGGTTGTTTACCAAATGTGGTTTTAACCTTTGTAGATCAGTCATTTAAAAAATCGTTTTCTGAGCGCGTCCGATGGAGAAGTAAGCAAAAGCTTTTATTATAGCTGAAGACAAATTAATGGTAAAAAGAAAATAACAAAACATACTGAAAAAACTAAAAAGAAAACTAATTTCTTGGAAATCCTGTCAAATTTCTGAATCTTCTTATCTTTGAACTCTATCGACCATAATATCTTCTGAGATTTACAGCATTCCACGTCCGCGGGAGCGGAGTTCCATCCATATGAGCTATCTTGTATGATCCCTTCCTTCCGATCGCAATTACCACATAAGGGCCTTCCCAATTCTGCTGTAATTTTCCCACATGTTTGGATACTTCAACTTTTTTAAGCACCAAATCACCTTCTTTGAATGACCGTAATCTCACCCTTTGATAATAGGCTTTTTCCATGCTAGATTTTGCTGCTTCTAGCCGAAGACTGGCATTTTCTCTCAAGGTCTCGCTTAGGTCGATGTCGTCCTTTCTGAGTTGATTATTTATATCTTCATCGTACAACTCAATTCTCGGACTGGGGACAAGTGCTTCGACTGGGATGACCGCTTCCGAACCATATACCAAGCTGAACGGTGTTTCACCAGTAGATGCTTTGACTGTAGTTCTGTTAGCCCAAACGACACCAGGGAGTTCGTCCAACCATTTTCCTTTAGCGTCGTCAAGTCTTTTTTCGAGGGATTTTATAATTTCTCGATTTGCTACCTCAGTCTGCCCGTTTGCTCGAGGATGTCCAACAGATGTAAAGTTTTGTTGTATCCCTAACTTCGAGCACCATTCTTGAACTTGTTTCCCCGCAAATTGGGTTCCATTGTCGGAAATTAAAATCCTCGGAATTCCAAAACGACAGACTATATTTTTCCAGAGAAAATTTATTACTTGAAACTGTGTTATCCGAGCTAGGGCAATGCATTCGATCCATTTACTGAAGTATTCGACTGCTACAAAGACATAACTCTTTTTTGACCTGGCCGGTGGAAAAGGTCCCACTATATCAATCCCCCATTGGTCAAAAGGCCAGCAGATCGGAATTGAGTGCATTGTTTCAGCAGGTTGATGTATTATATTCGAATGCACTTGGCAATAATGACAATGTTTTACATAATCTTGTGCATCTGCATACATCGTCGGCCAATAGTATCCAGTTCTTAAGCATTTGAACGCGAGTGCTCGAGCGCCGCTGTGATTCCCAGCTTCTCCTTCATGTATACTTTTAAGGATACTCTCGTACTGGTGCTCAGGAATGCATTTCAGCAGAATTCCAGAGACAGATCGTCGATAGAGTTTTCCTTCCAATATTGCATACCTTGGTGCTCGATATCTTATCCTTCTAGCTGCATTCTTATGGCTAGGGAGAGATTCATCGTTCAAATAGGTGATTAACGGAGTCATCCAACTGTCCGCCGCCAAGTCGATATCCATTACTTCATTAGCTGGGACAATATCGAGGTCGATGGAAGGAGTTTTGGAGATTAGCCAGGTGATCACCCTTTTAGATTTACCATCCCTTGTTCCTGTAAACCTGGATAATTGATCGGCCCAACGATTTTCTTCACGTGGAATATTTTGAATATCAAACTTATCAAATTTCCCAGTCAACTTTTTTACTTTATCCAAGTATTTTATCATATTGAATTCTTTTGCTTCGTACATCCCGCTAATTTGTCTCTGAATTAGCTCGGAATCTGTCAAAACATTCAAAACCTTTATATTGGCTTGTATAGCCATTTCCAAACCCGCAATTAGAGCTTCGTATTCGGCTTCATTATTGGTTACCACGAAGTCCAAAGTGATGGCATAATTCATGTCCTCGCCGTTCGGTCCTTGGAAATTGATCCCTGCGCCTCCACCTTCTCTGCTTGAAGCACCATCGACGTGCATAAGCCACGGCAGGTCATTGACGATCATAATACTGCTATCGCTTGGCGATGTCACATTGGAGCTTGTCTCCGTTAGACCCGGAGTTTCAAGGAGGAAGTCTGCCAGTATCTGAGCCTTGATTGCAGTTCGTGGTCGATATTCGATCTCGTATTGTCCCAATTCTACAGCCCATTTGATCAATCTTCCTGAGGCCTCTGGTTTGGATAACACTTGCCTCAGAGGCTGGTTGGTGAGTACGATGATCTTGTATGTTTGAAAGTAAGGCCGTAACCTTCGTGCTGACGTCACCAAAGCCAGAGCAAATTTTTCAATTGTTAGATAATTTTTCTCAGCTCCCTGCAATAACTTACTCGAATAATAGACGGGCTTGTGTTCCGAGCCCTCTATTTTTACCATAACCGAGCTCACGGCCGCCTCGAAAATAGCGATGTATATGTATAGAGGTTGTCCTTCCGTAGGTTTGGCGAGCATAGGTGGTGACGTTAGATAGTTTTTCAGTTGTTCGAAAGCATGATCACACTCTTCAGTCCATTCAAAGGTCTTAGCTTTTCGTAAAGTTTGAAAAAATGGTAAACTTTTGTCTGCGGACCTTGATATGAATCTATTGAGAGCAACAATTTTCCCAACTAGACTTTGTACTTGAGTAATATTTCTAGGGGGTTTCATTTCGGTGATTGCCCGTATCTTCTCGGGATTTGCTTCGATGCCTCTCTCATGGACCAGGTATCCTAGGAATTTTCCCGACCTTACCCCAAATGTACATTTTAAGGGGTTGAGTTTCATTCCATACTTCCTTAATATCTTGAAGCAACGATCAAGGTGCCTTATATGATCTTCTTCGCTCATGCTCTTTACTAGCATGTCATCGACATATACCTCCATTATTTCTCCTATCAGCTCTTTAAACATTAGGTTAACTAATCGTTGATAGGTTGCTCCAGCATTTCTTAATCCGAACGGCATTACTATGAAACATTAGACGCCTTGTTCGGTAATGAATGCAGTTTTTTCTTGATCTTTTTCATCCATGAAGATCTGATAGAAGCCTTGGAATGCATCCATCATACTGAAGATTGCAAAACCTGCTGTTGAGTCAACTAACAGGTCGATCCTTGGGATAGGATAAGGATCTCTTGGACACAGTTTATTCAAGTCTGTAAAATCGTTGCACATTCTCCACTTGTTATCCTTCTTGTCTCCCTTTGAGACAAGTACGACATTACACAACCACTCGGTAAAGTGTATTTCTTTAATTTGTTTAGATAGTAACAGTCTTTCGACCTCTGCCTTTATTATTTTATCCTTCACTGGGCCATGATTTCTCTTCTTCTGTCGGACCGGTCTTGCGTTCGGATCTATCTTCAAAGAGTGAGTTATGATTCTTGGGTCGATTCCGACTATATCTTCCGAGCTCCAGGCGAAAATATCCACATTTTCTCTTAAGAAGTTGATCAACATGATTTCTCCTTGTGGAGATAACTCTGTTCCGATCCTGGTGATCTTGGTTGGGTCATTTTCGACAAGGTTGACTTCTTTGTGCTCAGGTGCACGCAGAGTCAAATCAATTGGTTCTTTTCCCTTTTTGCTGATCGGATCCGTGCTTGGTAATTCAGGTTCCCGAGTTCTTTCCGTTGAAGATCCCACCGTTTTTCTTTTCGACGGGGTTAGAGGATCGACATTTCTCTTTAAGGATAGTGACGTGTTGTAACAATCCCAAGCCATGCAATGGTCGTTAACTATTTCACCTACCCCAGAGATTGTTGGAAATTTGATCTTCTGGTGATAGGTCGACACTACTGCTCGAAATTGGTTTAGTGCTGGTCTTCCCAGAATGGCGTTATAAGCGAATGGTGTTTCAACCACTAAAAACTTAATCATCTTGGTCACTCGATGAGGTTTATTTCCAAGAGTTACACTCAAGTTAATGGTTCCAGCTGGAACTATTTCTGACCCTCCAAATCCTACTAGGGGCGTAGCTACTCTTTGTAGGGTCAATTTTCCGAGGTTCATTTGATTGAGCACATCAATGGCTATTATGTTAGCCGAGCTTCCGTTATCGATCAGAATTCTCTTAACATTGAAATCGGATATTTTCAACGAGATCACCATAGGGAAATCGGGGTGGTCTTCGTTGTTGTCCCAATTCAAATTTCTGGGAACTTCGCTCTCGTCGAACTTGATCACTTGTTGGTTAGAGCTCTTACTCTCAAGTGCCCATATTTCTCTGGGAGCTATTATTCCTTTCTCTAGAGATCGTGCGGTTCGTCGCCTCGCATTCCGACTGTCTCCCCCTGCAGGTCCACCAGAGATTACATGTATAGTTCCGTTGATCCGATCGTCATTGCTATCGTTTCGTCGGGGTGGATGGTTAATGGGAGATCTATCACGAGGACTTCTATTTTCCTCTCTCCTTCTAGGACTTCTTGTCCTTTGTCTTCTTCGTTCTGCTCTATCAACAAATTCATTTAATTTGCCTTGTTGAATCAATTTTTCGATTTCTTGTTTCAGATGATAACAATCTTCGGTTCTATGACCGTGAGCACGATGGTACCTACAGTATAAATCGTAGTTCTTTGCCCCAGGTTTAGCTTGTGTGATTCTTTTTGCTGGGGGAATTAGATTATTCCTTTCCAGTATCACCAGGATGTCTTCTCTAGGGGCATTTAGTTTTGTAAACTCCACATAACTAATTCGATCTCTTATATTCCTTTCTGGAGATCGAGGCCTGAGGTAGACATTGGGTCTTTTCTCAAGGTTACTCCCACTGTGTTCTAACCTTTGAAACACGTTCCCTCTTCGGGGAAATCGATCATATTCCGTTACTCTATTCATTGGGGGTTTTTCAGGTCTCCTTGATCCTGAAGTCGATGCTTTATTCTTATTTTTATCCTTAAAAGAGTTCATCTCTTCTTGTGTCATATATTTGGAGGCTAACGTCATGACTTCAGCAAAGGTTCTAGGTTGCTTTCGACTCAAGGCGTTGCCAAATTGCCTATTCTTAGTCAGATCAAATAGAATTGATATGATGTAATCAATGTTCGGAGAGTCAATCTTCAAAAGTTCCACATTAAACCTTGCTAACCAAGTTCTTAACGACTCCCCTTCTAGCTGGGTTATAGTTCCTAGATAGCTCATGGGGAGTTTTTGTTTTTTCTGGCTGGCAAATTGTTGTTCTAACTTGTTGCACAACTCTCTAAAGCTGAAGATGGAGTTAGGCGGTTGTTTCCCGAACCAATCCAATGCTAACCCCTCAAACGTTGTGATCATCAATTTGGCCGTATATTCTGCTGAATGAGCATACAGGCTCATTATATTAGTGAAACTAAAGATGTAGTCAATTGGGTCAGTGGTTCCGTCGTATCTGGGGAGCCGGGCGGGCAAAGATCCAGAAGCATGTGCTTCCCTGATTTCTAAACAGAAAGGGGAACACGCAGCTATACTATCCTGTATTTCACGGGAACGAGGCCAAGGTTGTTGCAGAGTCAGAAGCCTCTGCTCGACTCGCTCCTCGACCATCCTTTCTATATCTCTTTCAGAGATTCTCTTGGTCGCTTGTCGATTGATAACTGGGGGCTCGTCCGCATCGTCGATCGGTATAACAGTGCGGTCCTTGGATAAGTGAGGTTCAGATCGAGCATTGGCTCTTGCCTGATTAGTTTTTCGACCAAGGTTTCTTCCTGCTATGTTTGGCAGGGATACTTGAGATCGTTGATCCGCGTCCGGACTTTCAGCTTGAGTTGACTGGTGGTCATTATTCTCTCGAGGTTCCCTGGTATTGTTAACCGCTCTAGAAGGACCAACAGCTGCCCTTACCGGCTCCGCAACTGCATGAGTTTGTAGATTTTGAGGAAAAAACTGTAGGACCTCAGGCGCTACCAGTTGCCCCAAAACCAATTGGTGTTAGGGAATGCGCATACCCTTCCCTTATAGTGCATTCAATCAAGCGCCCACGATATTCGATTGTGACTCCACCCGCACACTCAGTTTGGGTGCCACCCGCACACTCAGTTTGGGTGCCACTGGACAATTGCTGTCACCCGCACACACAGTTTGGGTGCCCAACAATCTCCCCCTCAGCAATTGCTCCAGCTGGGAATCGAACACGTGACCTTGGCTCTGATACCACTTGTTGGTCCCAAAAGTGGTCAATGAGGTCTAGAAGGGGGGGGGGGGGGGTGAATAGACCTCTGAAAACTTTAAAACTTTTTCTCTAACTTTCCAAATCAGCAGACTAAGCTGATCGAGATTTGTAAGACTACTAAGCTGATCGCGCACAAAGCTTTGAACAGCAGAGTTGACCACTCATCTGATTTTCACTCAGCTGATTTCAGATGTTAAATCAGAGTTTTTAGAAACTGGTTGGCAGCGGATATTCAAAGTGTTTTTCACCAAGCTGTTCCTCTTTAAGTTTTCTTACTCAAAAGATTTTATCCCCAGTTTTTACAACTCCTTTTAAAATCTTTTGGTTAAATCGTATGTTTGAGTTCTTTAAAAAAATATGCAAAGTGAAGCAAACATTAAATCAAACACACATGATTTTTATAGTGGTTATATGGATGAAAATCCTTTAGTCCACTCTTCCAAGTCACACAGATCTTGGGTTATACTAGAAAACACAAAGTAATCAAGTATACAATGCTTGCGCTGATCAACAAATGAAAAGCCACAAGTGCGCTGTAAGAAATCACACAGAAATCCTACACTCCGAAGCTAGATCACTCACTTAGACGGATCTAGACTCCTCACGCTATTTTCAGTACAGGAATCACTCAGAAAGCCTATACTAGGAAGCTATATCACTCACAAAGATGGATATAAACTCCTCTCTTTTACAGCTGAAAGTCACTCAGACAGACAACTAAGTTCTCTGTTCTTCAACGAAAAGCTTTGTCAACAAATGACTTCGGCTTGTGATCAGATGACTCAACTGATGGATCTCGCTCTTATGATATGTTCTTGAATTGTGCAAGCTCTCTCTAGATCTTCAGTTATGTCTTCTATTTATACTCCCAGATTTTGAATTTCTGCCCGTTGAAGGTTGGCAGAAATCTACAGTCCTCGAGTTCTGGTCCTGACACGCGGAACGGCTCTCTGCAACTGTTGCTCTGTACACTCTGCTGTACGGATGTTTGCTTTATGTCAGTCGCATTTAATGCACTTAGCTCTTAGCCGTTGATAAGCTTACTGACCGTCTTCACTCTGCTGGTGGAAGTACTCTGCTGATGATCACTCTGCTGATCACTCGGCTGATTCAAGAACGAACATATCTGTCTTGACTCGGCTGATACTACCCATCTGATATCCCACTCGGCTGATTCGGTCATTTAGCTTCTAGACCATGAGATAGGTTTCACTAAGCTGTTCAGTTCTTAGTTGATGACTTCCAGATTAGTCTTCTTGACTATTTTACCCTTTTTGTCATCTTCAAAACCTTCTCCAATATCAACCAACAATTTCCCCCTTTTTGATGATGACAAAACCTTCAACTAAGAACCAATCTAAGTCTTCAGATTTAGTCTTCATACTTTGAGATGGAAATTGAAATTCTTTTGGCCTGATACAACTTTAAAAAAAAATACCACTTGATCACTCGATCACTTGATAGTTCTTTTTCCCTTTCTGATCTTCTGTTTAAAGGGTTCTTAGTTGCATCCTTTATCTTCCCCCTTTTTGTCATCAACACAAATACTTAGTTGCATCTTTATCTTCCCCTTTTTCTTCTTTAATCCCTGAAGATTGCAGACTCAGTATGTTGAAGACAGGTAGGTAAGTACTTGGCTGTTGGAGGTAGTCTTCGTTGCTGTTTATCACTCCAGCTAGAAAATTCCCCCTAACTTCAAGAATTTTTACTACTTGATACCATTTGTGGTTTGATTTCACTTGTAGTCTGATACTACTTGTATGGATGCAAATCAAATTAGTCAGCTGATATCACTTGTCGATGTGATAACACTTGCTGATACCACTTGGTGTAGTACATTCTTGAATGTCACTTGGCTGTTGAGTTCCAGTCGGCTGATGAGAAGCAGTCTTCTGATAACTTCATTTTGACTTATTGAAAACTTCATCTTTATTTAGGAGTACCGCTAGTCGTACACGTTCCCCCTAAGTTCAAGAATCCGTGGTCAAGTAGTCTGATGAGAGTTTCTCTTCAAAGACACTCAGCCGTTGAATTCCAGTAAGCTGTTCTGGGTTAGTCTTCTGATGAGTTCCCCCTCAACTTATGAATCCAAAATCAACAAACCAATTTCTTTGTCACATGGTTGACTGATACCACTTGAATAGTTGGTGATACCACTTGTTGTAATCAGTTGTTGGTCTCTAATACCACTTGGTCTCTGAAACCACTTGTTAATCTTCAACTTTTCAACCTCTTGCGTTCCTTGAAATCTCCAGATATAGAGTCTACCTACTTGAATTATACCAATTTTTGATACCACTGATTTGATAACACTTGTTGGTACATGCTTGCTGGTAAGACCACTTGTTGAGCTTGATGAAATTTGCAAGGCAGTCAACTCATCTTTGTCATCTCACATGAGCTTCACCTACAAAACAGATGACTGTTTTTGGTACCCCATATTTACTGGGTCCAGCAGGGTTAGTACAAACATGTGATGATCTAGTGACTTATGTTTTATCATGATAATACCACTTGTGATGATACCACTTGTTGGTTTTTCCACACTTGTTTGTTATAATGGTCATGATTAAAACATAGCTCATAAGCAAGGTAAGATGCATGAAATATGTGATAAGCATGCATATTGAAATGAGGATGGCAGTCAGTACAGTGAATATGATCAGCATGATAATATGAATGAGTATGAAGCATGTTATAATAACAGTTACCATAGTGTGATTCAAATTCTTTGCCAGATAGTTCATTTTAGCCTCAATTTCTTACCTGAGTTTTCTAATAACTCTCCATAGATTAAGCAGACTCAATATTTTCAATTTTACTCATATCAGCAGCCTCGGCTGATGAGTTTACTAGTCTGATTAGTCTTAGGTAGCTTACTAGGTTTTCTAACCTATTGAGCATCAGTAGACTTGTTCTCTTAAGTCTCTGATTTCTTTTTAGAGAATGATGCAATTACTTCTTTTAAGTTCATTTATACATTCAAATCACATTGCATACTCAGCTTTTAGAGTTTCATTCTCATGCTCAAGCTTTTTGGTAGTCAGCTGATTCTTGAGATTTTTCAACCTGAAGTTTCAGTGATCTGAGTTGCTCTTTTCAGCAGAGTCATCTCTTCATTAAGCTTGGCAAATGTACAAATAATATTTGAATTTGAAGTTTAGCATTTATTCAATCGATTCAAATAGTGCATTACATTAATCAGTAGAAGTTACCCCAATTTTCAGAATCATTAAATTTTATGGCAGTTAGGAAAATTGTCTCAGGTACTTCTTCAAATTCTTTATCAGACGACTGATGGTCTGAATAAGATGTGCAGGAGTTTATTAGCTTTGCTGCATCAGCTAACTTTGATTTGCTCTTACTAAGCTTACGCTCCTTTTTAGCACTCTTCTCCTTTGTAGCAAACTTCTCAGATGATGAGGTTGAATGGTCTTTGATCAAGAGTCCAAACTCCTCTTCGTCGCTGTCTTTAAGTTTTGCTTTGGAGGAGCCTCTGTTTTCCTGAAAAAGATCAGAAGAAGATGAAGTAGCATTTTTATATTTTAATTTCATTTTCTTCTTGTAGAACTTCTCAAAATCTTTCAGCAGCAGGGCAACGTCGTCAGCAGTGTATTTTTCTGAACTCAGCACAGTCTTCTGTTTTGACTTGTCTGCTGATTTTCTTGACTTGTCTGACGCCATTAGAGCAGCAGTAGGGTCTGAACTGGTTGACACTTCTAATCCCAATCTTGGCATATGATACTCATAAGCTTTGAGAGATGAGAACAGTTCGGAAAGAGAAATCTTCTCTAAATCCCTTGATTCTTCCATGGCTGTCACCTTCATGTTGAATTTAGGTGGCAAGGCCTTCAGAACCTTCGTTGTGATCTCCTTGTTCGAAAATTCTTTACCAAACCTTAGAACTTCATTCAGAGCTTTGGTAAACCTGGTATCCATCTGATCAATCGATTCACCAGATTTCATTTTGAAATTTTCAAACTCCTCAAGAGCCACACTGAGCTTATGTTCTTTGATAGCGTCGTTTCCTTCGCTTAGCTCGCAGACTTTATCCCACATCTCTTTGGCAGTTTTGAGATGCTTGATCTTCTGGAATCTTTCTTCGTCTACAGCTCTGAACATGATGAACCTTTTTATCAAGATTTACTAACTTGATTTCTTTAGGTGTCAGCTCATCCAGCTCTTTGTCAACTATCTGATCTGGTTGGCCAGCAACCTTCACAGTCTTCTGGAATCTGAATGGTCCTTTTGTAATACACGTGTGCATATCTTCATTATAAGCAGCAAGGAAGATTTCCATTCTGATTTTCCAATTTTCAAAGTCCATATGGCCAATGTGAGGAACATGGCTTATGGCATCCATTTTTCAAAAAGTTTTGATTTTTCAAAATATGCTCTCTTTTTGAAAAATTTGAAAAACACACCTTGGATCAAGTTCGTTTGATCAGGCAGAGGATCAGATGAACCAATCTGCTCTGATACCACTTGTAGGACCTCAGGCGCTACCAGTTGCCCCAAAACCAATTGGTGTTAGGGAATGCGCATACCCTTCCCTTATAGTGCATTCAATCAAGCGCCCACGATATTCGATTGTGACTCCACCCGCACACTCAGTTTGGGTGCCACTGGACAATTGCTGTCACCCGCACACACAGTTTGGGTGCCCAACAAAAACGAACTTAAAATTTGAGCAATTTGTAGTATTTTTTCCTGGTCAGCGGAAAGCGGTGCGGCAGGGACAGATTGGACAGGTGGGTTAGGAATCCTACTTGTGGTAGGAGTTTGTCGTGCTCCGTCGTTTTGATTGATGTTTTCGTTTGGTGCAACTTGTTCCTCCAAAGGGTCTAGATTCTGTCGGTTTCCCGGAGGTTGTGTATTGTTAGCGCTGATTCTTTGGGAACCTTCAGGCAAGCTATCCATAGCACGAGAGGGTCGAGAATTCGTGCTTCTTCCCGCGTTACGTGCGCTTCTCCTTGGATTGGCCATATTCCGATCGAGTAATTAACCTTGCCCCACGGTGGGCGCCAACTGATTTAACCGAATTTAGTCTTAGGTTTAATCTCAGTAATTTATCTTTAGAATAGTTTTGTATGTATTAAGGGTTTGGTTAAAGTACTCAGGATGGTGCAATTCAAGTACAAGCGAAATAATATAATGGTGTAAAATAACAATAATATGAATGGCGAACAACTGTAGTATATTTCGTTAGGTAAAATTCTGGATCCTTAATACAATGTAAGATTCGCTATTTATAATGTCCCTCCCGTCCTAATTGAACTAGGAGTTCTATATTGCCTAGGAAACCTACATGGCCTAGGAGTATTGCACGGCCCATTAAGTCCCCTAAAACGGATAGTAGGTCGAACGGAGTAGGTCGATCAGATATGCATTGGGCTGGTCGAGCCGATCCCTTAGCTTTAAACAGGTCGGATCGATCTTGAATCTCCTCGGATATTCCTAGCTGGTTTTATGTGCAAAATAGCCCTCATCATGGAAGAAGACAAGGAAATATCTATGTAGTCGACTGGAATTCTGTGGACAAGAATTCTAATGTTTGTTTGGTGGCTTCTACACCAAGTGAAATCAGTTGGCTTTGGCACAAAAGAATGAATCATTTGAATTTCAAGACCATAAACAGATTGATAAAGAATGATCTGGTAGAAGGAATTCCAAAGACAGTCATGAGCAAAGACAAGCTTTGTGACGCATGTCAGAAGGGTAAACAAGTGAAGTCCACTTTCAAAAGCAAGAAGCACCAATCTTCAACCAGAATTTTGGAGCTGTTACATATGGATTTGTTTGGCCCTATTGATCCAATCAGCAATGGTAGAAAGAAATACTGCCTAGCTGTTGTAGATGATTTTTCAAGATTTACTTGGGTGATTTTCATGAAGAAGAAAAGTGAAACCAAGGAACATCTTACTAATCTGATGGAACTGATCCAGAATGAGAAGAGTCAAAGAATATTGAAGATCAGATCAGATAGAGGGACTGAATTTACAAACTCTACTGTTGAAGAGTATTGTAACTCCAGAGGAATCAGTCATGAGTACTCTGCTGCCAGAACCCCTCAACAAAATGGAGTTGCTGAAAGGAGAAACAGAACTCTAAAAGAAGCTACCAGGACAATGATAGCTGAAGCAAAGCTGCCCCAAAGATTCTGGGCAGAAGCCACAAATACAGCATGTTATACACAGAACAGATGTATGATCAACAAAAGTCAAAACAAGACACCTTATGAGCTATGGAACAACAGAAAGCTTAATTTACATTATCTTAGGATTTTTGGTTGTAAATGTTATGTTTTGAATAATGGGAAAAATCACCTTACTGCTTTTGCAGAATGGCTGATGAAGCTGTTTTTGTAGGTTACTCTACTGTTAGTAAAGCTTATAGAGTGTTTAACAAAAGAACTTTACTTGTAGAAGAATCTATTCATGTAGTATTTGATGAACCAAGCCAATCTTCTGAAAAGAATCAAAGTGCAATCCCAGAGATATCTGCTGACCTTCAGAAATTGAGTATGGAAAGAAAGGAAGAATATGTACCCATCATACTACCTGATTTAACTCAAGCTGTTAACTCAAGTGCTGTTCAAAATCAGTCTGCTGATTGTCTAACAGAAGAGTTGCAAACAGCTGACAGACCAGAGACTGTTCAACAGACTACTACTGAGACTCCAACAGTAGTGTTGCAAGATCAATCAAGAGGACAACATCCAGATTTGCAACCTGATCTCATATGGCTCAAAGATCACCCACCTGACTTAGTGATTGGTGATCCCTTGGATAGAGTGAGAACTAGAAATTCAACTGCAAATGAAACAATGTTTGTAAGTTTTCTTTCACAAATTGAGCCTAAGTTGATTGATGAAGCTCTTGGTGATTCTCACTGGATTGAAGCAATGCAAGAAGAGTTGAATCAATTTGAAAGGAATGAAGTCTGGTACTTAGTTCCCAGACCTACTCATCAAAGAGTAATTGGCACTAAGTGGGTATTCAGGAATAAAATGAATGAAGATGGTATTGTTACCAGAAACAAAGCAAGACTAGTTGCCAAAGGTTACTGCCAAGAAGAAGGCATTGATTTTGATGAGACATTCGCACCAGTTGCAAGGCTTGAAGCAATCAGATTATTCTTAGCCTATGCTGCTTACAAGAACTTCACTGTCTATCAGATGGATGTGAAGTCTGCTTTTCTCAATGGAGAACTGCAAGAGGAAGTTTATGTTGAACAACCTCCTGGTTTTGAAGTTTATCAACAAGGAGACAAGGTATATCGTCTGAAGAAAGCTCTCTATGGACTGAAACAGGCTCCAAGAGCATGGTATGATACTTTATCTGATTTTCTTTTAGTTAAAGGATTTCGCAAAGGAAAAGTAGATAAAACCTTGTTCACTATTGAATGGGATAATCATATATTACTAGTTCAAATATATGTGGACGATATTATTTTTGGTTCAACTAACAAACAGATGTGTGAGAGGTTCTCTAAGCTGATGCAGAACAAGTTTGAAATGAGCATGATGGGAGAACTGAATTACTTTCTTGGATTACAAGTCAAACAGCTACCTGATGGTATCTTTATTAATCAAGCAAAGTACACAAAAGATCTGTTTAAGAAATTTAGTATGGAAACTAGCTCATCTGTTAATGTTCCTATGTCTACTGGACTTCGTCTGGACAAGGATGAAGGTGGCAAATCAGTTGACATCACCAAATAGAGAGGCATAATTGGGTCACTGTTATACTTAACAGCTAGCAGACCTGACATTATGTATTCTGTTGGGGTTTGTGCGAGATTTCAATCAGATCCTAAGGAATCTCATCTCTTAGCTGCTAAAAGGATATTAAAATATCTCAAAGGCACACAAGAATTGGAATTATGGTACCCAAGGGAATCAGGATTTGAACTTATTGGATATTCAGATTCTGACCTTGCTGGCTGCAAAATTGATAGGAAGAGTACTACAGGTGCTTGTCAATTTTTAGGCAGTCGTCTGATCTCATGGATGAGTAAGAAACAGACTTCAGTATCCATATCTACTGCTGAAGCTGAATATATTGCTGCTGGAGCATGTTGTGCACAAATACTTTGGTTGAAGCATCAACTAGAAGACTATAATCTCAAGATCAGTGGAATCCCTATCTACTGTGACAATACAAGTGCAATCTCACTTACTCAGAATACTACTAGTCATTCCAGGACTAAGCATATTGAGATCAAACATCACTTCATCAGAGACCATGTTGAAAAAGGAAATGTTATTATTGAGTATGTTCATACAGACAATCAGATTGCTGACATTTTCACCAAACCATTGAGTGATGCAAGATTTTCTACTCTAAGAGTAGAACTGGGCTTGTTAAATTTGGATTCATAAGCTGAGGGGGAACCTATCAGAAGACTGGGTTCAACAGCTGACTAATCTGATATCAACAAGTGTTACACTTCAAGAAGATTGACTTTCAACAGACTAGTTGACTGAGGAATTCTTGAATTCAGGGGGAACGTGTAAGACTAGCGGTACCCTTGTTTTAAAGATGAAATCTTCAATGACAGTTAGTTGAAGTTGTGTAAATCAGAAGATTTGTTCTTAATTCTTGAAGATTTGAAGATTATTTATCTTGCTGGATTGACAAACAGCAAAGGAAGATCACTAGATATTGGCTTTCACTAGTGATATACCGTATCAGACAAGTCATTTATCAGATAAGTATTTTACTCATCTGTTATTATTTATGTAAGCTTATATTTAAGTGTTGTACAAAAACGTTTTTATCAAAAGCACGCTTTTATAAGTAACAGACAAGTGGCGTTTCAAATTCCCGCATGTCTGACATAATTTTGAATTCCGCAATTCTCGCCCGCACGATTAGAAACTGACAGATTAAATCAAACCGTCCGCGTAAAACACGGAAACCTAGGTGTTTCATAATCTATAAATCCAGATCTGATCAGAAGGGTAAACCTTACGCACCCAAAATTATCTCAAGTGAAAAAGAAGTTACTGACTCATCTACTCTCTGTCTTAAAGTGTTTTAAATTCTCTCAAACTACTTCAATTTCACTACAATGGCCGGAGCTGAAGGACGTTACCTGAATTACGAGAAGTTCCACGCTTCTGGAACTCCTCTAATGAAGGAAATAATGGTTAAAATCAAAGAGGCTTCACTGGTAAAGGTTTTGGAAGCTCATGAAGATTATGTGTTCACTGAAGACGTGGCTGAGTTGTACAAAACAAGAAAGAATGATTTAACCAAGATGACTTATGTGGCTACTATAGGAGGAAAGACTATCTGTGTCTCTCCTGCTGTTCTTAATGAAATTTATGATCTGAAAAATGAAGGAGGAGAGGTATTCACTCTGGGTTCAGAAAAGGAGGAGGAATTTTGGTTTATTTGTGCAAAGGAGGGAGAAGCAATGACTGGAACCCTGATGAAAACTCAATTGAAGTACGAGTTTCAGAGGTTTGCAGATATTATTGCAAAGATTTTTTAGTGTTCTACTAGCTCCTTGGATGGGTTACCTAGAAGAAGGTACCAAACCATGGCTTGTATCTACTATGGATTATCAGTAAATTGGGCAATTCACTATTTCTACATTCTGGCATTGAAGAAAAATGGCCATGTGATAATGTTGAGTCATCTGCTTTCGACTCTTGATTGTCCACTTGTAAATGGGAAGATAGTCCACAAGCTGAAGGAGATGAAGGTGTATGAACCGGTAAAAGTTGAAATCGCTCCAAAAAGAAAGGCGAAGGGGAAGGCAGAGAAGTCTGCTGCTACCAAAAGCCTAAAATTGATACAAAGGCTAAGTCTGCTGATCAAACAACAAACCCTGCTGTTTAAGCCAGATCAGTAGAGTCTGATGCTGCTGATAAGATAGTCACTGAGGTGACTAAAGAAATTGAGGAGATGACTACTGAAACATCTCCAGAGAGAACTGAGTCTGACGAACCAGTTCAAGTGAAAGAGGTTGGACGAAGGACAAGAAGTTCAGTAAAGAGGACTGCTGAACCTCGACAAACTGAAATAATGCCTAAGCCAAAGGCAAAAAGGAAGTTAACTTTAGGTGGTCAAAGAGTTACCTTCACTACTGATCCAACCACTCAAGTCAGAGAAAATCCTGCTGCTGAAAGACCAGTAGATGCAGTAGAAAAAGCTGCAGAAGATAAGACTGCAGAGGATCAATCTCTCAACAAGTCTGCTGTTGCTGAACAGCCGACTAGTTTGACAGCAGAGGAGAATGTCCCCCTCATTCATCCTACACCAATAGCCGCTGCTCCCCTGCAGATAGTGGAATCCCCTGCCGCCAGAAGGAAGAGAACTGGTAAGGCAAAGATTAAAGTGGTCACTGCTGCCGAAAAGAAAAGGAGAGAAGAAGAAGAAAAGAAAAAGAAAGAAGAGGCAGAACACCAACATGCTTTTAAACTTAGTGAGCTTGAAGCTCAGGTTAGAAATATGTCTGCTGCTGAGATAGCTGCTAAGGAAGCTCAAGACTTGGCTCAAGCTTTAGAAGCCAGTACCAAGGATGCCCATGGTCCAAGGTACAGTGGTGGAATTACAATTGGAGATAAGAAGAAGCCAAGGGCTGTTATGCCCACACCCAAGCTGCCAAAGAAGAAAAGATCTGAACTAAAGTATGCTCTGGAAATAGTTCAAAATGATCCAGAAGTGTTCAAACAGTTTGTGGCAGATCTTGAAAGGTATAACGACATATTGGTCCGTCAGAGTCTCTTTGTTGCTGAAAAGGTAAGATATAATAGATGGAGAGAATATCGTCTGACAAAGACCAAGAAGCAAATAGTACAATGGAAGGAGTTTGCTGCAGAGGAAAGATGGGTTCTGCAGTTTCTGGAAACTGGGTGCTTGAGGCAAGCACTGGATTCAGATCACTTCCTGGATATGATCCACTATCGGCTAAGGAAGTTGGCAAAATCTGAAGCCAAGAAACTACAAAGCTCTGTTCCTGAAACTCCAGCAGAAAATGAAGATCTAAAGGAGAGAGCAGTAAAGCTGGCACTTTCTGTAACTTTGGAAATGTGGGCTAAGAAGACCAGATATCAGAAGGGTCAACCAAGCTCTATGACACCCCTGCCAAGCTTACAACAGATTGTCTTTGGACCGGCTATTAAAACTTATGAAGATCTACCTGAACAGACAACATCACCATTTGTCCCTGCCTTCATATTTACTCATAAAACTGTTGTTGCTGATAATGGTGTTGATGTTGTTACAGAGGTAAATGAGCCAGTACAGGTCCAAACGAAGACTGATGAGCACATCTCAACATCATCAGAGCAGTTGCCCCAACAGCAGACTCCTCTGACTGATGAACCAAAGGAGACTGAGAAAACTCCTGAGATTGTTCCAGCAAGCACAACCATTCCATCAACTTCAGCAAGCATGCAACCAACTATTTTGGAATCCATTCAACAGTTGATTGCAAACTCTATGAAGGAAATGGAAGATAGACACAAAGAGCAGTTAAAGAAATTTGAGGAAGTGGCCTCAACTATACTTTCTGCTGCTGCTGCTGAAAGAGCTCCCAAGGCTGCTGAAATTGTTGGATGAAGATGAAGATGGAAGGTATGAAGTGAAGGGAGATTTTGATGATTTCCAAAACATCAGAATCAGCTAAGTATGGAAGCTTAGTACAAACCTTAGAAGATATTTGACCAAGGAAGAAGTATTTCAGACTAGTCAAATATGGTCCAGAAGATTACTGATCTGTTGCTGAAGAAAGGAATCAGACTGGTGGACTATCAGCCGACTCAAATAAGATTAGTTCAAGTTTGGGATCAGCCGAGTATACATCAGACGAGTGATTTCGATCAGCAGAGTGGAAGGGATCAAGGAGTCTGATCAACGGTAATAAATGCACTTGGAGTAATAAATGCTGAAGAGGAAGGGTATTTATGACAAATGATTGAAGAGAAACCTCGTATCAGCTTGGTGCATTAAATGCGATCTAACAGCAAGTACAGCAGAGGGTACAGTGTTCAGTCGCAGGTAGCCGTTTCTGCAGAAGGACCAGTACTCGAGGATTTGGACACCTGTCGATCTCTCAACGGGCAGATTTTCAAATCTCAAGTATAAATAGTTCAGTTCGTGAGTTGAAAAAAAAAAAAAAAAAAACAACACATCTTGAGAGCAAAAATCTGAAGCAGAATTCTTCTAAGTCTCAAACTCAAGAACAGAACACTCATCAGCCGAGTCATCTGTTGACGAAGCAGAATAGAGAGAAAACAAAAACACTTATAAATCTGAGTGATTTTGTTAGAATCGTGTTGTGAGAAGTAGATATCCATCTTAGTGAGTGATATTACTTCTGTGAATAGGAGTTTCTTTGTGATTTCCTATTACGCACTTGTGGCCTTTTCATTTGTTGATTGGCACAAGCATTGTATACTGTAATCTGTGTGATTTAGTATAACCCAAGATTTAAGTGACTTGGAAGAGTGGACTAAAGGATTTCTATCCATATAACCACTATAAAAATCCTTTGTGTTTTTACTTTCATAATTTTCTGCATATTTGAAAGAGCATATTTAAAACACGAAAAGGTTAACTGTTGGAAAAGTTTTTAAAAAGGAGTTTGTTAAAACTGGGGATAAAACTATTTCAAAGTTAAAGAAAACTACTTGTGAAAAACACTTGATAAATCCGCTGCAAGTTAGTTATTTTTAAAACTCTGATTTTGATAAAATCAGCTGAGTGAAATCAGAAGAGTGGTCAACTCTGCTGTTCAAAGCTTTGTGCGAGATCAGCATAGTCAACTTACGATTACTGATCAGCTTAGTCTGCTGACAGAAAAGTTAGAAGATTTTAAAAGATAAATTTTTAAAGAGGTCTATTCCCCCCCCCCCCCCCCTCTAGACCTCATCTAACCACTTGGGACCAACAGTTCTCGATCTACTTCTCCTCCTCTTGTAGATCAAACAACCAATGATGAGTCTCGAGCTATTTCTCCTCCTCCAGTCGACAAACAACAAACGAGGAGTCTCGAGCTATTTCTCCTCCTCCAGTCGACCGATCAACGGAGGAACGTCCCTCTTCCGATCGAGATACAACAAATCAAACCTTAGGTCAAGAAGGTTCCCAGCAGGTCATAATTAGTGCTCCCAACTCTGAGGTTGAGCCAACTTTGCAACTAAGGGGGCCCGTGGAAGATATCCCTGAGTCTTTCTTTGCCCCTTTGCGTTCTCAGGTTGTTGTTTCAACTCCTCAACATACCCAAGCCATCTCTCCTGTCCCCATTTCTCAAGATGTATCAAAAACAGGGTCTGGTCCCAGTCATTCTGGTTTTGAAAATACCGCGGACGATCCGTCTCTTTTAGACGACCGTCCATTTAAGGAGCAGGTCGAAGAGATAACTGAGTTCGGGATGAGTCGATCCGGTGGGGTTTCCACTGATGCATGCATTCCAACAACCCTTGAGCCTGATGGGGTTTCTTGGAATCTGGGAATGGGTACAATTCTGCCTAAGGAGCTTGATAAACTGAAGAACCATTCTTCTTTGCGTCTTGTTCAGTCCATTTTTAAGCATTTGGAGATGGTAAGTGGACTTTTGTTATTGTCGTAACAGGGATCTTTTCATCTTCTAGAGTTTTGAAGTTCCTTATTCTTATTTTTCCATAACAGGCAAAGCATGAGGCTCTCCAGCTTGGGATACAAAATGATGAATCTTACTTTTCTCGAGAAGAGTCTCTTGAACGGATGAACTCAATCGCTGTAGCTCATCGATCGCTGATGACTGAGGTGGAGAATCTCCGAGCTGCTACTGAAAAACTTTCAAAAGAGAAAGAAGTGCTTGCTCGAGCAAATAGCAGCTTGGTGTCCGATAAGGAACAGCTCACTAAGGAAAAAGAAGACCTTCTTCAATTGAAAGAGCGAGAGTTCGACAGGGGTTTTTCTCTTGGATATAAGCAACACACCAAAGAAATGATGAACTATCTTGCTCATCAGACGAGTCCCGATCATGCTCTTGAATAGTAGACAATGGTCTTTCATTTTTTTTTTTTTTTTTTTTTTTTTTTTTTTGAAATGTAACATAACAAACTATTTTTTGTCATGAATAGAATAGTTCGTTATCTTAATCATTTATATTTAGAGTCATACATTGTTTCGACCTGATTGCCAAAAAACAACTGCTTTCTATATTCTTGGGGGAGAAGAAGTCAACTTGGTAGTTGTGCCGTAACCGTAGGACGTTTCGTATGCTTGGTCCATTAATTGAACATTTCCTCATACTATAAATAACTCTTTTGAGAAGTAGGAAGCACAAATGGATGAAAATAACATGTCTCCAAAAAATATTTCAATTTGGTATTTATGGCATGTCGACTATGGTGGAGATATCGACCCGATGATTTCATGAGAGGTGAGAGCTGGTTAGTTCATTAAAATGATGGTATCCCTTGTGTCAGGTACGCTCTTCGACCAAGGAGGCTACTTTGTATGAGTTGGATGAGCTATCCTTCGACTCAGGCGGATACTTTGTAATCTTCCACCAGGACATCCTCCGACCAAGGAGGATACTTCGTTAAGGTCTGGTGAAGTATATTTGCCAATCTTCACCCATGCAGTGATAAGAGTCCAGGAATAAGGAGTGCGTCGGATTGGAGGAGCAGATCATTTCGAGGAGCAGCGTAGTAGGCTAGTGTTTGTAACAACTGTAGTTAGATTTCAAGAATGAATGTACTTGAATGTTTTTATCAACTGTAGTTTGTCAAATGTAATGATCTTCAAAAATTTCAATAAAATCAGTTACTTTTGACATGTTCATCTGTGGTCTTTCATTTTTGATTCTATAGTAATAATCGAACTTATATTCGACGCTGTGAATCAACTTGTTAACGTATTTAATCTGGACCGCTGATAGGATCTCAACGCAACACCATTGGATCCTTTACCCCCTGCCTATAAAAAGGTCATTCCATGCTTCTCAATTTCTCAGAAATGAATTTGTTCAAGAAGAATTTTCATTGTTATAAGCATTGTCGACCACCAAAATGTGTTATCTTATCAAATGAGGAATTCTTGACTTGGTATGGGAAGAATTGGAAAAATGAGATCTCCATTTTATATGGTGATGGTCGGGCGAATCTCATAACTGGGAATTAGTCAACCATAAGTTACGCCATATGATAGAGATCGAGATCAGAGGAAAGCAGGATTCTTGGTTTATCGAAATCAACTTGTTTCTAACAGGTCGGCGATGCCATGCATGAGATCCTTCTAATCCCTATTTTACTTTGTAAAGAAAAAGCATCAGCTTTTTCGAGGTGGTCGAGTTGAGAAAGCACGTATTCTTCCCTCGATGATCGACAGACGTCGACTTTAAGAAGAATGCTTGAACATTAGTTTCTCGTCACTGTTCTCAAAGTAGAAGGAAAGACGATCGTTCCGAGGAATCTTTAAAGTGTTTGAAGATAAATTCCTTCTTTGTAGGTATAACCGTTTGAGTATCGATCGATGTTTCCTGTTCAGATAGGAATATTTGATATGTAATATTAGTTTCTATGATATCTTTTTTACCGTCCTCATCGATCTAATATATGACTTTTATTTGACCAACTCAATAGTACATTTAATTCAAGTCCTATATTCAAGGGTTGTAGTTATGACTATGTAACGTAATTCCCGATATAACGTCTCAGCCGTTGATTGGATGTGAGTTTCACCGTTGGATTTTTACCCTCCTGTCTATAAAAGGAATCTTTTATCTTTATTCATGTACCTTTAAAGGTAAAATTTCTCAACAATGTATTTCTTCTTTTCTCAAAATGGTGGTCGTCCACCTGACTCAGAAAATCAGCAATCTGTTAATTATGTCGAGTTGGTATGGGGCGGAATCGGAAAATGGAGACTTCTCAAAAACCATGAAGTCTCCGATCCCTAAAAAAGGGGATCGATCGGAGTGTTTGTCATATACCGACCATCCTGTGCAAAAGGGTAAGGGTCGATATGGTGGCATTCCGATGGAAAGCTGGTCAGTTCATTAAAATCAGAAGGTAAAATCGAGAATGCTGACCACCACCGACCGATGTAAGATTATGATTTCACAAAGCTCTCTCTGATTCCGAGCTGTGTGGTCATAGTCGCGGAACTTAAAGGCGGTTGTCTTTGTCGACCGGCTGTAGCTGGTGGCAAGAATTCTGGGAATTGCACGGAGATGAATAAAAATAGAAACCCACTATTCGTGCCGCCATCCTTCAAACCTGAACAGCTGTAGTCGATGAGTTGACTTTGTAAGATTGCTTTTTACAAGTCTACCGGACAGCCCAGCAGTACTTCAATTAAGAGTTCTATTTAGCATGTAATGGGATTTTTTATCGATCGATATATGTATTCTTCCGATGTATATCCGTATTAATAAAAATTTAGCATTATATCAGCTGACTCTTCAATTGTAGATCGTTTGTTATTTGTATGATGAGTTACTATCGACCAAATTGGTTTTACTTTAAAACTGTATCTCAGGTGTTTATACCAACTGTGGTTTTAATCTTTGTAAAGCGTTTGTTAGGAGTTCGACGAGTTTATACCGACCCAATCGGTTTTACTCAAAGATTTATCGTACTTAGGTTTTTTACCGATTTTGGTTTTTAACCTTTGTAGATCATCCGTTAGGAGATCGATGAGTTTATACCGACCCAATCGGTTTTACTCAAAGATTTATCGTACTTAGGTTTTTTACAAATCTTGGTTTTTAACCTTTGTAGTTCCTCCGTTAGGAGATCGATGAGTTGATACCGACCCAATCGGTTTTACTCAAAGATTTATTGTACTTAGGTTTTTTACCAATTTTGGTTTTTAACCTTCGTAGTTCATTCGTTAGGAGATCGATGAGTTTTTACCGACCCAATCGGTTTTACTCAAAGATTTATTGTACTTAGGTTTTTTTTTTACCAATTTTGGTTTTGAACCTTTGTAGTTCATTCGTTAGGAGATCGATGAGTTTTTACTGACCCAATCGGTTTTACTCAAAGATTTTTAGGTTTTTTACCAATTTTGGTTTTTAACCTTTGTAGAGTGAATTTTGACAATGGTCTTTTGAACGCGATGTAAGATGAAAGTAAGCAAAAGCTTTTATTGCAATTGTAGATAAATTTGATGTCCGAAAAGAAATATAATAAAACAGACTAAAGGATAAAAAACGAGCTAATGTATTGTAAAATCTTATCTAATCTTCAAGACCTCTTATCTTGAGATTTAACGACCATAATATCTTCTGAGGTTTACCACATTCCATGTTCGAGGAAGTGGAGTTCCATCCATATGGGCTATCTTATATGATCCCTTCTTGCCGACTGCGGTGACTATGTACGGACCTTCCCAATTTTGCTGCAGTTTTCCCACATGTTTTGATACCTCAACCTTTTTAAGTACCAAATCACCTTCCTTGAACGATCGTATCCTCACTCTTTGATTGTAGGCCTTTTCCATGCTGGACTTAGCTGCTTCTAAAAGAAGACTGGCTTTTTCCCTCATGGTCTCACTTAAATCGACATCGTCTTTTCTTAGTTGATCATTTAATTCTTCATCGAACAACTCGATTCTTGGGCTGGGGACTAGTGCTTCAACTGGGATAACTGCCTCTGACCCATAGACCAGACTAAATGGTGTCTCTCCGGTGGAGGCTTTTACCGTTGTTCTGTTAGCCCAAATGACACCAGGAAGCTCGTCCAACCATTTTCCTTTAGCTTCGTCCAGTCTTTTTTCTAGGGATTTGATAATTTATCGATTTGCTACTTCAGTTTGTCCATTTGCTCGAGGATGTCCAACGGACGTGAAGTTTTGTTGTATCCCAAACTTCGAGCAACACTCTTGAACTTGTTTTCCAGCAAATTGGGTTCCATTATCCGAAATCAAAATCCTCGGGATTCCGAAACGACAGACTATATTTTTCCAAAGAAAATTTACAACCTAAAACTGTGTTATCCGAGCTAGGGCTATACATTCAATCCATTTGCTGAAATACTCGACAGCGACCAGGACATAGCTCTTTTTTGATCTGGCGATTGGGAATGGTCCTACTATGTCAATACCCCATTGATCGAAAGGCCAACAGATTGGGATCGAGTGCATAGTCTCTGCTGGTTGATGTATTATATTCGAATGCACTTGGCAATAATGACAATGTTTGACGTAATCCTGCGCATCTGCGTACATCGTCGGCCAATAGTACCCAGTTCTTAAACACTTGAGCGTGAGTGCCCGAGCTCCACTATGATTTCCAGCTTCTCCTTCATGGATACTATAGAGGATGCTTTGGACCTGGTGCTCGGGAATGCATTTTAATAGAATTCAAGAAACAGATCGTCTATAGAGTTTTTCCTCTACCATGGCATATCTTGGTGCTCGATATCTTATTCTCCTAGCTTCATTTTTACTGCCAGGGAGTGTGCCATCTTTCAGATAGGTGATTAACGGGGTCATCCAACTGTCTGCTGCTAAGTCGATATCCATTACTTCGGTTACAGGAATAGTATCGAGATCGATGGATGGTGTCTTGGAGATTAACCAGGTGATTACTCTTTTAGACTTACCATCCCTTGTTCCTGTGAATCTAGATAGTTGATCAGCCCATCGATTCTCTTCACGCGGAATATTTTGAATGTCAAACCTTTCAAACTTTCCAGTCAACTCTTTTACCTTCGCCAAATACTTTATCATATTGTATTCTTTGGCCTCATACATTCCGTTGATCTGCCTCTGAATCAGCTCAGAATCCGTCAAGACATTCAAAACTTTTATATTGGCTTGTATAGCCATTTCCAATCCTGCAATTAAAGCTTCGTACTCTGCTTCATTGTTAGTTATCATGAAGTCCAAGGTGATGGCGTAATTCATATCCTCACCGTTTGGTCCTTGGAAATTAATTCCAGCACCTCCACCATCTCTGCTCGATGCACCATCGACATGCATAAGCCATGGCAAACCATTGACTGTCATAATGTTGTTATCACTTTCCGATGTCACTGCAGAGCTTGTCCCTGATAGACTTGGAGTTTCTAGGAGGAAGTCAGCAAGTACTTGAGCTTTGATTGCCGTTCGTGGACGATATTCGATCTCGTATTGTCCCAGCTCTACGGGCCATTTAATTAATCTTCCTGAGGTTTCAGGTTTTGATAAGATTTGCCTCAAAGGTTGATTGGTAAGTACGAAGATTTTATATGTTTGGAAGTATGGTCGTAATTTTCGTGCCGCGGTCACCAAAGCCAAAGCAAATTTTTCAATTTCCAAATAGTTCTTTTCAGCCCCTTGTAGTAATTTACTCAAATAATAGACTGGCTTGTGTTCCGAGCCCTCAATTTTTACCATAACCGAGCTTACTGCTGCCTCGGAGATAGCGATGTATATGTAAAGAGGCTGCCCTTCTGTAGGTTTGGCGAGTAGTGGCGGTGAGGTTAAGTATTCTTTCAGTTGATCGAAGGCGTGATCACAAGCTTCTGTCCATTCGACGGTCTTAGCTTTTCTCAAAGTTTGAAAAAATGGCAGACTCTTATCTGCCGATCTTGAAATGAATCTGTTGAGGGCAACAATTTTCCCAACCAAGCTTTGCACTTGGGTAATATTTCTGGGAGGCTTCATTTCTGTGATAGCACGTATTTTCTCTGGATTTGCCTCGATGCCTCTTTCGTGAACAAGGTAACCTAAGAACTTCCCAGACCTTACCCCAAAGGTACATTTTAAGGGGTTGAGTTTCATTCCATACTTCCTTAAGATTTTAAAACAGCGATCAAGGTGCTGAATGTGGTCTTCTTCGCTCATGCTTTTGACCTACATATCATCGACATACACCTCCATTACTTCTCCGATCAAACTTTTAAACATCAAATTCACCAACCGTTGATATGTCGCTCCGGCATTTCTTAGTCCGAACGGCATCACTACAAAACAATATACTCCCTGTTCGGTAATGAAGGCAGTTGATGAGGGGTATTTCGCATACGCCATCTTAGGAAATACCTCTGCTCGGGATCGACCCTATTTCCGACCAGGAGGTATTCTCCGACCAGAAGAACATAGCTTTCCGATCAGGTCATGTTGATAGCATCAAGACCCTACTTTCCGATCTGCTTCAATCCTCGGAATTACTGTGGGGCTGACCTACAGCTTTATACAGCTGGCCGAGAGGTATTCTCCTACAGACGGTCCAGCTAGCTCATTACTGTTCCTATATATACGCGGCGCATTTATGACATCAGGGACGGCACAACTTCCAAGAAACACCATTAGCTCGGACCTACTGTTCGGATTAGGATCTAGCTTGTTTACTCCTTGTATTTTATCTAGCTAGTAGCGCGGCATCCTGTAACGCTCGAGTAGACCTATCTTGTAATTTGTACTCGATCATTGAGATTAATATACACTTTGTACACACTCTCTATATTTATTATTTTGCTCGACTTCCCTTAATTGTCCCGAACGAAAAACAGCATAATCAATTGGCGCCCACCGTGGGGGCCTACTCGGGTGTTAGATCGAAAAATGCCTACTACTAGGAGATACACGTACAATCGTGGCGAGCCTTCACAAGCCGTTGGAGCACAGTGCTCAGTAAACAACGAACCACGTAATCAATCCCGAGCGGCCCACCAATCTGAGGTGCCGCCGCTCGACCCGCCGAATGATATGCCTATTCATACGACAGTGGCCGATCTGCGTTCCATTATCGGAACTATGTGTAGAGAATTCCTGAACACCGAGAGAGCGGATCGTGAAACTCTACCTGGTAAACAGCCCCCGGTCGACCAACCTGCTGCTCGGGGTCCCGTTTCTAACAAGCAGAGGGAAGGAAGTATTCGTCGATCTGCTTTGGGTGAACCGTCCGATGTTCGACCCAGAGCACCTCGACCTAGGACCGTTGTCCGCTCAGGGCAACCTTCTAGGACCGTACAAGACGTGGAAGATTCGGTGGTCGGGGAGAGTCAACCCGAAGCCGCAGATAGGGTAAAGAAACCGGTCTACAGAAAGGTGACCGAGGCTGACTGGGAAAAGATTGTGCAGGAAAGGGTTGTGAAGGAGTTGAAGAGGGAAATGTTGGTAAAGGAAACCCGACCTGCAGAAGTCAGGGCTCGAAGAACTGAGGCCAGAGAGGATGGGGCCGTTTTCCTTGAGGAAGGACGAGATAGGGAGTTAAGTACGAATATCATGAGATGTTCGCCATTCTGCCAAGAGATTAGAGAGGCTCGAGGAACGGAGACTGTCCCTACCAGATTGCCAAGATATGATGGAACCTCCGACCCTGGGGAGCATATAAATAGTTTTATAAATGTGTTGAACTTATATGGGCATTCAGAAGATTTTTGTTGCAAAATTATGGTCACCACGTTCGAAGGAATTGCTCTGGACTGGTTCGGAAAACTGCCTCCGAATTCTATCTTCTCTTTTGATGAGTTGTGCGATAAATTAAAACACCAATTTGCCAGCCAAAGGAAACAAAGGTTACCTGCAAATCATTTGGGAACGGTGAAGCAACTGGAAGGAGAAACACTAAGGCAATGGCTGGCAAGGTTTAGTATTGAGCTCCTGAAAGTTGATACCCCACCGATTGAATTTCTGTCATCATTAATGTTCGAGTTAACTCGTAATAGCCAGTTCGGGAATGCTCTTTGCCGAAAGCAACCAAAGTCTTTTTGAACGAATCATGGAAATAGCTGAAAAGTACATGATTCAGGAGGAAATGAACAAGTTAAAGAATGCTCAGAACCCTAGGCCCCCGATCGGAAAGAAACCTGATCGGGCCCCTATTCCAAAGCCAAGTGACTATGTAGGGTCAAACGCGCAGCAACGAGGTTCAATTTGGCAGAGACTTAAGGTCTATAAACCTCAGGCTCCGACCCACAGATCTAATGTCTACGGTCGACCTGCATCACCAGAGAGGGCTCCGAGAACGGAGCATGAAAAAAGCAGTTTTACCAGGTTGAACACCTCGAGGGACGAAATTTTAACTGTGCTCGAGGAAAGAAATTTGGTCCCTGAAGCTCGGCGTATCACTCAACCCAGGCCAGGGACTATAAATCACGATAAGTATTGCAGATACCACAGGACCCGAGGGCACAGTACCGAGGATTGTTTTCAGTTGAAACAGGAAATTGAGAAGTTGATCGCTCAGGCAAAATTAAAGGAGTATGTTAGAAAGGAGAATCCTAACAACCGTTTTCGATCTAGAAGTCCGCGGAGGTTTTCCGAACAGCAACGTGTTGATCAGCATCAAGCTGAAGAACAGACGAACGGAGTGATAAATGTAATAGCTGGTGGACCTACTGGGGGAGATAGCAGGAATGCAAGGAAAAGGACAGCTAGATCGATAAAGACGGGTGTTTCAACCAAGAGTGAGGTCATGTCCTTAAGGTCAGCGCCCACGATAAATCAAGTCATTAGTTTTACCGAGGCGGACAGACCAAGTGAAATAACTTGGGATACTAATGAAGATGACCCTGATTTTTCGATGGTCTTAACATTAAGAATTGCTAACTTTGAGGTTAAGAGGGTGTTGATCGATAATGGAAGTTCAGCGAACATAATCTCTTCAGAAGCTCTCGATAGAATGAATCTACAGCATCCACGTCTGGATCGGGTATCCACCCCGCTCATTGGGTTCGGTGGATCGGAAATTGTTCCTCTCGGAACCATTCTCCTGAGTACTACTATGGGCAAGAAACCTAAAGATGTTACAAAGATGGTCAAGTTTTTGGTAGTAAGTACCCCCTTTTGGGTGGGGGGGGGGGGGGGTGGGGGGGGGGGGGGGTGGGGGGGGGGGGGGGTGGGGGGGGGGGGGGGTGGGGGGGGGGGGGGGTGGGGGGGGGGGGGGGTGGGGGGGGGGGGGGGTGGGGGGGGGGGGGGGTGGGGGGGGGGGGGGGTGGGGGGGGGGGGGGGTGGGGGGGGGGGGGGGTGGGGGGGGGGGGGGGTGGGGGGGGGGGGGGGTGGGGGGGGGGGGGGGTGGGGGGGGGGGGGGGTGGGGGGGGGGGGGGGTGGGGGGGGGGGGGGGTGGGGGGGGGGGGGGGTGGGGGGGGGGGGGGGTGGGGGGGGGGGGGGGTGGGGGGGGGGGGGGGCGGGGGGGGGGGGGGGGGGGGGGGAGGGGGGGTGGGGGGCGGGGGGGGTGGGGAGGGGGCTGGGGGGGGTGGGGGGGGGGGGGGGGCGAGGGGGGGGGGGGGGGGGGGGGGGGGGGGCGGGGGGGGGGTGGGGGGGTGGGGGGGGGCGGGGGGGGGGGGGGTGGGGGTATCCAAGAGTAGAATTCAAAAGTTGGTTTCCTCTAGGGCTCTTGAAATACAGAACCTAGATGATCTCTCAACTTGCGAGTCCTGTCTCAAGGGAAAGATGACCAAAACGCCTTTTACTGGGAAACCAGAGCGAACCAAACAAACCTTGGATTTGATCCATACCGATGTTTGTGGACCACTGAGTGTCAGTGCAAGAGGAGGATTCTCATACTTCATTACCTTCACAGACGACTACAGTCGTTTTGGGTATGTGTACCTAATGAAGTATAAGTCCAACTTGGACATAGTATTAAGGCACTTCGATCTGATCGAGGTGGGGAATACTTAAGTCAAGAATTCCTCGATTATCTTGTAGAGAATGGAATTCTCTCACAGCGAACTCCTCCTAGAACACCACAGTTGAATGGTGTGTCTGAGAGAAGGAACCGAACTTTGTTGGACATGGTTCGTTCCATGATGAGTTTCGCTGATCTACCTTTTTCATTTTGGGGCTTAGCCCTCTTAACGGCTTCAAAGATACTTAATATAGTACCTTCAAAGTCGGTGCCGACGACGCCACACCAAGAATGGTTTGGTAAAGCACCCATGTATTCGTACTTGCGAGTATGGGGATCTCCTGCCTATGTTAGGAACAAGAAGGGAGATAAACTAGATAGTAGATCTAGTTTGTGCAAATTTGTGGGGTATCCAAAGGAATCCATTGGATACCTGTTCTACGACCCTAAAGAACGAAAGACGTTCGTGTCTAGGAACGCCCACTTCTTAGAGGATGACTTCCTCACTAAAAGAAGCGGGGCGTTTGTAGAACTTGATGAAGTCCAGGAAGTGGACCCATCCCCACAAACAGTGGGAGTTGATCCTGAACCTATTGAACCATCTAGCACACCAGTACTTCGAAGGTCCGATCGTATTCGTAGAGAACCCGAAAGGTTCGGCTTCATCCACGAAAATGATCAATTGGATGGTGATCCAAGGACATACGAAGAAGCTATGTCAGACATAGACTCGGGTGCATGGCAGGAAGCCATGCAATCCAAAATGGATTCCATGCATTCCAACAAGGTATGGACCTTGGTTGATCCACCTGAGGGAACTGTCCCTGTAGGCTGTAAGTGGATCTTCAAGCGCAAGCTTGGAATGAATGGTGAGGTTTTGACTCATAAGGCTCGCCTTGTGGCGAAAGGTTATTCTCAAAGGCCTGGTATAGACTATGAGGAAACTTTTTCCCCAGTGGCGATGTCAAAATCCATTCGGATACTATTAGCCATAGCCGCGTGGTATGACTACGAGATATGGCAAATGGATGTAAAGACCGCCTTTCTCAATGGAGACATTGATAAGGAAATCTTTATGCAACAGCCAAAACGCTTTACATCTAAAGGAAGTGAGCATAAGGTATGCAAACTTCAAAGGTCAATTTATGTCCTAAAACAGGCATCCCGAACCTGGAACAAACGTTTTGATGAGACAGTCAAAGGGTTTGGCTTCATAAAGAACGTTTATGAGTCATGTGTGTACAAGAAATTCGAAGGGAGTTCAATACAATTTATTGTGTTGTATGTCGATGACATTCTGTTGATCGGAGACGATATCAGAACGTTAACGCAGACAAAAGCGTGGTTATCCACGCAATTCTCCATGAAAGATATGGGAGACGCATCTTACGTATTGGGAATACGTATCTATAGAGATAGATCGAAGAAGATGTTAGGACTCTCCCAATCTCAGTACATTAACACTATACTGAAACGGTTCAGTATGGAAGAATCCAAGAAGGGATTGCTTCCTATGAGACATGGGATCTCTCTTTCTAAATCTATGAGCCCTACAAATGATGAAGAAAGGAAGAGAATGTCTCTCATACCTTATGCGTCTGCCATAGGCAGCATAATGTATGCGATGTTATGTACTAGACCTGACGTAGCACACGCTCTGAGTGTGACGAGTCGCTACCAGTCAAATCCCGGGGAGGAACACTGGACCGCTGTAAAGGCTATCCTCAAGTACCAGAGAAGGACTAAGGATATGTTCTTGGTCTACGGCGGTAGTGGAGAATTGAAGCTCGAAGGATTCACGGATTCGAGTTTCCAGTCTGACGTGGATGATTATAAATCCAATTCTGGATATATATTTTGCCTCAACGGAGCAGCGGTGAGTTGGAAGAGTTCCAAGCAGTCCACCACTGCAGATTCAACCACTGAAGCAGAATATATTGCCGCATCGGATGCAGCAAAGGAAAGTGTTTGGATGAGAAACTTCATCCAAGAGTTGGATGTGGTACCTAACATTGCAGAACCCATAGTAGTCTTATGTGACAACAATGGGGCAATCGTTCAAGCAAAGGAGCCGAGATCACACCATCAGTCCAAACACGTGATGAGGAAATACCATGTGATTAGAGAAATCATTGGTAGAGGAGACATTCAAATGGAACGTGCCGACTCAAAAGATAACGTAGCTGATCCACTAACGAAGCCACTGTCGCAAAAAGTGTTCGAAGAACATCTTGTGAAGATGGGTCTTAGAAATGTTTGTGATTGGCTTTAGGGCAAGTGGGAGATTGATAGGATAGTGCCCTGCAAGCCAACTCTATAGCTTGTAATAGGACTATTTTATCTTGAATGAATCTTTGATTTATTAATTAATACGCAAAGTTTATTTATTTAATAAGATAAACTAATGGCCAACTTCATCTTTCGCGAACACATTTAAGCGATTGGTTGAAACCCTGAGATCACTCATGACTATGGGACGATTCACTTCAGTATTGAGTGCAATCATGAAACAGTCTCTAAGGTCGTGATCTCAAAAGTGTTCCAAGTCATAGATTCCTGTCGAGACGGGGTATCGAGGATTATGCATGATTCACATGGAGTGAATTTGTGGAGTTTCATGAACAAGACATTTGATGTCAGTGCATATGACTAGGTGGTTCGATAGGGGATCGAACGCATCGACGACCCGAACACAGAAACCCATTGTGGAAGTGCGTAAAGCATATTAGTGATGGGATGTTTCTCAGGACTTATAACAGTGTACGATTTAGTCCTTAGACTTGAGGTGCTAGGGCGAATTCGGTATACGGGTGTGCGTGCTTTGATTTAGGAGCCGGTCACGTAGCCTGACCATTGTGCGCCTACATTGGGTACGTACAGTCGTATACGCGAGTGGTTAGCATCAAGATAGGATCTACCGACTCATTGTAATGAATGAGGGAATTTCCTGTACATTCTTAGATAATACATTCCGAGAAATCCATGGCCATGGTCAGTGACGGATTTGGAAAGGGGTTTCCAAATTTAGCAGTCACACTGGAATTATTATCCAGAATTAGAAAGTACAGAATCGAGATAATTAGAGGTGCTGACTAATTCACACACCCTAGGTCTCGATCGGGAAATTAGTCGTTAGAGGGACCGTATGTACATGGTACTTATAAGAGGTAAGGTTCACTAATGTCAATTCACCTGAAGTTGGGCCTCATGGGCTTGTGGCTAGACATCGACCATGAGGTGTGGGTACTCCTGAATTAATGGGAGATTAATTCTGGAGTGGTCAATTAAAGGAGTTTATTGATCGGAGCAATTAATTGAATATTAATTGCTCGTTAATTAAATCACGAAAGTCGTGGGCCTACGGCCAATTGATGGTGAACCTAGAGGGTCACACACAATACAGTTGGACAGTGACAGTCAATTAAGGAAAGGTTTGATTTAAAGAGTTAAATCAAATAAAAGAATTAAAGAGTTAATTCTGAGAGAGAAATAATTAATTAGACAGTCTAATTAATTAAATGCTAATTAAAGAGTTAATTAAAGTGGGAGAAAATTAATTGGATTAATTGGGTTAATTTAATTAAATGGTTTAGTTAAATTAATGCAAGACATGGGCCAATTTAATTAATGGCCCATACTAAGTCTTGCACACAAATGGGCCTTGAAGGTGGCTATATAAAGGAGTCTAAGTGGAGACTCAAAAACCCTAAGCTAAAATCTAACCCTAGCCGCCCCCTCAACCCTGGCCGCCCCCTCTCCCTCTTGCTATCTCCTTCACCTAGTTTTGGATCTAGATCTAGATCTAGATCTGCCATTGACAAAACCTTCTCTTCTATTTCTAAGCCTAAGAATTGAAGGTGTCATTCCGTCCATCTGGTGTGGACTAATCTCTGGAGGCACAACATTTGGGGTGCTCTAGTGAACAAGGAAAGAGAAGACCGGAGAAACCACCACCTTGTCTGTGGTGAGGTAAATTCGATTTACCATCTTTTAATTTAGTAATTTGTTGCTAAATTGTATTCAACCTTATTCATATGTGCTAATAAGTGTTCTTGGGAATTGGTGTATGAAAAATTGAAAAATTTTATATTCCGCAGCGTTGTATTTGACAATCATACCCATGAAATCCCAACAGGTGTCAAATCAATGTTTTATAGGTTTAAAGAGTTTGAGTGTGAGTTTTAGAATATGTTTTTTTATGGTTTTATGGGTTTGGCGAAAACTCATTTGAAAGGATTTTGGCTCGATCTCGCGAAACCCGCGAGACCGAGCCAAAACCCATCCACATGCACCCTAATTGATTGGTTACCAATAATGGTGTAGGAACCATTGATGTTGACTGGTGGCTCTTCATGACTTTTAATTCGATCAAATTTGACGAACTTGAAACATTTAAGCGATCAACTGATATTGTTTGGACAATCAATTTCCATTCACTTTTGAATTCGAGTGGATAGTCGATTATCAGCGCACATTTCTGTCGGTTTGATATCAGGACTCATTCAGTATTTAAAAAAATATTTGGGGTACAAACAAAGTGGTTTTAGTTATATAGCATTTTATCTGCAAATTTTCCAAGAATAGTGATGTCATGCAAAATGACCTATTTTCTCCCCTTTATGAAAGAACCAATTACATAGACTATTCTCCAAAGGACCTTTGTGGGATCAATATCCTATCAATCAACCCCAACATTATACCTTCTATACCCCAAATTGGACGAGTTACGGCTATAATGCATAACTATGATTTATCTTTTCACCAAATTATTATGTTTATTCTTCAAAGTTTTGGTATTTCAATCTTTCAAATATTGGTATTTGCTACATTGTTTGATAACTATTAAATAAATAGTTCATTATTAGAGTTGAAGAAATTAGTCAAACTAATTAGAGTGGAAGAGTGTAATGAAGTGATTTACACATTTAAGAAATTATTCTGTATTTTGTTGCATACAAATACAATGCAGAGTGAATATAAATATAACGGTTGAATATAATTTAATACCCTAAAATACGGGTTATGTGTCATTACAGTCCTTGATTAAATATAATAATATTATTCAGTGAAAATACGAATTTGCCTTAATATGAATTAGTATTTGATTCGGGTGAAGTAACTTGCATACGAACTGAATTCTTAAGATGTTCCGCCAAGAGCAAAGAATAGCTCAGCGATTGAATAAACCTTGATGAAAATAAATACCAACTGAATGTTGGATCCCATGATCGAAAGATTAACCTGCTCTTCAAACTTGGCTCATCGGCCTACAACTACAAAACAGAGGGTCACTGTTATTGTTAAAGTGTCCTACAAGTAATGAGCTGAAATGAATTTTTTTAAGTGTTGAATGTTGAAAATATTAGAACAAAAAAATTGTTTAACAAGAGCAGCAATACAACGAGAGTAGTGTAGCTGAAATCAATTTAGTGAAATGACAATGTTAAAAATGGTTACTTGAAGAGGCCAAAACGGTAGAAGGAAACCAAAAATATCAAAAGCTACATATGCAGAAAACCAACATCTCCCCTGCCTGTATTCCAATCCCCTGTCTCTATACTCAGTTCTTCCAGTGAAGTCACCGACATCTCCCCAACCATAACCTCTAATTCCCCCAACCTCTCCTACTCAGCCGATCAAATCACCCCCTAAAACTCCCTCCAATCAAAATGGTTTGAATACCTCTAACCCCTCTCTGCTGAGCAATCTCTATCTTGTCCCCATCAAAATCGAACCCAGTGAAAAAATAAGCAAAGCATATCACACAACCACCAAACCCAATTAACAGGTAAAGAAAATAAGAAACCCCCCTGCACCATCACTAACCATAAACCCCTTATGAACCTAAACTAATCTACTTCATCTACTAAATCTACCAACCAGCAAGCCATTTCCAACGGTAAAAGAAAATTCGCGGACCTAGGTGAGAATTCGAACACCCTTATTGAATTGGATTCGAGCTGCAAGATCATTGTGGAACATGTGAAGGCAAGTAGACCCTTGAAGAAAGCACATAATTCCATTACAAAGGTGGAGGCTGTCGGGCAGTCCCGCCTATCGCCATGAATTGCCTCGCTTGGAACTATCGGGGTTTGGGGGGTTCCTTGGCATTTCGTTATTTCATATATCACATTCGAGACCATAAACCCCAAATTATCTTCCTATCAGAAACCAAAGCTAAAGGTAAGAAGATCGATCTTCTGAAATCACAGTTTGATATGCATGGTTTTTATGTTAATCCTAAAGGTCGTTCTGGAGGCTTAGCTGTTGGGTTATTGGTAACATCAGAACGTTAAAAGCAGCGGAATTTAAAATTTTTAAAATAACCCAAACAAGATCTTTATTCATCTAGTCATACGAAAATGATTTTTACACAAATCAAAACATCCATAGGGTGTTTAGTGATTTTACCTCACCACTGGAACGGTGGTGGTTTTTCTCCGGTCTTCTTTCAGATCTGATGGATTTGGTTCGAGAGAAGCACCCCAAGCGTTGTTCCTCTAGCGGTATCCACACCAACTGGATTGAAGCAACTCCTTTGGATCCACAGGCTCAGAACTAAGATCCAAAGGTTATCAAGCAAGGAAGAAAGAAGAGGAAGAAATCGCATAAACCCTGTAGAATTCTACAGGGTTCGGCCGACCTCAAAAGAGATGAAGGTGGCGGCGGCTGATTTTCTTGGAGAAGAAGGGGGCACAAAATTTTGTGTCTTGGGGCTTAGGTTTTTCACTTATGGAAGAGGTATGAAAAGATATATATTTATAAGAGAAAAATCCTTCTCTTAATAGATATCTCTTCCATGTATATCAAGACCTTTTTCCTTATCTCATTAGGAAACAAGATATACATGTATATCTCTTAGATTTTCATTGTCACACAAGAAAACAAACTCTTCCGCCCCTTATGTAGTTAGGAAAGTAGAATCCCATTCTATCTTTATTTCCTTAACTAACTAGGTCTCCTTTAATTAATTAAACTCTTTTAATTAATTCAGCCCATTTAATTAATTAATCCAATTAATTAATTAATTCTTATCCATTAATTAATTAGACTACTTTCAATTAATATTTTTCTCCTTTAAGAATTAACACTTTAATTCTCCAGTTTTGATTTAACTCTTTAAATCAAACTTTCCTTATATGATTTGTTGCAGTCCAATTGTATTGTGTGTGACCCTCTAGGTTCACCATCAATTGGCCGCGGGCCCACGACTTTCGTGATTTAATTAATGAGCTTATAATTGCTCCGATTAATTGAACACCTTCAATTAACCACTCAAGAATTAATCTCCTTATTAATTCATGAGTACCCACACCTCATGGTCGATGTCTAGCCACAAGCCCATGAGGCCCAACTTCAGGTGAATTGATCTCAGTGAACCTCACCTCTTATAAGTACCATGTACATACGGTCCTTCTATCGACTTAATTTCCCGACCGAGACCTAGGGTGTGTGAATTGATCGGCACCTCTAATTATCTCGATTCTGTACTTTCGAATTCTGGATAATATTTCCAGTGTGACTGCTAAATTTGGAAACCCCTTTCCAAATCCGTCACCGACCACGGCCGTGGGTTTCTCGGAATCTATTATCTAAGAACGTACAGGAAATTCTCTCAACACACTACGTTGAGTCGGTAGATCCCATATTGATGCTAATCATTCGCGTACACGACTATACGCACCCAACTTAGGCACATTATGATCAGGCTACGTGATCAGCACCTAAATCTAAGTACGCACACCCATGCACCGAATTCGCCCTAGCATCTCAAGTCTAATGACTAAATCGTACACTATTATAAGTTTGAGAAACATCCCATCGCCGATGTGCGTCTTGCGCTTCCACAATGGGTTTCTCTGTTCGGGTCGTTCGATGCGTTCGATCCCCTATCGAACCACCTACTCATATGCACTAGCATCAAATGCCTTGCTCATGAAACGCTACAAATTCACTCCATGTGAATCATGCATATTTATACAAGTCTTTGCGATTCCTTCGATACCCCGTCTCGTTCGGAATCTATGACTTGGAACATTTTTAAGATCACGACCTTAGAGACCGTTTCATGATTGCACTCATACTGAAGTGAATCGTCCCATAGTCTATTGTGATCCAAGGATTTCATCCAATCGCTTAAGTGATTCGCGAGAGATGAAGTTGGCCATTGTTTGATTTACATACTATAAACAAACGAGCGTATTAATTCATTTATACTAGAGAAAGATTACGATAGTCCTAATACAAGCTAAATATATTGGCTTGCAGGGCACTATCCTATCAATCTCCCACTTGCCCTAAAGCCAATCACAAACGCTTCTAAGACCCATCTTCCAAAGATGTTCTTCAAACTCTTTTCGTGACAAAGGCTTTACTAGTGGATCCACTAGATTGTCTTCCGAGTCGACGCATCCATTTTGTGCGTTAACTCTAGCAATGATTTCTCCAATCAAATGGTACCTTTCTCTCATTGTGTTTAGATTTCTGGTGAGATCTCTAGTCTTTTGCTTTAGCAACAGCTCCATTGTTATCACAGAAGATAACCACGAGCTTCGCAATGCTAGGCACTACATCCAACTATTGGATAAAGTTTTTCATCCAAACACTTTCTTTTGTTGCATTCAATGCTGCGATATATTATGCTTCAGTGGTTGAGTCGGCAACGGTGCTTTGCTTGGAACCTTTCCAATTTACCGCTACCCCATTGAGGCAAAATATGTATCCAAAATTGGATATATATATATATATATATATATATTCATCCACATCAGACTGGAAACTCGAATCATTAAATCCTTCGAGTTTTAATTCTCCACTACCACCGTAGACCAAGAGCAATTCCTTAGTCTTTCTCAAGAACTTAAGGATATCTGTTACGGTGGTCCAGTACTATTCACCGGAGTTTGACTAGTAACTGCTCGTGACACTTGAGCAGGTTCTACGTCTGGTCTAGTACATAGTATAGCATACCACATTCTACCTTTTGTCGAAACATAAGGTATTTGAGACATTCTTCTTTTATCCTCATTCGATGTAGGGCACATCGATTTGGAAAAAGAGATACAGTCTCTCATTGAAAGCAATCCTCTCTTGGATTCTTCCATACTGAATATTTTCAATATTGTTTCTATGTACTTAGATTTAGAGAGTCCCAACATCTTCTTCGATCTATCTTTATAGATACGTATCCGAATATGCAAGATGTCTCTCCCAAATCTTTCATGGAGAATTGCATGGATAACCATGCTTTTGTCTGCGCTAACATTCCGATATCATCCCATATAAGCAGAATGTGATCGACATATAAAATATGAGCTTCATAGAACTTCCACTAATCCTTTTGTACACTCAAGGTTCATATTCGTTTTTGATGAAGTAAAATACCTTGACTTTCTCATCAAAACAAATGTGAATCTAAATGGATTCAGACATTGCTACTGGAGAAAAGGTTTCATCAAAGTATGTTCCAGAACTTTGTGAATAGCCTTTCACCACTAGTCGAGTCTTAGAGATCAACACCTCTCCATTCATTCCTAGCTTGAAGATCCATTTACAACTTACAGGGATAAAATCCCTCGGGTGGATCGACCAAGGTCCATACCTTGTTGGAATGTATGGAATCCATTTCGGATTGCATGGCCTCTTGCCATGATGCACGTCTACATCCAATGTAGCTTCTTCGTATATGGTAAAACCATATCTTTCAAGCTTTCTTACGAATTTGATCAGATCTACGAAGTACTGGTGTACTGGATGGTTCAGTAGTTTCTGGATTAATTCCCACTGTTTGCGGGGATGGGTCCAAATCTTGGACTTCATCAAGTTCCATGACATTCCCTATTTCCTTTGACGAGGATTTCATCAACTGAGGAACGGGTAGTTAGGAGAAACGATTGTTTCTCATTGTCGTGGAACAGGTATCCAATGGATTTCGTAGGATACCCCACAATTATATACAAATTGGATCTACTAGCCAATTTATCTCCTTTCTAGTTCCCAACTTAGGCAGGAGATCTCCATACTCAATAGTAAAAGTGCAGAGGTATTTTGCCATACCTTTCTTGGTAAAGCTTTGTAGGCATGGACTTTGAAGGTACTTTGCTCAGTATCTTCGATGCAGCCAGTAGGACCAACCCCTAGAATGCATAAGGAAGCTTAACAAAGCTCAACATGGATTGAACAATGTCTAACAATCTTCGATTCCTTCTCTTAGACACTCCAATAAGTTGAGGCGTCATAGGAGGAGTTTGTTGTATGAGAACCCCATTCTCAGTAAGATAGTTGAGGAATTCTTGACTTAAGTATTTGCCATCTCGATAAGATCGAATGGCCGTAATACTATGCCTTTGTTATTTCTCTACTTCGTTTCGAAAATTCTTTGAACTTTTCAAAGGTTTTTTGGATTTGTATCTCACTAGATACATATATCACTAACGACCAAAGTCATTAGCAAAAAGGTACGAGGTATGAGTAATCTCCTCTTACATTAACCTTTAGTGGTCCACATTCATTCGTATGGATCAAATCCAAAGTTATTTGGTTCGCTCTTGATTCCCTGTGAAGGGAGATCTGGTCATCTTTCCTGTGAGACAGGATTCGTAGGTTGGAAGTTCATCTAAGTTCTATATTTCAAGAGCCTTAGAAGAAACCAACTTTTGAATCCTACTCTTGAAGATATGTCCAAGTCTAGCGTGCCAAAGTTGTGGATTATTATCTTGGTATTAATTGAACTAAGCACATTAATTCAATGGAATTGAGTTAACGGTTTAATTCAATTAATTTGCTTCCTTTCAATTAACTCTTTAATTGATACATTTCCTTTTAAATTAAGTCTTTAATTGAAACGTCGTTTAATTAATTAGACCTTCTAATCAATTAAACTTATCAGTGCCTTTCTTAAATGCAGTGGGATAATTCGACTTTTAGGCTACATTTGTTCTTTCTACTACCTTTATGGTCGCTTTTAGAAGAGAACAACTTCTTCTTCACATTACTCTTCTTTGACTTTGCAATCCATGAAGTGTAAACGATCATGACAGGTTCATCGTATTTGCCATTTTCCAATACTTTGGTTAATTCATGAACTTATCAAATAAGATCAGAGTATTTCACGAATCTTTTGAATGAGCGGGAGGAGAATTTAGGTGAAGGTCAATGTTAAGATCACTTGCAGGCCTATGTTTAATAGATCCAGTTTTCAACCAGATTGATAAAACAAGGACAGTGATCCTTGACATTAGTTCCTTCACTTATTCTCGAGTTTTAAAACAACTCCTTAGTGGTCTCGAATCAAACGATTCGAAACTGCTCCTCAAAACAAGCTTTTGAAGTGGAGGTTTGTTTTAGAAGCTTCAGACATACTTCAATGTCGCTTCTTTAGCTCGTTCAATCTTGATGCTTATATGAGGAAACGATCGATAAGATTCCCATACCCTATAGGTGATTCGTTCCACTTTTGAGACTCGTCCTTATATGAGGAAACAATCATTAATATTTTCATACCCTATGGGTGATTCGTTCCTCCTTTTAGACTCATCTCGGAAGTGCAAGGACAATCCTCAAGTTTCTACGCCAGTCGATATTTTGATCCAGTTATTTTATAAGTCGAGGATAAATAGTATAATGGATTATTATAGATATCTTAATATCTATTTTAAAGAGAAGACAAATATACAGAGGACTAGTTAATGAATAATACTTATAATCTACGAAGGTTGGACTTTCTACCGTAAAAGTTCTCCCACTATTTTATCGAAACAATTACCCCTTCAATTGTTCGGGAAATCCTATTTCCTAGTAGGTCTTGACGTCCCAGCGGACATTAATTGCACCCACGACTCGTGGCCATACAACTAATTCCCCAGGTAGGCATACTTATTGCCAATTGTGTCTCTACACAACCTTCAAGCTATTTTGCCTCGATTTTCGCACCCATCTAGCACTACTACATCATGAGTGGTACTACTCGTTAAGTCTAACCCAATCAATCTCGATGAGCAACGGGCCCGGTCATGAAATCCCCATAACTGGTTATCGGTCGATTATACATGTCCCGACCAGTCCCCACCCTTGTCGAGTTTATTTAATAAACAAGAATCGAGAGATTTCACGTATTGTCCCTTTCTTCGCCTCGGGTGCCAGACTCTGGATCACCTTAATCGATAAGTAGACAACATACGCTAGTCCCTATTGATGGAAGGCTTGGATTTATATAAATACTTCATTTTTTTTAACCCAATATGACTTAATATTTAATTCAAGAGGAGATTTGCTGGTTTGAAAGTTTAAGGCAAACTCTCTCGAGATCTCACCGCTTCGATTATGAATTATCTTATTTACGTTCTAATATTCTAGCGCGCATCACCATACAAGCCAAATAATAGAACAAATAAATAAATAAACCTAGCATGCATTTCTAACACAATATGTTTTCGATCGGGAGCCACCTATGTTTGGGCCATCATTGAGCCAATAATGTTGGCCCAATTGGTCTATCTAGTGGGTTCTTAATGGGCCTAGGCTATTACATTAATAACCAAGCATACTTGGCATTCATTCTCCATTGGACTTCCTTCTTGCATGTAATGGGCCTCCATCCTAAACTATTTAATGTAAAACCCTAATCTATTTACTTTGGCACAAAAAGGCCCAAATAAAGGCTCGCAGGGCCAACAAAAATCCAAAGCAAAATAAACCAATCACATCTAAGGTCAAGGCTCGGCTCGATCGAAAACCACGTAAAAAATTCACGTTGAGCAAAGAAACAAGCAAACACATTTACTAGTTTTCTATCTTACTTCAATTATTTTAAACGCCTTTAAAATATTTCTATAGATTCTTACTTTAGTCTCTACTAATTATAGGTAATCTATATTCGGATAAACAAAACCATTTTATGCATAAAAACAGAATAAAAATTTTCAACTTTTGAAAATTGCAATTCGGCCCTTCCAACTTTTGGAAATTGCGATTTGAAACCCCGAAGTTTTGGAAATTACAAATTAATCCCAAATTTAAAACTGGGCAGAGGACCGAAAATAAAATTTTATTTCCAGAAAAAATTTTGAATTTGCAATTCAGCCCCTGCAGTTTTCAGTATTTACAAAACAGCCCAAAAACTTTCGTTAATTGCAAAACAGCCCCAAATTTAAAAAATTTCCAGAAAGTTACAATTGAGTCCAGAAAACATACAGTTCGAAAATTTCAATTTCAGTCCAGATTTTGAAAAACCGCTAATTGCATATTAGCCCTTCAATTTTCGTAAAGTACAAAATTGGCCCAAAACGTTTTTATGCAATTTTACCCAAAATCAGATCTACCCATAACAAGTAAGAATCAATAACACGAATATAACATGCAATACAATTAAAACAATCAAATTATATTCAGACCTAATGAATTAGGCTCTGATACCACTGTTGGCTTATTGGTAACGTCAGAACGTTAAAAGCAGCGGAATTTAAAATTTTTAAAATACCCCAAAAAAGATCTTTATTCATCTAGTCATACGAAAAGGGTTTTTACACAAATCAAAACATCCATAGGGTGTTTAGTGATTTTACCTCACCACTGGAACGGTGGTGGTTTTTCTCCGGTCTTCTTTCAGATCTGATGGATTTGGTTCGAGAGAAGCACCCCAAGCGTTGTTCCTCTAGCGGTATCCACACCAACTGGATTGAAGCAACTCCTTCGGATCCACAGGCTCAGAACTAAGATCCAAAGGTTATCAAGCAAGGAAGAAAGAAGAGGAAGAAATCGCATAAACCCTGTAGAATTCAACAGGGTTCGGCCGACCTCAAAAGAGATGAAGGTGGCGGCGGCTGATTTTCTTGGAGAAGAAGGGGGCACGAAATTTTGTGACTTGGGGCTTAGGTTTTTCACTTATGGAAGAGGTATGAAGAGATATATATTTATAAGAGAAGAATCCTTCTCTTAATAGATATCTCTTCCATGTATATCAAGACCTTTTTCCTTGTCTCATTAGGAAACAAGATATACATGTACATCTCTTAGATTTTCCTTGTCACACAAGAAAACAAACTCTTCCGCCCCTTATCTAGTTAGGAAAGTAGAATCCCATTCTATCTTTATTTCCTTAACTAACTAGGTCTCCTTTAATTAATTAAACCCTTTAATTAATTAGACTCTTTAATTAATTAAGCTCTTTTAATTAATTCATCCCATTTAATTAATTAATCCAATTAATTAATTAATTCTTCTCCATTAATTAATTAGACTACTTCTAATTAATATTTTTCTCCTTTAAGAATTAACACTTTAATTCTCCAGTTTTGATTTAACTCTTTAAATCAAACTTTCCTTATATGATTTGTTGTAGTCCAATTGTATTGTGTGTGACCCTCTAGGTTCACCATCAATTGGCCGCGGGCCCACGACGTTCGTGATTTAATTAATGAGCTTATAATTGCTCCGATTAATCGGACACCTTCAATTAACCACTCAAGAATTAATCTCCTAATTAATTCATGAGTACCCACACCTCATGGTCGATGTCTAGCCACAAGCCCATGAGGCGCAACTTCAGGTGAATTGATCTCAGGGAACCTCACCTCTTATAAGTACCATGTACATACGGTCCTTCTATCGACTTAATTTCCCGACCGAGACCTAGGGTGTGTGAATTGATCGGCACCTCTAATTATCTCGATTCTGTACTTTCTAATTCTGGATAATAATTCCAGTGTGACTGCTAAATTTGGAAACCCCTTTCCAAATCCGTCACCGACCACGGCCGTGGGTTTCTCGGAATCTATTATCTAAGAACGTACAGGAAATTCTCTCAACACACTACGTTGAGTCGGTAGATCCCATATTGATGCTAACCATTCGCGTACACGACTATACGCACCCAACTTAGGCACATTATGATCAGGCTACGTGATCGGCACCTAAATCTAAGTACGCACACCCATGCACCGAATTCGCCCTAGCATCTCAAGTCTAAGGACTAATGTAACGCCCCAAAAATTTCGGACCCTTTTGGTTGGATTTTTAACCCAATTTATGTGCTACTTGTTATTTTCAAAGTTAAGCATTAATATGAACTAAAATATACAATTTAATTAAATCTTGTGACCTTATGAACTTTGAAAACATAAAAGTTACTTTAAAATAACATTAAGACCTTTTTGAAATTTTTCGGGCTTGGATGCACAAAAATTTTATTTTTGGGGACAAAAATGTAAGTTTTCAAAATTTTAGGGGGCAAAGTGCAATTTTGCCCTAGAATCTTGTATGCTGCTAAAGTGAAATAATTTGCTCTCCTGGACAGCCTAAGGGCTGCTAAGGCATGCCCTTGGGTGGAGTAAACTCCACCACCCAAGAAAGACATGCATTGGTGGAATTGGTGAGTAATTATAATCACCTCTTCCCCATATTGTGTGTATATGTATCTATACACTAAAAATCAGATTTCATAGTCCATTAAATACCATCCTCAAACCCACATTATCTTCTTTACAACTTAAAAATTACTTAGATATAGTTAGTGAGAATAAGAGAGAAAAAAGAGACATATTTAGAAAGAGGATTTTCGGATATACACAGCACAGCCTCGGGTTTTCCCTTATGAAATCTTCGTTCACCGTTGGATCATGCCCAACTTTTGCGTGAAGGTCCTACACACATGGGGCTACATATTGACCGTTCGGATCGTCGTTTGGATCTCCCGGAGTGAATCGGCAGTCGTCAGAAATTGGTGGAAAGTAAGGATTTGAGGGCTTTTGTTATGAACCACCACCGGAGCCGCCACCACTGCCACCGGAGCCGCCACCACCACCTTCGGAGGTCTGAAAATTAAGAGAGTTTCATCTCCTTCGTTGCCTTGGGTAAAAAAATCCGTCTATGCATGTGTTCTTTAATATTTGTGATTTTACTTTCTTCAAAGTATATATTGAAGAACTTTAGTTTATCCATTGTAGTTTTTGTTAAAAGTTGTTAAGTTTAATTTAATGTTAGATTTTTAATGTGGATTTGTTTGGGTTTTGATGAAATATTGCATATATGTTTGGATCTTGATTTATTTTGGTAAGAAAGTTAATATTGTTAAATTTCAAAACTTTGGGGATATTTTTGAAAGGTTTTAAAAGTTTAAGGGTTAGGGCTGTGATATTTTTTTTTGGGAGTAAAAATGGACTGAAAATCTCTATTTTTGTTTGGTATTTGGTATGAGTTTACTTAAAAATTATTTGTTTTAAAGTTGCTCCGAGTTTGTTTGCAAAAAGGGAGTCTTTGAAACTTTTGGGGTTATTTTTGTAAATCCAAAAATACGGGGGCAAAGCCGCTGTTATGTCGCTGTTTTTATAGTTACTTTTATAAACTTTTGATTAGTTGATTTGATATAGAGCTTTGTTCACTTTTGTTTTAAGATTGAAAATTTGTAAATTTTTCCGAAGAAAAATTATGATTAAAGAACATTTTGTTTCTCATTGTTAGTTGGTGAAAAGTTATTAAAACTTATTTTTAATCTCAGTTTTATAGTGAAATTATGCTTAATTATTTTTAAATATTGCTTAGATGCTTGGACCTTGAATTATTTTTCAAGAAAGTTGATTTTCTTAAGTTTTCAAAACTATAAGGGTATTTTTGAAAATTTTTAAACTTGTGGGATTTTTAAACCTTTGATTTTTGAAGTAACAAGATACTTAATACTCTGTTTTTATTTGATTTTCGATATGGGTTTAGTTAAAAAGCATTTGATTTAAAGTTTGTTCCAATTTTTTTGCAAAAATGGATGTTTTCAAAAGTTTAGGGGCTGTTTTGTAAATCTGGAAAATGAAAGGAAAAATTTGCTGTTTTGGCACTGTTTTATGTAATTAGTATTTTGAGTTTTGAAAATAATTACTCTTAATTGAAGTGATGTCGTAAGTTCTAAGCACTTTTGTGCGATGTATTAGTTTAGGAAATCCTTGTGTAGGATTTTCATTAAGGTTGTTAGATACATTCTAAGTCGTATACGTACTTGCTCAGGTTTCGGATACGCTTCATTTGTGGAGTTTTAGTCGCTATACTAAGCGACAAAGGTGAGCGTTGTGTGTTGAATTTGCAGTCGGTCCGATGTGCTAGTAGATCGAGTCAAACATTTACTTATGCTCTTAATAATCAAAGCATGTGTTATATTATAATTTCTATTGCATGTTGTTAGAAAGAGATTGGACTTGTTACTCGCATGAAATCCTTAGTATATCAACATGATAATCCAATGCATGCTACATCCAAATCTACTAGTTGCGAATATATTTTACTAAATTATCACGATACCCAAAATTTGCATTTGATAAGTTGTTAAATGTTGATAATATGTTAAATATGTTTGATATGTTATGTTTCCGTCTGTTTTCGATTTTGTGTTTTCATTTGTTTCCGATTTTGTGTGGGCCCTTTTTGATTGGTATATGGACCCGATGCCAACCTGGCCGGCAAGGGCCGACAGGATTGTCACGGTTACCCGTAGGCCTGGCCTTACAATCCAAGTGGGGAGGAACACTTGGGGAGTAAGGACAAACTTTGGCAAAGACATGTCGATGCACTTCAGATAGTAAGGTCGCTCCTTACTTGGTGTGTTTGGATGGACATCAGACAGAGGATGGAGGGTAAGTGGAGGACGGCATATAGTAAGCAATTCTTGGTTATGTGAATTCCGTGTTTCTTCCGTCTTGAATATATGCTTAATTTTGCTTGATAACTTGTTCACGTCATATCATCACCATGCAAATTCGCACACAACCTCACTAAGTTGGACGATCAACTTATGCGTTCCATGTTTCATTCTTTTCAGTTTCAGGTGTTCTGGAATATAATAGTCGGGTTGCGGTTAGGTCATCACGGTTGCGGTCCCACCCTAGTAATTGGGAGAGTAGTTATATTTTGTTGTTGATTTATGTTCTTTTTCGATTTTGTTTAAAACCTTGCCTAAAATATTTGAATCTTTAGATGATTTATATTTTCGTAAAAGATACAAGATTTTCATAAATTACTTATTTATCTCTCTCGGTTGATTTTGTTTAAATATTTTGATATGTTGTGATTAGATGCTTCCGCTTTAAACCTCTACTATGGAAGTTTATTTTATTTTCGTCAAAAAAAAAAAAAAAAAAAACTTAGTAATTTAAATTGTTCCTATTTTATTTTAAACCGCTTCCGCTTTAAAACTTTTGATTTATCGTTTCTGTTTAAAAAAAAAAGTTTCGATATTTTAACTCTTTTCAAAATAATAATAATTTTTTGACTGTTATTCGACGGACCCGCGGAGTCGGGCCGTCACAACTAAATCGTACACTATTATAAGTTTGAGAAACATCCCATCGCCGATGTGCGTCATGCGCTTCCACAATGGGTTTCTCTGTTCGGGTCGTTCGATGCGTTCGATCCCCTATCGAACCACCTACTCATATGCACTAGCATCAAATGCCTTGCTCATGAAACGCTACAAATTCACTCCATGTGAATCATGCATATTTATACAAGTCTTTGGGATTCCTTCAATACCCCGTCTCGTTCGGAATCTATGATTTGGAACATTTTTAAGATCACGACCTTAGAGACCGTTTCATGAGTGCACTCATACTGAAGTGAATCGTCCCATAGTCTATTGTGATCCAAGGATTTCATCCAATAGCTTAAGTGATTCGCGGGAGATGAAGTTGGCCATTGTTGAATTTACATACTATAAACAAACGAGCGTATTAATTCATTTATACTAGAGAAAGATTACGATAGTCCTAATACAAGCTAAATATATTGGCTTGCAGGGCACTATCCTATCATTAGCGATCTTATGGAATAAAGATATTCAGGTAGATTTACAGAGTTTTTCTCATAACCACATCGACATTCATGTTTCTGAACCCACCCATCCTACAAGGTGGCGTTTTACTGGATTTTATGGGGAACCAGACTCAACTCTCAGGTACAGATCTTGGGACTTACTTCGTTTTCTTGCGACTAAAAGCTCAAAACCGTGGGTCTTCATTGGGAATTTTAATGCTCACCTATATCATTCTGAAAAGGAAAGTGCCAACCGTACTCTAGACTACCAACTTAGGGACTTCTGATCTTGGTTTCTCGGGATTCCCCTTCACTTGGTCTAATAAAAGTTCCCTCGTACTGTTAGTGTTAGTATGAAAAAAGCCTTCATGAGGAAGAGGGAAAAATACTGGAAAATATCGAAGCAGAAGTCAGTTTCATCTGCAAAGAAAACCATCCAGTACCTTCCATTCTTGTCAGAACCACACCTTGCATTTCGTAGAGGTTTGGCTGGCGTCGCATTATCCAGCTTCTCTCTAGTTGGTGAAATGCTAGACTAGAAAATGGTGAGACCCTTCCACTACACCCTTGTCTCCTGAAACCATCAACAATTTCTTCTTTCACCAAAATTTTGTTCTTTTTAATAGGAATTGTTGAAGGCCCAAAATTGTGACCAGCATTTCCTTTTCCTCCACAATCTCCACTGCCTACATCTGTTTCACATATTCTATTTTCAACAGCGCCAGATTCTTCACTCAGACAATTTTGCAGGAGTGCAACATTTCCAAATATTACTTTAAGATTTTAGTTTCCATTGGCTGCACTCTTCAAGAGAAGAGAAGCATTGGTCCCACCACTGCTTAACCGGGGACAAAAATCTGAAGGAGAACATCCTTCTGATTGCATTTGAACTTTGTCATGGTTTGATACAGGAATAAGATTTGCCCTCCTTGAACGAGAAATCTTCTGTGGCCTCTGGCCAACCCATTGTGTTATCGGCGGAGAAGATGATCCTGATTCCTGCAGGCATGGCTCGCCCCACCAATTGAAGGTGTTTTGATTACACCAGGAGGCTGTTCCCAACTCTCCAAAGTTATAGATCCACCCGAAAACATTAGCAGCTGAATTAGCTGGAACCATTGAACCACTTCGCGGTGCCCTTGAGGCCTTTTCTTTTACTATTGGAAGAGGAGACATGGGGTAGTTTTTGTCACGATTATTCAACCTTAAACAAGCATAGAGAAGAAGCATCATTACCAAAAATATGATCTCAATTATATATAAAAGTATAACTCCTGTTGAACAATCAATAGCAGAGCTGGCCATGCTAAAGACTGCCAAGAGCCGACAACAAAACCGGTATCCAATTTACTTATGGAATCCTATAGGAACTGGGAAACACAGACCTAACATTCACTTTTCCTGAGGCTCGTTCCTTAATTGGTCCTGCGGAGATATCCCTTGAGAGCACATGTTTTTCTTGTTCAACTTTTAAGGTTGTCCGAGGACTAGAACCACCAGGAGATGATGTAGTAGGACCTAATTTGTTATTGCTGCCAGAAGCTCCTGATCTGTGAAACAAATCTCCAGAAGTATAAACCTTATGACTACAAACCAAACAATTGATAAAAAACAGTGCATTGCAGCAACACCATGGGTGGAATTTGAAGCCCGAATTCAAGCTCAACCACAATTTAAGGTAGTTGATTTTGAAACCAAGTTTGAACGACATGCATCCATATTCCTATAAAAAAACAAAAAAGATCTAAGATATTAAATTAATGCACCCCTATAATAACAGGTCAAGCTCAATTATAAACTATTTTTATACGAGAAATCTTTAAGCAAGCTAACTTTACAATGAGTGAAATTTGCATGCGAAGTGTGCAGAGACTCAGATGAGACTCACAGATTGCTTGAAGAAAATATTTAAACTAAACATCACAATATTCCACAAAATCAACTCCACTCTACAAACAATGAAAACTGCAACTGCATTCCTAAACATGAGTTCGAGGACATTTCCATCTCAAAAATACCCAGGAAATCAGCTGCACCTAAAATTTTTACTACCAACGACCTCCTGCAGCTAAAATGCTACACCAATGAATAAGTTTCAGTATGAACAACGAACTTACTGGCCCAAAACCATGGGCGGAATCGCTGAACTGTATGCTAGATTCACTAGTAAGCTTATGATGCATAGTTTGTTTCAGTTCTCCATCGTTGTCAATATATCTTGAAAACACTGCACCAACTGAACGTTTCCTTTTCATTTTCTTGTCCTAGCTTTCTCCACTAGAAGGTAATCTCCTTATTTTTTCCTCAGCCATATCAGAAGCTACACAATTATCTTTAAGCAGGTCCCTTCTTTTGTCAAATAAAAAGGATGCCGCATCACTCCATGATTCCTGCATTCTGTCTGAGAGAGGAAGAACAATTAGCAATTTTTTTTATAAATAAATGAAATAAAACATGGCAAAAATCACCTCGTCAATAATAAAATAAATAATGAAATTAAGCTAATAAATTAGCAATACACATACATCATAAGAATAAACTAATAACGTGTGGGCATTGAATCTTAAGCTTTTTCATATTTCCACTCATCAATTGCTTGTGAAATGTGGATGGAGTAGTTGATCAAAATCTGGAAGCAGGGTTGGGATCACATAGAAGTGACTACAAAGATTTAAGCAAGAAGCATATCTGACTTTATTATCCACACTTATGCACATTCATAGCCAGTACATATGAAGAAATGCAAGATGCAGAGTGCAAGCTGGCATTTGCAATGATTTTTTTAACTTCATGAAAAAAGATACAATATTTCCTATGAACTCCTGACCATGTATGCTAAGGTATAACAGGCAACACCAAATACTCGAGCAACCGAGATTGAAACATATCTACTGCTTACATATCCTCTACTAGTTGACTAGAAAATGATTACTTAAAAGTTGCAAATGCAGGAAACAAACTAAAATTACTGCAGCGTTTACAAACCCGAGTTTCAGCAACTGATGTCCGTAAGCGCTTATTAACATTCATAGATCGATCATCAAATTTCTGACTTCAAAGTTCTGGAGGGTTTCGTGGTATCTGAGATCCAATCTTTAATGTCGAACCATTAGATCGTTCATTGGACACCTCATTCCTCTGCTGCTTCTTAGAGGGCATGGCCTCAAAAAGTTTGTTCAACTTATTTAAATGCTCATCCAACTTTTTTTCTCTACCACTAGCATAGTAAAGTAAAGATAAAAACTAACAATCAGAATAGTTATTTTCAAGACTCTATACATAAATGTGAAGTCCAATCAACTTAGCGCAAATATTAAAAAAATTAATACTACGAACAGGACAGTGAAACATGACACTATTAAGTGCACGTAATTGTTTAAAAACACTAACTGTGTTCTTCAGGACTTAGTTGGTATGACTAGAAAAAATATGTGACATGGATGACATTTCAAATACTTCCATCTAACATCAGCATATGGTGGTACTAGAGCACATTACTTGACGACAACTTCTATAAATGGATGATAGAGAGCAGAATTTGATAGACTTCCTACTTACGTCACTAACAGATTATTAAGTTATTAACATTAACTGTACAACTATAAACTCATATACCACTGAAGGTGTCCCCACGCCTTTACGAATCCGTGAGATATACACAGAAACTAAATTCATAATTTGAAAATTCCTCAATTCACAGCACATATGCATCTAGGTTAAATAATCTCCCGCTTCAATCATTGAATAATCAGCAGATGAGAGGAGTTGTTACAAGTCAATCGAAGAAGGAATGATTGCACAGGGGGTATTTGCTAAAAGAGTGGGGCGTATTTGCTAGAAAAGAAGCAACAACAAACTTAACTGCCATATCGCATTTCATCAACACGTTTTTATTAGTGGGAGTAATTCCATACGCCGCCATTTCAAACTTAAATCTGATTGGATAGATTGGGTGACATGGATGACACGCTGGCAAGGGTTGACACCGTGGATGGGCTACAACTTTAAATAGCAAGCTCACTCAATTTTGGCAGCAACACTTGAATATTGTAAGCAATCTTTCATTTCAATTCTCTGCATTGAACATCTTCAATTCCGCCCTAATCCACGTTGCCATCCTTGTTTTAGGTAACTTCGAGGATCTCAACTAGATTTCCATGCATCCGATTGTGTCTAATCAATCATGTGCATGAATTAGTGCCATTATTGTAATTGATTCGATTGTAATACGTGTGAGCTTAGATTTGGATTGTATCTTATTAGTCGGTTTGATCTTGTAATAGTTCTTTGTAATTCAACTGGAATTTTGTAGTATTATGATTATTGTGTTCGGGTTGATTAAGTGAAATACATTTGATATTTTGTTGGCTACTTATTGTTCAATTGATTGTGAGTTGTGTATTATTGTGTTTTCTGGTAAATTAGGGTGATTGGGATCTGACTGTATCAGTGGTATCCAGAGCCAAGTAATCCTTGCGCTATGGCTGTTAATACTAGATCACAAGAACTGCAAAAAGAGATGGAACAACTAAGAACTAACTCTGATGAAAACTTAGAGAAGAAATTTGATCATTACATGGAAGAAATGAGGAAATCATTAGCTGAGATAGAGCTAATGATAGGGCAAGTATGAGACAGTCACAACACATGGACAATGAGGAACACAGAGGGAACTCTTTTTATTCCACTGGACCTCAATTCCATAAGGGATTCAACAGACACCAACATGGTAGATTGGATTTTCCTAGATTTGGAGGAGAAGGATTGAAGGAGTGGTAGGCAGGGATCTGTGTTGTCATCAGTCTTACTTGAAAACCAAGAGAGGGTTTGTGCACTAGGAAGAATATGTATTAGCATTGCAACATAGATTTGGCACTGCTTTATTTGTGTTGGTCCCAAGTGGTCAGATAAGTTCTAGAGGGAGAGAGAGAGGGGGGGGGGGGGGGGTTGAGAGGGGTGAATAGACCTCTGTTCCTTTAAAAAAATTCTTCTGACTTTGTATAAGCAGAGTAAGCTTATCGTCCGTATGAGACTACTCAGTTGATTTAGCACTTAGCTTATACAGTACAAGTTGACCACTCATCTGATTTACTTATATGTTAAGATAAACTCAGAGTTTTAAACTTGTATGCAGCGGATTTGAAAGTGTATGTTTTCAAACAAGTTTAATTTTTGTTGAAATGTGAGATATTTTGCTGAAGGTTCTAGAAAGTTCAAGTTAGATCAAGATATTTCATGTATAAGCTATTTAGTAGAATAATCTAGAATAATATCAATAAATCCTAAGTATTTAAGATAGATGTTGACAAAACTAGAACATGTGGATTGTACTAGAAAATATGGATAGCCCTAGGTAATCTAGAGTGTTCCATATGCAAATATAAATATGTGTAGTACTCAATTGTAAAGTGAGAGAGAAAGGAAGTAAATGAATTTAATAAAAACTTCTCCTTCTAAAAAATTACTCTCCTACAAATAACTACAAATAAATAACAAATCAAAAAAATCAAGTTGATATCAATTTTACAATTGATTCAACCATCAAAAACCCAACAAGTGGTATCTAGAGCTCATTGATCTTAAGGGATTAAGTTCAAAAAATGGGTTCATCAACACTACCAATTTTCAACGGTGAAGACTACGACTATTGGGCGGTAAGAATGAAGGCTTTTCTCGTAGCAAATAAGTTATGGGAAATCGTTGAAAACGGTTATGAAAAACTGGAAGATGAAGGTACTCTTACCGCACCTCAACAAAAGAAGAATAAAGATGAATATAAAAAGAATATGAAGGCACTTACATTCCTCCAAGCTACAGTTAATAAAGAAATCTTCATCGAAATAGTCGCTACGACTACAGCCAAAGAAGCATGGGAGATTCTTCGAGAAAAATATCAATGCTTGGAGAGCATTTCAATGGCGAAACAAGAAAGAGAAGAGCAAGGAATTAAGCAGCGAATCAAGAGTGCGTTTGTCTCTCGCCTGCAATATATCAAAGACCAAGTCGATACACTGACGTTGAATTCTGTGCTAAGATTGTTAGAGACAGATTTGGGGCTTGAAAAATTTGCATTGGATGCCAACAAAAGATTGATTTACCTCTACTTAGAAAAGATAATGGATAATGACGACAGTTGCACCTCTGAAACTGCAACTAAGAATTTGGATAAAGATGTGGATATAAGTAATCCAGAAGCACCAATAATGATTGAACAACAGGAGACAAAGAAGGGTCCGGAAATATCCAACATTAAAGAAGAAGAGATGATGGAAGATTCCTCCAAGAGCAAATCATTTGAATCTCCGAAAAAATTCAAATCCGTTACGGATAAATTTGCAGGTTGTCAAATGACATTTACGGAGCCATGCAATTACGAAGAAACTTCTTAATATGAGAAATGGAAAGTTGGAATAAAGGAGGAGATAAAAAATAATAACATAAAGCAAACGCGGAAGCTGGTGGGAGGACCTAAAACCAAGAAGGTGCTTCGTGCAAAAAAGAGTTATAAGACAAGGGCAAATCGAAATGGAACAGTCAACAAGCATAAGACCAAGTGGGTTGCAAAGAGAAATGCACAAAAAATGAGATTTAGCTACGAAGATGCATTTGCATCCGTGGAAAATCATAATACAATCAAACACTTCCAAAATCAAAATTTGAGATACTTGGATATAAGCTTGGATTATCAAGCAAAAATCTCAAGGAGGAGTGTTGAAATGTGAGATATTTTGCTTGAAGGTTCTAGAAAGTTCAAGTTAGATCAAGATATTTCATGTATAAGCTATTTAGTAGAATACTCTAGAATAATATCAATAAATCCTAAGTATTTAAGATAGATGTTGACAAAACTAGAACATGTGGATTGTACTAGAAAATATGGATAGCCCTAGATAATCTAGAATGTTCCATATGCAAATATAAATATGTGTAGTACTCAATTGTAAAGTGAGAGAGAAAGGAAGTAAATGAATTTAATAAAAACTTCTCCTTCTAAAAAATTACTCTCCTACAAATAACTACAAATAAATAACAAATAAAAAAAATCAAGTTGATATCAATTTTACAATTGATTCAACCATCAAAAACCCAACAATTTTAAAGGTTTTACCCCTGTTTTGCAAATTCCTCTTTAAAAGCTTTATCTTTTAAAACATTTGTTTACTTAAGAAAATATGCAAGTATAAAAGCAAGTAATCAAACACATGAATTTTTGTAGTGGTTATATAGACAAGAAGTCTTTTAGTCCACTATTCTAAATCAGGAAGATTTAGGTTCTACTAGAAACACTAAGTAACCAGTACACTACTTGTGCTTTTACAACAAATGATAAAGCCACAAGCTCACAATAGGAGATCACAAAGAAAACCTATTCTCTGAAGTAATATCACTCACTAAGATGGATATCTACTTCTCACAACACTTAATGTTTACAGAAATCACTCAGATTTATAAGTATGATCTGTTGGAAAGAGTGAACTCAGAACAGCTAAGTGATCTTATCAGTTGAGTTAAAGAATTAAGGAAATTGAGTAGAAGGTTTTGAAGATGACAAAAAGAGTAAAAGGTTAAAAAGGCTAAAAGGGAAGTCATCAACTACGAACTGAAAAGCTTAGTGAAACCTCTCTCACGGTCTGAAAGCTATGTGATCGAATCAGCTAAGTGGGATATCAGATCAATAAGATCAGATTGGTTATCATCAGCCGAGTCAAGATAGATGTGTTCAGTCTTGAATCAGCAGAATAGCCATCAGCAGAGTCATCATTCAACAGAGTGATCATGAGCAGAGTAATCCCATCAGCGAAATGAAGTCGGTCAGTAAGCTCATTAATGGTGTCAGGTTGAGTGCATTAAATGCGACCGACATAAAGTAGATATATGTACAACAAAGTGTATAGAGAATAGTCTGCAAAAGCTGCCGTAGAAATGAAGACCGTTGCTCAGGATTAAAATGTAATTTCACCTATCTTCAACGGGCAGAATTCCAAATCCAAGAGTATAAATAGACCAGGGACTGAAGATTGAAGGGAGACTTGCACAATTCAAGATCACATCTTTAGAGAAAGAATCCATCAGCTGAGTCGTCCGATCATAAGCGAAGCCATCTGTTGACAGAGCGAATTGTTGAAGAAAAAGATCAAACTCTTGTCTGTCTGAGTGACATTCAACTGTAAAGAGTGAGAAGCTTATATCCGTCTTTGTGAGTGATATAACTTCGTAGTAGGTCTTCCCAGTGATTTCCTATATAGTGAGCTTAGTAGTCTTACTTAATGCTTATCATTTGTTGTAAAGCTTAAGTGTTCTAATTGTTGAGTGCTTTAGAATAGGTTTTTCTGAGTGATCTACCTGATAGTTAAGTGTGAGCTTGATGCTTTGTCATTTGTTGTAAAAGCACAAGTGGAGTGCTAGTTACTTTGTGTTTCTAGTAGAACCTAAATCTTCGTGATTTAAAAGAGTGAACTAAGAGGATTTGTTCCTGTATGACCACTATAAAAATTCCTGTGTTTGATTACTTGTTTTTAACTTGCATATTTTCATAATTAAACAACGTTTAAAAGACAAAGCTTTTAAAAGAGGAATTTATAAATTTGGGGTAAAACTTTGAAGAGAAACTTGTTTGAAAAACATACTTGCTAAAATCCGCTGCATACAAGTTTTGAAACTCTGAATGTATCTAAAACAGATAAGTGAAATCAGATGAGTGGTTGACTCTGCTGAATCTGCTAAGTGCTAAATCCACATAGTGTTCGCACGAGTAATATCAGCTTACCCTGCTGACAGAAAAGTTAGAGAAAAGTTCTTAAAAGTTAAGAGGTCTATTCACCCCCCCCCCCCTCTAGACCTCACATGACCACTTTTGGGACCAACATGACCTTCTTCTTCAACTTGCTTCATCAATAGATGACTCGGCTGATAGTGATATGTCCTTGAGTTTTTGAGACTTCGAATATTTTGCTCGATGAATTCTCTCTCAGTTGTTGTGTGTTGTCTCTAACTCTTGAATGTAGATCTATTTATACTCGCAATTTGAATTTTGTCCGTTGAAGTGAGACAGATTTCAGATCTTCCTCGAGTTTCGGTCTTTAACCTTAAACGACTCCATGCAACTGTTCACTGTACAGTCTGCTGTACGGATCTGTCAATCGCATTAAATGCACTCTACTGATACGACGTTTTTGAATTAACTTCTTCAATCATTTATCATTAATACCCTTCTCGGACAACATTTATTATGCCAAGTGCATTTAAAACTGTTGGAATGACTTCTGATCTCTTTCCACTCTGCTGATTCAAACCGAACTCATCTGATTTGACTTTGCTGAAATCCACCAGTCTGATTCCGAACTCAGCATCATATCACTAGTCTTCCAGACCGAAATTCAATCTTTTGATTTTACTTGTCCTCTCGATTGAACTATTTCAGAGGTTAGCTAAGTTTTCATTTCTTAGCTGATGGCTTTTGGAAATAATCAAAACCTCCCTTCACTTCTTCATCTTCATCCAACAATTTCCCCCTTTTTGATGATGACAAAACTTCAACTATGTACCTGTCCTAACTTCATTCAAGTCTTCACACAAAATTTCTGAGATAGAAATTAAGTTGGATAACTAATCTTTTATTAATATAGAACTGTTACATGTACATCAGATTACAAGGAATGAAAAGGTTACAAAAGATAGAAAATTACAAAAAGAGTGATAAAAAGAAGTAAAGCTAATCTAGTCTTCTGACTCTTCTTCTTCTTCTTCTATCTCTTCATCATTTTCTCCATTAGAGAAATCCAGTGCTAATTTCTTGGCTTTTGTAACTTTTCTTCTATTTCAGCAGCCTCGAATCTAGCTTATAATTCCTCTGTTTTTTTTTTACTTTTTGAAATGGATCAAGTTGTTCTTCAGTAGAATCCTTGGACGTAGCAATCTGTTTGTCTTCCTTTGCCGCATCCTTGGGTTCTTCTCCTAATTCAACTTCTTCAACATCATCAGCAGCCTTGGGTTCTTCATCAGGCTTATAAGTAGCCTCTTCAGTAACCTTGACACCCTCATTTTCAACATGTAACTCTTTCCCCTTTTTGTCATCATCATCAGGGTTGAGTTCTTCAATATGCATAGGTGGAATGTTTAGGGCGTCATAGAGCTTTCTGATGTTTAGATCCATTGCTCGAAGCATAATACCTTGTTGTCTCTGTGTGGAAGATAACACTTCAACTTGATTATTCAGATGATCCATGTTTTGATAAAGGGCAGTGACTTCTTCACCAACTTGAATTGAGGATTGAAGTGTTTTATCTGTGCCTTCACCGAATGCTTGGATTAGATTTTCAGTCTTTCTCCAGCTTCCATAGCATTTGCGACAACTTGGTTTATTTCCCTCCAACCAGCCTGATTTGTCTGTACTCTGTTACTGAACAGTTGAATATCAGATTTTAAGTTATTTACTTTTTCCTTGATACTATTCAGCTCATCATTTTACAGCACAGTAGGATTAGCAGGCTGTGGAATACTTTGAACGGTGCTCTGAACAATATTGGAGGCCATCTCCCTAAATATTTGCAGTAAACTCTTGTTCTTCTCTTCCATTTTCCTCATAGCAATTTCAATCATTGCCTTTATGGAATCCAGGAGGTTAGATTGAAGTGTTTCTGAAGTCTTGGAGAACATCACTTTCATCAGGAGTGGCTTCTGATTTCCATTCTATAGCCAACTTCTCCTTTATTTGTGGTATCTCATCTAGTGGAACTGGAGCGTCAGTGAGATTGAGCTCCACAGATGAGTCTTGTTCAGGTTTCTACAGATCAGTGTTGTCATCTGTGATATGCATAAAATCAGAACCATCAGTAGACACAACAATTTTATGATAAGTAAAAATTATAGGCACAAACGGTGATGTCGTCTGATGTAAATAATGTGATTCCTGTTATCTTCTGATCTCATAACCAAATGCAATGTGTTGTAGACTTGGTAGAGGTGGCAGAGTGCTTGAACTTCCTTAACCAAATATTGATCTTTCTTGCCACTTATCCAGTGTCACACAAATTGCCTATTTAACAGCCCTATCTCCAGCATCATCTTGCGGTCTTATCTTCTTTGGGATAGTCTGTTTCAAGTTAGTAGATTCTTCCTTGACTACGAGTTTGACATACTCGTGTACCCTGTCATAAAAGAAATCTAATTCCAATGCTTGTCTGATGGAATTTGTTTGCAGTCAGTTTAGCACCCATCTCTCCTCATCAGCAGACTGCTTCCATGCATTGAATTCATCACTTGTCTTTTAAAGTATGTACTCCGTCCATCTGTTATATCTTATCTTCTTAGTGAGTAAGTATTTCTTGTTTGCAGAAAGGTGTTGTACCTGTCCAGTTCAACTTCAAACTTCGTGATGACAGTTGGATCACTCTTCACTATCTCCAGCGTGTGTTTGATTTCTTTCTTTTTCTTTTGATTTCCACAGGAATAGGCATCATCTTGCTTTGGTTCTCCAATAACTATTCCGCCACTTTTCCTTTGGCCATGAGCATCCACTTTGCTGGCTTCAAGTGCTTTGGCCAATTCTTCTACTTCTTTGGCAGCCAACTCTGCCTCAGTCATATGCTTAGCAGCAGCTTCAGACTTGCTTGCTTCCATAGCAGCTTTAAGTTTAGCTTCTTCCTTCCTTTTCTGCTCAGCCTCTTCTTTTCTTTTCATTGTGGCATTGGATACCATAACCTTGCCAGTTCTCTTCTTTCTGGCAGCGGCAGTTTCAATAACTTCTGATGTTGGTTCAGCAGGCTGGTCCACTTGAAGTGCACAATCTCTGCTATCGTGTGATTTTTGACATCAGCTTCCTGAGCTGATTCCACGGGTCTTTCAATAAACGACTCATCTTCTCTAACAACATAAAATGTGACGTTTTGATTGCAGGTATTAAACCTTTTTGGCAGTTGTTTTGGTGTGAACACCAGTTGCAGCAGGAGGATTTCTTAAGGCACTCCTTGTCCTTTTCGCCATACTCTCTCCTTCGGCAATTCATCAGATTCGGTTCTCTCTGGAGATACTTCAATTGAAAATAAGGCAGTAATTAAGGAAGTGGTTTAATTGCAGAAATAAGGGTTTGAGGAAGAAGAGATGAAGAAAATAGAGGAATCTTGATTTCAAGAAAAGAGTGCCAAAAGGAGAAATTAGATGAAAAGATGAAGAATATACCAGATAAAGATCAAAGATAAGGGCAGCAAAATCAATCAATCTCTACTGATACCATGTTAGTTTTATAAACCTAATTTAATGAAGAAAGCAACATCACCATGAACAATGAGGAAAATAAAGAACAGGGAGAAAGAAGAAGAGTAAAACAACTGAATTAACAAAGGCGTGAGATGCATAATACAACAATGATCTAAAACAATGAAAATTACAAACGCAGTCCCTATAAACTATTCTAAAGGCAATAAAGCCCAATCCTATACAATACTAACTAACTTTTGAATATTGTCTTGCTCATCAATCTCCAATAAGAAGCTACCTTTTAGGTGCTTTTGGCAAAACGTGAGCAAGTATAATTACATTTTTCTTTTTAGTCCCTTGGCCCACCTTGAAAACATTTGAATTGTTATAGAAAAAGAATTCATTAATTCATTTTTTACATTTTAGTTTTCACAAAAACATTGTAATTGTTTTTATTTTTCATTTTTTTATTTGGGAAAAATTGTCCCTAATATGTGTATTTATATTCAACATTTTCGATATATATGAACAATTGTAGTTAAAGTGTTAGACCCTTCTCAAAAAAATTGATTTAGTTAAATTAATTATCTTCCTAGTGTAGTTTATATCTTCAATTTATTCCGTTTTATTTTAATACAATTCTCGAGTATTTTACTTTTATTGTTTTGTTTAACATATAGATAAGGTCACTTTTGTAAATTTTACAAAAAATTGTATTTCTATAATCATCTTTTAAAAGTTGGATCCAAACGCTCAATCAATTCTTATATAATCAATTATTTCAAAGTAGATTCTATTATAATTTATTCTCGAGAATAGATTCTACGATCTTGGGGCCAAACTCACCCTTAGATTTATTAAGTAGAAGTAAACATCGACGATATATTGGTAGAACAAAATCTCTCTCTATCTTTACGAGGATCATCCCCTTAAGTGTCAAGATCATCAATTAATTAATCAAATTCATCATCTTTCAGTAGAGTATTATTACATAATTTTCTCTAGTTCTACATCAAAAAGAGAAAGTATCAATACCTTGAACAAAACATTATTTATTAAATAAAATACTCAAAAAATATAGTGTGCATATCACCATGAATATTGTAGTAAAAGCACGGTTGTTTTTCCTAACGATTTTACTTATGTTGAAGCTTCGTAAACTTCACGTTGGGTTCAAGAAGATTAGTCTTAGCTTCCTCAATAGACCTTTCTTAAACAAAAAATAATTTATAGTCTTATATAAAATGGGTTGAACATATACCTAATGCAAGGTTAACTTTGTTGGAGTTATTTTCAAAAAGTAATTACCATTATTTAATTTTGAATTTGAATTTAAATTGTAAAGTTGTGACTATTAAAATTATGATAGTTAATTTTTAAAAGTTGTGTCTATCCGGAATAGACACAAATATGTCTATAAAAGACAAGTACAATTCTGAAATTAAGATAACTTTTTCTCATTTTCTCCAAATTTCTTATATAATATTTTACAGCAGAAAAATATTCTATAAGTTAAATAATTTTGTCAAATCCGTGTGTGCCCTGTGGTTTATTTCTGTGAGTACAAAACAAAATTAAACATTGGGTTTCATTGTATCCTAAAGGCTAATGACAAATCCCTATTGTATACCGTGTGGTGGGGGCGAAATAAGTCTTAAGGAAAGTGGCATTGCAACACGCCTTGGTTCCATTACTGCAGTCCGTTACTTATTTCCTACCAAATTTCTCTTACAATCTTAAGACTTATTACTTGTTACTGCATTAATGGCATCAATCAAAGAGATGTCTACAAACATTGAAACTGGAACGTTTTGAAGGAGGAAAATTCAACCGCTGGCAAAAGAAGATGCATTTCCTACTTGCAACTCTAAAAGTTGTCTATGTGCTCACTCAACAAAAGCCTACAGAAACCGATGATGAAACTGTTGCTGAAACTCGTGTAAGACAGAAGTGGGAAAATGATGACTACATTTGTAGAGGCCATATTTTGAACGGGAAGTATGATGCCTTGTTCGATGCTTATCAAAACGTGCCTACTGCAAAGGAACTTTGGGACAAATTGGAGGCAAGATACATGTCCGAAGATGCAAGTAGCAGAAAATTTCTGGTTAGTCGTTTTAATAATTACAAAATGGTTGATGGTCGTTCTGTTATGGATCAGTGGCATGAAATTGATCAAATTTTATCAAGTTATGAACAATATAAACTGAAAATGGATGATACCATTGCTGTGTCCTCTATAATTGACAAACTCCCTCCATCATGGAAATATGTTAAGAAAACTCTTAAACATAAGAAAGAGGAGATGACTCTTGAGGATCTTGGAAACCATCTTCGTGTTGAGGAAGATTTTCGCAATCAAGAAGAGACTTCTAAGTCCTTCGAGAATTCCGAAAAGGATTCTGAAGTTTCCAAAATCCATGTGGTTGAAGGGGGAGAATCAAGCAAACCACCAAATAACAACTTTAAGAAGAAAGACAAGCAACAACAATTTATGAATCCAAATGACCAGAATTTCAAGAAAAAGAAAAAGAAGGGTCCTTGCTTCCATTGTGGAAAACTTGGCCACATAAAGGCTGAATGCCGTCATCTGAAAAAGAATCAAAATGCTCCAGCCCCTAACAACAACTTTGTGGCTATGATTTCTGAAGTGAATCTAGTACAAGATGATGGAGCGTGGTGGGTAGATTCTGGTGCAACCAAACATGTTTGCAAGGACAAGAGCCTTTTCAAAAGCCTTGAACCTATCAATGATGGAAGTGTTATGTTCATGGGAAACTCGGCTACTGCTGAAGTAAAGGGCAAAGGGACTGTTCATCTTGAACTTACTTCTGGAAAAGTGCTTGTACTTAAAGATGTTTATTATGTTCCTGAAGTTAGAAAAAATCTTGTATCTGGTGGATTGCTTAATAAGTATGGCTTCAAACTTGTTTTTGAGGCTGATAACTTTGTACTCTCTAAGGGTGGTGCCTTTGTAGGAAAAGGCTATATGAATGAGGGCATGTTTAAACTCAACATTATTGATAATATTAATAAAGTCATTTCTACTTATATCGTTGAGTCTACTTCTTGTTTATGGCATAGTCGTTTACAACAAAAATGGTATAGCAGAACGTAAAAATAGAGTATTAACTGAAATGGTAAATGCAATGCTTTCTAACCCGGGATTGTCAAAAGGACTTTGGAATGAAGCTCTATTAACAGCGTATTATATACTAAATAGAGTCCCAAATAAAAAGAGTAAAACTACTCCATATGAACTTTGAAATAAAAGAAAACCAAACCTTAATTACTTAAGAGTTTGGGGTTGTAGAGCCATTGTAAGGGTGCCTGAACCTAAAAAGAGAAAATTGGGTGAAAAAGGAATTGAATGTATATTTATAGGCTATGTTGAACATAGCAAAGCATATCGTTTCATGGTTAGAGAGAAAAATGATTCATATTCTGTTGGATGAAGATGAAGATGGAAGATATAAAGTGAAGGGAGGTTTTGATGATTTCCAAAACATCAGAATCAGCTAAGGATGGAAGCTTAGTACAAACCTTCAAAAATATTTGACTAAGGAAGACTTATTTCAGACGAGTCAAATATGGTCCAGAAGACTACTGATCTATTGCTGAAGAAAGGAATCAGACTGGTGGACTATCAGCCGACTCAAATAAGATTAGTTCAAGTTTGGGATCAGCAGAGTATACATCAGACGAGTGATTTCGATCAGCAGAGTGGAAGTGATCAAGGAGTCTGATCAACGGTAATAAATGCACTTGGAGTAATAAATGCTGAAGAGGAAGGGTATTTATGACAAATGATTGAAGAGAAACCTCGTATCAGATTGGTGCATTAAATGCGATCTGACAGCAAGTACAACAGAGTGTACAGTGTTCAGTCGTAGGTAGCCGTTTCTGCAGAAAGGACCAGTACTCGAGGATTTGAACAGCTGTCGATCTCTCAACGGGCAGATTTTCAAATCTCAAGTATAAATAGTTCAGTTCGTGAGTTGAAGAAGAAGATACAACACACTTTGAGAGCAAAAATCTGAAGCAGAATTCTTCTTAGTCTCAAACTCAAGAACAGAACACTCATCAGCTGAGTCATTTGTTGACGAAGCAGAATAGAGAGAAAACAGAAAAGACTTATAAATCTGAGTGATTTTGTTTGTATCGTGTTGTGAGAAGTAGATATCCATCTTAGTGAGTGATATTACTTCTGAGAATAGGAGTTTCTTTGTGATTTCCTATTACGCACTTGTGGCCTTTTCATGTGTTGATTGGCACAAGCATTGTATACTATAATCTGTGTGATTTAGTATAACCCAAGATCTAAGTGACTTGGAAGAGTGGACTAAAGGATTTCTATCCATATAACCACTATAAAAATCCTTTGTGTTTTTACTTGCATAATTTTCTGCATATTTGAAACAGCATACTTAAAACACTTAAAGGTTAACTGTTGGAAAAGTTTTAAAGGAGTTTGATAAAACTGGGGACAAAACTATTTCAAAGTTAAGAAAACAACTTGTGAAAAACACTTGATAAATCCGCTGCAAGTTAGTTATTTTTTAAAACTCTGATTTTGATAAAATCAGCTAAGTAAAATCAGAAGAGTGGTCAACTCTGCTGTTCAAAGCTTTGTGCGAGATCAGCTTAGTCTGCTTACGATTCTTGATCAGCTTAGTCTGCTGACAGAAAAGTTAGAGAATTTTTAAAAGGTAAATTTTTAAAGAGGTCTATTCCCCCCCCCCCCCCCCTCCCTCTAGACCTCATCTGACCACTTGGGACCAACAAGTGGTATCAGAGCAGGTGGTTCATCTGAATCATCTGACTGATCAACGAGCTTGATCCTTAAGTGTTTTTCAAAGGTTTTCAAAAGTTTTCAAAAGAGCATCTTTTTGAAAAACAAAACTTTTTGAAAAATGGATTGTATCAGCCTAGTTCCCCACATAGGCGGTATGAGCTTAGAGGACTGGAAAATACGCATGGAAATTTTCCTTGCTGCTTACAATGATAATATGTACAGGTGCATAACAAAAGGTCCGATAAGAGTCACCAAAACAATCAAGGTTGATGGCCAAGATGTGGTTGTTGACAAAGATGAAGACGAGATGACAGCTGATGAAATCAAGCTGAAAAATCTAGACAAAGTTGAAATCTTCATCATGACTAAGGCCCTGGACAATGAAAGGTTTGACAAGGTCAAACACTGTAAAACATCAAAAGAGATGTGGGATAAAGTCCGTGATATGAGTGAAGGAAATGATGCCATCAAAGAACACAATCTGAGTGTTGCTATGGAGAAGTTTGAGAACTTCAAGATGAAACCTGGAGAAACCATTGACCAGATGGATTCAAGGTTTACAAAGGTGTTGAACAATGTTCTGAAGTTGGGTAAGACGTTTACTGATAAGGAGATCACCGTCAAAGTACTAAAGGCGCTACCACCAAAGTTCAACATGAAGATTACAACAATGGAAGAATCAAGGGATCTGGGAAAGATCTCACTGACTGAGCTGTTTTCTGCACTCAAGGCGTACGAGTATAAAATGCCAAGGATGGGAATAGAAGAAACCTCAACTTCTGGCCCCACTGCTGCACTGGTCGCTGCAGAAAGAACAAGAAGATCCTCCGGAAAAAGCAGAGAAGAGGACTCATCTGATGAGGCCCCAGTACTGAGCAAGAAGGAGTACACTGCTGGCGATGTGGCTTTGTTATTGAACGGGTTCAAAAAGTTCTACAAAAGAAAAATGAAGAACAAATATAACAATGCTTCTACTTCTAAACCTACCTCTAATTCTCATGATATTAAGGATGATTATAAATCCAAAATGATGTGCTATAATTGCAGGAAATTGGGACATTTCTTCAAGGACTGCCCATATCCTAAAGCGGAGAAATATACAGAGGAGGAAAAGAAACAAAGGAAAGAGAGAAGAGAGAAGAGATACCAAAAGAGCAAAGTGTTGTTGGCTGAAGCTGAAAAGATGGCAGCCATCTACTCATCTAACACAGAATCAGGCACGTCAAGTGATGACTCTGTTTTTGACGAGACACCTGCACTGCTCTGTCTCATGGCAAAGGAATCTGACGATTCTGACAATGAGGTAAACCTCTCTGAAAGTGAACTTGAGCTATTTAGTTCATTTGAGCAAATGATGAACAATAAAGCCGATGTTGTTAATGAATTTGCTAAGCTTAAGGACGAGATGATTCTGCTGAAAAAGCAAAATGCTAAGCTGAAACGCAGTGTTGAAAAACCTGAAGAATCAGCCACGTATAAAAAGCTTTCGCATGAATGTGAATCTCTGAGAGCTGAATGTGAAATGTACAAGGGACAAATCAAGGAACTTGAAGCTAGAATATCTTCACATAACAAGTCGTCTGTTCCTAAGTCGTCTGTTGTGTCAATAGATAAATCAACTGAACAGAGTACTCCCTTAGTAAAAGAAAGTTTAGAACTGAACAAAGCTGAGAAATTTATATCGGCTGATAACAGTAATGTTATCCTGTATGTTCAGACTGCTAAACCTACTTCACTGGAAATTGAGAAAAAGGAGAAGAGTCCTCCTAAGGCTAAAAAGGGTAAAAAGCCTGAAAATGAAAAACAGACTTGTAAAACCAAACAGCAGAGTAGTCCTATAAGAGCAAAACCAATCAGACTAGTAAAGCTAAGTCGTCTGTTAAAGAGCAAGTAAAAAGCAGACCTAAGAAGCAAAGAAATTATAACTATAATGCTTGGTATGGAAATGAATCTCATTATGTGCAACCTGCTTACTCCCCTTATTATGCTGCACCTCATTATCCACCTTATTATGCTGCATATCCTGCTCATCAACCAATGCATGTTCACCCTGCTTATCATGCATCTTATCCTGCTTATGAGCCTTATCATCATCATAATGATTATCAACATAGCATGCCTGCTGATTATGATGAAAATGAAGTTGCTCATGCTCCTGCTAAAACTCTAAAGCCTAAGAAGCCTAAGACTTCAACATCTTGGGTTGTCAAAGGTGACACTAATCCACCAGGACCCTCTCAATAAAGGGTACCTAAAACATTTTTATTTTGTTTTGTAGGTTAGGATTAGGAGTAGGAGTAAAGTAGTGAAGAAATGGTACTTGGACAGTGGATGTTCAAGGCACATGTGTGGAGACATACATGAACTGGCAGATGTTGTTGCTTTGAATGGTCCAAGAGTTACTTTTGGAGACATCAAAGAAGGCAAGGTTGTAGCTGTTCGAAAGCTTATCAAAGGAAACATAGAGATATATGACGTCTCATATGTAAATGGCCTGAAGTACAATCTGTTGAGTATAAGTCAATTTTGTGACAAGGGATTTTCCGTAGTGTTTTCATCAGATAAGTGCTATGTTGAACAAGTTGGAACAAAGAAGGTTATTTTATCTGGAAGAAGACAAGGAAACATCTATGTAGTCGACTGGAATTCTGTGGACAAGAATTCTAATGTTTGTTTGGTGGTTTCTACACCAAGTGAAATCAGTTGGCTTTGGCACAAAAGAATGAATCATTTGAATTTCAAGACCATAAACAGATTGATAAAGAATGATCTGGTAGAAGGAATTCCAAAGACAGTCATGAGCAAAGACAAGCTGTGTGACGCATGTTAGAATGGTAAACAAGTGAAGTCCACTTTCAAAAGCAAGAAGCACCAATCTTCAACCAGAATTTTGGAGCTGTTACATATGGATTTGTTTGGCCCTATTGATCCAATCAGCAATGGTGGAAAGAAATACTGCTTAGCTGTTGTGGATGATTTTTCAAGATTTACTTGGGTGATTTTCATGAAGAAGAAAAGTGAAACCAAGGAACATCTTACTAATCTGATGGAACTGATCCAGAATGAGAAGAGTCAAAGAATATTGAAGATCAGATCAGATAGAGGGACTGAATTTACAAACTCTACTGTTGAAGAGTATTGTAACTCCAGAGGAATCAGTCATGAATACTCTGCTGCCAGAACCCTTCAACAAAATGGGGTTGCTGAAAGGAGAAACAGAACTCTAAAAGAAGCTACCAGGACAATGATAGCTGAAGCAAAGCTGCCCCAAAGATTCTGGGCAGAAGCCACAAATACAGCATGTTATACACAGAACAGGTGTATGATCAACAAAAGTCAAAACAAGACACCTTATGAGCTATGGAACAACAGAAAGCCTAATTTACATTATCTTAGGATTTTTGGTTGTAGATGTTATGTTTTGAACAATGGGAAAAATAGCCTTACTGCATTTGCAGAAAAGGCTGATGAAGTTGTTTTTGTAGGTTACTCTACTGTTAGTAAAGCTTATAGAGTATTTAACAAAAGAACTTTACTTGTAGAAGAATCTATTCATGTAGTGATTGATGAACCAAGCCAATCTTCTGAAAAGAATCAAAGTGCAAATCCAGAGATATCTACTGACTTTCAGAAATTGAGTGTGGAAAGAAAGGAAGAATATGTACCCATCATACTACCTGATTTAACTCAAGCTGTTAACTCAAGTGCTGTTCAAAATCAGTTTGCTGATTGTCTAACAGAAGAGTTGCGAACAGCTGACAGACCAGAGACTGTTCAACAGACTACTACTGAAACTCCAACAGTAGTGTTGCAAGATCAATCAAGAGGACAACATCCAGATTTGCAACCTGATCTCAGATGGCTCAGAGATCACCCACCTGAGTTAGTGATTGGTGATCCTTTGGATATAGTGAGAACTAGAAGGTCAACTGCAAATGAAACAATGTTTGTAAGTTTTCTTTCACAAATTGAGCCTAAGTTGATTGATGAAGCCCTTAGTGATTCTCACTGGATTGAAGCAATGCAAGAAGAGTTGAATCAATTTGAAAGGAATGAAGTCTGGTACTTAGTTCCCAGACCTACTCATCAAAGGGAAATGGGCACTAAGTGGGTTTTCAGGAATAAAATGAATGAAGATGGTATGGTTACCAGAAATAAAGCAAGACTAGTTGCCAAAGGTTACTGCCAAGAAGAAGGCATTGATTTTGATGAGACATTCGCACCAGTTGCAAGGCTTGAAGCAATCAGATTATTCTTAGCCTATGCTGCTTATAAGAACTTCACTGTCTATCAGATGAATGTGAAGTCTGCTTTTCTCAATGGAGAACTGCAAGAAGAAGTGTATGTTGAACAACCTCCTGGCTTTGAAGTTTATCAACAAGGAGACAAGGTATATCGTCTGAAGAAAGCTCTCTATGGACTGAAACAGGCTCCAAGAGCATGGTATGATACTTTATCTGATTTTCTTTTAATTAAAGGATTTCGCAAAGGTAAAGTAGATAAAACTTTGTTCACTATTGAATGGGATAATCATATATTGCTAGTTCAAATATAGGTAGACGATATTATTTTTGGTTCAACTAACAAACAGATGTGTGAGAGGTTCTCTAAGCTGATGCAGAACAAATTTGAAATGAGCATGATGGGAGAACTGAATTACTTTCTTGGATTACAAGTTAAACAGCTACCTGATGGTATTTTTTTTAATCAAGCAAAGTACACAAAAGATCTGTTCAAGAAATTTGGTATGGAAACTAGCTCATCTGTTAATGTTCCTATGTCTACTGGACTTCGTCTGGACAAGGATGAAGGTGGCAAATCAGTTGACATCACCAAATACAGAGGCATAATTGGGACACTGTTGTACTTAACAGCTAACAGACCTGATATTATGTATTCTGTTGGGGTTTGTGCGAGATTTCAATCAGATCCTAAGGAATCTCATCTCTTAGCTGCTAAAAGGATATTAAAGTATCTCAAAGGCACACAAGAATTGGGATTGTGGTACCCAAGGGAATCAGGATTTGAACTTATTGGATATTCAGATTCTGACCTTGCTGGCTGCAAAATTGATAGGAAGAGTACTACAGGTACTTGTCAATTTTTAGGCAGTCGTCTGATCTCATGGATGAGTAAGAAACAGACTTCAGTATCCATATCTACTGCTGAAGCTGAATACATTGCTGCTGGAGCATGTTGTGCACAAATACTTTGGTTGAAGCATCAACTAGAAGACTATAATCTCAAGATCAGTGGAATCCCTATCTACTGTGATAATACAAGTGCAATTTCACTTACTCAGAATACTACTAGTCATTCCAGGACTAAGCATATTGAGATCAAACATCACTTCATCAGAGACCATGTTGAAAAAGGGAATGTTATTATTGAGTATGTTCATACAGACAATCAGATTGCTGACATTTTCACTAAACCATTGAATGAAGCAAGATTTTCCACTCTAAGAGCGGAATTGGGCTTGTTAAAATTGGATTCATAAGCTGAGGGGGAACCTATCAGAAGACTGGGTTCAACAGCTGACTAATCTGATATCAACAAGTACTGTATTTCAAGAAGACTGACTCTCAACAGACTAGTTGACTGATGAATTCTTGAATTCAGGGGGAACGTGTAAGACTAGCGGTACCCTTGTCTTAAAGATGAAATCTTCAATGACAGTTAGTTGAAGTTGTTTTAATCAGAAGATTTGTTCTTAATTCTTGAAGATTTGAAGATTAATTATCTTGCTGGATTGACAAACAGCAAAGGAAGATCACTAGATATTGGCTTTCACTAGTGATATATTGTATCAGACAAGTCGTCTATCAGATAAGTATCATTTTACTCATCTGTTATTATTTATGTCATCTTATATTTAAGTGTTGTACAAAAACGTTTTTATCAAAAGCACGCTTTTATAAGTAACAGACAAGTGGCGTTTCAAATTCCCGCCTGTCTGACATAATTAATATATTTTGAATTCCGCAATTCTCGCCCGCACGATTAGAAACTGACAGATCAAATCAAACCGTCCGCGTAAAACACGGAAACCGAAGCAATTCGAAATCTATAAATCCAGATCTGATCAGAAGGGTAAACCTTACGCACCCAAAATTATCTCAAGTGAAAAAGAAGTTACTGATTCATCTATTTTCTGTCTTAAAGTGTCTTAAACTCTCTCAAATTACTTCAATTTCTTAACAATGGCCGGACCTGAAGGACGCTACCTGAATTACGAGAAGTTCCACGCTTCTGGAACTCCTCTGATGAAAGAAATAATGGTTAAAATCAAAGAGGCTTCTCTGGTGAAAGTTTTGGAAGCTCACGAAGAATATGTGTTTACTGAAGATGTAGCTGAGTTTTACAAAACAAGGAAGAATGATTTAACCAAGATGGTTTCTGTGGCTGTTGTAGGAGGAAAGACTATTTGTGTCTCTCCTGCTGTTCTAAACGAGATTTATGGGTTGAGAAATGAAGGAGGAGAGGTATTCACTCTGGGTTCGGAAAAAGAGGAGGAGTTTTGGTTTATCTGTGCTAAGGATGGAGAAGCAATGACTGGAACCTTGATGAAAACTCAACTGAAGGACGAGTTTCAGAGGTTTGCAGACATTATTGCAAAAATCTTTGAGTGTTCAACGAGCTCCTTGGATGGGCTACCTAGAAGAAGGTACCAGACAATGGTTTGTATCTACTATGGGTTACCAGTAAACTGGGCTGTTCATTACTTTTATCTTCTGGCGTTGAAGAAAAATGGACATGTGATAATGTTGAGTCATCTGCTCTCGACTCTTGGATGTCCACTGGTGAATGGGAAGACAGTTCACAAACTGAAGGAGGTGAAGGTGTATGAACCAGTGAAAGTTGAAATCACTTCAAAAAGGAAGGCGAAGGGAAAAGCAGAGAAGTCTGCTGCTACCAAGAAGCCTAAAGTTAGTACAAAAGCTAAGTCTGCTGATCAAACAGCAAACCCTGCTGTTGAAGCCAGATCAGTAAAGACTGATGCTGCTGACAAGATAGTCACTGAGGTGACTAAAGAAATTGAGGAGATGAGTACTGAAACGTCTCCAGAAAGAACTGAGTCTGACGAACCAGTTCCAGAGAAAAAGGTTGGACGAAGAACCAGAAGTTCAGTAAAGAGGATTGCTGAACCTCGCCAAACTGAAGTACTGCCCAAGCCAAAAGCTAAAAAGGAAGTTAACTCTAGGTGGTCAAAGAGTTACCTTCACTACTGATCCAACCACTCAAGTCAGAGAAACCCCTGCTGCTGAAAGACCAATAGATGCAGTAGAAAAGGCTGCAGATGGTAAGACTGCAGAGGATCAGACTGTCAACAAGTCTACTGTTGCTGAACAGCCGACTAATCTGACAGCAGAGGAGAATGTCCCACTCATTCATCCTACACCAATTGCTGTTGCTCCACTGCAGATAGTGGAATCCCCTGCCGCCAGAAGGAAGAGAACTGGTAAGGCAAAGATTAAAGTGGTCACTGCTGCTGAACAGAAAAAGAAAGATGAAGCAGAAAAGAAAAAGAAAGAGCAACAATACGCCCTTAAACTTAGGGAGCTTGAAGCTCAGACTAAAAATATGTCTGCTGCTGAGATAGCTGCTAAGGAAGCTCAGGACTTGGCTCAAGCTATAGAAGCCAGTACCAAGGATGCCCATGGTCCAAGGTACAGTGGTGGAATTGAGATTGGAGACAAGAAGAAGCCAAGGGCTGTTATGCCAACACCCAAGCTGCCAAAGAAAAAACGATCTGAATTGAAGTATGCTCTGGAGATAGTTCAGAATGATCCAGAGATATTCAAACAGTTTGTGGCAGATCTTGAGAGGTATAACGACATTTTGGTCCGTCAGAGTCTCTTTGTTGCTGAAAAGATATGATATAATAGATGGAGAGAATATCGTCTGACAAAGACCAAAGAACAAATAATACAGTGGAAAGAGTTTGCTGCTGAGGAAAGATGGGTTCTACAGTTTCTGGAAACTGGGTGTCTGAGGCAAGCATTGGATTCAGATCACTTCCTGGACATGATCCGCTATCGACTAAGGAAGTTGGCCAAATCTGAAGCCAAGAAATTACAAAACTCTGTTCCTGAAATTCCAGCAGAAAATGAAGACTTAAAGAAGAGAGCTGCAAAGCTGGCACTGTCCGTAACTCTGGAAATGTGGGCAAAGAAGACCAGATATCAGAAGGGTCAACCAAGCTCACTGACACCCCTGCCAAGCTTACAACAGATCGTCTTTGGACCGGCTATTAAAACTTATGAAGATCTACCTGAACAGACAACTTCACCATTTGTACCTGCTCTTATATTTACTCATAAAACTGTTGTTGCTGATAATGGTGTTGATGTTGTTACAGAGGTAAATGAGCCAATCCAGGTCCAACAGAAGACTGCTGACAAAATCTCAACATCATCAGAGCAGTTGCCCCAACAGCAGACTACTCTGACTGATGAATCAAAGGAGACTGACAAAACTCCTGAGATTGTTCCAGCAAGCACGGCCATTCCATCCACTTCAGCAAGCTTGCAACGAACTATTTTGGAGTCCATCCAGCAGTTGATTGCCAACTCTATGAAGGAAATGGAAGATAGACACCGAGAACAGCTAAAGAAATTTGAGGAAGTGGCCTCAACCATGCTGTCTGCTGCTGCTGAAAAAGTTCCCAAGGCTGCTGATTCTAGCCCTCTGATAGTGGAAGAAATAGCAAGTATCAAGAATGAAGTACAAGCTATCAGACTAGATGTGGAAACATTTGGTGCAAGGGTCAAGAACAACACAGCTGGTTGGAGGGACATCACTGAAGTTGTTGCGAATGCAATGGAGGCTCAAGAGGAGAAAACTGAGAACATGCTGAAAGCATTCACTACATCAGCTGATCTGATTCTGAGTTCTCAGATTCAACTGTGTGATCAAGTGGATCTTACATTCAAGAAGATTGAGTCCTATGCCACATTGCAGCAACTAAAAAGGGAGAATCATCTTCTGACGGTGGATAAAAACATCAGATTGATTTGTGACGCTATTAACATCACTCCAGTTCTGCCTGAAGAACCCGTCTACCCTGCTGATGATGACAAAAAGGGGGAAGATGGAGATTCTACAACAAAGAAGGGTGCTGATGCTAATCTATCAGCTGACGTTACTGAAAAATTGGACTCTGCTGAAAAGGATGGTGATGATGAAAATACAAGCAGACCAGATGATGAAGTAACTGAGGCAGAAAACGATGCTGATGAAGAGCCCAAAGAACCAGTAAAATCTGATAAGGAAATTGCTGCTTCCAAGGACTCAGCTGTTGAACAGCTAGATCCATACGTCAAGTATAAAAGAATAGAGGACATCAGAAAAAGATTTGAAATGCTTGAAAAAGATCTCTCTAGTTCCGAACAAGAAGATGAAGAAGATGAAGAAGAAGGAGAAACACAAGAAGAGAAGAAGGACTAGACTAAGTTATTAGACTAGGTCTCTTATAATCTTTTTGTAAATCTTTTGTAAAATTTTACTTTCTGCTACTTCATCTGTTGAACTTGTAACCTGTAATTAATTGATATAATCTATAAAAGTTCAAGTTTCCAATAAATTATTTCTATCTCAGAAATTTTTGAGGACTTAAACTTTAGCTTTAGGTACAGGTACTTAGCTGAAGTTTTGTCATCATCAAAAAGGGGGAAATTGTTGGATGAAGATGAAGATGGAAGATATAAAGTGAAGGGAGGTTTTGATGATTTCCAAAACATCAGAATCAGCTAAGGATGGAAGCTTAGTACAAACCTTCAAAAATATTTGACTAAGGAAGACTTATTTCAGACGAGTCAAATATGGTCCAGAAGACTACTGATCTATTGCTGAAGAAAGGAATCAGACTGGTGGACTATCAGCCGACTCAAATAAGATTAGTTCAAGTTTGGGATCAGCAGAGTATACATCAGACGAGTGATTTCGATTAGCAGAGTGGAAGTGATCAAGGAGTCTGATCAACGGTAATAAATGCACTTGGAGTAATATATGCTGAAGAGGAAGGGTATTTATGACAAATGATTGAAGAGAAACCTCGTATCAGATTGGTGCATTAAATGCGATCTGACAGCAAGTACAGTAGAGTGTACAGTGTTCAGTCGCAGGTAGCCGTTTCTGCAGAAAGGACCAGTACTCGAGGATTTGAACAGCTGTCGATCTCTCAACGGGCAGATTTTCAAGTCTCAAGTATAAATAGTTCAGTTCGTGAGTTGAAGAAGAAGATACAACACACTTTGAGAGCAAAAATCTGAAGCAGAATTCTTCTTAGTCTCAAACTCAAGAACAGAACACTCATCAGCTGAGTCATTTGTTGACGAAGCAGAATAGAGAGAAAACAGAAAAGACTTATAAATCTGAGTGATTTTGTTTGTATCGTGTTGTGAGAAGTAGATATCCATCTTAGTGAGTGATATTACTTCAGAGAATAGGAGTTTCTTTGTGATTTCCTATTACGCACTTGTGGCCTTTTCATGTGTTGATTGGCACAAGCATTGTATACTGTAATCTGTGTGATTTAGTATAACCCAAGATCTAAGTGACTTGGAAGAGTGGACTAAAGGATTTCTATCCATATAACCACTATAAAAATCCTTTGTGTTTTTACTTGCATAATTTTCTGCATATTTGAAACAACATACTTAAAACACTTAAAGGTTAACTGTTGGAAAAGTTTTAAAGGAGTTTGATAAAACTGGGGACAAAACTATTTCAAAGTTAAGAAAACAACTTTTGAAAAACACTTGATAAATCCGCTGCAAGTTAGTTATTTTTTAAAACTCTGATTTTGATAAAATCAGCTAAGTAAAATCAGAAGAGTGGTCAACTCTGCTGTTCAAAGCTTTGTGCGAGATCAGCTTAGTCTGCTTACGATTCTTGATCAGCTTAGTCTGCTGACAGAAAAGTTAGAGAATTTTTAAAAGGTAAATTTTTAAAGAGGTTTTTTCCCCCCCCCCCCCCCCCCTCTAGACCTCATCTGACCACTTGGGACCAACATATTCTGTAAATACAGTAATTGAATCAAGAGATGCTATCTTTGATGAAACGAGGTTTAATTCAATTCCTAGACCCAAAGATAATGTCATTAACAATGAAAGTATTCCAGGAAGTGAGAATACTCCAGAAAATGACTATATTCCATAAAATGACAATGTAATAAATGACAAAGAAGAATTCATTGAACAAAGAAAAAGCAAAAGAGTTAGAAAAGCAAAGACTTATGGTCTTGACTTCTTTATGTTCTTGGTAGAAGGAACAAGAGAAGATATATATACGCATTTACCTTATTGCTTCAATTTAGAAGGTGCTCCTCCAATATATACAGAAGCAGTAAAGTCACAAGACTCTGCATTTTGGAAAGAAGCAATACAAGATGAAATGGGCTCTATAATGGGTAATAAAACTTGGAAATTAGTAGACCTCCCTCTTGGTTCCAAGCCAATAGGCTGTAAGTGGATTTTCATATAGAAAATGAAAGTAGATGGAACCATAGATAAGTTTAAGGCCAGGTTAGTAGCAAAGGGCTTTAAACAAAAGGAAGGTATCGATTATTTTGATACTTATGCCCCTATGGCAAGAATTGCTACCATTAGATTATTAATTGCACTTGCATCAATTAATAATCTAGTAATACATCAAATGGATGTAAAAACAGCATTTTTAAATGGTGTTTTAGATGTAGAAGTCTATATGGAACAACCCGAAGGGTTTATAGTTCCTGGACAAGAAAAGAAGGTGTGTAAACTTGTTAAATCATTATATGGTTTAAAACAAGCACCAAAACAGTGGCACCAAAAATTTGATGAGGTTGTGTTATCAAATGGTTTTAAAATTAATGAATCAGACAAGTGTGTCTATAGTAAATTTATAAATGGTAAAGGTGTTATGATATGTTTATACGTAGATGACATGTTAATATTTGGTACTGACTTGGAACAAGTAGAAAACACCAAGAAATTCTTGCCAAATAATTTTGACATGAAATATATCGGTGTGGCTGATGTTATTCTTGGAATAAGAATAATACGAGATGGTAATAATATAACTTTAACCCAATCTCATTATGTAGAAAAAGTATTTCAAAAAGTTCGGTAAATCCGAATGTGTACCGGTATCTACACATTTTGATCAAAGTGTAAAATTAGTACCTAATAAAGAAAAACCAGTAGCACAACTTGAATATGCAAGAGTTATTGGGTGCTTAATGTATGCCATGACAAGCACAAGACCGGACATTGCTTTTGTTGTTGGAAAGCTAAGTAGATATACAAGTAATCCGAGTAAATTGCATTGGAATGCAGTTTATAGAGTATTGAAATACTTAAAGAAAACAATGAACTTTGGTATTTGTTATTCAGGTTATCCTTCAGTTCTGGAAGGATATTCTGATGCAAGTTGGATTACAGATAGAGTAGATCATGCCTCTACAAGTGGATGGATCTTTATGCTCGGTGGTGGTGTTGTTTCTTGGGGTTCCAAGAAACAAACATGTATAACCGATTCTACTATGGCTGCTGAATTTATTGCATTAGCTTCAACAAGTAAAGAAGCAGAATGGTTAAGAGACTTAATTAATAACATTCCTTTGTGGCCAAAACCAATGTCACCAATATCTATTCACTGTGATAGTCAACCTACTTTGTCAAGGGCATATTGTCATGTATATAATGGCAAGTCTAGACACATTGGGGTTAGACATAGTTATGTGAGACAACTCATCACTGATGGAGTAATCACAATTGAGTTTGTACGATCAAGTTAAAATCTGGCGGATCCCTTAACAAAAGGCCTCACTAGGGATCTCGTCTTTAAGACATCAAAGGGGATAGGACTAAAGCCTATAAACTAAAATCATTAGTGATGTAAGCTCAACTCAACACTAGTTGCTACTTCAAGTCTTGAGTTCAATGAGACATATTACGTCATATAAATGGTTGGAAGCACTAAAATTTATCATCCCAAGGTAAAGTGCTTAGTCCCCGTAAGTTAAAGGAAGGGTGAACATATGGTTCTTAATAGACTCAGTATAAAGTACTATAAATACGGGAGTACTAATTAAAGGTCTACCTATTTGAGTGAGAAGCGTAGCCGCTTCTAGGAGTTAAAAGGCTTAACTCTAACAACATTCATGAAAGGATACTGACACAAGGCTATATACGTGTTGACTAAAGTGGCACACATTGGAACATGGATTTTATGTGTGATATGTACCTAACCAGTCAAAAAGGAATAGTTTGTTCAAAGCTAGTCTACCATACATTTCTGATTGGCAGCAATACATTTCACTAAGTGAATGTTCAAATCGAACCGATACATTCATTTATGCATATATTCCACAAAATTATTAAAATTTGGAGATTTTGAAAATGGTGGGGGATTGTTGGAGTTATTTTCAAAATAACTACCAAGTAACTACCTTTATTTAATTTTGAATTTGAATTTAAATTGTAAAGTTGTGACTATTAAAATTATGATAGTTAATTTTTAAAAGTTGTATATATCCGGAATAGACACAAATATGTCTATAAAAGACAAGTACAATTTTAAAATTAAGATAACTTTTTCTCATCTTCTCCAAATTTCTTATACTATATTTTACTGCAGAAAAATATTCTATAACCTTGATAATTTTGCCAAATCCGTGTGTGCCCTGTGGTTTATTTCTGTGAGTACAAAACAGAATTAAACATTGGGTTTCATTGTATCCTAAAGGCTAATTGCAAATCCCTATTGTATACCGTGTGGTGGGGGCGAAATAAGTCTTAAGGAAAGTGGCATTGCAACACGCTTTGATTCCATTACTGCAGTCCGTTACTTATTTCCTACCAAATTTCTCTAACAAACTTTAACCATACAACTGATGAGGGGTATTTCGCATACGCCACTTTAGGAAATACTTTCTGCTCGAGCTCGGCCTCAATCCCGACCAGAATGGTATTCTCCGACCATAAGAACCTGGTTTTCCGATCAAGCCCGGTTGATAGCTCTAGATCAAGTATTCCGACCTACTTCCCGATTTACTAGTCTCCTCGAATTACTGTGGGGCCGACCTACAGCTTTATACAGCTGGCCGAGAGGTGTTCTCCTACGGATGGTCTTGCTAGCTCATTACTGTTCCTATAAATACGCGGCGCATTTATGACATCAGGGGGACACGACTTCCAAGATATTCCTTCTGCTCGGACCTATCGTTCGGATTAGGAACTAGCTTGTATTCTCATTGTATTTAGTCTTTCTAGTAGTACGGCATCCCGTAATGCTCGGGTAGACCCGCTTTGTAATTTGTATTCGAACACCGATATCATTATACAGTTTTCACACGCTCGATTCATATATTGTTATACTCTACTTTCCTTATTGAACTCGAACAAAAAACGGTATAATCAATTGGCGCCCACCGTGGGGCCTACTCGGGTGTTAGATCGAAATATGCCTACTACTAGGAGGTACACGTACAATCGAGGTGAGCCTTCACAAGCTGTTGGAGCGCAGCGCTCCGTAAATAATGAACCAAGTAACCAATCCCGAGCGGCCCACCAATCTGAGGTGCAGCCGCTCGACCCGCCGAATGATATGCCTATTCATACGACAATGGCTGATTTATGTTCCATTATCGGAACCATGTGTAGAGAATTCTTGAACACGGAGAGAGCAGATCATGAAACTCTGCCAGGTCAGCAGCCCCCGGTCGATCAGCCTACTGCTCGGGGTCCGATTTCCAACAGGCCAAGGGAAGGAAGTGTTCGTCGATCTGCTCTGGGCGAACCATCTGATGTACGACCCAACCCTCCGCGAGCTAGAACTGTTGTCCGATCAGGGCAACCTTCTAGGAACGTACAAAATTTAGAGGATTCGGTGGTCGGGGAAAGTCAACCCAAAGCTGTGGAGAGATCTAGAAAACCAGCCTACAGGAAGGTGACCGAGGCTGACTTGGAAAAGATTGTTCAAGAAAGAGTCTCAAAGGAGTTGGAGAATGAGAAGTTAATAAAAGAAACCCCACCCGCAAACGTCAGGGCTCGAGGAGTTGAGGCCAAAGAGCATGGGGCCGTTTTCCTTGAAGCACGAAATAGGGAACTGAGCACGAATATTATGCGATGTTCGCCTTTCTGTCAAGAAATTAGAGAAGCTCGGGGAACAGAGACGGTCCCGACCAGGTTGCCAAGATATAGTGGGACCTCTGACCCCGGGGAGCATATAAACAGTTTCATAAATGTGTTGAATTTATATGGACATTCGGAGGATTTTTGTTGCAAAATCATGGTCACAACGTTCGAGGGAATTGCTTTGGATTGGTTCGGAAAACTACCTCCGAACTCGATCTTCTCTTTCGATGAGTTGTGCGATAAATTGAAACATCAGTTTGCTAGCCAAAGGAAACAAAGGTTACCTGCTAATCATTTGGGAACGGTGAAGCAACTGGAAGGAGAAACACTGAGGCAGTGGCTGGCTAGATTTAGTATTGAACTTCTAAAAGTTGATACCCCACAGATTGAATTTCTGTCATCATTGATGTTCGAGCTGACCCGTAATAGCCAGTTCGGGAATGCTCTCTGCCGAAAGCAACCAAAGTCTTTCGAGCGAATTATGGAAATAGCTGAGAAATACATGATCCAGGAGGAAATAAATAAGTTAAAGAATGCACAGAATCCTAGGCCCCCGATCGTGAAGAAACCTGATCGGGCCCCTATCCCGAAGCCAAGCGACTACGGAGGGTCAAACGCGCAGCAAAGAGGCTCGGTTTGGCAGAGACTTAAGGTCTATAAACCTCAGGCTCCGACCCACAGATCTAATGTCTACGGTCGACCTGCGTCTCCAGATAGGGCTCCGAGGACGGAGCATGAAAAAAGCAACTTTACCAGACTGAATACCTCAAGGGACGAGATTCTAACAGTCCTCGAGGAGAGAAATTTGGTCCCTGGAGCTCGGCGTATCACCCAACCTAGGCCAGGGACTATGAATCACGATAAGTATTGCAGATACCACAGAGCTCGGGGGCATAGCACCGAGGATTGTTTTCAATTAAAGCAGGAAATCGAAAAACTGATTGCTCAAGGAAAGTTGAAGGAATACGTCAGAAAGGAGAACCATAACAGCCGTTATCGATCCAGAAGTCCTAGGAGGTCCTCCGAACAACACCGTGAGGATCAACACCAAGCAGAGGACCAGACGAATCGGGTGATCAATATGATATCTGGTGGGCCAGCTGGGGGAGATAGCAGGAATGCGAGGAAAAGGACGGCCAGGTCGATAAAGACTGGTGTCTCGACTAAGAAAGAAGTCATGTCCTTAAGACCAGCGCCCTCGATAAATCAAGTCATTAGTTTTTCCGAGGCTGACAGACCAAGTGATGTGACTTGGGATACTAACGAAGATGACCCTGATTTTTCGATGGTCTTGACCCTGAGAATTGCAAACTTCGAAGTTAGGAGGGTATTAATCGATAATGGCAGTTCGGCAAACATAATCTCTTCTGAGGCGCTCGACAGAATGAATCTACAACACCCGCGACTGGAACGGGTATCCACCCCGCTCATTGGGTTCGGTGGATCGGAAATTGTTCCTCTCGGAACCATTCTCTTGAGTACTACTATGGGTAAAAAACCTAAAGATGTTACGAAGATGGTTAAGTTCTTGGTCGTGAGTACCCCGTTCGCTTATAATGCAATTTTGGGAAGACCGGCTTTAAACGTATTCAAAGCGGTCGTGTCGACTTACCACCAGATGGTCAAGTTTCCCACTTTGGCAGGGGTCGGAGAAATGAGGAACGACCAATGCATGGCGTGGGAATGCTATAACACATCTTTAAACATGAAGAAGCAGTTCGAGCCAGTATTGTCCTCGAAAAGAAAGTTAGAGGAGGAAAAGGTATTCTCGGTATCCGACCTCCCGTTGCCAGATTGTGAAAAGTTGCAGAGTAAAAAAGGAAAAGAGATCGATATGAGCGTACAGCCCCCAAATCATAAACAAGTAACGTTAATCCCTGGCTCTCCCGAGAAGTTCACCAGAATTGGAACCGAGCTAAGTCAAGGGATGGAGACCATGTTGATCGAATTCCTTAGAAACAACGCCGATGTCTTTGCTTGGAGTTCTGACGATATCGTCGGGATCGACCCAAGGGTGATTACTCACTCCCTGAATATCGATCCTAAAGCAAAGCCAGTTAGACAAAAGAAGAGGAATCACGGTCGAGAAAAAGACAAAATCATCAATGCTGAGGTGGATAGATTATTGGCAGCAAAACAGATTCGGGAAATAACATTCACTGAGTGGCTTTGTAACGTAGTGTTGGTGTCGAAGGGAGAGAAGGTCGACAACAAGTGGAGAATGTGTAATGATTTTACCGACCTGAACAAGTTGTGTCCAAGGGACCCCTATCCTTTACCACGGATTGATATGCTGGTTGACTCGACTGCGGGGTTCATTTTCTTTAGTATGATGGATGCTTTCCAAGGGTTTTATCAAATATTTATGAATGAGAGAGATCAGGATAAAACAGCTTTTATTACCGAACGGGGAGTGTACTGCTTCATTGTAATGCCGTTCGGGCTAAGGAATGCAGGAGCAACTTATCAAAGGCTCGTGAATATGATGTTCAAAGATCTTATCGGTGAGATCATGGAAGTTTATGTTGACGATATGCTAGTGAAGAGCATGACCGAGGAGGAACATATAAAGCACCTTGGCAGATGTTTCGCGATCCTGAGGAAGTACAGAATGAAATTAAATCCGGCCAAGTGCACTTTCGGGGTAAGGTCGGGAAAGTTCCTCGGTTATCTGGTTCACGAGCGCGGCATTGAGGCGAATCCAGAAAAAATCCGAGCTATAGCTGAGCTACAACCGCCAACTAAGTTGTCTGAAGTGCAGAGTCTAATCGGAAAAATAATATCGTTGAATAGGTTTATATCCCGATCAGCAGACAAGAGTTTGCCTTTCTTCAAGTTGTTGAGGAAATCGAAAGGCTTCGAATGGAATGAGGAATGCAGTAAAGCTTTCGAAGAGCTTAAAAGATATTTGGTTTCCCCTCCGATGTTGGCAAAACCGGTCGAGGGAGAGCCCTTGTATCTGTACATAGCGGTATCGAGTGAGGCAATATGTTCTGTTTTGGTGAGAATTCAGGATTCCGAGCATAAACCGGTATACTATCTGAGTAAGTTGCTTCAAGGGGCAGAAAAGAATTACCTGGAGATCGAGAAATTCGCACTGGCTTTAGTTATTGCCGCACGGAGACTGCGACCTTATTTCCAAACTTACAAAATTATTGTTCTGACTAATCAACCTCTACGGCAAGTTCTATCAAAACCAGAGACGTCCGGGAGATTGATTAAATGGGCGGTGGAACTGGGTCAGTTCGAGATCGAGTACCAACCTCGAACAGCAATCAAGGCTCAAGTCCTGGCTGATTTCATTGCAGAATCAACAGGGTCCAGTTCGGGCGACTTGTCAGTTCCCGTGGTAAATCTGGTTGAGGATGTTCAGCACAAAGTTTGGGTGATGCATGTCGACGGGTCGTCGACCAGAGAAGGTGGTGGGGCCGGAATTCACTTTCAGGGTCCCGAGGGGGAGGATCTCAGTTATGCGATCACCCTAGACTTCGTAGTCACGAACAATGAGGCAGAGTATGAGGCTTTGATCGCAGGTTTAGAAATGGCAGTTAAAGCAAATATAAAGTCACTGACAGTGCTAACTGACTCTGAGCTCGTGCACAGACAAATAAAAGGGGTTTATGAAGCAAAAGAGTTTAACATGGTGAAATATTTGAAAAGAGTGAAGGATCTGGCGACAAAGTTCGAGATGTTTGCTATACAAGCTATCCCTCGAGAAGAGAACTGTTGGGCGGATTTGCTTTCGAAATTTACGGGGTCGATTGACGGACGGAAGGAAAGAGTAATAACTTGGCTAATGTCCAACTCCCCAGCTATAGACTCCGACCTAACCCTAAACTCGGAGGTAATGGAGATAGATGTTCGAGAATCTTCTTGGATGGAGCCTTTAAAGGCTTATCTAAGAGATGGTACTTTACCGGAAGATACAAATCAAGCTCGAAGGATTAAATATCGGGCTCCAATGTACGTTTTGAACGAAGATAGGCTTTATAAAAGATCAAGCTCAGGAGTTTTGTTGAAGTGCATTCCCGAGAGTCAGTTCGATCTCATTTTAAAGGAGGTTCACGAAGGTGAAGCGGGAAGTCATTGCGGTGCACGAGCCTTAGCCTTGAAGTGCTCGAGGACTGGATATTATTGGCCTACTATGATCTCGGATTCCATCGACTATGTCAAGAAATGCCATCATTGCCAAATCTATTCAAATCTAATTCATCAGCCCGCCGAGCAGATGCATTCGATTCCGATCTGCTGGCCCTTCGACAAGTGGGGAATCGATATTGTGGGACCTTTCCCAACTGCTAGATCGAGAAAAAACTATGTCCTGGTCGCTGTGGAATACTTCAGTAAATGGATCGAATGCATTGCCTTAACAAAAATCACTCAATTCCAGGTGATAAATTTTCTATGGAAATATATTGTTTGCAGGTTCGGGATTCCGAGGGTCCTTATCTCCGACAATGGAACTCAGTTCGCGGGAAAACAAATTTTGGAATGGTGCGAAAAGTTTGGAATCCAGCAGAATTTCACCTCGGTCGGGCATCCCTAGGCGAACGGACAGACCGAGGTCACCAACAGGGAAATTGTTCGATCATTGGAAAAACGTTTGGCCGAAGCAAAAGGCAAATGGTTAGACGAGCTTCCTGGAGTAATTTGGGCGAACAGGACCTCCATAAAATCCGCTACAGGAGAGACTCCTTTTTCCTTGGTATACGGTTCGGAAGCGGTAATTCCGGTCGAAACATTAGTTCCTTCACCAAGGGTCGAATCTTATGACCCCGATCAGAATTAATTGCTGAGAGAGATGGATATCGATCACGCGGATAGTAAACGATACCGAGCATGCATAAAGATCCAAGCCACCAAGTCCAGCATGGAAAGAGCTTATGACAAGAAGGTCAGAATAAGAACATTCAAAGTCGGGGAATTGGTTCTCAAAAAGGTGGAAGTATCTAAGCATGTCGGAAAGCTTCAGCCAAACTGGGACGGCCCTTATGTCGTGCAGGAGGTCGGAAAGAAAGGGTCCTATAAAATTGCTCACCTCAACGGTGAAGTCTTGCCAAGAACCTGGAACGCGGTAAATCTAAGGAAATACTACGGTCGGTAGTTGATAATTGCAATCATTTAAATTTTTCTTGTAATTTACAGTTTTCGTAATTTTATGTTCCCTAAAAGTGTAAGGACAAGCAATGAAATCCTTCATTTGAATTCAAACTGTATTCCGAGCACCAGAAAGAAAAAAAAAGTATATCGGCCGAGGGTGAAAGCTTTTGCTATGACCCTCCCTCGATAAAAAGATGTTCAAAAATGAAAATCGGCCGAGGGTGAAAGCTATTGCTATGACCCTCCCTCGATAAAAAGATGTTCAAAAATGAAAATCGGCCGAGGGTGAAAGCTATTGCTATGACCCTCCCTCGATAAAAAGATGTTCAAAAATGAAAATCGGCCGAGGGTGAAAGCTTTTGCTACGACCCTCCCTCGATAAAACATGTTCAAAAAATGAAAATCGGCCGAGGGTGAAAGCTTTTGCTATGACCCTCCTTCGATAAAATCTGTTCGAAAATAAATATCGGCCGAAGGTGAAAGCTTGTGCTATGACCTTTCCTCGATAAAAATCCAGGATGACTATCCAGCTCACTGAATAGCGGCAAATTATGCAAGCAAACAGTACAATTTTGATTAACTCCAACTGATGTTCTAAATGCTTTGATGAAGCAGTTCTGCTCGAAACCCGAACACCCTTCAAGAATTTCTTACCACTTGAAAATTCTTTAAGTTAGGATTGTTATTTCTTAAGTTGGGATCATTATTTCCTAAGTTCAATTATTCTTAAAGAGAACTTCTCAAGTTTCAGAGATTATTCATTTGGACGATTGTCGGATAATCTTTCCGAGGACAGTTCACCGATCAATAAATGTTCCAGGTACAAGTTCAACCTTATCATCCAAATATTTGAGTTTCATCGGATAATTAATTCGTCGTCGAGTTGGTTGTTATGAGCAGAATACTAATGTTAAGATGGTGGAAAAGAAAAGTTGCAACTATTTGATTTGAAACGAAAGGTTCTCATTATTATTTTCGAGCAAGATACAAAAGATCAATTAAAGGCAAATGTTACAACTTTATTGACATTCATCGAACAGACTACAAAGTTGTTGAATGTACAAATGAAGTCCTAATACAACTAGTACCCTATTCTATGGTCTTCGAGTCTTCAAGCATCTTTCAGTGTTGTTGACCAGGAATATCGCCGAGCATCCGATGATTGCATCACAATTTGTGACAAAGTGATCGAGCTGTATATGTTTATCGTCTGATGATATCTGGTTTTGAAATTAGACAATATGGATCGCAGATCACATTTTCTGATCTCCATACAGTCCCCAGCATTCTTGCTACCAGCCGAGCTCGATCACTTCCCCGAGTCGGCGTCCAAGGTTGAAATTTCTCATTGTAAGATCCAAAAGCTCAACCTCGAACGGCCGGTCATCTTCTTACGATCGGGAAACTTGACCCAAAGTTACCATTCTTCAGAGAAGAAAGGAAGAAATTGGTGAAACAAGATAACCTCAAAGAAAGTACTTGAGGTCAAACTTCCTTTTAATTTTCTGACCAGCTTTCCGCCCTCGGGTATACCCCTCGAAACCAGCAATGCTAACCCTGCCCAAAATACCCAAGCAAGGGTCAGTCACTTGTTGGTATTTCAAGGGGAGATCCCGCTTTCAGGGATCAGAGACCCCCAGATAGAGGAGGTGCTCCTTTTTTCCGATTCCACCCATACCAAAGAAGTGTCTTGTACAAAAGATCGGACGTACGTTCGAAGCCAAATTTCAAAGGCTTGAACGGGAAGAAGGAAGGTTCCGAGCTTCGTCCTCGGATAAAACATTTTTGACAGTGGAGGGTAAAGATTTTCAACTGAGCAAATGACATATTTATACTAAAAGGAAGATTTGATCGACGGTCTGTATTCAACGAAACAAACGGCGTAGATTAAGGCGTTTATCACGGATGACCTTTCCACTTCCCGAGATTAAGGTACTGTTTGTACAGATTTTCTCTGAAACTTAGCTGAAAAAAGGGGAATACTATGACTTGGTCAAATATGCAGTGCAGAAACTTTCCCTTCTTACTTTGTGCTCGGAATGTCGATCACTCTTAACTCGAGTATAAATTGTTCATTTACAAAAAAAAAAAAAAAAAAAAAAAAAAAAAAATTTTGTTCACTCTTAACTCGAGTATAAATTGTTTTAACCCTGAAATTGAAGCTTGAATGTTCACTCTTAACTCGAGTATAAATTGTTTTGACTAAGAATGCAACTTGATTGTTTACTCTTAACTCGAGTATAAATTGTTTATACAGTAAATCACTTCACCAGAACACAAAACACCATCGATTAGCAAAAAAAAAAAAAAAAAGTTTATTATTCCAACAGGAAAAACAAGTACAAAAGGAAGAAATGTAAAAGTACAACATTCAGTTGAGCAAAAGAAGAAATCTCTAGACGCTTTTCTCGAACAGAAGCTTGCGGACTTCAACATTGCGGGCCTCATACCCGGCCTCATAACCTTTTTGATAGGCCTCTTTCTCCCGCTGCTCGGCGCTTTTCTTCTCCTGCTCGACGAGTGACTTCAGCCTGTCCAACTCCTTGCTCAACTCCTCGTGAACCTGGCTCTCTTTCTGCTTTACAGCTTTCTCCGTCTCGGAGGCCAATTTCAGCTCGATGGCTTTGGCTTCTTCAAGGGACTTTGACAGTGCAACCTTCTTCTCCTCAAGCTCGAGGATAACCTTAGCACGCTGCTCGGCTTCTTGCTCGACTTGCCGCCCGAGGTTGAATAAATGTAGTCCGACCTTAAATGGACAAAAGTAATTATGTTAGTAAAACATATATTATAAAAAAAAAAGGGAGAGAGAGGACACTTACTTGAAAAAGCAGATCTGTGCTCGATCGCGCCATTTCATTCACATTTTTCCCTTCTTGTTCGGCCATGGCCTTATTTGTCACCTCTTCAAAAAAGGCACTTAGCGTCCGAGCAACATTAGGAACAGAGTTTTGGGGTTCCGGGTTACCACCCGACGGAGTTTTCTTCTGGTCGACGGGAGGGTCATTTATTTTGACCTTCTTATTGGGAGGCTCGACAACAGTGTCCTTATTTGCCTCCAGAGCCAAGACACTACCAGCCAATGTTTGGTTCGCCCCCGTCATCTGAATCAGAATTGAGGTTGGAGTCAGATCGTCAACGACTGGATTTTTAATCAAAGCAGACTCAGAGCTTTGCTTGTTCCCCACCGAGCTGTCCTTAGACCTAGAAGGAGAGTCCGAAATTGGTATAACTGCTTTATCCTCGATCCGAACGGGTGACGGATTGGGCAAAGGCTTGATCTCAGATTTGCCAAAATCACCTTTAGGGGCTTCAGTTTGCTCGTTGACCACATTCGAAGGAGAATCGATCTTGCGCTTCCCGCGATCGCTCTTAGAAGTTTTTCCTACTTCCGAGGTTTTTCCTGCGTCCGAGGAGGATTTTGACTCTCTAGTTTTGGACTTAGGACCCTTCTCCTTTTTGACCTTCAACAATAGTTTGGGATCGAGTTTGGAACTCACCATACCCTCCATGATCTATTTTTTAGTATAAAAGAAGAAGTTTCGATTTATGTTATCGATCAAAGGGCTCCGATGAAAAAAGACTTATAATTTCAGTGGTGCAAACCTTATACTGCCTCCTATTTATAAGAAAGTGGAACGCTGCCTTTTTGGGAACCCAACGGTCGCGAACTTCGAGTTTTTCCGTGCCCTATTAAAAGGCTCGATCGTTTTGATTACTCGCCTACTAAGTGATTCACATGCGAGATAATGCTCGATATCGATGATCTTTTACGGACCTTCTAGCACACAAAGACTTTTGTCTAGTTGGGTAATATATAAAATTAATGATAAGCAGATTCAGAGAAAAACAGAAAAAGCAGATTTTATAGATGATCGAAATAATTACAGTGCATATAATAAAGCCCTACAATCTATTACAAGAAATCTAAGGGTTTGACTGCTCCTCTTTGCCCTCACCCTCGGAGTCACCCTCGACGTCGACGTCTCCAGAAGCTTCCCGATCATCCCCATCATCTGAAGAATCTCGATCTTCCTCTCCGGAACTGTCTTGGTTATTCTCCTCATCGGAACTATCTGAACCCGAGCTCGTATTGGACGTCTCCAAGTCCATCAAGTCAGGATTGGGCATGGGAACTCCGAACTCTCTCACGAAGGGAGCGAACTCATGGTTTTCCCAATCTGTGGAGCTCGAGGATGATACTCGATAGTTCTCTCCGTCCATGTTCTTGAAGATATCCATATGTTCTAGATATCTATTTATCTGGTCGGGGATAACTTTCGCGGAGACCAATTGTCGAACGCCCTTGTAGAAAGTGGCCTGAAGAATCTGGTCCACTCTTTTCCGAGCTATAGCATCCAACGCAGGAGACTCTAAAAATTCTCTTATCGAGCTTAGGCGAGACTCTTCTTTGCCCCGCTGGTAAGACAACTCGGAATCAGCCTTAGTTTGCTCGAGCTCCTCTTCAAGTTTCCTGACTTTCTCCTCGAGCAAGCTCTTCTCTTCCACAACTCTCACCAAGTCTTCCTCGACAGCCGGGGTACACTTGGCTTTCATCGACTCCAATTCTGTTTGGACGGAGGTAAATTGTTTGCGCAGTTGGGACTCTTCCTTGAGTAAGTCCCTATAAGCAACATGAACACGATCGGACTCCTCTTCTAACATGGAGGTACGGTTCACCTCAGTGAGAAAGCAGTCCCCGATCTGCAAGAACAGGGTAATTAGTATTTTATTCCGAGACTTAGACAGCTGCAACGAATGTAAAGGGATCTACCGTATGATATGCTTTGGAGAATTGGCCTAGTACGTCAAGGTCGGAGTGACCAAGAAGCTCCTCCTGGTCCTCGGCAAATCTCCCCGCCATGAAAATCTTGATCGCCTTATCATGCTCATTCTCGCCGTTCGGGGTGCGATCACTTCGAATTGATCCCCTCTCGGGATAACCCGCTGCTCGGGAACCTCTAAGTTGATCTTCGATGAAGTCCAGCATATCGGGCCTACTTCCACCGGATCTGGAAGAGAGGGGTGTTCGATGTCGACCCCACAATGCGGTCCTCCTTTTTGCCTCGGGGGGTCCCTCCAGATCTTCCCGAGCTCGCCGATGGGAGATCTCCGTTCCTTTGAGCTTCTTCATGGTAAACAGGCTATATCCTATGCCAGAAGAGAAAGGACCAGCTTGGTGAGGAGGTGGTACCATTCGGATCGGCTCAGCATTCTCGGGCTCCTCCTCATTTCCGATCTGATCAGTCCGAGCCGAGCTTCCCCGAGGAGGGACGGCAGTTCTGGGCTCCGGTCTAGTTTGCCTCCTCGGTTGACCTGGCGTTTTCCTCGAGGTAGATGCTACAGTTTTACCGACTATGGAAGCTCGGTATTGCTCCACCATTGTTTCTGAAGAAATAAAGAAATGAAATGTTAAGTAATGAAATCCGCTGAAAAGCTTACTATCAAAGTCACTCGGGAAAGACTATTATCCTTACTCAATGTTCGAGGGTCATCAGCAACTGCTAGTGGAAAGGTAGCTCGGCTGAGTCCTGCTTTTCGAAGTACGGGTTCCAGAATAAGGAAAGCCGACTGGTACAAATCCGAACACATCTCTTTGACAACATCGTCGGGAATGACTTTCTGAAGCGGACCTAACAGTTCTCGTTTTCCGTACACCCACTCTCGCTCGCCCGGCCATTTGTGTGGAACCATCTCCGAGCTTCCCTCGGAAGCCGATACCTCAGGTCCTTTGATAAAGAAGAATTGTTTCTTCCAGTCGAGAGAATTGCTAGAAGTGATGGTCGATAAGACCGAATGATTCGAACGCTGGGAGAAATACATGAACCCAGCGTTTGAGGCGGAGGAGGTACTGATCTTGAAGAATTGCCAGAAGCGTCGGAAGTTAGCAGCTTGATTCTTGGCCTTCATCAAAACGCTGAAAGCTATCAAATACCCAATCGAGTTGGGAAGAATCTGTGCGGGGGCCAGGCTGAATGCATCTAAAACCTGCACGAGTAAGGGGGCAAAAGGAATATGCAACCCATAGTCGAATTGCCTAGCATAGAAAGCTTGACATCCTTCGGGGGGCTTATTCACTCTCTGAGAGGGGGTCGGAATGATTAGCGAGTAACCCTCGGGAAGGAATTTACCTATCGTAGCTTTGAGGTTTGCCTCGTGCTCTTTTGGATCCTACGCACTTGAGATGTCGTCGACCCGTTTCTCGGTCTTCTGAGCCTGACCTGTGGCTTTGGACTTTTTCGCGACACCGGCTAGGTCGAGGATTCGCACACTGCACCCGCCCCCAATTTGATACCTCAATATCTCGTGCTTATCAAACGGTACAGTCAAGCTGTTCTCATTGTCGGAGTCAGCTTTTTCTCCATCTCCACCCTCCTCACTGTCGGCCTCGGCATTTTGTTCCGCATCACCGTCGTGCTCGGACCCCTGTCGACCGGATGTTCCCTCTTCAGTGTTTGGCTCCATCGTCTCTTCAGAAGAATTTTCAGTATTCTTGTAGTCATTAATAAGTTCGCCAGTGGATCCTAGCTCGGAATCCGATCGTGTAGGGTTATCAGTTTGAATTTCTGGGTTCTCGGAAGTAGACATGATGATAAGTGCTTATTGTGATGGTCAATAAAAGAGGGGTACTTTTTATCGATCTGATTGCTCCGATCTGCACTAAGTTTGAAAGACGTACTCTTCTTTTCTAAGTCAACGTATATATATAAAGGTTAAAAGGGTAAATTGCAAATTCAACCCCGAGTAACCGCGACGGTTAGGCTCCCATTCAGTAAAATTGAAGATTATCTTTTTGATTAATAGCAATTACGGTCCTCCAAGCTTCTGAAATGAGTATTTTCGAGTCAACAGGATAAGATCAACTACATTGTCTCTCGAGGATGTGCACTCTTTTTCCCTTCGCTCGGTTTTTTATCCCACTGGGTTTTTCCGAGTAAGGTTTTTAATGAGGCATATCCGACCCGAGACTGTTTGAGACTCGATCTCTGATTTATTTCTCCAGTTCTCAGATATTGTAAACGTCATCGAAGTAGAGTACTCCGATCGAAAACTCCGCCCTCCTATGGTTCGAAGTATCAATGCCTTCCGTTGCTCCAAAGATGTGTGCTCTTTTTCCCTAGCTCAGATTTTGTCCCACTGGGTTTTTCCGCACTAGGTTTTTAACGAGGCATGTCCGAAACATCAAGAAATCAAAGTCTTTCGCCGTGACGCTGTGTTTACTTCTCCGAGCTTCAGCTTCACTTACGCTCGAGAAGTGGGGGAGTATTGATGAGGGGTATTTCGCATACGCCACTTTAGGAAATACTTTCTGCTCGAGCTCGGCCTCAATCCCGACCAGAATGGTATTCTCCGACCATAAGAACCTGGTTTTCCGATCAAGCCCGGTTGATAGCTCTAGATCAAGTATTCTGACCTACTTCCCGATTTACTCGTCTCCTCGAATTACTGTGGGGCCGACCTACAGCTTTATACAGCTGGCCGAGAGGCGTTCTCCTACGGATGGTCTAGCTAGCTCATTACTGTTCCTATAAATACGCGGCGCATTTATGACATCAGGGGGACACGACTTCCAAGATATTCCTTCTGCTCGGACCTATCGTTCGGATTAGGAACTAGCTTGTATTCTCATTGTATTTAGTCTTTCTAGTAGTACGGCATCCCGTAATGCTCGGGTAGACCCGCTTTGTAATTTGTATTCGAACACCGATATCATTATACAGTTTTCACACGCTCGATTCATATATTGTTATACTCTACTTTCCTTATTGAACTCGAACAAAAAACGGTATAATCAACAACGATCACATTCTAATTGGAAAGTTTACAAACTTCACTTCTCATACGTCTCAGAAAATATTGTATGTAGCGGTCTCTCTTATCCTATCAGCATATATAAGATGTTAGAAGATGTCAAAGAAGTGTACATGACATAGTAAAACAGGAGCAACTTAGAGGAATTTATTCAATAGCAACCAAGAATATTAAAAAATGTTAATCTCATTTTGTTAATTTATAGGTTTGAAGTAATATAAATTTAAAAAATTTATATCTTTAAATACTACAATCGTTTTATTTATCAATTGACTTAATCGATGAATGCAAATATCATGAAACATAGTTAAATTCAATCTAAAAGGGGTAGAAATTGAATTGAGGACTTTAGATTAATAATTATGTACCCAAAAGCTGAGGACTTGATTGAGAAACAATGGAAATACTTTATTAAGCTACTCAATATTGACTCGTGTTAGACTCGATAAAGTTCGTTCGAGTTCGACTAGATTAACACTTAAATCAAGCTCAACAACACAATTTCAAGTTCCATAAATTTTTTAATCAAGTTTCAACGATATTGTTCGACATTATTTGACTCGTTTATATGCCTACTCAAATTAGCTAATATTACTAGTAATATGTTAATTGAAAGCGGAAAATTATAAATACACTTTATAACAAAATGACCAATTTCTTGTCGGACTTACTTTGGGCCTCAAGTTTATGGGTGTAATCCAACCCATACAGAAACGAAATAGGCCATACCATAATAAAATTTTATTGCTCCTATTACATGTGCTAATTAATACTCTCCCTCCGTCCTTTTTTTTGAGTAAAACTTTAGCTCTTTATATAGCCAAATAGCAAGTCAACAAAAAAAAAGGTTGGTAAATTCATGTAATTAGTGTTAAAATTAATTCATAATTCCTTAAGCATGAAGAACCTTAAGCATGAAGAAATCATACTTTGATGATTTGTAGTCAAAGTTTGCAACACAAAAGACTTATCTAGAATTACATTCTAGTCATTCAAATCAATCAATGAGATTGAAGCCTTAGAATTGAAGAACTCTCAAGAAGCTTAGTCATGCATGCTTAGTCACTAAGTTTGAATTAAATTAATGTATCCAACAAATTAATCTAGTTGCTTCTAGTGTAGAGTAGAAAGGTGGTTCATAGGCCTATATATATGTATGTAGTGTGTAGAATTTTACATATAGAAAAAATCTATCAATTAGCAAGTTAGTTTTGAGAAGAAAATTTATTCTCTTGTATGAAGGCTTAGTGCAAAAAGCCTCAAAATATTGTAGCCTTATTATCTTGATGAAATAATAAGTCTACTTTGTCTTGCTAAAATTATTTTCTTAGCCTTTCATATCCCAAACACCCAACAGATTGTGGTATCAGAGCTGCTCTTGGCCTGATAACCCCTCACATATATAAAAAAATGAATTCAAGCAATAGCAATAAGCTTGTTTTCACATATTCCCAACAAGGTGTTCCGATCTTTGTTGGTCAAGACTACGAATTATGGAGCGTTCTTATGAAGACGTTACACCAGTCCCATGATCTTTGGGATATCGTAGAAGAGGGTTATGAAATATATACTCCGGAGAAAGAAGCTGCGTTGACTAGAGCAAAAAAGAAGGAGCATGAAGAGAACAAGACCAAAGATGCAAGAGCCTTCATTTATGCACCAAGGGGTCAGTCGATCTATACTTCCGCGTATTACGGGTGTTAAATTTTCAAAAGATGCATGGGATATTTTGAAAAAACAATTTGGTGGCAATGAAAAAATTATCTCCATGAAACTGCAAAATTTATGGAGGGAATTTGATAATCTACTAATGAAAGATAGCGAGACTATGCAAGAATTTTTTTCTAGAGTTTTTACAATTGTTAATCAAATTAGAGGCTATGGTGATTTTGCTGAAGATAAAAGAATTGTAGAAAAAGTCTTGCGAAGCTTGCCAGTAAAATTTGAGCACATAGTTGCTGCGATTGAAGAGTCTAAAGATTTATCAACACTTTCTTTGGACGAACTCATGGGATCTTTAGAAGCTCATGAGAAAAGAATGAGCGGATTTTCAAACCACAGTTTGGAACAAGCTTTTCAAGTAAAGCTTAATCTAGCAGACCAGAAAAATAAAAAAAGAGATGGCCAATCAAAAAAAAATATGGCCTCCACATCCAGAGTATCAAGAGGCAGAGGTCGTGGAAGAAATCAAAACTTCCGAGGACGAGGTCTAGGAAGAGTAGTTTTCTCTAACCAAAGAAATGAAAATCAAAATTCAAATTTATTTTGTCGAATATGCAGAAAAAATAACCACGACACAAAGGATTTCCACTACAAATGGAAAAGATGCAGAAAGGCCAATCATTCTGAAAGAGATTGCTGGCATAGAGATGATGGTGAGAAAAATGAGGCCAATTATACAGAAGAAAAATATACCAATCAGGTATTTTATTCATGCTTGAATTCTCAACAACTATTTGAAAATACGTGTGGGGGGGGGGGGTGGTGGGGGGGGGGGGTGTGGGGGGGGGGGGGTGGGGGGGGGGGGGGGTGGGGGGGGGGGGGGGTGGGGGGGGGGGGGGGTGGGGGGGGGGGGGGGTGGGGGGGGGGGGGGGTGGGGGGGGGGGGGGGTGGGGGGGGGGGGGGGTGGGGGGGGGGGGGGGTGGGGGGGGGGGGGGGTGGGGGGGGGGGGGGGTGGGGGGGGGGGGGGGTGGGGGGGGGGGGGGGTGGGGGGGGGGGGGGGTGGGGGGGGGGGGGGGTGGGGGGGGGGGGGGGTGGGGGGGGGGGGGGGTGGGGGGGGGGGGGGGTGGGGGGGGGGGGGGGTGGGGGGGGGGGGGGGTGGGGGGGGGGGGGGGTGGGGGGGGGGGGGGGTGGGGGGGGGGGGGGGTGGGGGGGGGGGGGGGTGGGGGGGGGGGGGGGTGGGGGGGGGGGGGGGTGGGGGGGGGGGGGGGTGGGGGGGGGGGGGGGTGGGGGGGGGGGGGGGTGGGGGGGGCATCCCCGGGCAAACGGGCAGACCGAGGTCACCAACAGGGAAATTGTTCGATCACTTGAAAAACGTCTGGCCGAAGCAAAAGGCAAATGGTTAAACGAGCTTCCTGGAGTAATTTGGGCGAACAGGACCTCCGTAAAGTCAGCTACATGGGAATCTCCTTTTTCATTGGTGTACGGTTCGGAAGCAGTAATCCCGGTCGAGATGTTAGTGCCATCGCCAAGGGTCGAGTCTTATGATCCCGATCAGAACCAATTGTTGAGAGAGATGGATGTCGATCACGCAGATAGTAAACGCGACCGAGCGTGCGTAAAGATACAAGCCACCAAATCTAACATGGAAAAAGCTTATGACAAGAAAGTCAGGATAAGAACATTCAAAGTGGGAGATTTGGTCCTTAAAAAAGGTAGAGGTATCCAAACACGTCGGAAAGCTTCAGCCTAACTGGGATGGCCCTTATGTTGTGCAAGAGGTCGGAAAAAAGTGGTCCTATAAAATTGCTCACCTCAACGGTGAAGTTTTGCCAAGAACCTGGAATGCAGTTAACCTAAGGAAATACTATGGAAGATAGTTGCAATCATTTCAATTTTCTTGTAATTCAGTCTTTACGACTCTGTTTTTTACTTCAAATGTAAGCGCAGTCAATGAAAACATCTTTGAAAGTTCAAAATTTATATTTCGAATACTATGGTGAAGATATAATGTCTCGACCGAGGGTGAAAGATGTTGCTATGACCCTTCCTCGAGGACGAAATGTTCAAAAATGAAAATCGGCTGAGGGTGCAAGCTATTGCTATGACCCTTCCTCGATTAAGAATTATTCAAAAATGAAAATTGGCCGAGGGTGCAAGCTATTGCTATGACCCTTCCTCGATTAAGAATTATTCAAAAATGAAAATCGGCCGAGGGTGCAAGCTATTGCTATGACCCTTCCTCGATTAAGAATTATTCAAAAATGAAAATCGGCCGAGGGTGCAAGCTATTGCTATGACCCTTCCTCGATTAAGAATTATTCAAAAATGAAAATCGGCCGAGGGTGCAAGCTATTGCTATGACCCTTCCTCGATAAAGAATTATTCAAAAATGAAAATCGGCCGAGGGTGCAAGCTATTGCTATGACCCTTCCTCGATTAAGAATTATTCAAAAATGAAATCGGCCGAGGGTGCAAGCTATTGCTATGACCCTTCCTCGATTAAGAATTATTCAAAAATGAAAATCGGCCGAGGGTGCAAGCTATTGCTATGACCCTTCCTCGATAAATACGTATTAAAAAAAAAAAAAAATCGACCAAGGGTGCAAGCTATTGCTATGACCCTTCCTCGATAAATACATGTTCAAAAATAAAAATCGACCAAGGGTGCAAGCTATTGCTATGACCCTTCCTCGATAAGGACTTATTCAAAAAGAACGTGACTATTCAGCTTGAAAAGAGCTCGATGTTCGAAATGTTATGATAAAATAGTTCTGCTCGAAACTCGAAGACTTTTTCAAGAACTTCATATCATTTGGAAATTCCAACAAGTTGGGATTATTATTTATTAAGTTCAGTTATGCTTGAAGGAAACTTCTCCGTTTTCAGATATCATTCATTTGAACTTTTATCAGATAAACTTTCCGAGAAGACTTTATTGATCAATAAGTGTTCCAGATTCGAGTTAAATCTTCCCATCCTAATTTTTAAAGTTTCATCGGATTGTTAATTCGTCATCGAGTGAGTTGGTACGAGAAGAAAACTAATAATAAGACGATGGAAGAGATGGAAAGATTGCGAGTAGTTGATCTGAAACAAAAGGTTCTTGTTATTTCGAGCAAGATACAAAGATCAATGAAATGCAAAGGCTACAACTTTATTGATTTTCTTCGAACAGATTACAAAGTTATTGAGTATGTTTACAAATAAAGTCCTAATACAACTACTATACCCTATTCTATGGTCTTCGAGCTTCCTTCAAATATCGTCGACCAGGAATATTGGCGAGCATCCAATCAGTGCACCGCGGTTTGTGTGACAAATCGGTTGTCCGGTAGACTTGCAAAGTGATCGAGCTGTCTATGTTTATCGTCTAATGATATCTGGGTTGAAGTGAGGCAATATGAATTGCAGACCACCTTTTCTGATCTCCATACAGTCCCCAGCATTCTTGCTACAAGCCAAGCCCGATCACTTCCCCGAGTTGGCGTCTAAGATTGAAATTTCTCATTGTAAGATCCGAAAGTTCAACCTAGAGCGGCCGGTCATCATCTTATGATTCGAAAGCTCGACCCAAAGTTACCATTCTTCAGGGAAGAAAGGAAGAAATTGGTACTCGAGGTCAAACTTCCTTTTAATAGATTGACCAACTTTCCACCCTCGGGGATACCCCTTGGAATTCGCAATGCTAACCCTGCCCAAAATATCCGAGCAAGGGTCGGTCACTTGCTGGTATTCCAAGGGGAGATCCCGTTTTCAGGGATCGGAGACCCCCTGATAATCGAGGGGCCCCTCTTTTCCAATTCCACCCATACCAAAGGAAAATGTGTTCTGTTTGAGGGGTCGGAAGTAAGTCCGAAGCCAGATTTCAAAGGTTTGTACTGATAGGATAAATCCGAGCTTAGTCCTCGGATGAAACATTTTTGACAGTGCAAGGTAAAGATTTTCAGCTGAGTAAAAAGCCCTTTATATACTAAACCAAAAATCTGATCGACGGTCAGTATTCAACGAAACCAACGGTCCAGATCAAGGCATTTATCACGGGTGACCGTTCCGCTTCCCGAGGTTTAAGGACTGTTTGGTCATACTTTCTTTGGAATTTAGCCGAAAAAAGGGGAATACTATGACTTGGTCAGATGGGCGGTGCAGAAACTTTCCGTTTTCACTTTATGCTCGGAATTTTGATCACTCTTAGCTCGAGTATAAATTGTTTTCACTAAGAATACAACTTGAATGATCACTCTTAGCTCGAGTATAAATTGTTCTACGATAAGAAGGCAGCTTGAATGTAAAACTAAAAGTTTTTTTTTATTCCAAGGGAAATAACAATACAATAAAGGAAAAAGTTAAAAGTACAACATTTTCATCGAGCATAAAGAAGAAATCTCTAGACACTTTTCTCGAACAGGAGCTTGCGGACCTCGACGTTGCGGGCCTCGTACCCCGCAGCCCGGCATTTTTCTTCTCCTGCTCGACGAGGTTCTTCAACCTATCCAACTCCTTGCTCAGCTCCTCGTGAACCTGGCTCTCTTTCTGCTTTACAGCTTTCTCCGTCTCGGAGGCCATTTTCAGCTCGATGGCTCTGGCTTCTTCAAGGGACTTTGCCAGTGCAACCTTCTTTTCCTCCAGCTCGAGGATAGCCTTAGCACGCTGCTCGGCTTCTTGCTCGACTTGCAGCCCGAGGTTAAATAACTGCTGCCCAACCTTCAATGGATATAAGTTGATCGGTTATAAATAAATAAAAAAAAAAAAAAAAAGAAAAGAGGAGAAAGAGGAGACACTCACTTGAGTAAGCAGGTCTGTGCTCGATTGCACTATTTCCCGAGCACTTTTTCCCCTTAACCGTTCTTGCTCGGCCAATTGAATGCTGCTTAATGTAACCTCCCAACTGCTCGGGGTAATTCTTCCAGCCATTGCCTTACTTTTCACCTCTTCAAAAAAGGTACTAAGCGTCCGAGCAACGTTGGGGGCAGAGTTTTGGAGTTCTGGATTCCTGCCCGACGAAGGAGTTTTCTTCTGATCGACAGAAGGGTCATTTATTTTGACCTTTTTATTAGGAGGCTCAACCACAACGCCCTTATTAGCCTCCAAAGCCAGGGCACTACCAGCCAATGCTTTGTTTGCCCCCGCCATCTGAATCAGGGTTGAGGTAGGAGTCAGCCCGTCTACAAGTGGCCTTTTGTTCGAAGCAAACTCAGACCCGCCAGAGGTCTGTGCTTCCCTTTGCATATTCCCCTCCGAACTGTTCTTCGACCTGGAAGGGGAGTCCGAAATTAGTATGAATGCCTCCTTCTCGGTCCGAATGGGCGATGAGTTGGGCAAAGGCTTGGTCTCAGCTTTGCCATGATCATCCTTAGGGGCCTCGGTTTGATCGGTGACCACGTTCGAATGAGAATCGACCTTATGCTTGCCTCGATCGCTCTTAGAGATCTTTCCTACCTCCGAGGAGGACTTAGGCTCTTTAACTTTGGACTTGGGAAGTTTCTCTTTCTTGACTTTGAACATCAGCTTTGGATCGAGCTTGGAGTTCACCATTCCTTCCATGATCGTTTTATTTCTAGTGAAGAAGAGGGCTCGATTTCTTTTTATCGATCAATGAGCTCCGACGAAGAAAGAATTGTGATTTCAATGATACAAATCTTAAATTGCCTCTTCTATTTATAGGGAAAAGGAACGTTGCCTATTGGGGACCCAACAGTCGTGAATTTCAAGTTTTTCCGTGCCCTATTATGATGATCGATCGTTTTGATACCTTGCCTACTAAGGAAATGAATTTCACCTGCACGAAAATGCTCAATATCGATGATCTTTTATGAACCTTATAGCTCACAGACTTTTGTCTAGTTGAGCAGTATAACAAATCACTGATAGGCTTTAAGTGAGTGGACTCTGAAAACATCGTAATATAAAGAAAGCAGATTTTATAAATGATCAAAATAATTACAATACATACATTGAGTCCTACATTCTATTACAAGGAATCTCAAGGGTTTTGCTGCTCCTCTTTGCCCTCACTCTCGGAACCGCCCTCGATGTCAACCTTTGCGTCTTGAGAAGCTTCTCGATCATCCCCATCATCAGAGGTATCTTGATCAACCTCCTCTCCAGAACTATTTTGGTTTTCGTCCTCGGAACTATCTGAACTCGAGCTCGAGCTAGACGTCTCCAAATCCAACATATCGGGATTGGGCATTGGAACCCCGAACTCTATCACAAATGGAGCGAACTCATGGTTTTCCCAGTCTGCGGAGCTCGAGGCTGAGACTCGATAGTTCTCTCCGTCCATGTTTTTGAAGATGTCCATATGTTTCAGATACTCATCTATCTTGTTGGGGATGACCTCCGCCGAGACCAGCTGCCGAACACCCTTGTAAAAGGTGGTCTGAAGAATCTGATCTACTCTTTTCCGAGCTATGGCATCCAACGCGGGAGACTCTAAGAATTCTCTTATCGAGCTTAGGCGTGAGTCTTCCTTACCACTCTGATAGGATAACTCTGAATCTGCTTTGGTCTGCGCAAGCTCCTCTTCGAGTTTCTTGACTTTCTCCTCGAGCAAACTCTTCTCGGCCACTACCTTTACCAAGCTTTCCTCGACAGCTGGGGTGTACTTAGCCTTGGAAGCCTCCAACTCCTTCTGGACGGTGATGAACTGGTCACGGAGTTTGGATTCTTCCTCAAGAAGATTTCTGTAAGCCAAATGAACTCGGTCAGACTCATCTTCCAACATTGAGGTGCGATTCAGCTCGGTGAGGAAACAGTCCCCGATCTGCAAAGGAACGATGGAACAATTAATATTTTGTTCAAGGACCAAAAAATGACAATCATCGCAGAAGTTTCTTACCATATGATATGCTCGAGAAAACTGACCCAACACGTCAAGATCGCTATGAGCCAAAAGCTCTTCCTGATCTTCGGCGAATCTCCCCGCCATGAAAATCTTTATCGCCTTATCGTGCTCGTTCTCACCGTTGGGGCCGCGGTCGCTTCGAATTGATCCTCTCTCAGGATAACCTGCAGCTCGGTAACCTGCGAGTTGATCTTCTATAAAATCCACCATATCAGCCTTATCCTGACCAGTGCGGCGGACGAGGGGCGTGCGATGCCGACCCCACAATCCAGTTCTTCTTTTCACCTCGGAGGGTCCTTCACGATCTTCCCGAGCTCGCCGATTAAGGATCTCTTTCCCTTTAAGCTTCTTCATGGTGAACATGCTATAGCCCAGGCCAGACGAAGAAGAAGGACCAGCTTGGGTCGGAGGAGGTACCATTCGGATGGGTTCAGCATCCTCGGGCTCTCCCTCGTTTCCGATCTGCTGAGGTTTGGCAGAGCCTCCCCGAGGAGGGATGATAGTTTGATTGGATTGCGCGGGGCCTGGCCTAACTTGTCTTCTCGGCTGGCCAGGCATCTTTTTCGAGGTAGACGCCACTGTCCTACCGACTATGGAAGCTCGGTATTGTTCTACCATGGTACCTGAAGGAAAAAAAGATAAAATTGGTTAGGAACAAAGCCTTATGAGTAGCTTATTACTATGAACGCTCGGTAAAGATTATTATTCTTACATAATGATCGAGGATCGTCAGCATCTGCAAGTGGGTATGTAGCTCGGCTGAGCTCCGCTTTTCGAATAACGGGCTCCAAAACGAGGAAAGCCGACTGGTACGGGTCGGAGCGCATCGCGGTGACAAGGCCGTCTGAAATAACGTTCTTAAGCCCACCTATCAATTCTCGTTTTCCGTACACCCAGTCTCGCTGACCTGGCCATTTATGTGGGACCATCTCCGAGCTCCCCTCGGAAGCTGGTACTTCAGGTCCTTTGATAAAGAAGAACCGTCTCTTCCAGTCAAGAGAATTGCTAGAGACTATGGTCGATAAGACCGAGTGATTTGAACGCTGGGAAAAATACACAAACCCAGCGTTCGCGGCGGAGGAAGTGCTGACTTTGAAGAACTGCCAAAAATGGTGGAAATTAGCAGTTCTGCCCTTAGCCTTCATCAAAACACTGAAAGCTATCAAATACCCAATCGAGTTGGGGAGGATCTGTGCGGGAGCCGGGGAGGATCTGTGCGGGAGAACACATCTAGAACCTGCTCAAGTAACGGGGCAAAAGGGATGCGCAAACCGTAGGCAAATTGCTTGGCATAGAAAGCTTGACATCCTTCAGGTGGCTGATTCACCCTTTGAGAGGAGGTTGGGATAACTAACGAATAGCCCTCGGGAAGGAATTTACCTATCTCAGCTTCGAGGTTTGCTTCATCCTCTATTGGATCATATGCACTAGAGATCGCGTCGACCCGTTTTTCAGTCTTCTGAGCTCGACCTGTGGCTTTGGACTTCTTCGTGACACCAGCAAGGTCGAGAATTCTCACACTGCACCCTCCTCCTATCGAGTATCTCATTATCTCATGCTCGTCCTGCACCATAGTCGAACTATCCTCGTTATCGGGGTCAGGATTTTCTTCACCTCCTCCTTCGTCGCTATTGGGCTCGATGTTTTCTTCCGTGTCCCCCCCAGGCTTGGAATTCTGTTGACCGGACGTCCCCTCGCCAGCATTTGATTCTAGGGCGCGCTCAACTTGATCGACGATTTTATTCGTCTCATCAGAAGAATTTTCAGTGGTCTTGTAGGCGTTGATGCGTTCGTCCATGGACCCTAGATCGGAATCTGACCTCGGTGGATTATTGGATGGGACCTCAGGATTCTGGGAGGTAGACATGTTAAGAAGTATTTGTTGGAACGGTCGACAAGAAAAAGTACTTTTTATCGATCTGATTGCTCCGATCTGCAGTAAGTTGGGAACACGTACTCGCCTTTTCAAGTCAACGTATATATATAAAGGTTAAAAGGGTAAATTGCAAATTCAACCCCGAGTAACCGCGACGGTTAAGCTTCCACTCAGTAAAATTGAAGGTTATCTTTCCGTTAATAGCATTTATGGTCCTCCAAGTTTCGGAAATGAGCATTTTCGGGTCAGTAAGATAAGATTAACTACATTGTCTTCCGAGGATATGCACTCTTTTTCCCTTCGCTCGGTTTTTATCCCCCTGGGTTTTTCCGAGTAAGGTTTTTAATGAGGTATATCCGACACAAGACCGTTCGAGACCCATTCTTTGTTGCTCATCTCTCCAATCTTCAGATATCATAATGCCCTATTGAATTATCGAAGTAAGACCCTCAGATCGAGAATATCATCTTCCTATTGTTCGAGGCATATCAGTCTTCCACGGCTCCACTAGAGAAATATGCGCTCTTTTTCCCTGGCTCGGACTTTTTCCCAATGGGTTTTTTCCGAGTAAGGTTTTTAATGAGGCATATCAAATCTTGTGATACTATGCTGTATTTACTTCTCCGAGCTTCAGCTTCACTTATGCTCGAGAAGTGGGGGAGTATTGATGAGGGGTATTTCGCATACGCCATCTTAGGAAATACCTCTGCTCGGGATCGACCCATTTCTCGACCAGGAGGTATTCTCCGACCAGAAGAACATAGCTTTCCGATCAGGTCATGTTGATAGCACAAGATTCTACTTTTCGATCTGCTTCTATCCTCGGAATTACTGTGGGGCCGACCTACAGCTTTGTACAGCTGGCCGAGAGGTATTCTCCTACGGACGGTCCATCTAGCTCATTATTGTTCCTATATATACGCGGCGCATTTATGACATCAGGGACGGCACTATTCCCAAGAAGCACACTAGGCTCGGACTAGCAGCTCGGAATAGGCCATAGCTTGTATCTCTTTGTATTTACCTTCCTAGTAGTACGACATCCTGTAATGCTCGGGTAGACCTACCTTCTAATTTGTACTCGAACATTGTTATTAATATACACCATATACACATTCCGTACACTTATTGTTTTGCTCGACTTTCCTTATTCAATACGAACGAAAAACAGCTTAATCATCAGGAGACGACACTGTCCATCATTTATGTATCGGGATAACATTCTAACTGTGTTGAGTGTATTTCAGGATCCCGATGATTGGAGAGAGCCGATGAAAAAGTATCTGGCTAATCCATCCGACAAAACATCCCGACAGACAAGGCTTAGGGCCGTCAATTATGTTCTTATGAGAGATCAATTGTTCAGAAAAAGCCATGACGGAGTGTTACTGTTGTGCATCGATCAACAGGAAGCCATGAGAGTTATGATGGAGGCACATGAGGGGATCTGTGGTGCCCATCAAAACGGACACAAGCTAGCTTGGCTATTGCGCCGATATGGCTATTACTGGCCAAAGATGGTGGGAGACTGCGTTCAATTGGCAAAGGGATGCGAAAAATGCCAACGCTTTGGGGTAGTTCAGAGAATCCCCATCGAGGAAATGAACGTGATAATCAAGCCATGGCCTTTCAGATGTTGGGCCATCGATATTATCGGGGAGATACATCCGTCGTCATCCAAGCACCATCGATACATTATTGTAGCCACGTATTATTTCACCAAGTGGGTGGAAGCCAAGCCACTTAAACAGGCCAATCAGGCCGAAGTGATGAAGTTCATCAAGGACTTAATCATACACAGGTTTGGTCTACCTCAAACTGTCGTCACTGACAAGGAACTGATGTTTGTTGGTCAGGAGATAAAAGAGTTTGCCAGATCAATGGGTTTTGAATTGGTCCATTCAACACCTTATTATGCACAAGGGAATGGCCAAGCTGAAGCCTCAAATCGAGTCCTCAAGGATATCATCTCAAAGATGATCGAGGAAAACCCAAGAGCATGGCACCTAATGCTGTCAGAGGCACTGTGGGCTTATCGGACCAGCAAAAGAACCAGTACAGGCACCACTCCATATAAATTGACTTATGGACAGGATGCCGTGTTACCAATGGAGATAAATGTCCGATCACTTCGGGCGATGCAACAGAATGAGCTGACACCCGAAGAATACACTGAAAGTATGCTCCAGGAGCTTGATGAACTGGACGAAGTCAGAGTTGCCGCGTTGGATAAAATCGAGGCACAAAAGAGGCTAGTTGCCCGATGCTACGATAAAAAAATACGCAGGAAACAATTTGATATCGGGGACTTGGTCTGGAGAACAGTTTTGCCACTTCATCAGCGTGAGAAAAAGTACGGCAAATGGAGCGCAACATGGCAAGGGCCATATGAAGTCTTCTCGATAACTCGAGGAGGAGGTTACATACTGAAAAAGCCAAATGGGGATCTTTGCAGAGACCCCATCAATGGAAGATACTTGAAAAAATTCAGACCAACCCTCTGGGAAACAATGTGTCTGGAGCATCAGCGAGCCTTGGAGTTGGAAATTGAACGGCGCCAAGAGCACTTTAGTGCGCCGATACCATTGTAAATATAAGTTAGGTTTATATTTAGTTCTCATTGTCATTTTGTATTGTTTAGACTAAGTTTTAAAGTTATAGTAGTTGTTTCATTTATTGCCAGCTTTGCCTAAATACTTCGTTTCATAATCAAGTCTTTGTTTTCCCCGATTTCAAGCTGTTGCAGAAATGCATTTTTACTTAGTCACTTGGGTTGATTTGATTTTAACTAAGTCTTGTTGACAAGAAAGTTTTGTTCGCCCTTGTAGAGTTAGTTTTTGTCTGTAAATCTTTGATACTTAGTTGGATTTGGTTTCGGTTTTGGAGAAAAACATAAAATAAACCAAACCAAAAGGAAATTTCATTAAGGAAACATAAACTAGTATGTGGCCATCAGGCCATTACAGCAACATAAACAGAAAACAAGCTAAGTCATTGAAACCAGAATCCTAAAACTAGTTGGCACACTCGCCAGTACCAATGGCTCGCAGGCCAGAAAATTAGCATCTACCGAAGGAAGTCCTGCGTGAATCGGCCAAGGAACTCCTTGAGGGCCGTCTCGATTCTGGCTTGATCAGCTGCAGAAGCCGCTGCTTGAGCAACCACTTGATCTTCAGCAGCCTTGGCTTCGGTGTTAGCAAGCTGATCAGTAATGGACTCAGCTTCTACGGAGGCAGCCATTATCTTGCTTCGAACGGTGTCCAGCTGTCTTTGAAGTTCCTCCATGGCAGCAACCAAATCAGCCTCCGAGCCTTTAAGGTTGGTAAGTGAATCACTAAGGCTGGAACCTTGGGCGTAGAGCTCATCGAACTTGGAAAGAAGGGTCTAAAGAGGAGACTCAAAGGTGGCTCTTGCCTTGATAGCCCGGTCATTGTCCTTGAATTCACTCCACATTTGGTTGAATTGTTGCACAAAGTTGGAGTAGAAGGCCACCTTGTCACTGGGGAGTTTGGCAGGGGACAGCTTGCTCATCAGACTGTCAAGGGATGGTCCCATATTGATCATCAAAACATCCAGGGACTGGCTCTGATAGTTCGACAACAACTTCTTGAGATGAGCGATTTCATCAGGAGAGAACAGAGCATGGCTCGATTGCTCTGAAGCAGCCGATTGGGATTGGGAAGATGAGCTCAAGGATAAAGCTCGAGTGCTAGCAAATCGAGCCAATGCTTAAGCTAGCCGATGCGAACTGTCCATGGCCTGACCAGATGGGGGAGTCTGAAAATTGAAAACAAAACAGGATAAGTGCCAAGGAAACAGAAACATAAAGTTAAAAACAAAGCAGTGATAAAGCTAACCACATTCAAAGGAGGGGGAGCAGAAATAGGAGTATCCATGACAGGAACAGTCTGTGAAAGGATGACAGGCTTAGGCTGTTGGAAGGTTGTTTCCCCTGATCCTTCACCAACAGTGGTGTTAACGGGAGGATTTTCTGGCCTAATCTTGGGAGATCGAGGGGGTGGAACCTCCACTCGTTGGAATCTTTCCCCGTCATCATCACTATCAGACGAGCTGACGGCCAATGTCCTGACTTTCTTGCGGGGTGGAGGATCGACCTTACTGGCTCGACGCTTACCCTTTGAACTCACCTCCTGACAGAAAAGGAAAAACATTAATGTAAGTTCAAAAAGAAAACAAAGTAAGTTAGTAGGGACTACCTCCTCGTCAGAACTGCTCACGATTATGGCACTAGTGCCACCTCGTTGATGAAAGAGCCGACGAGAATGTCGGACATACATGACAAGGGGATCAGTTACCTTATCAGCGGAGAAGTGAGCTTCAGACTCTTGAATCGATTGAGAAGCAGTGGGGGAGGAGGCCTTTGGACTGACAATCTGAAGAGGAACAGCGAAAGGTATGACAGGCTCCTTGACACCATTCTTCTTGCCAGCCTGAGAGGCCGACGGTTTCTTTCTTGCAAAGATACAAGTGTGTTATTACGCAACAATTATCAGGAAAGAAAAACAAAGGAACCTACCTGGTTGATCAAGGACAAAGGTACCCCTATCCTTGTATTCACACAAAATATAAATCTTGGACATGGCTTGAGGGTCATCAGCATGGTACCCCGTAAAAGAAACTTAGGACTTAGGCTGATGACTACAAGGTTGAGAACTAGCACCCGTAATAGGGACAGAAGCTGGAGCCCCGAACCAAAATGGCTCGACAAGATCAGGAAGCAATGGGAGAGAAGGGCCGAAGGGTTTATAAAATGTATACCAGGGAGGAACTTCACCAGGACCCCCCCGTTTTTTGGCTCACTTAGAATGAGCCAACCTGGCCCTACCTATTCTATCATTTTTCAACAGCTCAAAATTAACAGCAGCTTCCTCAAACACTTTATCCTTATTATCGGGGTCCCATGTCACATTGTAAAATTTTTCAAAACGAGAAATGATAGCCAATTTACCTTTCTTAGATGCCTTGACAAGAGCAGCAGCGGATGGCTCAAGAAACGGGCCGTCACGGGAGATGATCTCGGGGTGATTGGGGACAGTAAATTTGGCTGCAGCAACGTGGAAAGTGGATGGACGAGTGAGGGCAAGATAACTATCCCACCACTTGACAAAATCAGGAGAGCTGGCAGAACTGGGGGTGTACATCTTGAAAATGAAAGCATCACGAGCCGTACGCCAACACCTCCGCAGCTCATCATAACTGTCCATATCCTGCAGCTCAACAAAATTGACATTCCTTTCAGCAAGGGATATGCCGAAACGAGGGACCATCTGCACAAGACCAAACTGTCGAGCCACATAGTGAGCGGGGTAAAAGCGAACGGAGCATTTGAGGGGCTTCCGCTCCGTGGCTTCCTTGGCCCCAGTAACCTTTAGACCTGCAGGGATATCCCTCGATATCAAGAAGCTGGCCCACATCCGCTGATAATCTCTTTGGAGGTCGGCTGACATCGGGTGAATAAACCGATAACATAGTAGACCAAAAACCAAGAAATTAGGCTCGGGGCCTTTGACCTTGTTGTAAAATCGGGAAAAGAAATAATAAAAATTGAGGGGTGGCAGTCTCTGTCGAGCCACAAAACTGGCGTATATTTCATTATCAATCGGGGCAGTGGTAAAGGCACAAAAGTCTGGAAAATAAGCAAATAACCATGCCTGGAGCAGCCAGATAGACCCCTGCAAGAATGTACATCTCTACGCCAGAAATCCCTCGATGCCTGCACAAAAACTTGAAAAAACAACAGGGCCTAAAGCCACCTTTTCACCCCTAGCAAGACTAAGAGCAATGGCGTTATATTCCTTAGTCACAGACAGAGCAGAAGTACAGAATATATATCTTGACAGCCACAAGGTAAGAAAATGGACATGTTCAAAATGGGAGACCTCGACAGTGTCAGCCAAATCCTTGTATTTACAGATAATAGGGCCATAGTTCAGCAAAGTCGTACCGTTATCATCGGTGACAGTGGGGAAGTGAAAGGCATCATCTCCGGCAGATGGCTGCGGGTCGACGTAGCAACCGGTAGGGCCGAGGCCACTGATGGCCAAAATGTCCAGGAGGGTCGGCGTCATCGGACCATAAGCAAAGTGGAAGGTGTTGTCGGCCTTACACCAGAATTGCATAGCGGCTCGAATGAGGGGGAGATTCAGAGATAAACCCACCTTGCAAAATTGAATTGCCTCATAAATACCACAAAGACGCCAAACGGGGGCGAACGTCCTCTCCACCCTCCGACACCAGACGAGCCATTCCGCGTGAGCTGTAGAGCTGGTCCACGGCCATCCACGGGTAGTAGATCGGAAAGTGGTAGGGCTTTCAGAAAAAGGCAAAGCTTCTTGAGGGTAGATGATAGGGTGCTCCGCGGCGGGAGGAACATCGTCGGCCGAGTGAAACGGGCCGATGGTGGTGCCAAACGGAGTCTCTTGAAGGACTTGGGTGAGGATGTTGACGTCCACCCTATTACCGCGATCGGCTGCCATGATTTAGAGTAGGAGGGAGCTTGGATTTTTTCTCGGCAATGGAGGATTTGGAATATTGGGGTTTTTCTTGTGAGGAAGAAGAAGAAGGAGATAAGTGAGAAGTTGAGTGTGGGAAGGGGTTTTTAAAGAAAAGAGGGTTTTTTCTTGGGAAGAGTAGGGAGGTGATTGGACTCTTTGAGACCAATCACCCATCAATCGATAGGGGTGATAGCCGAAAAAGAGGAGAGAGGAGAGAGGGAGTTGACACTTGGCACAAGAATTGAGTGGCTAGGGGAGACTCTTGAGAGTCCCAATAAAGGCAATGTCTTGAGGAGTTAGCTAATTATAGCTAGCTTTAAATATAAAGGCATGCTTGAACTAATGACAATCAAGCAATAGGAGGGAAGATTCAAAAACTAAGTCTTATCTGATAAAATTCTCTCATCAGTTAAATTTCATCAGATACGACTTACGGGGGGCACTGTTTGTACCTAAAAAATCACCCTCGATCAATCGAGGAATATTAGCTCGATAACGGGCCGAAACCAGTCCGACTGAAGTTAAACGGGTCACTGGCCCAATTCGAAATTTGGCCCAACTTTACACTAAGAATTAATTATGGCCAAATATAAATTAATTAATTTATGGGCCAAAGTTGATTAATTAAACCAAACAATGGTTCAGAACAAAGAGGTCCAATGAGCCCAAGGGATTATTTTGGCCAAAATGATTTAATTAAATTAATTAAGCCAATTGATTAATAAATTGGGCCAAATACTAGTGATTGGCCCATATAATTATTAAGGCCAATAAACCAAGTAATTAATTGGATAATTAGTTACAATTAGGAAATAAGAGTAATGGCCCAAGTATTAGGCCAGCCGATCCAAAATGGCCCATGGCCCAGCCGATGAAATCGGCCCAGTAGTGAAAGGGCTGTTTATTTGATTATTAAGATAATTAATTAAAGTTGGAGATAATTATAAAAGCCACACAATTAGCTGGCTATTCAAACTGAACACAACTAACTCCCTAGAATCTCTCAAAGTGGTTACACTAATTGGCAGAACACGTTTTGAGCTGCTCACAACTGCCAAACACCATATGAAATTGAACGTGGAGAATAGCAACTGCCAAGATAGTGGAAGTGGTGGAGAAAGTGGAGGACAAGCAGCATCAGCCGATCAGTTTCTGGCATAAATCTATAAATACAAAGGGGCTGCCATACGCAGGGAAGACACAACTCAATCAATCAACAACTCAGTCTACACTGAAATCGGCTCAACGCCTCTCCGGAATTCCAGCGCACGCTACTTCTACCGTCAGTCAGTATTGCCAATTCCTTGACATCAATCGTCAATCCTCAACAACCAGCAGGACATGGCCACCTGAAGTCCAGCACCGCCGCTCAAAGTAAGCCGCAAAGCTGCTTCCGCCGTCAGCAAAGCTGTCTCGAGCGAAACCATTCGATATCAAGCAAAATAGCACGCTGCAACGTCATGTAAGTGGCCACGTAATTACATGGCAACCTCGTCAAGTAGCCATCTGCTTGATGAGTTCGCTGTCAAGTAGCCATCTGCTTGATAGCAATCGGTAGAGTAGCCATCTGCTCAATTGATGCCCTCTCCAGTGGCCACCCGCTGGTCAGGAGCCCGATTGGTAGCCATCTGCCAAGGTTGGGCGATCCGCTGATGGTGGTTACTCGCCGTCAGTGTTACTTTATGTCAACAAACTTGCACTGTTTTACACATCAAATCAACTCATTTGGTGGGTTTACTTGCCAATCAAGGAGTAATTTTCAAGACTTAAAAGGATCATCAACTCGTTTGGCAAACATATGCCAATACAAGAGACTGTTTATCGTTTTGCATACTTTGTAATGTCTGTTAATCGGGGAAGCCACCGTAGGCTAAGGCTCATGTATTTCTTTGACAATTTAATTAATAGAAGTATTTGGCCCATATCTCTCGATTTTAAATAAAGTATGTTTGACATCAAGTGATTTTTCATTGAGGCATGATCGGTATGTTAGTTATGTCTTTTAAGTCAAGTCGATATAAATTAAACTGATTGATTATCAACTCAATTACTGATTTGTAAATGCATTGATGCACTGAGTAAGCCATCAATTGGCTATGAAACTTTGGCATTTCAGGAAGGTTATCATAAATTATTTAAGTCCTGCGGCCAGGCAGGCATGGAAAAGAATCAGGGGTAGTGTTTGCCTACTCCGCCGCAATCGATTGATTAGAAGTCAGCCTTATTAGGACATTTAATTATGTTTTACATCGATATCAATACGTCCCGTTTTTAAATCGTTATGTTTGCACGCACAAACATTGGCACGCCCGCACTTACTTTACACTATATCGAGTCATTTGCACGTCGAGGCAAGCCAGACAGAATTTTACGCAAACAAGAGAGGTGACTCTTAATCACTTAATCGTACGTGTACACTTCATATTCATCAATATCTTGACACCTTCACAATCAAATATTGATTTCTGCTTAAGCAAACTATAGCCAAACATAAGAAGCTCTAAGCTTATGCCTTTATACGAAAACACTTGGAAAAGATTAATAAGAAAATATAAATATTGATAGAGATATGGGACATGGGTGATTTTGAAGCAAGTGGTGATGTGATGGCTACGTGGTGGTGCGGTTGACGGATTCGGTGGTGGTTCTTATCGGGTTTACGGGTTCCCGGTGTGGTGGCACAGCTAAGCAAGGTGGTGTTGACACGGTGATGTGCAAGGAGCTAACCACAAGATAAGGTGGGTGTAACATGCGATTTTGGCTTATGGTTCGGTTAATGCTATGTGCCGTCCTTTGAAGATAAAATAATGGCAAATTAATCTTGAAGTAGAGTTAAAGTACTGAGGGCTTGAAAATTCTCCTCGTTGGTCAATTAAATTGTTTAAATGTTGGACATCGAATTTAAGCTCAGATATTGGATGATTTATTTGATGTTAGTTGAAGTTTATAGAACTTGGATTTGGACCTATTGTATTAAAATTTAGTACACGTGTATGTCTTCCTAATTATATTGATAAGGATCTATTCTCAAAATAAACAATTGGTTGAAATTCGAAGATGACTTATTGAGAGTAATTGATTAGATATTTGTTTTTTTTATACAAGTTAGATTGAAGGCTTAATAAATTGGTTGGTCAAACAATTCTATAAGTTAGCTAAGTATATAAACTACAGATTGGCATTTGAATGATGGAATGAAAGAATCATAATATATATAAATTGACTTAAGAATGCTTTCTTATTAGTTTGAGAGAGAAATAGTTTACTTCTTCATAAGTTGCAAGACTACGAATGAATCACTTTAGTTAGATACTTAATTAGCTAATTTGGTTCGTTAAACAACTAGACCTAGTATACCTTATTATCATAGTAAATGAGGGATTAATCAAGTCGACTTTAATGAGTTAAGTATTTAAACTTATCAGAATTCAATTACAAGTTGAACTTGTCAATCAACATGAAACCGCATGTGTGGAGTACTATATATTATCGACATTGGTTGAAGAATAAAGAATAGAACGACATATCAAATTTTAAGAATAAGCAATCAAGGAAGCGTTATTGATATGATTAGAATGCCATATAGGTACTTTTGGACTAGTCAACGTATGATTATCTAGTTATGGAGTCGAGACTGGGAATGATTGGGCTCTGTTAAACCACACAAGAAGGTAAATCGTTAAGCGGGCCATTAGGTCAACTGTCTACCGTTGAGTAGACAATCTATCCTGAGAAAGATGAGCGCCTTAATAAACCGTTTTTAAAACTGAAAGAGCTTCAAAAGAAAATCATATCGTATACATGCATTTTGCATTTGAAATGACTATGATTGTTATATATCTGTTTGAAGTTGTCTGCAATGCTCGCAGTATGTACTACTTGTTCATAGTTGAATTGATTGAAAGGATAGTGCCCTGTAAGCCAATATATTTAGTTTGTATTAGGACTATCGTAAACTTTCTCTAGTATAAATGAGTTAATACGCTCGTTTGTTTATAGTATGTAAATCAAACAATGGCCAACTTCATCTCTCGCGAATCACTTAAGCGATTGGATGAAATCCTTAGATCACAATAGACTATAGGACGATTCACTTCAGTATGAGTGCAATCATGAAACAGTCTATAAGGTCGTGATCTTAAAACAAATTCCAAGTCATAGATTCTGAACGAGACGAGGTATCGAAGGAATCGAAAAGACTTGTACGAATATGCATGATTCACGTGGAGTGAATTTGTAGCGTTTCATGAGCAAGCATTTGATCCTAGTGCATATGAGTAGGTGGTTCGATAGGGGATCGAATGCATCGAACGACCCGAACAGAGAAACCAATTGTGGAAGCGCATGACGCACATCGGCGATGGGATGTTTCTCAAGACTTATAATAGTGTACGATTTAGTCCTTTGACATGAGGTGCTAGGGCAAATTCGGTGCACGTGAGTACGTACTTTGATTTAGGAGCCGATCATTTTGCCTGATCATTGTGCGACTACTTTGGGTACGTAGGATCATGTACGCGAATAGTTAGCACTAATATGGGATCTACCGACAAAACGTAGTGTGTTGAGAGAATTTCCTATACGTTCTTAGATAATATATTCCGAGAAACCTGCGGCCGCAGTTGGTGACTGGTTTGGAAACGGGTTTCCAAATTTAGCATGTCACACTGGAATTATTATCCAGAATTAGAAAGAATAGTTATCGAGATAATTAGAGGTCCCAATCAATTCACACACCCTAGGTCTCGATCGGGAAACTAGTCGATAGAAGGATCGTATGTACATTGTACTTATAAGAGGTGAGGTTCACTGAGATCAATTCACCTGAAGTTGGGCCTCATGGGCTTGTGGCTAGACATCGACCATGAGGTGTGGGTACTCATGAATTAATTGTGAGATTAATTCTTGAGTGGTTAATTGAAGGTGTTCAATTAATCGGAGCAATTTATAAGCTTGCAAATTAAATCACGAAAGTCATGGGCTCGCGGCCAATTGATTGTGAACCTAGAGGGTCACACATAATACAATTGGACTGCAACAAATCATATAAGGAAAGTTTGATTTAAAGAGTTAAATCAAAACTGAAGAATTAAAGTGTTAATTCTAATAGGAGAAAACTAATTAATTAAAGAGTCAATTAATAAGAGAGAAATTAATTAATTAATTGGATTAATTAATTAAATGGGCTGAATTAATTAAAGTAGTTTAATTAATTAAAAGATGATCTAGGTCCATTAGGAAACAAATAAAGGCCATAAGTAAATAGGCTTTATGTCTCCTAGTTGAATTATATTACATCTAGGTCAAGACTCCTTATCTATAAATAAGGAGTAGGAGACTCAAAACCTAGCAAGAGACTAAGATGTAGCCGCCCCCTCTCTCCAGATGTGAAAATGAGCCGCCCCTCTCTCTTACAGAGAAGGTTCGGCCAAACCCTCTGAAATTGCACAGGGTTGTGCAATTACTTTCTCCTTCTTCCTGTCTTATAGCTTTTGGATCCTAGTTCTAAGCCTGAGGATTCAAGAGAGTTGGTGTGGACACCGCTAGAGGCACAACACATGGGGTGCTTCTCCGAACCAAAAGTCCTGCAGATCTGAAAGAAGACCGGATAAAAACCACCACCGTTCCTGTGGTGAGGTAAAAATCTATAAACCCCCTATGGTTGGTTGATTTGCTGTATAAATCCTTTTTGTATGTCTAGATGAATAAATATCTGTTTGGGTTGTTTTAAAAATTTTAAATTCCACTGCTTTTAACGTTCTGACGTTACCAATAACCCAACAGTGGTATCAGAGCCAGGTTCATCACTCTCATACGAAAAGATCTGAATTTAATTTGATTGCTTTATTGTATTGCATGTTATATTCATGTTGTTGATTCTTACTTGTTATGTGTAGATCTGATTTTGGGTAAAATTGCATAAAAAGGTTTTGGGCCAATTTTGAATTTTTTGAAAATTGAAGGGTTGATTTGCGATTAGCAATTTTTGGAAAACCTGGACTAAAATTGATATTTTCCGAACTATGTGTTTTCTGGAAAGATTGTAACATTCTGGAAATTTTCAAATTTGGGGCTGTTTTGCAATTACCGAAAGTTTTGGGGCTATTTTGTAAATACCAAAAAATGCAGGGGCCGAATTGCAAAATCGAATTTTTCTGGAAATAAACTTTATTTTTTGGGTCCTCTGGCCAAATTTTAAAATTGGGGTTAATTTCTAATTTCCAAAACTTCAGGGGTAAAATAGCAATTTCCAAAAGTTGGAGTGCCGAATTGCAATTTCCAAAAGTTGAAAATTTTTATTCTGTTTTTATGCATAAAATTGTTTTGTTTATCCGAATGTAGATTACCTATAATTAGTAGAGACTAAAGTAAGAATCTAGAGAAATATTTTAAAGGCGTTTAAAATAATTGAAGTAAGATAGGAAACTAGTAAATGTGTTTGCTTGTTTCTTTGCTCAACGTGAATTGTTTACGTGGTTTTCAATCGAGCTGAGCCTTGACCTTAGATGTGATTGGTTAATTTTTCTTTGAATTTTTGTTGGGCCTGCGAGCCTTTATTTGGGCATTTTTATGCCAATGTAATAGATTAGGTCTTTACATTAAATAGTTTAGGATCGAGGCCCATTACATGCAAGAAGGAAGCCCAGTGGAGAATGAAGGCCAAGTATGCTTGGTTATTAATGTAATAGCCTAGGCTCATTAAGAACCCATTAGATAGACCAATTGGGCCAACATTATTGGCTCAATGATGGCCCAAACATAGGTGGCTCCCGATCGAAAACATATTGTGTTAGAAATGCATGCTAGGTTTATTTATGTATGTCTTATTTATTTATTTATTCTATTATTTGGCTTGTATGGTGATGCGCGCTAGAATATTAGAATGTAAATAAGATAATTCATAATTGAAGCGGTGAGATCTCGAGAGAGTTTGCCTTAAACTTTCAAACCAGTAAATCCCCTCTTGAATGAAATATTAAGTCATATTGGGGTAAAATAAAATGAAGTATTTATATAAATCCAAGCCTTCCATCAATAGGGACTAGCGTACGTTGTCTACTTATTGATTAAGGTGATCCAGAGTCTGGCACCCGAGGCGAAGAAAGGGACAATACGTGAATTCTCTCGATTCTTGTTTTTAAATAAACTCGACAAGGGTGGGGACTGGTTGGGACGTATATAATCTACCGATAACCAGTTAGGGGGATTTCATGACCGGGCCCGTTGCTCATCGAGATTGATGGGTTAGACTTAATGAGTAGTACCACTCATGATGTAGCAGTGCTAGATGAGTGCGAAAATCGAGGCAAAATAGCTTGAAGGTTGTGTAGAGACACAATTGGCAATAAGTATGTCTTCCTAGGGAATTAGTTGTATGGCCACGAGTCATGGGTGCAATTAATGTCTGCTGGGACGTCAAGACCTACTAAGAAATAGGATTTCCCGAACAATTGAAGGGGTAATTATTTCGATAAAATAGTGGGAGAACTTTTACGATAAAAAGTCCAACCTTCGTAGATTATAAGTATTACTCATTAACTAGTCCTCTATATAATGTCTTCTCTTTAAAATAGATATTGAGATATCTATAATTATCCATTACACTATTTATCCTCGACTTATAAAATAAATGGATCAAAATATCGACTGGCGTAGAAACTTGAGGATTGTCCTCAATTCCGAAAGTCGGAATCATGTTCTTAATAACTAGCCTATGCCTGATGCACTTCCGAGATGAGTCTAAAAGGGGAACAAATCACCTGTATATTATGGGAATATTAATGATTGTTTCCTCCTATAAGGATGAGTCTCAAAAGTGGAACGAATCACCTATAGAGTATGAGAATCTTATTGATCATTTCCTCAAATAAGCATCAATATTGAACGAGCTATAGAAGCGACATAGGAGTATGTCTGAAGCTTCTACAACAAACCTCCACCTCAAAAGTTTGTTTTGAGGAGCAGTTTCGAATCGTTTGATTCGAGACCACTAAGGAGTTATTTTAAAACTCGAGAATAAGTGAAGGAACTAATGTCAAGGATCACTGTCCTTGTTTTATTAATCTGGTTGATAATTGGAACGATTAAATGTAGGGCTTGCAAGTGATCTTAACATTGACCTCCACCTAAATTCTCCTCCGTGCTCATTCAAACGATTCATGAGATACTCTGAACCTATTTGATAAGTTGATCACATTTCATGAATTAACCAAATTATTGGTAAAAGGCAAATAGGATGAACCTGTTATGATCGTTCACACTTCAAGGACTGCAAAGTCAAAGAAGGGTAAAAAGGAAGTTGGAAGTTGTGCCGTCCCTGATGTCATAAATGCGCCGCGTATATATAGGAACAGTAATGAGCTAGCTGGACCGTCCGTAGGAGAATACCTCTCGGCCAGCTGTGCAAAGCTGTAGGTCGGCCCCACAGTAATTTCGAGGAGAGAAGTAGATCGGAAAATAGGATCTTGTGCTATCAACGTGACCCGATCGGGAAGCTATGTTCTTCTGGTCGGAGAATATCTCCTGGTCGGAATCTAGGTCGATCCCGAGCAGAGGTATCTCCTAAGATGGCGTATACGAAATATCCCTCATCACTAACCTACAAAACAAAATAAAATTGTTTTAGGTACCCTTTATTGAGAGGGTCCTGTGTTGGGTATGCCCCGGTTGTCAAAACAACGAGAATGCGGAATTTAAAATTTTCCGAGGCATCCCATCAGTCCCATAAATCGATCTCCATATTATTTATGTGAAACAGGTTGAATCAAACAGTAACAGAAAACAAAGGGGGTGTTTTGCGAAATACCTCAAAACTTGTTTCGGCTTTTCTTGTTTGATTCACGATGCAGTGATCCAATTGTCTCACCTCCAGAATGTATCCACACCAGATGGATTGTAGCAACGTTTCCAAATCACAGGCTACGAACTAGATCTTGGAAACTTTTCAGTGAAGGAAGAGTTGGAACTGGATCCAGCTCATGAACCAGATCCAGATGAAGAAGAGAAGAAGATGAGGGCGGCGGCGGCACTGGCCTTTTGGCTAGGGCTGGTCGATTTTTCTCTTCAATTTTCAGCTATTGAAAATCTCTTGTGTTTTGATCACTTTTTATTATTGCTTCATTAGCTTATGGAAGAATTATGAAGAGAGATATTTATAAGAGAAGAGTCCTTCTCTTAATAGATATCCTTTTCCATGTACATCAATATCTCTTTTCCTTATCTCATTAGGAAATAAGATATACAAGTATATCTTATAGATTTTCCTTATCTCATTAGGAAACTAGATATACATGAATCTCTTCCTTCTTTCTTGTCCCACAAGAAACAAATTCTTCCAACTTTCCTTAGCCTCAAAAATCGCCCCTATGCCTTATTCATGTAAATCCGAAAATTTCATGATAAATCCTTCTTCCATTTAATTAATTAACTACTTTAATTAATCTCATAATTAATTAGATAATCCAATTAATTAATTAGACACTCTAATAAATTAATTAGGTATTCTAATTAATAATTCTTCTTCTTGAATTAACACTTTAATTCATTAACTTTGATTTCTTTGAATTAACACTTTAATTCATCAACTTTGATTTAACTTCCTTAAATCAACTATTTCCTTTTTGACTGTCACTGTCCAACTGTATTGTGTGTGACCCTCTGGGTTCACCATCAATTGGCAGCAGGCCCACGACTTTCGTGATTTAATTAATGAACAATTAAATGCTCCGATCAATTAAACACTTTTAATTGACCACTCCAAAATTAATTTCCCTTATTAATTTAGGAGTACCCACACTTCATGGTCGATGTCTAGCCACAAGCCCATGAAGCCCAACTTCAGGTGAATTGATCTTGTGAACCTCACCTCTTATAATTGCCATGTACATACGGTCCTTCTTTCGACTTATTTCCCGATTGAGACCTAGGGTGTGTGAATTGATCGGCACCTCTAATTATCTCAATTACTATACTTTCTAATTCAGGATAATAATTCCAGTGTGACTGCTAAATTTGGAAACTCCTTTCCAAATCCGTCACCGACTGCGGCCGCAGGTTCCTCGGAACATATTATCTAAGAACGTATAGGAAATTCTCCCACCTTATCAGGATGAGTCGATAGATCCTTTCTTAGTACTAACCACTCGCGTACACGACTATACGCACCCAACTTAGGCACATTAAGGTCAGGCTACGTGACCAGCACCTAAATCTAAATACGTACACCCATGCACCGAATTCGCCCTAGTACCTCAAGTCTAAGGACTAAATCGTACACTATTATAAGCCTTGAGAAACATCCCATCACCGATATGCGTCATGCGCTTCCACAATGGGTTTCTCTGTTCGGGTCGTTCGATGCGTTCGATCCCCTATCGAACCACCTAGTCATATGCACTGACATCAAATGTCTTGTTCATGAAACTCTACAAATTCACTCCATGTGAATCATGCATACTCGTACAAGTCTTAGCGATTCCTTCGATACCCCGTCTCGTTCGGAATCTATGACTTGGAACGTGTTTTAAGATCACGACCTTAGAGACTGTTTCATGATTGCACTCAGTACTGAAGTGAATCGTCCCATAGTCGAATGTGACCTTAGGATTTCATCCAATCGCTTAGATAAGTTCGCGAGAGATGAAGTTGGCCATTGTTTAATTTACGTACTATAAATAAACAGTCGTATATTTATTAATCCATAAGAAGGTAGTCCTCTTACAAGCTAATTAACATTGGCTTGCTGGGCACTATCCTATCAATCTCCCACTTGCCCTAAAGCCAATCACAACATTTCTAAGACCCATCTTATCAAGATGTCCTTCGAACTCTTTTGCGATAATGACTTTACTAGTGGATCTGCTAAGTTGTCTATTGAGATAACGTAACACTTTTACGTATCTCAAATATCTATGATTTATCTAATCATATGGTTTTGTGTTCAGATCTTTGGTGTGATCTCGATTCCCTTTCATTTAGCAATTGCCCTATTTTATCAGCAAAGATAACGATAGGCTTTTGCTATGCTAGGTATTACATCTAACCATTAGATGAATTTACTTATCCAAACACTTCCTTCTGCTGCATCCTATGCTGCGATATATATTCTGTTTGAGTTGGCAGTGGTAGACTATTGGGGTTTATTCCAATTTACCTCTGCTCCATCGAGACAGAATAAATCATCCACATCAGACTTGAAAGCTCGAATCATTAAATCCTTCGAGTTTCAATCCTCCACTACTACCGCAGACCAGCATTATATCCTTTAATTATCTTCGAGGATTGCTTTACGGCAGTCCAGTGTCCCTTACTGGTGTTTGACTAACAGTAGCTCGTGAAAATCACAGCATGTGTTAAGTCAGGTCTAGTACAAGACTTTGCATGCTACATGCAAACCAAATGCCTAAGCATAAGACCTTTTGAGACATCCTCTTCTTTCCTTATCAAATGTAGGGCACATTGAATAAGAAAGAGAGATTTTGTATCTCCTTGGAACTAATCCTTTCTTGGATTCTTCCATATTGAATTCATTCAATAATTAGTCTATGTACTTAGATTTGGAGAATTGCAACATCTACTTCGTTCTATCTCTATAGATACGTATTGCCAATACGTGAGATGTAATTCCCAAATCTTATCATGGAGAATTGCGTGAAAGACACGCTTTTGTCTGCGCTTGATATTCTGATATCGTCCTTGATAGTCAGAACGTCGTCATGTTTTGTTACGAACTTCACTATGCTCCCACTGATTCTTTTGCACAATTGGAATCTATATGCCTTTTGACGAAGTCAACAGTCTTGATCATCTTATCAAGTCGCATATTCCAAGTTTGGGATTGTGTTAAAAGTCATAGATTGACCTATGAATTTGAATAAAGATCTTCTCATCAATTTCCAATTGTGAGAGGCAGAATTCATATCCAATAGTCATATTTTAGTAGTCAAACCACTCTTCTATGGCTAATAATTTCGAAATGGATTTTGACGTTTGAAAAATGGAGCGAAGGTATCTTCATTAGTCTTCAAAAAGCTTTTGAAGAATAACCTTCCGCCATTAAGCGAGTCAAACAAGTTGAACCTTTCCATTTCGGATCTCATGGCCTCATGCCACATCCCTAAGTCTATGTCAAACATAGTTTCTTTGTAATCTTGGATCAATATCCAATTTATCAATTTCGTAAAATGGAATTTTGAGTTCCTTACGAATTTGATTTGAATTACGAAGTGTTTGTGCGTAATTTGGTTCAGTAGGTTAAGGATTTGCTCCCACTGTTTGTGGGGATGGGTCCAGATCTTGGACTTCATCAAGTTCCATGACATTCCCTATTTCCTTTGACGAAGAATTCATCAACAGAGGAACGGGTATTTGTGAGAAACGATTTACCTATTGTTTCTCATTGTCGCAGAACAGGTATCCAATGGATTTCGTTGGATATCCCACAAATTTGCGTGAATTGGATCTACCATCCAATTTGTCGTGCAAGGGTATTATGCCATATCGTATATGGTACGGTGGTGTAAGGACTTGCTTCGAAAGGTACCAACCTAAGTATCCTTTGAATAGTCAGGGGAGGCTATCCCCAAAAGTAAATAAGGAAGTTCAGCGAAGTCTTATCGTGAAATGAACTAAGTCTTAACAAAGTTCAATTCCTACTTAATTCGCTCCGTGAGAATCCTATTCTCGTTTAGATAATCGTGGAACTTATAGCTTATGTTTCGGCCAATTTGATTAGATCAAACGGTTTCAACATTATGCTCTTAATTACTTCATTTCCAAAACTTCTTTGAACATTTCAACAATTTTGGAACTGTACTTTCACAAAGTACTCATATGCTTTCGACGATTAAAAAAATCGTAAGTATACATGAAGTAACGTCCTTTTGAACTAACCTTTTTAGTTCTCCACGTTTGTCCCTATGGATTAAATCCACTCGGTTGATATGCTTAGAATGCCTAGCAAACTTTATTTTGGTCATTATTCCTTTGAGACAAGATTCGTAAGTTACGAGTTCATCTAAGTTCTGTGTTTCAAGAATCTCAAATGAAATCAATCTTTCGAATCCTTCTTTTGGAAATATGTCCAAAAATGTGCATTTCAAGTATGTGGGCGATTATCTTGTTGTTTTACCTTTCTCGATTTAGCATATAATTTACTTGAAGTTTTAATTTGTTTGTCATTGATTCATTTCTATGCTTTAAAGACATTCCATTCATAATGGTAAAGCATCAATATTTTGTACAAAGTAAAAGCTTTAAATAAATAATATTCCATTCATAATGGTAAAGCAATGCTGTCTTGTACAAAAAAATTCGAAAGAATACTCAAAAACAAATAAAACCAAAATTCATGCTAAGACGAAAAACTAAGTAAAACACTTTGCTAAAAAGTAAAGTCTAGATTCTTCTCGACCCAACTCCTGAAGCATTTTTTCCCTTATATATTGTTGCAACTCTTGCCTCCTCCTTCCAAGGAATGCCCTTCTTCCCAAGGGCAAGGGAATACCGTCATCACCTGCAAACACTTTACAGATATGAGGGTCTATGAGATGTCATACATCAAAAAGAAATAACTAGGTCATACCGTTGTTAATTCTCTTCAGGAATTTCTTTCCAGCAAGCATCCTTAGTTGCTTATCTTTCTTACACAAGGGGCAATCCTTTCCTTCACTCAGACCCAATCCCTGTAGATGGGCTTTCTCATATTTGTCCAACAACTTGCGCAAATCGTTTGTCTTAATCCCATCACATGGAATTTCCAAATGATGCACAAAATGAGAAAATGAGTCAGACAAGCCAGTGAGAATAATTTCTATCTCATCATTCTGATCCAAATCAGCGCCTAGCTTTTTGATTCGTTTCATCATCTTGATTAGGTAAGAACAATATTCTCTAACATTGTCGAACCCAACCATGCTTGTCTCGTAGAGTGAATAACTCATGATTTGTCCCAAAGTTTGTTCGTACATGATTGTGGATTTTGAATGGCTATATATAAACAATTTAAAAGACAACAATAAGCAGACAGGTTTAATAAAATACTTATAATTAACGAAAATTGGACTTTTTATCGAAAAAGTTCTCCCACTATTTTTATCGAAAACAATAACCCCTTATTTGTTCGGGAAATCCTATTTCCTAGTAGGTCTTGATGTCCCGGCAGACATTAACTGCACCCACGACTCGTGGCCATACAATTAATTCCCTAGGTAGGTATACTTTTACCAATTGTGTCCCTACACAACCTTCAAGCTATTTTGCCTCGGTTTTCACATTTATCTAGCACTGCTACATCATAAATGTTACTATTCGTTAAGTCTAACCCATTAATCACGATGAGCAACGGGCCCGGTCATGAAATCCCCGTAACTGGTTATCGGTCGATTATACATGTCCCGACCAGTCCCCACCCTTGTCAAGTTTTTAAGGAAAACAAGAATCAAGGAATTTTGCGTATTGTCCCTTTCTTCGCCTCGGGTGCCAGACTCTGGATCACCTTAATCGATAAGTAGACAACTCACGCTAGTTCCTATTAATGGAAGGCTTGGATTTATAAAACTTCCTTTTATAGTTAACCCAATATGACTTAATATTTATTCAAGAGGGGATTTTCGGTTTTGAAAGTTTGAAGAAACTCTCCTCGAGATCTCACCGCATTTAATTATGCTTTATCTTTTATTTACGATCTAATTACTAGCGCGCATCACATACAAGCCATATAAATCGTCAAATAAAAATAAAACATTCACACCTAGCATGCATGCTATCACAGTATGTTTTCGATCGGGAGCCCTCCTATGCGGGCCAGCATCGAGCCATGATGTTGGCCCAATGGGTCAATCTAATTGGGTTCTTAACGGACCTAGGCTATTACAGTAATAACCATGCATACATGGCCTTCATTCTTCTTGGGCCTTTCACCTTGCTTGTAATGGGCCTCCATCCTAAACTATTTAAAACAGTAAAGCCCTATTCTATTACAAAGGCTCAAAGTGGCCCAAAAACTTTAAGGCTCGCAGGCCCAATAAAAACAACACAATTAAAATTAAACCAATCACATCTACCCTAGGGTCAAGGCTCGGCGCGATCGAAAACCACGTAAACAGTTCACGTAGAGCAAGAAACAAGCAAACAACTTTCACATATTTCTTTTCTTCCTTATTTTAAAACTCCCTTTTAAAATAGTCCATGATCCTTACTTTAGTCTCTACTAATTATGATAAAATTAATTTTCGGATAAACAAAAAACACCTTTTATGCACAAATACTGATTCTGTTTTTCAACTTTTGAAAATTACAGTTTGGTCCCTTAACTTTCGAAAATTATATTTTTGACCCCTCAAATTTCGGGAATTAACAATTTAAACCCAAAAATTTTGACAGCTGCAAATCAGTCCAGAAAACAGGAACTTAAAGAATCTACCCAGAAATTTTCGTTAATTGCAAACAGACCCCTGAACTTTACGTAAATTACAAAACATCCCAGTTTTACGGAAATTGCAAAAACGACCCAGTTTTCAAAAAATCCAGAAAAATTACAATTTCAGTCCAGAAACATGCAGAGAACGAAATTTTTAATTTTGGTCCAGTTTTTCGTAAATCGCTATTTGCAAAAACAGTCCACTAATTTTCGGAAATTCAAAATCGGCCCAAACTAATTCATGCAATTTTATCCGAGCATACATAATATCATAACAAGCAAGAATCATCACACAGAACATAATTATCACAAATATCACATATTAAATTATGTTCAGGCCTTTTGTGGGGGGGGGGGGGGGGGGGGTGGGGGGGGGGTGGAAGGGAGGGGGGTGGGGTGGGGGGGTGGGTGGGGGGGGGGGGGGGGGGGGGGTGGGGGGGGGGGGGGGGGGGGCGTGGTGGGTGTGGGGGGTGGGGGGGCGGGGGGGGGTGGGGGGGGGGGGGGGGCGGGGGGGGGGGTGGGGGGGGGGTGGGGTGAGGGGGGGGGGGGCTGGGGGGGGGGGGGGGTGGGGGGGGGGGGGGGTGGGGGGGGGGGGGGGTGGGGGGGGGGGGGGGTGGGGGGGGGGGGGGGTGGGGGGGGGGGGGGGTGGGGGGGGGGGGGGGTGGGGGGGGGGGGGGGTGGGGGGGGGGGGGGGTGGGGGGGGGGGGGGGTGGGGGGGGGGGGGGGTGGGGGGGGGGGGGGGTGGGGGGGGGGGGGGGTGGGGGGGGGGGGGGGTGGGGGGGGGGGGGGGTGGGGGGGGGGGGGGGTGGGGGGGGGGGGGGGGGGGGGGGGGGGGGGTGGGCTTTACGGCAGTCCAGTGTCCCTTACTGGTGTTTGACTAACAGTAGCTCGTGAAAATCACAGCATGTGTTAAGTCAGGTCTAGTACAAGACTTTGCATGCTACATGCAAACCAAATGCCTAAGCATAAGACCTTTTGAGACATCCTCTTCTTTCCTTATCAAATGTAGGGCACATTGAATAAGAAAGAGAGATTTTGTATCTCCTTGGAACTAATCCTTTCTTGGATTCTTCCATATTGAATTCATTCAATAATTAGTCTATGTACTTAGATTTGGAGAATTGCAACATCTACTTCGTTCTATCTCTATAGATACGTATTGCCAATACGTGAGATGTAATTCCCAAATCTTATCATGGAGAATTGCGTGAAAGACACGCTTTTGTCTGCGCTTGATATTCTGATATCGTCCTTGATAGTCAGAACGTCGTCATGTTTTGTTACGAACTTCACTATGCTCCCACTGATTCTTTTGCACAATTGGAATCTATATGCCTTTTGACGAAGTCAACAGTCTTGATCATCTTATCAAGTCGCATATTCCAAGTTTGGGATTGTGTTAAAAGTCATAGATTGACCTATGAATTTGAATAAAGATCTTCTCATCAATTTCCAATTGTGAGAGGCAGAATTCATATCCAATAGTCATATTTTAGTAGTCAAACCACTCTTCTATGGCTAATAATTTCGAAATGGATTTTGACGTTTGAAAAATGGAGCGAAGGTATCTTCATTAGTCTTCAAAAAGCTTTTGAAGAATAACCTTCCGCCATTAAGCGAGTCAAACAAGTTGAACCTTTCCATTTCGGATCTCATGGCCTCATGCCACATCCCTAAGTCTATGTCAAACATAGTTTCTTTGTAATCTTGGATCAATATCCAATTTATCAATTTCGTAAAATGGAATTTTGAGTTCCTTACGAATTTGATTTGAATTACGAAGTGTTTGTGCGTAATTTGGTTCAGTAGGTTAAGGATTTGCTCCCACTGTTTGTGGGGATGGGTCCAGATCTTGGACTTCATCAAGTTCCATGACATTCCCTATTTCCTTTGACGAAGAATTCATCAACAGAGGAACGGGTATTTGTGAGAAACGATTTACCTATTGTTTCTCATTGTCGCAGAACAGGTATCCAATGGATTTCGTTGGATATCCCACAAATTTGCGTGAATTGGATCTACCATCCAATTTGTCGTGCAAGGGTATTATGCCATATCGTATATGGTACGGTGGTGTAAGGACTTGCTTCGAAAGGTACCAACCTAAGTATCCTTTGAATAGTCAGGGGAGGCTATCCCCAAAAGTAAATAAGGAAGTTCAGCGAAGTCTTATCGTGAAATGAACTAAGTCTTAACAAAGTTCAATTCCTACTTAATTCGCTCCGTGAGAATCCTATTCTCGTTTAGATAATCGTGGAACTTATAGCTTATGTTTCGGCCAATTTGATTAGATCAAACGGTTTCAACATTATGCTCTTAATTACTTCATTTCCAAAACTTCTTTGAACATTTCAACAATTTTGGAACTGTACTTTCACAAAGTACTCATATGCTTTCGACGATTAAAAAAATCGTAAGTATACATGAAGTAACGTCCTTTTGAACTAACCTTTTTAGTTCTCCACGTTTGTCCCTATGGATTAAATCCACTCGGTTGATATGCTTAGAATGCCTAGCAAACTTTATTTTGGTCATTATTCCTTTGAGACAAGATTCGTAAGTTACGAGTTCATCTAAGTTCTGTGTTTCAAGAATCTCAAATGAAATCAATCTTTCGAATCCTTCTTTTGGAAATATGTCCAAAAATGTGCATTTCAAGTATGTGGGCGATTATCTTGTTGTTTTACCTTTCTCGATTTAGCATATAATTTACTTGAAGTTTTAATTTGTTTGTCATTGATTCATTTCTATGCTTTAAAGACATTCCATTCATAATGGTAAAGCATCAATATTTTGTACAAAGTAAAAGCTTTAAATAAATAATATTCCATTCATAATGGTAAAGCAATGCTGTCTTGTACAAAAAAATTCGAAAGAATACTCAAAAACAAATAAAACCAAAATTCATGCTAAGACGAAAAACTAAGTAAAACACTTTGCTAAAAAGTAAAGTCTAGATTCTTCTCGACCCAACTCCTGAAGCATTTTTCCCTTATATATTGTTGCAACTCTTGCCTCCTCCTTCCAAGGAATGCCCTTCTTCCCAAGGGCAAGGGAATACCGTCATCACCTGCAAACACTTTACAGATATGAGGGTCTATGAGATGTCATACATCAAAAAGAAATAACTAGGTCATACCGTTGTTAATTCTCTTCAGGAATTTCTTTCCAGCAAGCATCCTTAGTTGCTTATCTTTCTTACACAAGGGGCAATCCTTTCCTTCACTCAGACCCAATCCCTGTAGATGGGCTTTCTCATATTTGTCCAACAACTTGCGCAAATCGTTTGTCTTAATCCCATCACATGGAATTTCCAAATGATGCACAAAATGAGAAAATGAGTCAGACAAGCCAGTGAGAATAATTTCTATCTCATCATTCTGATCCAAATCAGCGCCTAGCTTTTTGATTCGTTTCATCATCTTGATTAGGTAAGAACAATATTCTCTAACATTGTCGAACCCAACCATGCTTGTCTCGTAGAGTGAATAACTCATGATTTGTCCCAAAGTTTGTTCGTACATGATTGTGGATTTTGAATGGCTATATATAAACAATTTAAAAGACAACAATAAGCAGACAGGTTTAATAAAATACTTATAATTAACGAAAATTGGACTTTTTATCGAAAAAGTTCTCCCACTATTTTTATCGAAACAATAACCCCTTATTTGTTCGGGAAATCCTATTTCCTAGTAGGTCTTGATGTCCCGGCAGACATTAACTGCACCCACGACTCGTGGCCATACAATTAATTCCCTAGGTAGGTATACTTTTACCAATTGTGTCCCTACACAACCTTCAAGCTATTTTGCCTCGGTTTTCACATTTATCTAGCACTGCTACATCATAAATGTTACTATTCGTTAAGTCTAACCCATTAATCACGATGAGCAACGGGCCCGGTCATGAAATCCCCGTAACTGGTTATCGGTCGATATACATGTCCCGACCAGTCCCCACCCTTGTCAAGTTTTTAAGGAAAACAAGAATCAAGGAATTTTGCGTATTGTCCCTTTCTTCGCCTCGGGTGCCAGACTCTGGATCACCTTAATCGATAAGTAGACAACTCACGCTAGTTCCTATTAATGGAAGGCTTGGATTTATAAAACTTCCTTTTATAGTTAACCCAATATGACTTAATATTTATTCAAGAGGGGATTTTCGGTTTTGAAAGTTTGAAGAAACTCTCCTCGAGATCTCACCGCATTTAATTATGCTTTATCTTTTATTTACGATCTAATTACTAGCGCGCATCACATACAAGCCATATAAATCGTCAAATAAAAATAAAACATTCACACCTAGCATGCATGCTATCACAGTATGTTTTCGATCGGGAGCCTCCTATGCGGGCCAGCATCGAGCCATGATGTTGGCCCAATTGGTCAATCTAATTGGGTTCTTAATGGACCTAGGCTATTACAGTAATAACCATGCATACATGGCCTTCATTCCTTCTTGGGCCTTCACCTTGCTTGTAATGGGCCTCCATCCTAAACTATTTAAAACAGTAAAGCCCTATTCTATTACAAAGGCTCAAAGTGGCCCAAAAACTTTAAGGCTCGCAGGCCCAATAAAAACAACACAATTAAAATTAAACCAATCACATCTACCCTAGGGTCAAGGCTCGGCGCGATCGAAAACCACGTAAACAGTTCACGTAGAGCAAGAAACAAGCAAACAACTTTCACATATTTCTTTTCTTCCTTATTTTAAAACTCCCTTTTAAAATAGTCCATGATCCTTACTTTAGTCTCTACTAATTATGATAAAATTAATTTTCGGATAAACAAAAACACCTTTTATGCACAAATACAGATTCTGTTTTTCAACTTTTGAAAATTACAGTTTGGTCCCTTAACTTTCGAAAATTATATTTTTGACCCCTCAAATTTCGGGAATTAACAATTTAAACCCAAAAATTTTGACAGCTGCAAATCAGTCCAGAAAACAGGAACTTAAAGAATCTACCCAGAAATTTTCGTTAATTGCAAACAGACCCCTGAACTTTACGTAAATTACAAAACAACCCAGTTTTACGGAAATTGCAAAAACGACCCAGTTTTCAAAAAATCCAGAAAATTACAATTTCAGTCCAGAAACATGCAGAGAACGAAATTTTTAATTTTGGTCCAGTTTTTCGTAAATCGCTATTTGCAAAAACAGTCCACTAATTTTCGGAAATTCAAAATCGGCCCAAACTAATTCATGCAATTTTATCCGAGCATACATAATATCATAACAAGCAAGAATCATCACACAGAACATAATTATCACAAATATCACATATTAAATTATGTTCAGGCCTTTTTCACATAATAATAATGGAGTTGGCTCTGATACCACTGTTGGGTATGCCCCGGTTGTCAAAACAACGAGAGTGCGGAATTTAAAATTTTCCGAGGCATCCCATCAGTCCCATAAATCGATCTCCATATTATTTATGTGAAACAGGTTGAATCAAACAGTAACAGAAAACAAAGGGGGTGTTTTGCGAAATACCTCAAAACTTGTTTCGGCTTTTCTTGTTTGATTCACGATGCAGTGATCCAATTGTCTCACCTCCAGAATGTATCCACACCAGATGGATTGTAGCAACGTTTCCAAATCACAGGCTACGAACTAGATCTTGGAAACTTGTCAGTGAAGGAAGAGTTGGAACTGGATCCAGCTCATGAACCAGATCCAGATGAAGAAGAGAAGAAGATGAGGGCGGCGGCGGCACTGGCCTTTTGGCTAGGGCTGGTCGATTTTTCTCTTCAATTTTCAGCTATTGAAAATCTCTTGTGTTTTGATCACTTTTTATTATTGCTTCATTAGCTTATGGAAGAATTATGAAGAGAGATATTTATAAGAGAAGAGTCCTTCTCTTAATAGATACCCTTTTCCATGTACATCAATATCTCTTTTCCTTATCTCATTAGGAAATAAGATATACAAGTATATCTTATAGATTTTCCTTATCTCATTAGGAAACTAGATATACATGAATCTCTTCCTTCTTTCTTGTCCCACAAGAAACAAATTCTTCCAACATTCCTTAGCCTCAAAAATCGCCCCTATGCCTTATTCATGTAAATCCGAAAATTTCATGATAAATCCTTCTTCCATTTAATTAATTAACTACTTTAATTAATCTCATAATTAATTAGATAATCCAATTAATTAATTAGACACTCTAATAAATTAATTAGGTATTCTAATTAATAATTCTTCTTCTTGAATTAACACTTTAATTCATTAACTTTGATTTCTTTGAATTAACACTTTAATTCATCAACTTTGATTTAACTTCCTTAAATCAACTATTTCCTTTTTGACTGTCACTGTCCAACTGTATTGTGTGTGACCCTCTGGGTTCACCATCAATTGGCAGCAGGCCCACGACTTTCGTGATTTAATTAATGAACAATTAAATGCTCCGATCAATTAAACACTTTTAATTGACCACTCCAAAATTAATTTCCCTTATTAATTTAGGAGTACCCACACTTCATGGTCGATGTCTAGCCACAAGCCCATGAAGCCCAACTTCAGGTGAATTGATCTTGTGAACCTCACCTCTTATAATTGCCATGTACATACGGTCCTTCTTTCGACTTATTTCCCGATTGAGACCTAGGGTGTGTGAATTGATCGGCACCTCTAATTATCTCAATTACTATACTTTCTAATTCAGGATAATAATTCCAGTGTGACTGCTAAATTTGGAAACTCCTTTCCAAATCCGTCACCGACTGCGGCCGCAGGTTCCTCGGAACATATTATCTAAGAACGTATAGGAAATTCTCCCACCTTATCAGGATGAGTCGATAGATCCTTTCTTAGTACTAACCACTCGCGTACACGACTATACGCACCCAACTTAGGCACATTAAGGTCAGGCTACGTGACCAGCACCTAAATCTAAATACGTACACCCATGCACCGAATTCGCCCTAGTACCTCAAGTCTAAGGACTAAATCGTACACTATTATAAGCCTTGAGAAACATCCCATCATCGATATGCGTCATGCGCTTCCACAATGGGTTTCTCTGTTCGGGTCGTTCGATGCGTTCGATCCCCTATCGAACCACCTAGTCATATGCACTGACATCAAATGTCTTGTTCATGAAACTCTACAAATTCACTCCATGTGAATCATGCATACTCGTACAAGTCTTAGCGATTCCTTCGATACCCCGTCTCGTTCGGAATCTATGACTTGGAACGTGTTTTAAGATCACGACCTTAGAGACTGTTTCATGATTGCACTCAGTACTGAAGTGAATCGTCCCATAGTCGAATGTGACCTTAGGATTTCATCCAATCGCTTAGATAAGTTCGCGAGAGATGAAGTTGGCCATTGTTTAATTTACGTACTATAAATAAACAGTCGTATATTTATTAATCCATAAGAAGGTAGTCCTCTTACAAGCTAATTAACATTGGCTTGCTGGGCACTATCCTATCATCCTGGCGGATTAGTATCACCTTTGACAACCCAAGATTTGGAAACCTTAGGCTTCTTAGGTTCAGTAGAGTTTGGTGGTTATATCTTTACTCTTGAATCATCATAAGTTTCAGTATGCATATGTTTATGATAATTATTATGATGAGAGTAATGCTCATAAGCAGGGTACGGTGCATGATTAGTAGGATAAGCATGCATCGGATGATGAGCAAGATAAGCAGCATAGTAAGGTAGATAATGAGGTGCAGCATAATATGATGAGTAAGCAGGGTTGCACATAATAAGACTCATTTCCATACCAAGCATCATCATTTCAATAATTTCTTTGCTTCTTTGGTTTAGTTCTTACTTGCTCTTTAACAGACGACTTAGATTTACTAGTCTGATTAGTTTTGCTCTTATCATCAAACTTCTTAGGACTACACTGCTGTTTAGCTTTACTGGTCTGTTTTTCAATTTTAGGCTATTTACACTTTTTAGCCTTTGGAGATTTCTTCTCATTTTTCTCTATTTCTAGTGAAGTAGATTTAGCAGTCTGAACATACAAGATAACATTACTGTTATCAGCAGATATGAATTTTTCAGTTCGGTTCAGTTCTAAATTTTCTTTTACTAAAGGTGTTCCCTGTTCATTTGATGTGTTTACGGATGTAACAGATGACTTGTCATGAGTAGATATGATCTTTTCTAGTTCCATGATTTTTCCTTTATAAACTTCACATTCTGCTTTTAGAGATTCGTACTCCTACTCAAGCTTTTTATACTTAGGTGATTCTTGCGGTTTTTCACCGTTAAGTTTCAGTAGAGAATTTTGCTTTTTCAGCACAGTCATCTCTTCCTTAAGCTTTGCAAGTTCATTAACAACGTTTGTGTTGTTTTTCATCATTTGCTCAAATGAAGTAAATAGCTCATTTTTATTTTCAGAGATATTTACCTCATTGTCAGAAACCTCTGATTCTTTGGCCATAAGACAGAGCAGTCCAAGTGTCTCTTCTTCAGCAGAGTCATCATTTGATGTCCCCGATTCTAAATTAGATGAGTAGATGGCTGCTATCTTTTCAGCTTCAGCCAACGATACTTTGCTCTTCTGATGTCTCCTCTCTTTTCTAGCTTTCTTTTTCCTCCTCAATATACTTCTCAGCTTTAGGATATGGGCAGTCCTTAATGAACTGTCCCAATTTCCTGCAATTGTAGCACATTAGTTTGGATTTAAAATCATCCTTACTATTATATGAAGTAGAGGCAGGGTTAGAAGTAGAAGCATTGTTATATTTGTTCTTCATCTTTCTTTTGTAGAACTTTTTGAACCCATTTAGTAACAACGCAACATCGCTAGCAGTATACTCCTTTTTATTGAGCTGCATGGTCTCATCAGATGAGTCCATTTCTTTTGTTTTTCCGGCTGATCTTCTTGGTCTTTCTGCAGCAACTAGGGCAGCAGTGGGGTTTGAAGTAGAGGTCTCTTCTATTCCCATTCTTGGCAGTTTATACTCGTACGCCTTGAGTACCGAAAACAGCTCTGTAAGAGAGATCTTCCCCAGATCCCTTGATTCTTCCATTGCTGTGATCTTCATGTTGAACTTGGGAAGTAGCGCCTTTAACACTTTGACAATGATCTCTTTATTTGTAAAGGTCTTTTCCAACTTTAACACATCATTCAACGTCCTCGTAAACCTTGTATCCATTTGGTCAATGGTTTCTTCGGACTTCATTTTGAAGTTTTCCAACTTCTCAAGGGTTATGCTCAGATTGTGTTCTTTGATGGCATCATTCCCTTCACTCATATCACGAATCTTGTCCCACATCTCTTTTGATGTTTTACAGTGTTTGACCTTGTCAATCTGTCATTATCCAGGGCTTTAGTCATGATGAAAATTCCGACTTTGTCAAGATTATTCAGCTTAATCTCTTCAGCTGTCATCTCTTCAATGTCCTTTTCAACAACCACATCTTGGTCATTGACTTTGATTGTCTTGGTGATTTTGATTGGACCTTTTGTTATGCACCTTGTAACGCCACAAAAATTTCGGACCCTTTTGATTGGATTTTTAACCCAATTTTATGTGCCACATTTTATTTTTGAAGTTAAGCATTATTTGAACTAAAATATACAATTTAATTAAATCTTATGTTCTTTTGAACTTTGAAATAATCCAAAATATAAAAGTTACTTTAAAATTAGATTAAGACCTTTTTGAAATTTTTCGGGTTTGGATGCTCAAAAATTTTATTTTAAGGGGTAAAATGTAAGTTTTTAAAACTTTAGGGGGCAAAGTGCAATTTCGCCCTAGAATCTTGTAGGCTGCTAAAGTGAAATAATTTTATGTCCTAGGACAGCCTAAGGGCTGCTAAGGCATGCCCTTGGGTGGAGTAAACTCCACCACCCAAGAAAGACATGCATTGGTGGAATTGGTGAGTAATTATAATCACCTCTTCCATATATTGTGTGTATATGTATCTATACAGTAAAAAATCTGATTTCATAGTCCATTAAATATCTCCCTCAAACCCACTTTATCTCTTTTACAACTTAAAATACTTAGATATAGAGAGGGAAAGAGAAAACACATTTAGAAAGAGGATTTTCGGATATACACAGCACAGCCTCGGATTTTCGCTCATTAAATCTTCGTACACCGTTGGATCATGCCCGAATTTTGCGTAAAGGTCCTACACACATGGGGCTACATATTGACCGTTCGGATCGTCTTTTGGATCTTCTGGAGTGAATCGGCAGTTGTCAGAAATTGGTGGAAAGTAAGGATTTGAGGGCTTTTGTTATGAACCACCACCGGAGCCGCCACCACTGCCACCGGAGCCGCCACCACCACCTTCGGAGGTCTGAAAATGAAGATAGCTTCATCCTCTTCGTTGCTTTGGGTAAAAATTCGTCTATGCATGTGTTCTTTAATCATTGTGATTTTACTTTCTTAAGATGTTTAGTTTATCTGTGTAGCTTTTGTCATAAGTTGTTGAGTTCATATTTAATATTAGATATTTAATGTGACTTGCTTTGGTTTTGTTTAAATATTTCTTATATGTTTGGATCTTGATTTATTTTTGTAAAAAGGTTATTGTTCATAATTTTCGAAACTTTGGGGGTATTTTTGAAAGATTTTAAAAGTTGAAGGGTTAGGGATGCGAAAATTTTGGGAGTATAATGGACTGAAAATCTCTATTTTTGTTTGATATTTGGTATGAGTTTACTTAAAAATGATTAGTTTTAAAGTTGCTCCCAGTTTATTTGCAAAAAGGGAGTTTTTGAAACTTTTGGGGTTATTTTGATAAGTCTGAAAATAAGGGGGGTAAAGGCGCTGTTTTGTTGTTGTTTTTACATAGTTACTTTTACAAACTTTTGATTAATTGATTTGATGTAGTGCTTTGTTCACTTTTGTTTTAAGATTGAAATTTGTAAATTTTACCGAAGAAAATTTATGATTAAAGAACTTTTTGTATCTCATTGTTAGTTGGTGAAAAATTATTAAAACTTACTTTTAATCTCATTTTTATAGTGAAATTATGCTTAATTATTTTTAAATATTGCTTAGATGCTTTGACCTTGAATTATTTTTCAAGAAAGTTGATTTTCTTAAGTTTTCAAAACTATAAGGGTATTTTTGAAAATTTTTAAACTTGTGGGATTTTTAAAGCTTTGATTTTTGAAGTAACAAGATACTTAATACTCTGTTTTTATTTGATTTTCGATATGGGTTTAGTTAAAAATTATTTGATTTAAAGTTTGTTCCAAATTTTTGCAAAAATGGATGTTTTCAAAAGTTTAGGGGCTGTTTTGTAAATCTGGAAAATGAAGGGAAAAATTTGTTGTTTTGAAATAATTACTCTTAAGTGGAGTTGAAGTCGTAAGTTCTAAGTTCTTGTGTGCGATGTGTTAGTTTAGCAAATCCTTTGTAGGATTTTCATTAGTTATGTTTAAGTAAGGTTGTTAGATAAATTCTAAGTCGTATACGTACTTGCTCAGGTTTCGGATACGCTTCATTTTTGGAGTTTTAGTCGCTATACTAAGCGACAAAGGTGAGCGTTGTGTGTTGAATTTGTATGTCGGTCCGATGTGCTAGTAGATCTAGTCAAACATTTACTTATGCTCTTAATAATCAAAGCATGTGTTATATTATAATTTCTATTGCATGTTGTTACAAAGAGATTGGACTTGTTACGTCGACATTACTCGCATGAAATCCTTAGTATATCAACATAATAATCCAATGCATGCTACATCCAAATCTACTAGTTGCGAATATATTTTACTAAATTATCATGATACCCAAAATTTGCATTTGATAAGTTGTTAAATGTTGATAATATGTTTGATATGTTATGTTTTCGTCTGTTTCCGATTTTGCGTTTCCGTTTGTTTTCGATTTTGTGTGGGCCCCTTTTGATTGGTATATGGACCCGATGGCAACCTGGCCGGCAAGGGCCGGCAGGATTGTCACGGTTACCCGTAGGCCTGGCCTTACAATCCAAGTGGGGAGGAACACTTGGGGAGTAAGGACGAACTTTGGCAAAGACATGTCGATGCACTTCAGATAGTAAGGTCGCTCCTTACTTGGTGTGTTTGGATGGACATCAGACAGAGGATGGAGAGTAAGTGGAGGACGACATCATCAATTCTTGGTTATGTGAATTCCGTGTTTCTTCCGTCTTGAATATATGCTTAATTTGCTTGATAACTTGTTCACGTTATATAATATGTTGCATACACGCATTACCATGCAAATTTCGCACACAGCCTCACTAAGTTGGACGATCAACTTATGCGTTCCATGTTTCATTCTTTTCAATTTCAGGTGTTCTGGAATATAATAGTCGGGTTGCGGTTAGGTCATCACGGTTGCGGTCCCACCCTAGTATTTGGGAGAGTACTTATATTTTGTTATCGATTTAGGTTCTTTCTCGATTTTGTTTAAAACCTTGCTTAGAATATTTGAATAGTTAAAGTTGATTTATATTTTCATAAAAAGGACAAGCTTTTCATAAAATTACTTAATTATCTCTCTCGGTTGATTTTGTTCAAATTTTTTTTGATATGTTATGATTAAATGCTTCCGCTTTAAACCTCTGCTATGGAAATTGATTTTTCTTTTCCGTCAAAACTTAGTAATTTAAATTGTTCTTATTTTGTTTCAAACCGCTTCCGCTTTAAAACTTTTGATTTATCGTTTCTGTTTAAAAAAAAAAAAAGTTTCGATATTTTAACTCTTTTTCGAAATAATAATAATTTTTCGACTGTTATCCGATGGACCCGCGGAGCCGGGCCGTCACACACCTGTACATGTTATCATTATAAGCAACAAGGAAAATTTCCATACGAATTTTCTAGTCCTCAAAACTCATTCCACCAATGTGGGGTACATGGATGATACAATCCATTTTTCAAAAGGTTTTTTTTTTCAAAATATGCTCTTTTGAAAACTTTTGAAAAACACACTAGGATCAAGCTCGTTGATCAGGCAAATGATTCTAATGAACCACCTGCTCCGATACCACTTGTTGGTCCCAAGTGGCCAGATGAGGTCTAGGGGGGAGGGGGTGAATAGACCTCTGAAAACTTTCAAAAAATTCTCTAACTTTTCTTATCAGCAGAGTAAGCTGATCAAGAACTCGTGAGACTACTTCACTGATTGCGCACTTAGCTTAATCAGTAGAGTTGACTACTCGTCTGATTTAACTTATCTGATTAAAATATAATCAGAGTTTGAAATACTTGTTTGCAGCTGATGGGGGCTATTTTACACTTATGACTGGATCGAACCTTTCGAGCTAGGTCAGATCGATCCGACCCACACAACTGGTCAAGTTTCCTCGAAAGATCCGAGATCGGCTCGATCTGCCTTTCACATCTAATCGACCTGAAGACAGACTCCGAAGGTTTTATGGGCCAAGCGGGATTCCTAGATACGTTAGGATACTAATAGAATTAGGATTATATGTTTGTTATAAGTAGCGGATCTTTCATTGTATTAAGGGTTAGACTATGATTTTCTCCATTGATAATAAGAATTCTGTTCTTCTTCTCCATTAATTAATTACTTACATTATTTCGTACAATTCCTGACTTGCATCATCCTGAGTACTTTAACCAAGCCCTAAATATATTACTCTTATAGTTATTATTATTGATATTACCACACACACGAAATTCGGTAAAATCAGTTGGTGCCAACCGAGTGGCAGGTTAATTACTCGAACGAAAATATGGTCAATCTAAGGAAAAGTACGCGCAACGCCGGAAAAAAAGCACGATTTCTCAGCCTCCCCGTACTATTGAGGATTTACCTCAAAATTCTCAGAGAATTAATGGCAGTAATCAGCAGCCTCCAGCCGAAAGATAGGAACCAGATCGTATTGAGACTCACATTACGGGGAACGCAGTTAACGAACAAAACGTAGGAGGGCAACAGATCCCTAGTCGGAGTAGAGCACTAAACTCACCTGCTCGATCCATCCCCCTCCCCTACCAACTGATCAGGAAAGATTGAAGCAAATCGCTCAACTCATAAGGGCAAATTCTGCAAGCATCGGCGCAGAAAATGGCTGGTCCTGTGGCGGCTGCGGTTTAGCCCCCAAGAGGGCTTAATACTAATAAGGTACCTCGAGGGGAAGCGGATCAAGTTTCTGTTCAAGTAGAGAGCCTCGACGTTGATCAGCGATCTAAAATTTCTCCACCAGTCAATTATGGGAGACCCCCTGGTCGAAGAATCAATCAGGCAAGAATTGATGCTCGTCCTGAACCACATCAGTCTAAGGAAAGAACTGTTATTCCAATCGATGACGATGTGATACCCCCAATCGTTAATTGTCGAACTACGAGAAGATTCTCGGAAAGAGATATCGAGAGGATGGTGGAGGAACGAGTGGAACAGAAGCTGTTAGCTGCAAGACAGCCCTGGCCCGCTCCAGAGGCGTACAAGATAGCATTGCGACCTGTTCCCCTTTTTGCCTGGAAATTAAATAAGCATGGACCTCAGGTCAATTACCTGGTCGGCTCCCCCGATATGACGGGACAGGTGATCCATGTGATTATATATTCAGCTTTACGAATATTATGAATTTGTATGCACACTCAGACGAATACACGGCCAAGTTGATGGTCATAACGTTCGAAGGATTGGCATTAGATTGGTTCCGAAAACAACCACCTAACTCAATATTCAGCTTCAGAGAGCTATGTAACAAACTAGAGCAACAATTTGCGAGCCAAAAAAGACAAAAACTCCCTATGAGTTTACCTAGGGACAATTCCCTAACAGGAAAGAGAATCTTTAAGAAACTGGTTGGCGAGGTTCAATGTTGAGTTACTAAAGATCGATTCTCCGAATATCAACTATATAATATCAATCTTATTCGACCTTACAAAAAACAGACAATTTGGCAATGCACTAAGTCGGAAACAACCTCGGACTTTCGTAGAAATTATGTCTTTCAAAGATTGGAGTATAGTGGAAGCAACTCTGAGAAAAGACCTAATGTCTACCTCAGACCCGAACTCCAGAGAGGAATATCAGAGATCGAATCGATTATGTGGAGTATACCAAATTAAATGCTCCCAGAGAGGATATATTGGTTATACTGGAGAGAAACAACTGGATTCCTCCGACGAAAAGAATTACACAAGCTAAGCCCGGCACAAAAAACTATAATCTCTACTGTAGATATCATCGAGCACACGGTCATAGGACCAAGGATTATTATCACTTGAAGCAGGAGATCGAAATATTGATACAGGAAGGTAAGCTAAATGAATTCGTGGAGAAGACGGATCAAAGGAGACAAAGGACACGTAGTGGCAGAAGGAGGAATGAACATAGAAGTCCACCCAGACGATCTCCAGTTAGTAATGCACCTCATAGAGATGACACCGACAACGATCACATAAATGGAACCATAAATGTGATCTCTGGTGGTCCAGCTAGGGGGATAGTCGTAATGCGAGGCGAAGAACGGTTCGATCTCTAGAAAAGGAAGTACTGACCCCTAAAGAAGTATGGGCACTCGAGAATAAGTGTTCCGAGAAACAAACAATCAGTTTCGATGAGAGTGAAGTTCCAAAAAATTTCAATTGGGACATCAATGAAGACCACCCTGATTTTCCTATGGTAGTCTCACTTAAAAATTCTGACTTCAATGTCAAGAGAATTCTCATCGATAATGGCAGCTCGGCTAACATAATCGCCATTGAAGCTTTGAACCAAATGAATTTAGGAAAATTAGTGTTGGATGAAGATGAAGACTTTGAAGTGAAGGGAGGTTTTGATGATTTCCAAAAGTCATCAGCTAAGTATGGAAACTTAGTATAAACCTTGGAAGATATTTGACCAAGGAATAATTATTTCAGACTAGTCAAATATGGTCCATAAGACTACTGATCTGTTGCTGAAGAAGGAATCAGACTGGTGAACTATCAGCCGACTCAAATCAGATTAGTTCAAGTTTGGGATCAGCCAAGTATACATCAGACGAGTGACTTCGATCAGCAGAGTGGAAGTGGATCAGAAGTTATTGCAACGGTAATAAATGCACTTGGAGTAATAAATGCTGAAGAGGAAGGGTATTTATGACAAATGATTGAAGAGGAACCTCGTATCAGCTTGGTGCATTTAATGCGATGCGACAGAAAGTACAGCATAGTGTACAGTGTTCAGTCGCAGCAGCCGTTTCTGCAGAAAAGGACCAGTACTCGAGGATTTGACAACTGTCGATCTCTCAACGGGCAGATTTTCAAATCTCAAGTATAAATAGTTCAGTTCGTGAGTTGAAGAAGAATATACAACACATTTGAGAGCAAAAATCTGAAGCAGAATTCTTCTAAGTCTCAAATCAGCCGAGTCATTTGTTGACGAAGCAGAATAGAGAGAAAACATAAAATACTTATAAATATGAGTGATTTTGTTTGAATCGTGTTGTGAGAAGTAGATATCCATCTAAGTGAGTGATATTACTTCAGAGAGTAGGAGTTTCTTTGTGATTTCCTATTGCGCACTTGTGGCCTTTTCATTTGTTGATTGGCGCAAGCATTGTATACTGTAATCTGTGTGACTATAGTATAACTCAAGATCTAAGTGACTTCGAAGACTGGACTAAAGGATTTCTATCCATATAACCACTATAAAAATCCTTTGTGTTTTTACTTGCATAATTTTCTGCATATTTGAAAGAGCATATTTAAAACACGAAAAGGTTAACTGTTGAAAAGTTTTAAAAAGGTGTTTATAAAACTGGGGATAAAACTTTTTCTAAGTTAAGAAAACTACTTGTGAAAAGCACTAGAAAAATCCGCTGCAAGTTAGTCATTTTAAAACTCTGATTTTGATAAAATCAGCTGAATGAAATCATAAGAGTGGTCAACTCTGCTGTTCAAAGCTTTGTGCGAGATCAGCATAGTCAACTTACGATTACTGATCAGCTTAGTATGCTGACAGAAAAGTTAGAGAATTTTAAAAGATAAATTTTTAAGAGGTCTATTCACCCCCCCCCCCCCTCTAGACCTCATCTGACCACTTGGGACCAACAAGTGGTATCAGAGCAGGTGGTTCATCTGAATCATTTGCCTGATCAACGAGCTTGATGCTAGAGTGTTTTTCAAAGGTTTTCAAAAGTTTTCAAAAAAGCATCTTTTTGAAAAACAAAAACTTTTTGAAAAATGGATTGTATCAGCCTTGTTCCCCACATAGGCGGTATGAGCTTTGAGGACTGAAAAATACGCATGGAAATTTTCCTTGTTGCCTACAATGATAATATGTACAGATGCATAACTCAAGGTCCGATAAGAGTTACCAAAACAATCAAAGTTGATGGCCAAGACAAAGTCGTTGAAAAAGACGTTGAAGAGATGACACCTGATGAAATCAAGCTGAATAATCTTGACAAGGTTGGAATCTTTATCATGACCAAGGCCCTGGACAATGAAAGATTTGACAAGGTCAAACATTGCAAAACATCTAAGGAGATGTGGGACAAAGTCCGTGACATGAGCGAAGGGAACGACTCCATTAAAGAACACAATCTAAGTGTTGCCCTGGAGAAGTTTGAGAACTTCAAGATGAAACCTGGAGAAACCATTGACCAGATGGATTCAAGGTTTACAAAGGTGTTGAACAATGTTCTAAAGTTGGGAAAGACGTTTACTGATAAGGAGATCACCTTCAAAATCTTAAAGGCACTGCCACCCAAGTTCAACATGAAGATCACAGCGATGGAAGAATCAAGGGATCTGGGGAAGATCTCACTGACGGAGCTGTTTTCTGTACTCAAGGCACACGAGTATAAAATGCCAAGGATGGGAATAGAAGAGACCTCAACTTCTGGCCCCATTGATGCACTGGTCGCTGCAGAAAGATCAAAAAGATCAGCCGGGAAAACTAGAGAAGTGGACTCATCTGATGAGACCACAGTGCTCAACAAGAAGGAGTACACTGCTGACGATGTTGCTTTGTTATTGAACGGGTTCAAAAAGTTCTATAAAAGAAAAATGAAGAACAAATATAACAATGCTTCTACTTCTGAACCTACCTCTAATTCTCATGATATTAAGGATGATTATAATCCAAAATGATGTGCTATAATTGCAGGAAATTGGGACATTTCATCAAGGACTGCACATATCCTAAAGCTGAGAAGTATACTGAGGAGGAAAAGAAATAAAGGAAAGAGAGAAGTGAAAAGAGATACCAGAAAAGCAAAGTGTTGTTGGCTGAAGCTGAAAAGATGGCAGCCATCTATTCATCTAATTCAGAATCAGGCACGTCGAGTGATGACTCTATTTTTGAAGAAACACCTGCACTGCTCTATCTCATGGCCAAGGAATCTGATGATTCTGACAATGAGGTAATACTCTCTGAAAGTGAACTTGAGCTATTTAGTTCATTTGAACAAATGATGAACAACAAGGCAGATGTTGTTAATGAATTTGCTAAGCTTAAGGACGAAATGATTCTAATGAAAAAGCAAAATGCTAAACTGAAACGTAGTGTTGAAAAACCCGACGAATCAGCTATGTATAAAAAGCTTTCACATGAATGTGAATCTCTGAGAGCAGAATGTGAAGTTTACAAGGGACAAATCAAGGAACTTGAAGCAATAATATCTTTACATAATAAGTCGTCTGTTCCTAAGTCGTCTGTGTTGTCAATAGATAAATCCAATGAACAGAGTGCACCCTTAGTAAAAGAAAATTTAGAACTGAACAGAACTGAGAAATTTATATCTGCTGATAACAGTAATGTTATCTTGTACGTTCAGACTGCTAAATCTACTTCACTAAAAATTGAGAAAAAGGAGAAGAGTCCTCCTAAAGCTAAAAAGGGTAAAAAGCCTGAAAATGAAAAACAGACTGGTAAAACCAAACAACAGAGTAGTCCTAAGAAGTCTGCTGATAAGAGTAAAACCAATCAGACTAGTAAAGCTAAGTCGTCTGTTAAAGAGCAAGTAAAGAGCAGACCTAAGAAGCAAAGAAGTTATAACAATAATGCTTGGTATGGAAATGAGTCTTACTATGTGCAACCTACTTACTCACCTTATTATGCTGCACCTCATTATCCACCTTATTATTCTGCATATCCTGCTCATCAACCAATGCATGCTTACCCTGCTTATCATGCATCTTATCCTGCTTATGAGCCTTATCCTCATCATAATGATTATCAACATAACATGCCTGCTGATTATGATGAAAATGAAGTTGCTCATGCTCCTGCTAAAACTCTAAAGCCTAAGAAGCCTAAGACTTCAACATCTTGGGTTGTCAAAGGTGACACTAATCCACCAGGACCCTCTCAATAAAGGGTATCTAAAACAATTTTATTTTGTTTTGTAGGTTAGGATTAGGAGTAGGAGTAAAGTAGTGAAGAAATGGTACTTGGACAGTGGATGTTCAAGGCACATGTGTGGAGACATACATGAACTGGCAGATGCTGTTGCTGTGAATGGTCCAAGAGTTACTTTTGGAGACAGCAAAGAAGGCAAGGTTGTTGCTGTTGGAAAGCTTATCAAAGGAAACATAGAGATATCTGACATCTCTTATGTTAATGGCCTGAAGTACAATCTGCTGAGCATAAGTCAATTTTGTGACAAGGGATTTTCTGTAATGTTTTCATCAGATAAGTGCTATGTCGAACAAGTTGGAACAAAGAAGGTTATTTTATCTGGAAGAAGACAGGGAAATATCTATGTAGTCGACTGGAATTCTGTGGACAAGAATTCTAATGTTTGTTTGATGGCTTCTGATGAGGGGTATTTCGCATACGCCACTTTAGGAAATACCTTCTGCTCGAAGTCAGCCTCGATCCCGATCAGAATGGTATTCTCCGACCTGAAGAACATGGTTTTCCGATCAAGCCAGACTGATAGCTCCAGATCAAGTACTCGTCTGCTCGGAATTACTGTGGGACCGACCTACAGCTTTACACAGCTGGCCGAGAGCTATTCTCCTACGGATGGTCTAGCTAGCCCATTACTGTTCCTATAAATACGCGGCGCATTTATGACATCAGGGACGGCACAACTTCCAAGATATTCCTTCTGCTCGGACCTACTGTTCGGATTAGGAACTAGCTTGTAACCTCTTTGTATTGGTCTTTTTAGTAGTACGACATCCCGTAGTGCTCGGGTAGACCCGTTTTGTAATTTGTATTCGAACACCGATATTAATATACTGTTTTTAGTTGCTCGATTCGTACATTGATATACTCTACTTTCCTTATTGAACTCGTACGAAAAACGGTATAATCAATTGGCGCCCACCGTGGGGCCTACTCGGGTGTTAGATCGAAATATGCCTACTACTAGGAGGTACACGTACAATCGAGGTGAGCCTTCACAAGCTGTGGGAGCGCAGAGCTCAGTAAACAATGAACCAAGTAACCAATCCCGAGCGGCCCACCAATCTGAGGTGCTGCCGCTCGAACCACCGAATGATATGCCTATTCATACGACGGTGGCAGATTTACGTTCCATTATCGGAACCATGTGTAGAGAATTCTTAAACACGGAGAGAGCAGATCGTGAAACTCTTCCAGGTCAGCAGCCTCCAGTCGATCAACCTGCTGCTCGGGGTCCGGTTTCCGACAGACCAAGGGAAGGAAGTGTTCGTCGATCTGCTCTGGGCGCACCATCTGATGTAAGACCCAACCCACCGCGAGCTAGAACCGTTGTCCGATCGGGGCAACCTTCTAGGAATGTGCAAAATTTAGAAGATTCGGTGGTCGGGGAAAGTCAACCCAAAGCTGTGGAGAAATCTAGAAAGCCAGCCTACAGAAAGGTGACCGAGGCTGACCTGGAAAAGATTGTTCAAGAAAGAGTTACTAAGGAATTGGAGAGGGAGATGTTAATAAAGGAAACCCGATCCGCAGACGTCAGGGCTCGAGGAGTTGGGGCCAAAGAAGATGGGGCCGTTTTCCTTGAAGCACGAAATAGGGAACTGAGCACGAACATTATGCGATGTTCTCCATTCTGTCAAGAAATTAGAGAAGCTCGGGGAACAGAAACGGTCCCGACCAGGTTGCCAAGATATAATGGGACCTCTGACCCCGGGGAGCATATAAACAGTTTCGTAAACGTATTGAACTTATATGGACATTCGGAGGATTTCTGTTGCAAAATCATGGTCACAACGTTCGAGGGAATTGCTTTGGATTGGTTCAGGAAACTACCCCCGAACTCGATCTTCTCTTTCGATGAGTTGTGCGATAAATTGAAACATCAGTTTGCTAGCCAAAGGAAACAAAGGTTACCTGCTAATCATTTGGGAACGGTGAAGCAAATGGAAGGAGAAACATTGAGGCAGTGGTTGGCTAGATTTCGTATTGAACTTCTAAAAGTGGATACCCCACAGATTGAGTTTCTGTCATCATTAATGTTCGAACTGACCCGTAACAGCCAGTTCGGGAATGCTCTCTGTCGAAAGCAACCAAAGTCTTTCAAGCGGATTATGGAAATAGCCGAGAAATACATGATCCAGGAGGAAATGAATAAGTTAAAGAACGCACAGAATCCTAGGCCCCCGATCGTGAAGAAACCTGATCAGGCCCCTATCCCAAAACCAAGTGACTATGGAGGTCAAACGCGCAACAAAGAGGCTCGGTTTGGCAGAGACTTAAGGTCTATAAACCTCAGGCTCCGACCCACAGATCTAATGTCTACGGTCGACCTGCAACTCCAGATAGGGCTCCAAGGACGGAGCATGAAAAAGGCAACTTTACCAGACTGAATACCTCAAGGGACGAGATTCTAACGGTCCTCGAGGAGAGAAATTTGGTCCCTGGAGCTCGGCGTATCACTCAACCTAGGCCAGGGACTATGAATCACGATAAGTATTGCAGATACCACAGAGCTCGGGGGCATAGCACCGAGGATTGCTTTCAGTTAAAACAAGAGATCGAGAAACTGATTGCTCAGGGAAAGTTGAAGGAATATGTCAGAAAGGAGAACCATAACAGCCGTTATCGATCCAGAAGTCCTAGGAGGTCCTCCGAACAACACCGTGAGGATCAACAACAAGCAGAGGACCAGACGAATCGGGTGATAAATATGATATCTGGTGGGCCAGCTGGGGGAGATAGCAGGAATGCGAGGAAAAGGACTGCTAGGTCGATAAAGACTGGTGTCTCGACTAGGAAAGAGGTCATGTCCTTAAGACCAGCGCCCTCGATAAATCAAGTCATTAGTTTTTCCGAGGCTGACAGACCTAGTGATGTGACTTGGGATACTAATGAAGATGACCCTGATTTTTCGATGGTCTTGACCCTGAGAATTGCTAACTTCGAGGTTAGGAGGGTGTTAATCGATAATGGCAGTTCGGCAAACATAATCTCTTCTGAGGCGCTCGGCAGAATGAATCTACAACATCCGCGACTGGAACGGGTATCCACCCCGCTCATTGGGTTCGGTGGATCGGAAATTGTTCCTCTCGGAACCATACTCTTGAGTACTACTATGGGTAAAAAACCAAAAGACGTTACGAAGATGGTTAAGTTCTTGGTCGTGAGTACCCCGTTCGCTTATAATGCAATTTTGGGAAGACCGGCTTTAAACGTATTCAAAGCGGTCGTGTCGACTTACCATCAGATGGTTAAGTTTCCCACTTCATCAGGGGTCGGAGAAATGAGGAACGACCAATGCATGGCGTGGGAATGTTATAACACATCTTTAAACATGAAGAAGCAGTTTGAGCCAGTATTGCCCTCGAAAAGAAAGTTAGAAGAGGAAAAGGTATTCTCAGTATCCGACCTCCCGTTGCCAGATTGTGAAAAGTTGCAGAGTAAAAAAGGAAAAGAGATCGATATGAGCGTACAGCCCCCAAATCATAAACAAGTAACGTTAATCCCTGGCTCTCCAGAGAAGTTCACCAGAATTGGAACCGAGCTAAGTCAAGGGATGGAGACCATGTTGATCGAATTCCTTAGAAACAACGCCGATGTCTTTGCTTGGAGTTCTGATGATATCGTCGGGATCGACCCAAGGGTAATTACTCACTCCCTGAATATCGATCCTAAAGCAAAGCCAGTTAGACAAAAGAAGAGGAATCACGGTCGAGAAAAAGACAAAATCATCAATGCTGAGGTGGATAGATTATTGGCAGCAAAACAGATTCGGGAAATAACATTCACCGAGTGGCTTTGTAACGTAGTGTTGGTGTCGAAGGGAGAGAAGGTCGACAACAAGTGGAGAATGTGTAATGATTTTACCGACCTGAACAAGTTGTGTCCAAGGGACCCCTATCCTTTACCACGGATTGATATGCTGGTAGACTCGACTGCGGGGTTCATTTTCTTTAGTGTGATGGATGCTTTCCAAGGGTTTTATCAAATATTTATGAATGAGAGAGATCAGGATAAAACAGCCTTTATTACCGAACGAGGAGTGTACTGCTTCATTGTAATGCCGTTCGGGCTAAGGAATGCAGGAGCAACTTATCAAAGGCTCGTGAATATGATGTTTAAGGATCTTATCGGTGAGATCATGGAAGTTTATGTTGATGATATGCTAGTGAAGAGCATGACCGAGGAGGATCATATAGAACACCTTGGCAGATGTTTCGCGATCCTGAGGAAGTACAGAATGAAATTAAATCCGGCCAAGTGCACTTTCGGGGTAAGGTCGGGAAAGTTCCTCGGTTATCTGGTACACGAGCGCGGCATTGAGGCAAACCCAGAAAAGATCCGAGCTATAGCTGAGCTACAACCGCCAACCAAGTTGTCTGAAGTGCAGAGTCTGATCGGAAAAATAATATCGTTGAATAGGTTTATATCCCGATCAGCAGACAAGAGTTTGCCTTTCTTCAAGTTGTTGAGGAAATCAAAAGGCTTCGAATGGAATGAGGAATGCAGTAAAGCTTTCGAAGAGCTTAAAAGATATTTGGTTTCCCCTCCGATGTTGGCAAAACCGGTCGAGGGAGAGCCCTTGTACCTGTACATAGCGGTATCAAGAGAGGCAATAAGTTCTGTTTTGGTGAGAATTCAGGATTCCGAGCATAAACCGGTATACTATCTGAGTAAGTTGCTTCAAGGGGCAGAAAAGAATTACCTAGAGATCGAGAAATTCGCACTGGCTTTGGTTATTGCCGCACGAAGACTGCGACCTTATTTCCAAACTTACAAAATTATTGTTCTGACTAATCAACCTCTACGGCAAGTTCTATCGAAACCAGAGACGTCCGGGAGATTGATTAAATGGGCGGTGGAACTGGGTCAGTTCGAGATCGAGTACCAACCTCGAACAGCGATCAAAGCTCAAGTCCTGGCTGATTTCATTGCAGAATCAACAGGGTCCAGTTCGGGCGACTTGTCAGTTCCCGTGGTAAATCTGGTTGAGGATGTTCAGCACAAAGTTTGGGTGATGCATGTCGACGGGTCGTCGACCAGAGAAGGTGGTGGGGCCGGAATTCACTTTCAGGGTCCCGAGGGGGAGGATCTCAGTTATGCGATCACCCTAGACTTCGTAGTCACGAACAATGAGGCAGAGTATGAGGCTTTGATCGCAGGTTTAGAAATGGCGGTTAAAGCAAATATAAAGTCACTGACAGTGCTAACTGACTCTGAGCTCGTGCACAGACAAATAAAAGGGGTTTATGAAGCAAAAGAGTTTAACATGGTGAAATATTTGAAAAGAGTGAAGGATCTGGCAACAAAGTTCGAGATGTTTGATATACAAGCTATCCCTCGAGAAGAGAACTGTTGGGCGGATTTACTTTCGAAATTTACGGGGTCGATTGACGGACGGAAGGAAAGAGTAATAACTTGGCTAATGTCCAACTCCCCAGCTATAGACTCCGACCTAGCCCTAAACTCGGAGGTAATGGAGATAGATGTTCGAGAATCTTCTTGGATGGAGCCTTTAAAGGCTTATCTAAGAGATGGTACTTTACCGGAAGATACAAATCAAGCTCGAAGGATTAAATATCGGGCTCCAATGTACGTTTTGAACGAAGATAGGCTTTATAAAAGATCAAGCTCAGGAGTTTTGTTGAAGTGCATTCCCGAGAGTCAGTTCGATCTCGTTTTAAAGGAGGTTCACGAAGGTGAGGCTGGAAGTCATTGCGGTGCTCGAGCTCTAGCCTTAAAATGCTCAAGAATCGGATATTATTGGCCTACTATGATTTCTGATTCCATTGACTATGTCAAGAAATGCCATCATTGCCAAATCTACTCAAATCTAATTCATCAGCCCGCCGAACAGCTGCATTCAATTCCGATTTGCTGGCCATTTGACAAGTGGGGAATCGATATTGTGGGACCTTTCCCAACTGCTAGATCGAGAAAAAACTATGTCCTGGTCGCCGTGGAATATTTTAGTAAATGGATCGAATGCATTGCCTTAACAAAAATCACTCAATTCCAGGTGATAAATTTTCTATGGAAATATATTATTTGCAGGTTCGGAATTCCGAGGATCCTTATCTCCGACAACGGAACTCAATTTGCGGGAAAACAAATTTTGGAATGGTGCGAAAAGTTTGGAATCCAGCAAAATTTCACCTCGGTCGGGCATCCCCATGCGAACGGACAGACCGAGGTCACCAACAGGGAGATTGTTCGATCTTTGGAAAAACGTTTGGCCGAAGCAAAAGGCAAATGGTTGGACGAGCTTCCTGGAGTAATTTGGGCGAACAGGACCTCCATAAAGTCTGCTACGGGAGAAACTCCTTTTTCATTGGTATACGGTTCGGAAGCGGTAATCCCGGTCGAGACAATAGTTCCTTCACCAAGGGTCGAATCTTATGACCCCGATCAGAATCAATCGCTGAGAGAGGTGGATGTCGATCACGCAGATGGGAAACGCGACCGAGCATGCATAAAGATTCAAGCCACCAAGTCTAGCATGGAAAAAGCTTATGACAAGAAAGTCAGGATAAGAACATTCAAAGTCGGGGATTTAGTCCTCAAAAAGGTGGAAGTATCTAAGCATGTCGGAAAACTTCAGCCAAACTGGGACGGCCCTTATGTCGTGCAGGAGGTCGGAAAAAAGGGGTCCTATAAAATTGCTCACCTCAACGGTGATGTTTTGCCAAGAACTTGGAATGCAGTCAATCTGAGGAAATATTATGGAAGATAGTTGCACTCATTTTAATTTTATTGTAATTTACAGTTTTCTCAAACTTTACTTTCCTCAAAGGTGTAAGGACAATCAATGAAATCTTTGGTTCAAGTTCTAATTGTATTCCAAGTACCACCACGAAGAAAGGCTAATATTATCGGCCGAGGGTGAAAGCTTTTGCTACGACCCTCCCTCGATAAAAAGATGTTCAAAAAATCAAAATCGGCCGAGGGTGAAAGCTTTTGCTACGACCCTCCCTCGATAAAAAGATGTTCAAAAAATCAAAATCGGCCGAGGGTGAAAGCTTTTGCTACGACCCTCCCTCGATAAAAAGATGTTCAAAAAATCAAAATCGGCCGAGGGTGAAAGCTGTTGCTATGACCCTCCCTCGATAAAAAGATGTTCAAAAAATCAAAAAAAAAAAAAAAAAAAAAGAAAATCGGCCGAGGGTGAAAGCTGTTGCTATGACCCTCCCTCGATAAAAAGATGTTCAAAAGTGAAAATCGGCCGAGGGTGAAAGCTGTTGCTATGACCCTCCCTCGATAAAGAGATGTTCAAAAAATCAAAATCGGCCGAGGGTGAAAGCTGTTGCTATGACCTCCCTCGATAAAAAGATGTTCAAAAGTGAAAATCGGCCGAGGGTGAAAGCTGTTGCTATGACCCTCCCTCGATAAAATCTATTCGAAAATAAATATCGGTCCCTCGATAAAAAGATGTTCAAAAGTGAAAATCGGCCGAGGGTGAAAGCTGTTGCTATGACCCTCCCTCGATAAAATCTATTCGAAAATAAATATCGGCCGAAGGTGAAAGATTGTGCTATGACCTTTCCTCGATAAAAATCCAGGATGACTATCCAGCTCACTGAAAAGCGGCAAATTATGCAAGCAAACAGTATAATTTTGATACAGTCTAAATGCTTTGATGAAGCAGTTCTGCTCGAAACCCGAACACCCTTCAAGAATTTCTTACAACTTGAAAATTCTTTAAGTTAGGATTGTTATTTCTTAAGTTGGGATCATTATTTCCTAAGTTCAATTATTCAGAGATTATTCATTTGGACGATTGTCGGATAATCTTTCCGAGGACATTTCATCGATCAATAAATGTTCCGGGTACAAGTTCAACCTTATCATACAAATATTTGAGTTTCATCGGATAATTGATTCGTCGTCGAGTTGGTTGTTATGAGCAGAATACTAATGTTAAGATGGTGGAAAAGAAGTTGCAACTATCTGATTTGAAACGAAAGGTTCTCATTATTATTTTCGAGCAAGTTACAAAAGATCAATTAAAGGCAAATGTTACAACTTTATTGACATTCATCGAACAGACTACAAAATTGTTGAATGTACAAATGAAGTCCTAATACAACTAGTATCCTATTCTATGGTCTTCGAGTCTTCAAGCATCTTTCAGTGTTGTTGACCAGGAATATCGCCGAGCATCCGATGATTGCATCACAATTTGTGACAAAGTGATCGAGCTGTATATGTTTATCGTCTGATGATATCTGGTTTTGAAATTAGACAATATGGATCGCAGATCACATTTTCTGATCTCCATACAGTCCCCAGCATTCTTGCTACCAGCCGAGCTCGATCACTTCCCCGAGTCGGCGTCCAAGGTTGAAATTTCTCATTGTAAGATCCAAAAGCTCAACCTCGAACGGCCGGTCATCTTCTTACGATCGGAAGAAAGGAAGAAATTGGTGAAACAAGATAACCTCAAAGAAAGTACTTGAGGTCAAACTTCCTTTTAATTTTCTGACCAGCTTTCCGCCCTCGGGTATACCCCTCGAAACCAGCAATGCTAACCCTGCCCAAAATACCCAAGCAAGGGTCAGCCACTTGTTGGTATTTCAAGGGGAGATCCCGCTTTCAGGGATCAGAGACCCCCAGATAGAGGAGGTGCTCCTATTTTCCGATTCCACCCATACCAAAGAGGTTTATATCTTGCACGAAAGGTCGAATGTACGTTCGAAGCCAAATTTCAAAGGCTTGAACGGGAAGAAGGAAGGATCCGAACGTCGTCCTCGGATAAAACATTTTTGACAGCGGAGGGTAAAGGTTTTGAACTGAGCAAATGCCGTATTTATACTAAAAGGAAGATTTGATCGACGGTCTGTATTCAACGAAACAAACGGCTTAGATTAAGGCATTTATCACGGATGACCGTTCCACTTCCCGAGATTAAGGTACTGTTTGGACAGACTTTCTCTGAAACTTAGCTGAAAAAAGGAGAATACTATGACTTGGTCAAATATGCAGTGCAGAAACTTTCCATTTTTACCTTATGCTCGGAATTTCGATCACTCTTCACTCGAGTATAAATTGTTTTAACTCTTAACTCGAGTATAAAAGGAGGTACAATTGGAACGATCACTCTTAACTCGAGTATAAATTGTTATATGATAAGAAATTTGAGCGATCACTCTTAACTCGAGTATAAATTGTCTATACAGTAAATCACTTTATCAGAACACAAAACACCATCGATTAGCAGGAAGAAAAAAGTTTATTACTCCAACAAAAAAAAAAAAAACAAGTACAAAAGGAAGAAATGTAAAAGTACAACATTCAGTAGAGTAAAAGAAGAAATCTCTAGATGCTTTTCTCGAACAGAAGCTTGCGGACTTCATCATTGCGGGCCTCATACCCGGCATCATAACCTTTTTGATAGGCCTCTTTCTCCCGCTGCTCGGCGCTTTTCTTCTCCTGCTCGACGAGTGACTTCAGCCTGTCCAACTCCTTGCTCAACTCCTCTTGAACCTGGCTCTCTTTCTCCTTCAGACCTTTCTCCGTCTCGGAGGCCAATTTCAGCTCGATGGCTCTGGCTTCTTCAAGGGACCTTGATAATGCAACCTTCTTTTCCTCCAGCTCGAGGATAACCTTCGCACGCTGTTCAGCTTCTTGCTCGACTTGCAGCCCGAGGGTAAATAACTGTTGTCCGACCTTAAATGGACAAAAGGTTATTTAGTAAAAAAAAAAAAAAAAAAAAAAAGGGAGAGAGGACACTTACTTGAAAAAGCAGATCCGTGCTCGATCGCGCCGTTTCATTCACATTTTTTCCTTCTGACTCGGCCATGGCCTTACTTTTCACCTCTTCAAAAAAGGCGCTAAGCGTCCGAGCAACGTTGGGGACAGAGTTTTGGGTTTCTGGTTTTCCACCCGACGAGGGAGTTTTCTTCTGATCGACGGGAGGGTCATTTATTTTGACCTTCTTTTTGGGAGGCTCAACCACATCCTTATTAGCCTCCAAGGCCAGAACACTATCAGCTATTGTCCTATTTTCCCCCGTCATTCGAATCAAGGCCGAGGTTGGAATCAGATCGTCCACGTGCGGTCTCTTATATGGAGCAGGCTCAGAGTCACCAGATGTGATTTGCTTATTAGGCCTATCGACCTTCTTGTTACCCTCGGAGCTATTTTTCGACTGAGAGGGGGAGTCCGGAATTGGTATGACCGGCCCTTTCTCGGAGCCAGATAATTGCTTGGCCACAGTTTTGCCAAGGTCACCAGTTGATTCAATGACCGCCTTCGAAGGAGAATCGACCTTGTGCTTGCCTCGGTCGTTCTTAGAAGTCTTTCCTGCTTCCGAGGAGGACTTAGGTTCTTTGACTCTCGACTTGGAAGACTTCTCTTTCTTGACTTTGAGCAACAACCTAGGGTTGATCTTGGAGTTCACCAGGCCTTCCATGATCTGTTTCTAGTGAAGAAGAGAGGTCGGTTTATTTTATCGATCAATTAGCTCCGACGAAGAGAGAATTATAATTTCAGTGATACAAATCTTAGACTACCTTCTATTTATAAGAAAAAGGAACGTTGCCTTTTTGGGAGCCCAACAGTCGCGAATTTCAAGATTTCCGTGCCCATTTAAAAAGGTCGATTGTTTTGATATCGTGCCTGCAAAGTGGTTCACATGCACGAAAATGCTCGATATCGACGTTCTTTTTATGAACCTTATGGCTCACAAAGACTTTTGTCTAGTTGAGCAGTATAATAAATTACTGATGAGAGGACTCAGAGAAAAACAGAAAAAGCAGATTTTATAGATGATCGAAATAATTACAATGCATATAATAAAGGATCCTACAATCTTACAATCTATTACAAGAAATCTAAAGGTTTGGCTGCTCCTCTTTGCCCTCACCTTCGGAGTTACCCTCGACGTCGACGTCATCATCTCCAGAAGCTTCTCGATCATCCCCATCGGAACTGTCATCAGAGCTATCTGAACGGTCTGAGCTATCTGAACTCGAGCTTGCGCTGGAGGTATCCAAGTCCATCAAGTCAGGGTTGGGCATTGGAACTCCGAACTCTTCCACAAACGGAGCGAACTCGTGTTCTTCCCAGTTGGCCGAGCTCGAGGACGCGGTTCGATAGTCTTCCCCGCGAGAATTTTTCATGATGTCCATGTGCTTTATATACTCCGTCATTTTGTCGGGAATAACCTTTGCTGCGGCCAACTGTTGAACCCCTTTGAAAAAGGTAGTTTGAAGGATTTCGCCGACCCTCTTTCTAGCTATGGCATCCAACGCGGGGGACTCTAAAAATTCTCTTATCGAGCTTAGGCGAGACTCTTCTTTGCCCCGCTGGTAAGACAACTCGGAATCAGCCTTAGTTTGCTCGAGCTCCTCTTCAAGTTTCCTGACTTTCTCCTCGAGCAAGCTCTTCTCTTCCACAACTCTCACCAAGTCTTCCTCGACGGCCGGGGTATACTTGGCTTTCATCGACTCCAATTCTGTTTGGACGGAGATAAATTGTTTACGCAGTTGGGACTCTTCCTTGAGTAAATCCATATAAGCAATATGAACACGATCGGACTCCTCTTCTAACATGGAGGTACGGTTCACCTCAGTGAGGAAGCAGTCCCCGATCTGCAAGAACAAGGTAATTAGTATTTTATTCCGAGACTTAAACAGTTACGACAAATGTGAAGGGATTTACCGTATGATATGCTTTGGAGAATTGGCCTAGTACGTCAAGGTCGGAGTGACCAAGAAGCTCCTCCTGGTCCTCGGCAAATCTCCCCGCCATGGAAATCTTGATCGCCTTATCATGCTCATTCTCGCCGTTCGGGGTGCGATCGCTTCGAATGGATCCCCTCTCGGGATAACCCGCTGCTCGGGAACCTCTAAGTTGATCTTCAATGAAGTCCACCATATCAGGCCTACCTCGACCTGAACGGGAAGAGAGGGGTGTTCGATGTCGACCCCACAATCCGGTCCTCCTTTTGGCCTCGGGGGCTCCCTCGAGATCTTCCCGAGCTCGCCGATTGAAGATCTCTTTCCCTTTGAGCTTCTTCATGGTAAACATGCTATATCCTAGGCCAGAAGAAGAAGAAGGACCAGCTTGATGAGGAGGTGGTACCATTTGGATCGGCTCGGCATGCTCGGGCTCCTCTTCGTTCCCGATCTGATCTGCCTGAGCCGAGTTTCCCCGAGGAGGGACGGCAGTTCTGGGCTCCGGTCTAGTTTGCCTCCTCGGTTGGCCGGGCGTTTTCCTCGAGGTAGATGCTACTGTTTTACCGACTATAGAAGCTCGGTATTGCTCCACCATTGTTTCTGAAGAAATAAAGAAATAAAATGTAAGTAATGAAATCCGCTGAAAAGCTTACTATATAAGTCACTCGGGAAAGACTGTTTCCCTTACTCAATGTTCGAGGGTCATCAGCAACTGCTAGTGGAAAGGTAGCTCGGCTGAGTTCTGCTTTTCGAAGTACGGGTTCCAGAATAAGGAAAGCCGACTGGTACAAATCCGAACACATCTCTTTGACAACATCGTCGGGAATGACCTTCTGAAGCCGACCTAACAGTTCCCGTTTTCCGTACACCCAGTCTCGCTCACCTGGCCATTTATGCAGAACCATCTCCGAGCTTCCCTCAGAAGCCGGTTCTTCAGGACCTTTGATGAAGAAGAACTGTTTCTTCCAGTCAAGAGAATTGCTGGAAGTTATGGTCGATAAGACCGAATGATTCGAACGCTGGGAGAAATACACGAACCCAGCGTTCGAGGCGGAGGAGGTACTGATCTTGAAGAATTGCCAGAAGCGTCGGAAGTTAGCAACTTGATTCTTGGCCTTCATCAAAACGCTGAAAGGTATCAAATACCCAATCGAGTTGGGAAGAATCTGTGCGGGTGCCAGGCTAAATGCATCTAAAACCTGCACGAGTAAGGGGGCAAAAGGAATTCGCAACCCATAGTCGAATTGCCGAGCATAGAAAGCTTGACATCCTGCGGGGGGCTTATTCACTCTTTGAGAAGGGGTCGGGATGATTAGCGAGTAACCCTCGGGAAGGAATTTACCTATCGTAGCTTTGAGGTTTGCCTCGTGCTCTTTCGGATCATACGCACTTGAGATGTCGTCGACCCGTTTCTCGGTCTTCTGAGCCCGACCTGTGGCTTTGGATTTTTTCGAAACACCGGCTAAGTCGAGGATTCGCACACTGCACCCGCCTCCGATTTCATACCTCAGTATCTCATGCTTATCGAACGGTACAGTCAAGCCGTTCTCATTCTCGGAGTCAGTTTTTTCTCCATCTCCACCTTCCTCACTGTCGGCCTTGGCATTTTGTTCCGCATCACCATCGTGCTCGGAATCCTGTCGACCTGATGTACCCTCTCCAGCGTTCGACCCCATGGCATGCTCTATTTGATTGACGATTCTATTCGTCTCTTCGGAAGAATTTTCAGTGGTTTTGAAGTCATTGATAAGTTCGCCTGTGGATCCTAGATCGGAATCTGATCCAGAAGGAATATTGGTTTGGACGTCGGGATTCTGGGAAGTAGACATGATTAGAAAATATTTATTGGAATGCTCGAAATAAGGAAGAAATACTGTTTATCGATCTAAATGCTCCGATCCGCTGTGAATTGTAAAGAAGCACTCTTTTTTCCAAGTAAACCTATATATAAAGGTTAAAAGGGTAAATTGCAAATTCAACCCCGAGTAACCGCGACGGTTAGGCTCCCACTCAGTAAGATTGAAGATTACCTTTTGTTAATAGCATTTATGGTCCTCCAAGCTTCAGAAATGAGTATTTTTCGAGTCAACAGGATAAAATATGTACTCTTTTTCCCTTCACTATCCCGCAGGGTTTTTCCGAGCAAGGTTTTTAATGAGGCATATCCGAAACATCTAGAAATCAAAGTCTTTCGCCGTGATGCATTGTTTACTTCTCCGAGCTTCTGCTTCACTTATGCTCGAGAAGTGGGGGAGTATTGATGAGGGGTATTTCGCATACGCCACTTTAGGAAATACCTTCTGCTCGAAGTCAGCCTCGATCCCGATCAGAATGGTATTCTCCGACCTGAAGAACATGGTTTTCCGATCAAGCCAGACTGATAGCTCTAGATCAAGTACTCCGACCTTCTTCCCGATCTACTCGTCTGCTCGGAATTACTGTGGGACCGACCTACAGCTTTACACAGCTGGCCGAGAGCTATTCTCCGACGGATGGTCTAGCTAGCCCATTACTGTTCCTATAAATACGCGGCGCATTTATGACATCAGGGACGGCACAACTTCCAAGATATTCCTTCTGCTCGGACCTACTGTTCGGATTAGGAACTAGCTTGTAACCTCTTTGTATTGGTCTTTTTAGTAGTACGACATCCCGTAGTGCTCGGGTAGACCCGTTTTGTAATTTGTATTCGAACACCGATATTAATATACTGTTTTTAGTTGCTCGATTCGTACATTGATATACTCTACTTTCCTTATTGAACTCGTACGAAAAACGGTATAATCAGCTTCTACACCAAGTGAAATCAGTCGGCTGTGGCACAAAAGAATGAATCATTTGAATTTCAAGACCATAAATAGATTGATAAAGAATGATCTGGTAGAAGGAATTCCAAAGACAGTCATGAGCAAAGACAAGCTTTGTGACGCATGTCAGAAGGGTAAACAAGTGAAGTCCACTTTCAAAAGCAAGAAGCACCAATCTTCAACCAGAATTTTGGAGCTGTTACATATGGATTTATTTGGCCCTATTGATCCTATCAGCAATGGTGGAAAGAAATACTGCCTAGCTGTTGTGGATGATTTTTCAAGATTTACTTGGGTGATTTTCATGAAGAAGAAAAGTGAAACCAAGGAACATCTTACTAATCTGATGGAACTGATCCAGAATGAGAAGAGTCAAAGAATATTGAAGATCAGATCAGATAGATGGACTGAATTTACAAACTCTACTGTTGAAGAGTATTGTAACTCCAGAGGAATCAATCATGAGTACTCTGCTGCCAGAACCCCTCAACAAAATGGAGTTGCTGAAAGGAGAAACAGAACTCTAAAAGAAGCTATCAGGACAATGATAGCTGAAGCAAAGCTGCCCCAAAGATTCTGGGCAGAAGCCACAAATACAGCATGTTATACACAGAACAGAAGTATGATCAACAAAAGTCAAAACAAGACACCTTATGAGCTATGGAACAACAGAAAGCCTAATTTACATTATCTTAGGATTTTTGGTTATAAATGTTATGTTTTGAATAATGGGAAAAATCACCTTACTGCATTTGCAGAAAAGGCTGATGAAGCTGTCTTTGTAGGTTACACTACTGTTAGTAAAGCTTATAGAGTGTTTAACAAAAGAACTTTACTTGTAGAAGAATCTATTCATGTAGTATTTGATGAACCAAGCCAATCTTCTGAAAAGAATCAAAGTGCAAATCCAGAGATATCTGCTGACTTTCAGAAATTGAGTGTGGAAAGAAAGGAAGAATATGTACCCATCATACTACCTGATTTAACTCAAGCGCTGTTCAAAATCAGTCTGCTGATTGTCTAACAGAGGAGTTGCAAACAGCTGACAGACCAGAGACTGTTCAACAGACTACTACTGAAACTCCAACAGTAGTGTTGCAAGATCAATCAAGAGGACAACATCCAGATTTGCAACCTGATCTCAGATGGCTCAGAGATCACCCACCTGCCTTAGTGATTGGTGATCCTTTGGATAGAGTGAGAACTAGAAGGTCAACTGCAAATGAAACAATGTTTGTAAGTTTTCTTTCACAAATTGAGCCTAAGTTGATTGATGAAGCTCTTAGTGATTCTCACTGGATTGAAGCAATGCAAGAAGAGTTGAATCAATTTGAAAGGAATGAAGTCTGGTACTTAGTTCCCAGACCTACTCATCAAAGAGTAATTGGCACTAAGTGGGTATTCAGAAATAAAATGAATGAAGATGGTATTGTTACCAGAAACAAAGCAAGGCTAGTTGCCAAAGGTTATTGCCAAGAAGAAGGCATTGATTTTGACGAGACATTCGCACCAGTTGCAAGGCTTGAAGCGATCAGATTATTCTTAGTCTATGCTGCTTACAAGAACTTCACTGTCTATCAGATGGATGTGAAGTCTGCTTTTCTCAATGGAGAATTGCAAGAGGAAGTTTATGTGGAACAACCTCCTGGTTTTGAAGCTTATCAACAAGGAGACAAGGTGTATCGTCTGAAGAAAGCTCTCTATGGACTGAAACAGGCTCCAAGAGCATGGTATGAAACTTTATCTGATTTTCTTTTAGTCAAAGGATTTCGCAAGGGTAAAGTAGATAAGACTTTGTTCACTATTGAATGGGATAATCATATATTGTTGGTACAAATATATGTGGACGATATTATTTTTGGTTCAACTAACAAACAGATGTGTGAAAAGTTCTCTAAGCTGATGCAGAACAAGTTTGAAATGAGCATGATGGGAGAACTAAATTATTTTCTTGGATTACAAGTCAAACAGCTACCAGATGGTATTTTTATTAATCAAGCAAAGTACACAAAAGATCTGTTCAAGAAATTTGGCATGGATACTAGCTCATCTGTTAATGTTCCTATGTCTACTGGTCTTCGTCTGGACAAAGGTGAAGGTGGCAAATCAGTTGACATTACCAAATACAGAGGCATAATTGGGTCACTGTTGTACTTAACAGCTAGAAGACCTGATATTATGTATTCTGTTGGGGTTTGTGCGAGATTTCAATCAAATCCTAAGGAATCTCATCTCTTAGCTGCTAAAAGGATATTAAAGTATCTCAAAGGCACACAAGAATTGGGATTGTGGTATCCAAGGGTCAGGATTTGAACTTACTGGATATTCAGATTCTGACCTTGCTGGCTGTAAAATTGATAGGAAAAGTACTACAGTTACTTGTCAATTTCTAGGCAGTCGTCTGATCTCATGGATGAGTAAGAAACAGACTTCAGTATCCATATCTACTGCTGAAGCTGAATACATTGCTGCTGGAGCATGTTGTGCACAAATACTTTGGTTGAAGCATCAACTAGAAGACTATAATCTCAAGATCAGTGGAATCCCTATCTACTGTGACAATACAAGTGCAATCTCACTTACTCAGAATACTACTAGTCATTCCAGGACTAAGCATATTGAGATCAAACATCACTTCATCAGAGACCATGTTGAAAAAGGAAATGTTATTATTGAGTATGTTCATACAGACAATCAGATTGCTGACATTTTCACCCAACCATTAAGTGATGCAAGATTTTCTACCCTAAGAGTAGAACTGGGCTTGTTAAATTTGAATTCATAAACTGAGGGGGAACCTATCAGAAGACTGGGTTCAACAGCTGACTAATCTGATATCAACAAGTGTTATATTTCAAGAAGACTGACTCTCAACAGACTAGTTGACTGATGAATTCTTGAATTCAGGGGGAACGTGTAAGACTAGCGGTACTCCTGTTTTAAAGATGAGATCGTCAATGACAGTTAGTTGAAGGTGTTTTAATCAGAAGATTTGTTCTTAATTCTTGAAGATTTGAAGATTAATTATCTTGCTGGATTGACAAACAGCAAAGGAAGATCACTAGATATTGGCTTTCACTAGTGATGTATTGTATCAGACAAGTCGTCTATCAGATAAGTATTTTACTCATCTGTTGTTATTTATGTAAGCTTATATTTAAGTGTTGTACTAAAATCGTTTTATCAAAAGCACGCTTTTATAAGTAACAGACAAGTGGCGTTTCAAATTCCCGCCTGTCTGACATAATTAATGATATTTTGAAATCCGCGTATCACGATCACACGATCTGCTTTTCAGTAACTGATCTAACGGTTGACACTAATCACGGAAACCGACAAGAAACTAACATCTATAAATCCAGATCTGATCAGGTTACTAAGCTTTTACGCACCCTCAAAATTTCATAAGCATACAGAGCAATTCTGCACCCATCTACTGCAAATTTCTCTCCGTCTTCCTTAATCTTTTTCAGAATGTCTACCAAAGAAGCTGCTGCTGAAGGTATATTCTTGAACTACCTGACCTACCATACGACTGGCACACCGTTGAGGAAAGAAATCTTGGATAAGTTCAAAGCGGCTACACTGGTTAACTTCATGGAAGCACATGAAGATATGATTTTCAAAGATCGGGTCATGGAGTTTTATGGTTCTAAAGACTTTGAAAAACTGGAGATAAAAGCCAAGATTGGGGATAAGGTTATATGTATAACCCCCAAGCTGCTGAATGAGAGATATGGACTCTCTTGATAACGCCGTGAAAACGTCGTTATTACCTATCTCTTTAAGCCCAAAACATCTTGTTTTGATCCGAGTTTCTGTTTGTTCCACGTGTTTTCGTGTCTTTTGTGCTTTTGGCCCCTTCGTTTGGCCTTTGTTCGGTTTTTGTGTTTTTGTTCGTGTTTTGATCGCTTTCTCCGTGGTTTGTAGGTATTGACATCTTAGAGTGATTCGGAGTTGCGTACCAATGATGCGAGTCGTTCTACCCACCCCGCGAGTCAAGCTTGAGCTTCAAAGGAAATAGAACCCGAAGTAAATTTTACAAGAATGAAGATAGCTACTCACTCAAGCATGCACAACTTTATCATGGCTGATCCAAATAAGCTTAATTTTGGATATGTTATAGATGAGTGAGTTAGCTACGCTACGGACTTTACGGATCCGCATTCGGAGTTCGGAATCAAAAGATATGCTGCTCGGAAGGAAGTGCGACAGAGAAGGAAACCTACGGCCTGTTTCTCGCGGCCGCGAGGTTCAGTCTCGCGGCCGCGAGATCCCTGCTACCAGCAGATATTTTCTGCGGGAAAGGCAGGGGTTTTTTTGTACAATCCCCCTTTGATCCCACTTGTATTTTTAGACATCTTGGGGGACTTTTTGGCCTTAGTTGCCATTGTTTGGAGGGTAACTTAGGCATTAGGGCTTGTAGTTTTTGCTAGGTTAGAAGGTTAGGAGGGAAATCATAGACAACTTCTTCACTTCACTTCACTTTTAGCCTCCACTCTCACTTTCACTTGACTACTCTCCAATGAAGATAAAAAGGCTTGAGGGAGAAGTTGTTGAAGATTTCAACCACTAAGCTATCTCTAACTCTTAATACTTTGTTCTTTACATTTATAACTTTGATTAATGTATTGGATGATTTATTTAATGCTATGAGTAGCTAATCCTTATTTTCTTGGGTTTTATTGATCTTATGTTTGATTCTTGATTAGAGGATGAATTAATAGTTGATGTTATGCTTGGATGTGTTTGTTAATCTAGTTTGAGCTTTTTCCATCTTGTTGTTAGGCCAACCATAAGATGAAATGGATTGATCTTTAATTGCTAGACTTAGTGTATTAAAGATTAGATTATAAAACTAGATTGTGATTTGATTTTAGGATAGGAATATACCTAGGTCATTTCATGTTCTTACAAGGTTTGTGATTAATGCATCATTTAGGTTTAATCCTTTTAGACATAAATTGGATTAGTCTACTTTGATAGGTTGGTATGCAACTCGGAAGATACATACGAACATCATTGAATCCTTGAACAACAAACATAAGTGTAATTATCAATTGTGGAGTCATTTATCTTGAATTGAACTAGGTGACGTAAAATCCTAGAAGCCTTTACATATTGTTAAGTCAAGTGTTAGATTCATAATCACCTTTATCATAGTTTTAATATCAAAACCACCATCACTTCACCAAACTCAACTTACAAATCTAAGTAGAAGTAACAAGACATTAGTTGGTAATTAATCGTACAAGTCCTCGTGGGTTCGACACTCTCTTATCACTTTATTACTTGTAACGACCGTATACTTGCGTAGTTTGCGTACTAGTATTTGGAACGCAACAAGTTTTTGGCGCCGTTGCCGGGGATTTGTAACGATTATTTGCCAATTTATATTCTTATATATCTTACCTTGGATTTGTTATTTACTTTGTGATCTTTGTCTTCCTAGGTACGATGGCCTACAATGATTGCTATCCAAGGTCAACCGAGGGAACATCTCTTTGTTATTGTATGCATTGTATGGGGGAGAGCACAATCGCCGGTTGCCCAATGAGTCCAAATTATTTGCAATATGAGAATTCATACATGGGTAATCATTATGAGCCGAGTCCCACTTACAATAGCTACAATACCGGATGGGGAAATGACCCGTATTATCCAAGGAACAATGAGTGGAGAGGTGGACCACACCCGGATATGATGATGACTACCCCATTCATCAAACCGAACTATCATGAATATTCTCAACCTCCGGTAGAGGCACAACCATCTTTGGAAGATGCATTCACTAAGTTCATGGAGCACACCACCAAATACATGGCTAACAATGATGTAAAATTGCAAGAAGTCTTCCAACACCAACAAGAACATTCGGTTGTATTGAGAAATCTTCAAACACAAATGGAGCAAATCTCACAAGCTTTAAGCATAAGACCCCCGGGAACTTTGCCGAGTACAACCGAATCACCCAAACAAGAAACAAATGGGCTTCCTACTAGAGATGAAGAACAAGGTGGATCGAAAGAGCTTGCAAAGGAAGATAAATTCTTCATGGATGAAGGGTTTGATCAAAAGGTCATCAAATATTCTTACGTGGACTTGGTTATTCCCAAAGAAGACAAGTGGATCCACCCGAGCAAAGCAACATGGATAATTATGGGTAAAGATTACAAGAGATTTGAACCGGGAGATAAAAGTTTTCGATTTGATATGTGGTTCAAATCCGTCCCAAAAGACCGTACAATGAAAAGATTAAAGCGTGGGACGAATTTAAAAGCAAAGAGGCCGGGGCTTATACTTGATCCCGATGGGATCCTATTCGATTATTGGCCACCCTAAAAGAAAAGAGAAGTTTCAAGTCGAGCTACCGACTATAAACAAGCGCTTCTTGGGAGGCAACCCAAGCCTTTTGTTTTACTTTTCTTTGTCCTTTGTGTTGTTTTTGTTGTTGTCGTGTCGTGTCGTTTGATTCTCGTTTTTTTTTTTTTTTTTGTGTCTTGTTGTAGGTGATGATTGTGCGCGAAAAAAAAAAAAAAAAGAAGTAATGGCAAGCATGATTGAGGATTCGAGACGGAAGTTAACCATGGGATGCACGGACTCCATGATCGACAAAGGGGCGTAACCTTTACATTTTTGCCTTCCGTTTGGTTTATTTTGTACTTATAATGCTATATCTATATGTCCGTACTTGATTTGTTTTGATTATCCATGCTTGCTTGGATTGGATAGAGCCGTGCTCGATCATTTACCTTGTTGTTTTCTTTGTTTTGTTATTGTTTTTGTTTGTCTTTCCTCTGTGTGCTTGTGTGGTTGTCGTGTCGACCTTCCTCCTACATTCTCAATTCACACAATGGGGACATTGTGCATTTTAAGTTTGGGGGGAGAGGTTTGCAAGTACTTGCTTACATGCTAGGTCGACCCGCCAAATTTTTTTCAAATTCTTATTATTCCTTGAACATGTTCTACAAAATTTGAGCACATTGGCTAAGGCTAGGTTGTATTTGAGGTGGATAAAGAACTTTAGTGATAATAGGTTCTAGGACTCCTTTTGTGTAACTTAGATTCTCTCCAAACTTTAGTTTGAAAACTAAGTGTGAAATGAGCAAAATGGCCTAAGTTTGGGGGAGTGAACCATTTTCAATAATGAAAAACCTTTGAACACCTAGCTCTTAAAAGAAATGAGTAGAGAAGTTGCTAAAATGTATGCACTTCTATGAGAGAAAAGAAAGGCTAAGCCTTCATTGATGAAATTCATGAATCATTTTTGTAATCATTCTATTTCATTACCATAGTGCAAGTTTTGTAATGAGAGGTTCAAATGAAATGCACAAAGGAAAGGAATGGTGCTAGTAGCCCAAAAAGTTAAATGTCTAGAAGCACAAGCAATCTTCATCATTAGTGCTAGTTTTGTATTGTAATATCATTGTAAAGCACAAAGTGCTATGTTATCTTTGTAAATCAAAAGAAAAGCAAAGTATGGTGAGAAAAGAGCTAGGGACTAAAATTGTTCACTAGTTCAAGAATAGGGACAACACTCTTAAAATGCCTATAACTTAGTTTCGTGAAGTGATTTGAGCATTAAGTTTGTAATCTACGGTGAGGAGAGACTCTTTGTCAAACATTAGAAGTCCTTGCAAATAGAACCAATGATTTTGACCTATCGGGACGTATTCACCTAAGATAGAATCTAGCTAAAGCCATCACACACACACATGAGCTTGTTTAAAGAATAATTTGAAAGTGTTAAATTTTGGCATTTTGATCTTAAGCATGCTTGTTTTGTTCTTGTTTGTTTTCTTTGCTCGGGGACGAGCAAGTGTTTAAGTTTGGGGGTGTTGATAACGCCGTGAAAACGTCGTTATTACCTATCTCTTTAAGCCCAAAACATCTTGTTTTGATCCGAGTTTCTGTTTGTTCCGCGTGTTTTCGTGTCTTTTGTGCTTTTGGCCCCTTCGTTTGGCCTTTGTTCGGTTTTGTGTTTTTGTTCGTGTTTTGATCGCTTTCTCCGTGGTTTGTAGGTATTGACATCTTAGAGTGAATCGGAGTTGCTTATCAATGATGCGAGTCGTTCTACCCACCCCGCGAGTCAAGCTTGAGCTTCAAAGGAAATAGAACCCGAAGTAAATTTTACAAGAATGAAGATAGCTACTCACTCAAGCATGCACAACTTTATCATGGCTGATCCAAATAAGCTTAATTTTGGATATGTTATAGATGAGTGAGTTAGCTACGCTACGGACTTTACGGATCCGCATTCGGAGTTCGGAATCAAAAGATATGCTGCTCGGAAGGAAGTGCGACAGAGAAGGAAACCTACGGCCTGTTTCTCGCGGCCGCGAGGTTCAGTCTCGCGGCCGCGAGATCCCTGCTACCAGCAGATATTTTCTGCGGGAAAGGCAGGGGGTTTTTTGTACAATCCCCCTTTGATCCCACTTGTATTTTTAGACATCTTGGGGGACTTTTTGGCCTTAGTTGCCATTGTTTGGAGGGTAACTTAGGCATTAGGGCTTGTAGTTTTTGCTAGGTTAGAAGGTTAGGAGGGAAATCATAGACAACTTCTTCACTTCACTTCACTTTTAGCCTCCACTCTCACTTTCACTTGACTACTCTCCAATGAAGATAAAAAGGCTTGAGGGAGAAGTTGTTGAAGATTTCAACCACTAAGCTATCTCTAACTCTTAATACTTTGTTCTTTACATTTATAACTTTGATTAATGTATTGGATGATTTATTTAATGCTATGAGTAGCTAATCCTTATTTTCTTGGGTTTTATTGATCTTATGTTTGATTCTTGATTAGAGGATGAATTAATAGTTGATGTTATGCTTGGATGTGTTTGTTAATCTAGTTTGAGCTTTTTCCATCTTGTTGTTAGGCCAACCATAAGATGAAATGGATTGATCTTTAATTGCTAGACTTAGTGTATTAAAGATTAGATTATAAAACTAGATTGTGATTTGATTTTAGGATAGGAATATACCTAGGTCATTTCATGTTCTTACAAGGTTTGTGATTAATGCATCATTTAGGTTTAATCCTTTTAGACATAAATTGGATTAGTCTACTTTGATAGGTTGGTATGCAACTCGGAAGATACATACGAACGTCATTGAATCCTTGAACAACAAACATAAGTGTAATTATCAATTGTGGAGTCATTTATCTTGAATTGAACTAGGTGACGTAAAATCCTAGAAGCCTTTACATATTGTTAAGTCAAGTGTTAGATTCATAATCACCTTTATCATAGTTTTAATATCAAAACCACCATCACTTCACCAAACTCAACTTACAAATCTAAGTAGAAGTAACAAGACATTAGTTGGTAATTAATCGTACAAGTCCTCGTGGGTTCGACACTCTCTTATCACTTTATTACTTGTAACGACCGTATACTTGCGTAGTTTGCGTACTAGTATTTGGAACGCAACATCTCTCTTGAAGGCTCGACTGAAATTGCAACCCTAGCTGAACCGCTTGAGGCAGATATCTGGAATCTGGCTTCAAAGAAAAATCAAGTGATGTCTGGAGGCATAAAGAAGAATCAGATGAAGGATGAATTTTAGCGTATGGCAGATTTGGTTGCCAAAGTCTTAGAGAATTGCACATTCTCGTTGGACAGTGTACCAATGAAGCAATTTCACACTATGATAGCTGTTTTCTATGGTTTGAAGGTGAATTGGGCTAATTACATCTGGTACATATTAGCTGATCACAAGGAACGTGGTCTAACTCTGCACAGGATATTCCTTAGTCATCTGCTGGTGAATTTGGGATGTACAGTGACAAATGGAAAAGATGTCCATAAGGCAAAAGAGTTAAAGATTTATGACCCAGTGAAAACTGAAAGATCAAAAGAGCCTGCTGCTGTGCCAGAGAAGAAGCAACATAAAAGAAACGCTACTGAGCCTAAAGAGCCTGCTGATAAAGGCAAAAAGAGCAAGACAACAGTTCAAATAGCTAAGCCAGCTGTTCAAGCCAGAACAGTCGTGTCTAAAAGAAAGGATGCTGTTGACTTGATTGTTGATGAAACAGTCAAGGAAATTGATGAAATGGAGGTTGAATCATCTCCTGAAAGAACAGTTTCAGCTGAGCTACCAGCTGAGAACGTGGCAAAAAGGACAAGGAGCGCCATGAAGGACACTGCCACTTCTACTGCTGCTGTTGTTCCTTTTACAAAGAAAACTGCCAGAAAGAAGATGACGTTCATAGAAGAAGACACTGAACTTTCTGAGCTAGTTAGAGAAAGCCCTCAAACAGCTGAGAGGCCTGTTGGGTCTGTAGAGGAGTCTGCTGAAGTAAAGACTGCTGATGATCAAGTGAAACAGACTGCTGCACCAACAGCTGAGGTTGCTCAACCTCAAATGGATCCTGAAGTGCAGATCCTTGAACCTATTGCTGCTCCACCAGTAGCAATTTCTACTCCAGAACCAACAGCTGTGCCACCAGTTGTTGAATCAAGAGTTGCCAGAAAGAAGAGAACTGGCAAATCCAAAGTACCAGCTTATCACAAGAAAAAGCGAGAGGAAGCTGAGCAAAGAAAGCGTGATGAAGCTGAGTTGAAGAGAGCTTTGGAAGCGAGCAAAAAGGAAGTTGATGTCAAGAATATGACAGAAGCAGAATTGGCTGCCAAGGAGGAGGCTGACTTGGCAAAGGCCTTAGAGGATAGCAAGAAAGATGCCTATGGACCAAGGAGGTCAGAAGGCATAGTTATTGGAGGAAAGCCTAAGGAAGGAAATTTTGTTCTACCAAGGGCTGAGCCAATTAAAAAGAAGAAATTTGAAGTCAGAAGAGCCATTGAAGTCGTTCAAAGTGACTCTGCTGCCTTTAAAAGATATCAAGCTGAGCTAGAACGGATGAATCAGCTGCTTCAATCAAGGACTACTTTTCTCCCTGAAAAGATCAGATATAACCGATGGAGAGAGTACAGATTGAACAAATCTGAGGAAGAAATCCAAGCCTGGAAGGAATTTGCTGCAAAAGGACGATGGGTCTTAAATTGGCTGCAAACCACCTCTGTTGCAAAGGCGTTGGACTCAGATTTTGTCAAGGACAGATTACATGTCTATGCTAGAGTCATTGCGTTAGAAGAGGCAACTGCTATCAAGAAATCACTTCTAAACAAACCTGGTCCTGCTGATGACCGGATTGATAGAGCAGTTAAAGTTGCTGTTTATACAACTATGGAAAAATGGGCTGAACGATCAAGATATGAGCCTGGTTCATCCAGTGATGTGCCCAGTTTACCATGTTTACAGTACATTGCCTTTGGCTCGGAGATCAGTACCTATCAAGAAAAGCTGAGCATCAAACAGACTACTTCACCTTTCGTGCCAGCTGACTTGATTCGTCAGAAGACTGTTGTGTCTACTGATGGTACTGAAATCATTCACGTTGCTGATGAGCCAGCTAGTGAAGAACATAAGAAAGACCAGCAAGCTGAGGAGATTAACTTGGATACATCAACTAAGCTGCCTGCTGAGGTCAAGGACTTAGTTCATTTAGCTTTGGAGTGGAAAGCTGAAGAAAGTCCTGTTCTTCATGAAGCACCTGTTCAACAGGAAGAACCTGCTGAATCATCACACCCTGCTCCTACTGCTGACTTGCATTCTTCGCTGATGGAGTCAATGCAGATGCTGATTGAAAATGCTATGAAGGAGATGGAGATGAGGAATCAGCTGATGATTAAGCAAATGCAGGAAGAGACTGCAAAAATGGTTAAGGATGCCATAGAAGATTTTCCTCTACCACCAGACAACTCCCTGATGCTGACTCAGAGTTTATTGAGCATGAACAGAAATATTGAAGATGTGAAGGCTGATGTCAATCATCTGCACTCTACTCTTCAAAGGCATGAGTCTGACATTGCTGGGATTGCAAGGGTCATGAGAGAGGTTGGTGAAGCTGAAATAGAGAAGAATGTTGCATTGATGCAAGATATTACAACTATCACCAACAAAGCTCAAACTGAAATATCAACACTTCAACTGAATGTTGATTGTTTAAATGACCAATCTGGTGAGTTAAAGTCAAATCAACTTTGCATGGAAGCAAATCAACTTCGCATGGAGACTACTCTGAATAATCACTGTGCTCAACAACAAGTTATGGATCAAAACATCAAGAAGCTTTGTGCTGCTGTCAACATAACTCCTGATCAACTCAACCCTGCTGATGATGACAAAAAGGGGGAAGAGGAATCAGCTAAGAGGACTGTTGTTGCTGCAACTGTTCAAGTACAAGACCAACGGGCTGCTGCTGAAAAGCCAACTGAAGAAGAAGTACTTGAAGAGGATGCTGAAGATGAAGCTGATGATAAAGTGGAGCCCAAGGATGTAGCTAAGACTGACAAAGAGTTAGCTGCCTCTAAGTACTCTGCTGAAGAACAGCTTAATCCAAACGTAAAGTATAAGAGGATTGAGGACATCAGAGCAAAGTTTGAAGCTAATGAAAGAAGAGAAAATTTAAAGAAACTTGCTGATGCCTTCTCAAGTGGTGAGGATGAAGAAAGTAGTGAAGAAGTTGAAGATGAGGAAGAAGAAGAAGATGAAGAAGCTGAGGACTAGACTAGGTCATCTGTTGAAATTATGTAACCAGCTTACTTCATTTTTAATTTTTCACTTAAGTCTATTTTACTTGTAACTTGTACTGTAATTTCAAAATCATATATAAAAGTTCAAGCTTCCAACATATAATTTCTATCTCAGAAATTCTTGAGGACTCAACTTTAGTTTTAGGTACAGGTACTTAGCTGAAGTTTTGTCATCAACAAAAAGGGGGAAATTGTTGGATGAAGATGAAGACTTTGAAGTGAAGGGAGGTTTTGATGATTTCCAAAAGTCATCGGCTAAGTATGGAAACTTAGTACAAACCTTAGAAGATATTTGACCAAGGAAGAATTATTTTAGACTAGTCAAATATGGTCCAGAAGACTACTGATCTGTTGCTGAAGAAGGAATCAGACTGGTGAACTATCAGCCGACTCAAATCAGATTAGTTCAAGTTTGGGATCAGCCGAGTATACATCAGACGAGTGACTTCGATCAGCAGAGTGGAAGTGGATCAGAAGTTATTGCAACGGTAATAAATGCACTTGGAGTAATAAATGCTGAAGAGGAAGGGTATTTATGACAAATGATTGAAGAGGAACCTCGTATCAGCTTGGTGCATTTAATGCGATGCGACAGAAAGTACAGCAGAGTGTACAGTGTTCAGTCGCAGCAGCCGTTTCTGCAGAAAAGTACCAGTACTCGAGGATTTGACAACTGTCGATCTCTCAACGGGCAGATTTTCAAATCTCAAGTATAAATAGTTCAGTTCGTGAGTTGAAGAAGAATATACAACGCATTTGAGAGCAAAAATCTGAAGCAGAATTCTTCTAAGTCTCAAACTCAAGAACAGAACACTCATCAGCCGAGTCATTTGTTGACGAAGCAGAATAGAGAGAAAACAGAAAATACTTATAAATCTGAGTGATTTTGTTTGAATCGTGTTGTGAGAAGTAGATATCCATCTAAGTGAGTGATATTACTTCAGAGAGTAGGAGTTTCTTTGTGATTTCCTATTGCGCACTTGTGGCCTTTTCATTTGTTGATTGGCGCAAGCATTGTATACTGTAATCTGTGTGACTATAGTATAACCCAAGATTTAAGTGACTTGGAAGAGTGGACTAAAGGATTTCTATACATATAACCACTATAAAAATCCTTTGTGTTTTTACTTGCATAATTTTCTGCATATTTGAAAGAGCATATTTAAAACACGAAAAGGTTAACTGTTGAAAAGTTTTAAAAAGGTGTTTATAAAACTGGGGATAAAACTTTTTCTAAGTTAAGAAAACTACTTGTGAAAAGCACTAGAAAAATACGCTGCAAGTTAGTCATTTTAAAACTCTGATTTTGATAAAATCAGCTGAGTGAAATCAGAAGAGTGATCAACTCTGCTGTTCAAAGCTTTGTGCGAGATCAACATAGTCAACTTACGATTACTGATCAGCTTAGTCTGCTGACAGAAAAGTTAGAGAATTTTAAAAGATAAAATTTTAAGAGGTCTATTAACACCCCCCCCCCCCCTAGACCTCATCTGACCACTTGGGACCAACAATTAGCTCTACAAAAGGTGGCTACCCCGCTTGTCGGGTTTGGAGGGTCAGAGATCGTGCCAGCAGGGACTATCAATCTAAGTGTCACCCTTGGTAATAAACCTCAGCGAATTGTGAAAATAATAAAGTTCCTAGTGGTGGAAACGCCGTTTGCCTATAACGCCATTTTGGGTCGACCGGGTCTAAATCAATTTCGAGCCATAGTATCGACCTATCATCAGAAAATAAAATTCCCCACTCTTTTTGGGGTCGGAGAAATCGTTAACTGGCGTGGGATTGTTATAATACGACGCTTTCTTTAAAACGGAACGTCGACCCACTAATACCCTCGAAAAGGAAAACAGTAGGATCTTCAGTGGAAAGATCAAAAGAACCAGAAATTCCGAGTACTGAAATGATCGATAAAAAGGCGAAAGAGTCGATCAATCTGACTATACGCGCCCCCGAGCATAAGGATGTTCAACTAATAGAGAACGATCCGAGCAAAATCACTAGGATTGGAACGGAGCTAACTCCGCAAGGTGAAATCTTGTTGATTGACTTCTTGAGAAAGAATACGGACGTGTTTGCCTGGAGTTCGGAAGTTATAGTAGGGATAGATCCAAGAATAATCACGCACTCTTTAAAAACAGATCCGAACGCAAGACCAGTTAGTCAAAAGAAAAGAAATCACAGCCCCGTTAAAGACAAAATAATAAAAGCCGAGGTGGAAGTCTTTTAATATCTAAACTGATAAGGGAAATACAATTTACAGAATGGTTATGTAATGTTGTGCTAGTATCAAAAAGCGATAAGAAGGACAATAAATGGAGAATGTGCAACTACTTTACGGACCTAAACAAATTATGTCCAAGAGATTCGTACCCCCTTCTTAGAATCGACCTGTTAGTTGACTTTACAGCTGGATTTGCTATTTTCAGCATGATGGATGCATTCCAAGGATTTTATCAAATATTTTTGGACGAAAGGGATCAAGAAAAAACTGCCTTTGTTACAGAACATGGAGTATACTGCTTCATAGTAATGCCTTTCGGGTTGAGAAACGCTGGAGCAACTTATCAACGATTAGTAAACCTAATGTTTAAGGAACTAATCGGAGAGATTATGGAAGTATACGTGGATGATATGCTGGTCAAAAGTATGAGTGAAAAGGACCACATTGACCATCTAGATCGCTGCTTCAGGATTTTAAGGAAGTATGGAATGAAGCTCAATCCGGCTAAATGCACCTTTGGAGTAAGGTCGGGAAATTTTCTGGGTTAATTGGTTCACCAAAGAGGCATCGAAGCAAATCCCGAAAATATACGCGCTATCACCGAAATGAAACCTCTGAGAAATATTTCTCAGGTGCTGATTATGCTCTTTTTCATACAGGGATTAATTAGGAAAGTAGAGCAAGCACATTAATTAGTTCGAGTGTATAAATGATGTGTATTGATATTCCGATCCAATTACAAGTTACAAAGAAGGTCTATTCGAGCGTTACAGGATGCCGTACAACTAGTTAAACAAATACAAAAGAGCAAGCTACTCCTAATTCGATCTCTACGTCCGAACAGGGTTGCACCAGGGAAAACGTGCCGTCGTTGATATCATAAATGCGCTGGATATTTATAGGAACAGTGATGGGCTAGCTAGACCCTCCGCAGGAGAGCAAGTCTCGGCCAGCAGGCCAGGCACATGGGTCGGCCAAACAGTGATTTCGAGGGGAGGAATAGGTCGGAAAAAGGGCCTAGCGCTATCAATCTGGCTTGATCGGAGACTGAGTTCTGCAGTTTGGAAAATTGCCTTCTTGGTCGGAATCGAGGTTGTTCTCGAGCGGGGTATTTCCTGGAATAGAACATGCGAAATACCCCTCATCAATACTCCCCCACTTCTCGAGCGTAAGTGAAGCTGAAGCTCGGAGAAGTAAACCCAGCATCACGGTAAAACTTGAATATGCCTCGTTAAAAACCTTACTCGGAAAAACCCAGTGGGACAAAATCCGAGTTAGGGAAAAAGAGTGCACATCCTCATTGGAGGAGCCCTGGAATGCTGAGATGCTTCAAATAGAAGGACGGCGTTCTCGATCTGAGAGTTTTACTTCGGTGATTCACATGGCGCTACAATACCTGAAGTTCGGAGAAATAAATAATAGAGAACAGGTCTTGAACGGTCTTGCGTCGGATATACCTCATTAAAAACCTTACTAGGAAAAAACTCAGGGGGATAAAAATCGAGCGAGGGAAAAAGAGTATATATCCTTGAGAGACGCTTACTAAAATCTGTTGCTTTTGAACTGGAAAGTCACTTCTTCAAAGCTGAGCGGCCCAATATGCTATTTATCCTTTTATATTACAACATTTTTAGCAAAGAATTATATCACATATATTAACCCTACTCTTAGACATTTTCGAGCACTGAGTTTATACCAAATAAATGGTTTTACTCAAATTTTCCATTAAGTCTTTTTCGAGCATAGAGCCATATCAACGGATTTCACTCTTACGTTTAGACATTTCCGAGCAAAGGGTTATATTAAAAGATCTTACCCAATTAGTTTACAAGTCTTTTTTGAGCCTAGAGTCATAGCAACAGCTTTCACTCTTGGTCGAGACAATTTTGATTTTACACAAGAGTCATAGCAATGGCTTTCACTCTTGGTCTTCTACACAAGTCTTTTTCCGATCCAAGAGTCATAGCAACAGCTTTCACTCTTGGTCGAGACATTTGAATTTTATACAAGTCTTTTTCCGAGCCAAGAGTCATAGAAACAACTTTCACTCTTGGTCGAGACAATTTGATTTTTCATACAGGTCTTTTTCCGAGCTAAGGGTCGTAGCAACAGCTTTCACCCTTAGTCGAGACATTTTGCTTTTTTATGCAAGTCTACCGATCTAAGGGTCGTAGCAACAGCTTTCACCCTTAGTCGAGAGATTTTGCTTTTTTATGCAAGTCTGTAACCGATCTAAGGGTCGTAGCAAAAACTTTCACCATTATTCGAGACATTTGCTCTTTTTTCGCAAGTCTTTTTTCGAGCTGAGGGGCGTAGCCACAGCTTTCACCCTCAGTCGAGACATTTTGCTTTTTACGCAAGTCTTTTTCCGAGTTGAGGGGCGTAGCAACAACTTTCATCCTCAGTCGAGACATTTTGCTTTTTTATGGAAGTCTGTTTCCGAGGTAAGAGTCGTAACGGCTTTCACTCTTAGACGAGACATCTCCGAGCTTTGGGTTATACCAAAATATTTTACCCAATTATCCATTCTTCAAGTCTTTTTCCAGTTGATTATACCGTTTTTTGTTCGAGTTCAATAAGGAAAGTAGAGTATAACAATATATGAATCGAGCATGTGAAAACTGTATATTGATATCGGTGTTCGGATACAAATTACAAAGCGGGTCTACCCGAGCATTACGGGATGCCGTACTACTAGAAAGACTAAATACAATGAGAATACAAGCTAGTTCCTAATCCGAACGATAGGTCCGAGCAGAAGGAATATCTTGGAAGTCGTGCCCTCCCTGATGTCATAAATGCGCCGCGTATTTATAGGAACAGTAATGAGCTAGCTAGACCATCCGTAGGAGAACACCTCTCGGCCAGCTGTATAAAGCTGTAGGTCGGCCCCACAGTAATTCGAGGAGACGAGTAGATCGGGAAGTAGGTCGGAATACTTGATCTAGAGCTATCAACCGGGCTTGATCGGAAAACCATGTTCTTATGGTCGGAGAATACCATTCTGGTCGGGATCGAGGCCGAGCTCGAGCAGAAAGTATTTCCTAAAGTGGCGTATGCGAAATACCCCTCATCAATACTCCCCCACTTCTCGAGCGTAAGTGAAGCTGAAGCTCGGAGAAGTAAACACGGCGTCACGGCGAAGGACTTTGATTTCTTGATTTTTCGGACATGCCTCGTTAAAAACCTAGTGCGGAAAAACCCAGTGGGACAAAATCCGAGCTAGGGAAAAAGAGCACACATCTTCTTTGGAGCAACGGAAGGCATTGATACTTCGAACCATAGGAGGGCGGAGTTTTCGATCGGAGTACTCTACTTCGATGACGTTTACAATATCTGAGAATTGGAGAAATAAATCAGAGATCGAGTCTCAAACAGTCTCGGGTCGGATATGCCTCATTAAAAACCTTACTTGGAAAAACCCAGTGGGATAAAAAACCGAGCGAAGGGAAAAAGAGTGCACATCCTCGAGAGACAATGTAGTTGATCTTATCCTGTTGACTCGAAAATACTCATTTCAGAAGCTTGGAGGACCGTAATTGCTATTAATCAAAAAGATAATCTTCAATTTTACTGAATGGGAGCCTAACCGTCGCGGTTACTCGGGGTTGAATTTGCAATTTACCCTTTTAACCTTTATATATATACGTTGACTTAGAAAAGAAGAGTACGTCTTTCAAACTTAGTGCAGATCGGAGCAATCAGATCGATAAAAAGTACCCCTCTTTTATTGACCATCACAATAAGCACTTATCATCATGTCTACTTCCGAGAACCCAGAAATTCAAACTGATAATCCTACACGATCGGATTCCGAGCTAGGATCCACAGGAGAACTTATAAACGACTACAAAAATACTGAAAATTCTTCTGAAGAGACGAATAGGATCGTCAATCAAATAGAGAATGCCTTGGAGCCAAACACCGAAGAGGGAACATCTGGTCGACAAGGTTCCGAGCACGACGGTGATGCGGAACCAAATGCTGAGGCCGACAGTGAGGAGGGTGTAGATGGAGAAAAAGCTGACTCCGACAATGATAATAGCTTGACTGTACCGTTTGATAAGCATGAGATAATGAGGTATCAAATCGGAGGCGGGTGCAGTGTGAGAATCCTCGACCTAGCCGGTGTTTCGAAAAAATCCAAAGCCACAGGTCGGGCTCAGAAGACCGAGAAACGGGTCGACGACATCTCAAGTGCGTATGATCCGAAAGAGCACGAGGCAAACCTCAAAGCTACGATAGGTAAATTCCTTCCCGAGGGTTACTCGCTAATCATCCCGACCCCTTCTCAAAGAGTGAATAAGCCCCCCGCAGGATGTCCAGCTTTCTATGCTCGGCAATTCGACTATGGGTTGCGTATTCCTTTTGCCCCCTTACTCGGGCAGGTCTTAGATGCATTCAGCCTGGCTCCCGCACAGATCCTTCCCAATTCGATTGGGTACTTGATAGCTTTTAGCGTCTTGATGAAGGCCAAGAACCAAGCCGCTAATTTCCGGCGCTTTTGGCAATTCTTCAAGATCAGTACTTCCTCCGCCTCGAACGTTGGGTTTGTGTATTTCTCCCAGCGTTCGAATCATTCGGTCTTATCGACCATCACTTCTAGCAATTCTCTCGATTGGAAGAAACAATTCTTCTTTATCAAAGGACCTGAAGTACCGGCTTCCGAGGGAAGTTCGGAGATGGTTCCACACAAATGGCCGGGTGAGCGAGAGTGGGTGTACGGAAAACGAGAACTGTTAGGTCCGCTCCAGAAGGTCATTCCTGACGATGTTGTCAAAGAGATGTGTTCGGATTTGTACCAGTCGGCTTTCCTTATTCTGGAACCCGTACTTCGAAAAGCTGGACTCAGCCGAGCTACCTTTCCACTAGCAGTTGCTGATGACCCTCGAACATTGAGTAAGGATAATAGTCTTTCCCGAGTGACTTTGATAGTAAGCTTTTCAGCGGATTTCATTACTTAACATTTCCTTTCTTTATTTCTTCAGAAACAATGGTGGAGCAATACCGAGCTTCCATAGTCGGTAAAACTGTAGCATCTACCTCGAGTAAAACGCCCGGTCAACCGAGGAGGCAAACTAGACCGGAGCCTAGAACTGCCGTCCCTCCTCGGGGAAGCTCGGCTCGGACTGACCAGATCGGAAACGAGGAGGAGCCCGAGAATGCTGAGCCGATCCGAATGGTACCACCTCCTCACCAAGCTGGTCCTTCTTCCTCTTCTGGCTTAGGATACAGCCTGTTTACCATGAAGAAACTCAGAGGAACGGAGATCTCCCATCGGCGAGCTCGGGAAGATCTCGAGGGACCCCCCGAGGCAAAGAGTAGGACCGCATTGTGGGGTCGACATCGAACACCCCTCTCTTCCAGATCCGGTCAAAGTAGGCCTGATATGCTGGACTTCATCGAAGATCAACTTAGAGGTTCCCGAGCAGCGGGTTATCCCGAGAGGGGATCAATTCGAAGTGATCGCACCCCGAACGGCGAGAATGAGCATGGTAAGGCGATCAAGATTTTCATGGCGGGGAGATTTGCCGAGGACCAGGAGGAGCTTCTCGGTCAATGCGACCTTGACGTACTAGGCCAATTCTCCAAAGCATATCATACGGTAGATCACTTTACATTCGTTGCGGCTGTTTAAGTCTCGGAATAAAATACTAATTACCCTGTTCTTGCAGATTGGGGACTGCTTTCTCACTGAGGTGAACCGTACCTCCATGTTAGAAGAGGAGTCTGATCGTGTTCATATCGCTTATAGGGACTTACTCAAGGAAGAGTCCCAACTGCGCAAACAATTTACCTCCGTCCAAGCAGAATTGGAGTCGATGAAAGCCAAGTATACCCCGGCCGTCGAGGAAGACTTGGTGAAAGTTGTGGAAGAGAAGAGCTTGCTCAAGGAGAAAGTCAGGAAACTTGAAGAGGAGCTCGAGCAAACTAAGGCAGATTCCGAGTTGTCTTACTGGGGGGGTGGGGGGGGGGGGGGGTGGGGGGGGGGGGGGGTGGGGGGGGGGGGGGGTGGGGGGGGGGGGGGGTGGGGGGGGGGGGGGGTGGGGGGGGGGGGGGGTGGGGGGGGGGGGGGGTGGGGGGGGGGGGGGGTGGGGGGGGGGGGGGGTGGGGGGGGGGGGGGGTGGGGGGGGGGGGGGGTGGGGGGGGGGGGGGGTGGGGGGGGGGGGGGGTGGGGGGGGGGGGGGGTGGGGGGGGGGGGGGGTGGGGGGGGGGGGGGGTGGGGGGGGGGGGGGGTGGGGGGGGGGGGGGGTGGGGGGGGGGGGGGGTGGGGGGGGGGGGGGGTGGGGGGGGGGGGGGGTGGGGGGGGGGGGGGGTGGGGGGGGGGGGGGGTGGGGGGGGGGGGGGGTGGGGGGGGGGGGGGGTGGGGGGGGGGGGGGGTGGGGGGGGGGGGGGGTGGGGGTGGGGGGGGGGTGGGGGGGGGGGGGGGGGGGGGGAAACGGGGGTGGGGGGGGGGTGGGGGGCTACTTCTCCTCCTTTAGTAGAGCAAACATTTAATGAGGTATCACGAACCGTTTCCCCCCCTCCAGTCGTCCATACGACGAACGAGGAAAGTCGAGCTATTTCTCCTATCCTCGGGGAGCAAACCAATAATGAGGAGTCGCGAACCGTTTCTCCTCCTCCAAGCGTCCATACGACGAACGAGGAAAGTCGAGCTATTTCTCCTATGCTCGTGGAACAATCAATAAATGAGGAGTCACGAGCTGTTCCAATTTTTCCAGATGAACGCTCAGTGGATGATCATTCCCCTTCGGGCAGAGATGTAACAAATCAGTCTATAAGTCGAGATGGTTGTGCTCAGGTCAAGGCTACTGCTCTTCATTCTGAAATTGCCACTTCCAATTCTGAGATCGATCCCACTCTACAATCAAGGGGGCCTGTGGAAGATATTCCAGAATCTTTCTTTGCCCATCCAGGTTCGCAAGTTGTTTCGACCTCTCAAGACACTCAGGTTGTCTCTCCTGTTCGTATTTCACAAGGAGCGTCGAAAACTGGGTCTGGTCCCAGTCGTTCTGTAGTTGAAAGGGTCGCGGACGACCCGTTTCTCTTAGACGAACGTCCATTTAAGGAGCAGGTTGAAGAGATAACTGAGTTCGATATGACCCGATCAGGTGGGGTTTCAATTGATGCGAGTATTCCAACAACCCTCGAGCCTGATGGGGTTTCTTGGAATCTGGGAATGGGTACTATTCTACCCAAGGAGCTCGATAAACTGAAAAACCATTCCTCTCTGCGTCTTGTTCAGTCTATCTTTAAGCGTTTGGAGATGGTTAGTGTATTTTTGTTATTGCGATGTTAGGAATTTTTATCTTTGAGGAATTCCTTATTCTCATTTCTTTCTCATAGGCCAAACATGAAGCTCTCCAGCTCGGAATTCAAAATGATGAGTCTTACTTTCTCCAAGAAGATTCTCTAGAACGAATGAACAGAATCGCCGTAGCTCATCGAGCTCTGATGACTGAGGTGGAGGACCTTCGAGCTGCAGTCGAAAGACTTTCGAGGGAGAAAGAAGAACTTGTTCAAACTAACAACAATTTGGTGTCTGAGAAGGAACAGCTCGTCTCTGATAAGGAACAGCTCGTTAAAGAAAATGCCGACCTTCTTGAGTTGAAAGATCAAGAGTTTGACAGGGGTTTTTCCTTTGGATATAAGCAGCGAGCCCAAGAAATTATGAACTTCCTTGCTCATCAAACAAATCCCGATCATGCTCTCGAGAAGTAGACAACAGTCTTTCATTATTTTTTTTTTTTTTTTTTTTTTGAATGTAAATAAACATTTTGCCTGATAAATAGAAAAACATGCTTTTTGTTCGATTTCCGCGTCTTTTCGACCTGTGTGCTAATAAATAACTTATTGCAATATTATTGGAAGATGAGAAGTCAATTTGGTAGGTGTGCCATAACTGTTGGAACGATTCGTATGCTCTGTCCATTGATTGGTTAATTCCCCGTAGTATAAATAGCTCATTGGAGAAGTAGGAAAAAGAAGAAAAACTGAATCAATATGCCAGTTTAATTTGGTTTTCATGGCCTGTTGACTATGGTGGAGATATCAAACTAGATAGTTTGTCGGATAGGCGAGAGCTGGTTAGTTCATTAAAATGGTGTTTCGTCCATGCATGCTCGAAAACTTGCCCCCAAGGCAAGGAGAACGACCCTGTCTCAATTGTATGACAGCAAAGTTCTTCCCTTCGTAGTGTGCTTTAGCTTGATACTGTGATCGACCCTAGATGCAGTATGCCTCCTGGTTGCCATTTGGCTTATTTAGAGGTCGGTAATTCACCAGCATCAGCAAATATACGCAGTTTTGCATGTTCCTCGTTTTCATGCAGCGGTAGTAGGTCGAGGAGAAGGTCGATTTGAAGGAGCAGATCGTTTCGAGGAGTAGCAAAGTAGGATGAATGTTTGAAATAATTGTAACGATCCTTGAATGTAAATGTAGTTTTTTGTGACGATATTGCTGTTCTCGTGAAATGTAACGACTTTCTCAAAGATCTGAATAAAATCCATTATTCTTTGTATGTTCACTCCGATAATAATGATTGATCATTTGTTCTGATTCTGCGAACCATCCTTACAACGTTTTAAATCTGGACCGTTGATAGGACCTCAATTTAACACCATTGGATCCTTTATCCTCCGCCTATAAATTGATTCACTCCATCCCTCTCCATTTCTCAGAAAATGAAGTCATTCAATATGAATATGTATTGTTATAAGTATTATCGGCCACCAAATTTGTCGATTTATCTACCGAGGAGGTCATGACTTGGTATGGGAGGAATTGGAAAAATGATATCTCTATCTTAAATGGTGATGGTCGGGCAAATCTCACAACTGGGGATTGGTTGACCATATACAACGCCGTATGATAGAGGTCGATAGTGGAGGAAAGCAGGATTCTATGCTTTATCGAAATCAACTTGTTTCTAAATGGTTGGTGACGTCAAGCATGAGACCCTGCTGATCTCTATTTTAATCAGCGAAGAAAAAGCATCAGCTTCTTCAAGGTGGTCGAATCGTGAAAGCATGAGGCTTTGCCTGCCCGATGACACCTGCCGACCCGTAGAAGAAGCCTGAACTTTAGGTTCTCGTCACTGTTCTCAAAGTAGAAAAAAGTCGATCGTTCCGAGGAGATTCAGGAGCGTTTTGAAACCAAATTCTTTCTTTTGTTATTTTGTAGGTGTTAATTGTTTAGCGTAGCTGATCGATGAATATTCAATATGTAATACTAGCTCTGCTATGATAGTCGTTGTATTGTCTTCATCGATCTAATATAATACCTCTATTTCGACCGAGTCAAAAGCGCATTTATTTCCATTCCTTTATTTACGGCTTGCAGTTATGACTTTGTAACGTAATTCCCGATGTGGAGTTATAGCCGTTGATTAGATGTGAGTCTCACCGTAGGATTTCATCATATCCTGTCTATAAAAGGAATCTTCCTTCTTTCAGTTACCATCATAAGTAAAAACCCTTAAATAATGTACTTCTTCTTTGTCCAAAATGGCGGTCGTCCGCCTAATTCGAGAGTTAAACAAATCACTCACCACGTCGACTTGGTATGGGCGGAATCGGAAAATGGAGATTTCTCAAAAACCATGAAATCTCCGACCCCTAATAAGGGGAATGGATTGGAATGCCTACACTCATCCGACCATCCTATGAAAATGGGTAAGGGTCGGTGTTGTGGGGTTCCGATCTATTAGTTACGCGGTCGGTGGAAAGCTGGTTAGTTCATTAAAACGAGAATGTATGTCCAGAAAATGTTGACTACCATCGACCATTGTAACATTATGATCTCTCAAAGCTCTCTCTGATTCCAAAGCTTTGTGGCTGCGAGCTTGACTGGGTTCGATCGGTCCTAGCTGGTGGCAAGAATTCTGAGAGAAATACAGAGATAAATCGAGCTGAAGTCCTCTCGTTAGCTCCTTACTTTATTGTATAATGGAATTTATTGTTTCATGTAGCTAGGGTAGTTTATGTATCTGATGAGGGGTATTTCGCATACGCCACTTTAGGAAATACTTTCTGCTCGGGCTCGGCCTCGATCCCGACCAGAATAGTATTCTCCGACCTGAAGAACATGGTTTTCCGATCAAGCCAGATTGATAGCTCTAGATCAAGTACTCCGACCTTCTTCCCGATCTACTCGTCTCCTCGGGATTACTGTGGGACCGACCTACTGCTTTACACAGCTGGCCGAGAGATATTCTCCTACGGATGGTCTAGCTAGCTCATTACTGTTCCTATAAATACGTGGCGCATTTATGACATCAGGGGACACGACTTCCAAGATATTCCTTCTGCTCGGACCTATCGTTCGGATTAGGAACTAGCTTGTATTCTCATTGTATTTAGTCTTTCTAGTAATACGGCATCCCGTAATGCTCGGGTAGACCCGCTTTGTAATTTGTATTCGAACACCGATATCAATATACAGTTTTCACACGCTCGATTCATATATTGTTATACTCACTTTCCTTATTGAACTCGAACAAAAAACGGTATAATCAATTGGCGCCCACCGTGGGGCCTACTCGGGTGTTAGATCGAAATATGCCTACTACTAGGAGGTACACGTACAATCGAGGTGAGCCTTCACAAGCTGTTGGAGCGCAGCGCTCCGTAAATAATGAACCAAGTAACCAATCCCGAGCGGCCCACCAATCTGAGGTGCCGCCGCTCGACCCGCCGAATGATATGCCTATTCATACGACAATGGCTGATTTACGTTCCATTATCGGAACCATGTGTAGAGAATTCTTGAACACGGAGAGAGCAGATCATGAAACTCTGCCAGGTCAGCAGCCCCCGGTCGATCAGCCTACTGCTCGGGGTCCGATTTCCAACAGGCCAAGGGAAGGAAGTGTTCGTCGATCTGCTCTGGGCGAACCATCTGATGTAAGACCCAACCCTCCGCGAGCTAGAACTGTTGTCCGATCAGGGCAACCTTCTAGGAACGTACAAAATTTAGAGGATTCGGTGGTCGGGGAAAGTCAACCCAAAGCTGTGGAGAGATCTAGAAAACCAGCCTACAGGAAGGTGACCGAGGCTGACTTGGAAAAGATTGTTCAAGAAAGAGTCTCAAAGGAGTTGGAGAAGGAGAAGTTAATAAAAGAAACCCCACCCGCAAACGTCAGGGCTCGAGGAGTTGAGGCCAAAGAGCATGGGGCCGTTTTCCTTGAAGCACGAAATAGGGAACTGAGCACGAATATTATGCGATGTTCGCCTTTCTGTCAAGAAATTAGAGAAGCTCGGGGTACAGAGACGGTCCCGACCAGGTTGCCAAGATATAGTGGGACCTCTGACCCCGGGGAGCATATAAATAGTTTCATAAATGTGTTGAATTTATATGGACATTCGGAGGATTTTTGTTGCAAAATCATGGTCACAACGTTCGAGGGAATTGCTTTGGATTGGTTCGGAAAACTACCTCCGAACTCGATCTTCTCTTTCGATGAGTTGTGCGATAAATTGAAACATCAGTTTGCTAGCCAAAGGAAACAAAGGTTACCTGCTAATCATTTGGGAACGGTGAAGCAACTGGAAGGGGAAACACTGAGGCAGTGGCTGGCTAGATTTAGTATTGAACTTCTAAAAGTTGATACCCCACAGATTGAATTTCTGTCATCATTGATGTTCGAGCTGACCCGTAATAGCCAGTTCGGGAATGCTCTCTGCCGAAAGCAACCCAAGTCTTTCGAGCGAATTATGGAAATAGCCGAGAAATACATGATCCAGGAGGAAATGAATAAGTTAAAGAAAGCACAGAATCCTAGGCCCCCGATCGTGAAGAAACCTGATCGGGCCCCTATCCCGAAGCCAAGCGACTACGGAGGATCAAACGCGCAGCAAAGAGGCTCGGTTTGGCAGAGACTTAAGGTCTATAAACCTCAGGCTCCGACCCACAGATCTAATGTCTACGGTCGACCTGCGTCTCCAGATAGGGCTCCGAGGACGGAGCATGAAAAAAGCAACTTTACCAGACTGAATACCTCAAGGGACGAGATCCTAACAGTCCTCGAGGAGAGAAATTTGGTCCCTGGAGCTCGGCGTATCACTCAACCTAGGCCAGGGACTATGAATCACGATAAGTATTGCAGATACCACAGAGCTCGGGGGCATAGCACCGAGGATTGTTTTCAATTGAAGCAGGAAATCGAAAAACTAATTGCCCAAGGAAAGTTGAAGGAATACGTCAGAAAGGAGAACCATAACAGCCGTTATCGATCCAGAAGTCCTAGGAGGTCCTCCGAACAACACCGTGAGGATCAACACCAAGCAGAGGACCAGACGAATCGGGTGATCAATATGATATCTGGTGGGCCAGCTGGGGGAGATAGCAGGAATGCGAGGAAAAGGACGGCCAGGTCGATAAAGACTGGTGTCTCGACTAAGAAAGAAGTCATGTCCTTAAGACCAGCGCCCTCGATAAATCAAGTCATTAGTTTTTCCGAGGCTGACAGACCAAGTGATGTGACTTGGGATACTAACGAAGATGACCCTGATTTTTCGATGGTCTTGACCCTGAGAATTGCTAACTTCGAAGTTAGGAGGGTATTAATCGATAATGGCAGTTCGGCAAACATAATCTCTTCTGAGGCGCTCGACAGAATGAATCTACAACACCCGCGACTGGAACGGGTATCCACCCCGCTCATTGGGTTCGGTGGATCGGAAATTGTTCCTCTCGGAACCATTCTCTTGAGTACTACTATGGGTAAAAAACCTAAAGATGTTACGAAGATGGTTAAGTTCTTGGTCGTGAGTACCCCGTTCGCTTATAATGCAATTTTGGGAAGACCGGCTTTAAACGTATTCAAAGCGGTCGTGTCGACTTACCACCAGATGGTCAAGTTTCCCACTTTGGCAGGGGTCGGAGAAATGAGGAACGACCAATGCATGGCGTGGGAATGTTATAACACATCTTTAAACATGAAGAAGCAGTTCGAGCCAGTATTATCCTCGAAAAGAAAGTTAGAGGAGGAAAAGGTATTCTCGGTATCCGACCTCCCTTTGCCAGATTGTGAAAAGTTGCAGAGTAAAAAAGGAAAAGAGATCGATATGAGCGTACAGCCCCCAAATCATAAACAAGTAACGTTAATCCCTGGCTCTCCCGAGAAGTTCACCAGAATTGGAACCGAGCTAAGTCAAGGGATGGAGACCATGTTGATCGAATTCCTTAGAATCAACGCCGATGTCTTTGCTTGGAGTTCTGACGATATCGTCGGGATCGACCCAAGGGTGATTACTCACTCCCTGAATATCGATCCTAAAGCAAAGCCAGTTAGACAAAAGAAGAGGAATCACGGTCGAGAAAAAGACAAAATCATCAATGCTGAGGTGGATAGATTATTGGCAGCAAAACAGATTCGGGAAATAACATTCACTGAGTGGCTTTGTAACGTAGTGTTGGTGTCGAAGGGAGAGAAGGTCGACAACAAGTGGAGAATGTGTAATGATTTTACCGACCTGAACAAGTTGTGTCCAAGGGACCCCTATCCTTTACCACGGATTGATATGCTGGTTGACTCAACTGCGGGGTTCATTTTCTTTAGTATGATGGATGCTTTCCAAGGGTTTTATCAAATATTTATGAATGAGAGAGATCAGGATAAAACAGCCTTTATTACCGAACGAGGAGTGTACTGCTTCATTGTAATGCCGTTCGGGCTAAGGAATGCAGGAGCAACTTACCAAAGGCTCGTGAATATGATGTTTAAGGATCTTATTGGTGAGATCATGGAAGTTTATGTTGATGATATGCTAGTGAAGAGCATGACCGAGGAGGATCATATAGAACACCTTGGCAGATGTTTCGCGATCCTGAGGAAGTACAGAATGAAATTAAATCCGGCCAAGTGCACTTTCGGGGTAAGGTCGGGAAAGTTCCTCGGTTATCTGGTACACGAGCGCGCCATTGAGGCGAATCCAGAAAAAATCCGAGCTATAGCTGAGCTACAACCGCCAACTAAGTTGTCTGAAGTGCAGAGTCTAATCGGAAAAATAATATCGTTGAATAGGTTTATATCCCGATCAGCAGACAAGAGTTTGCCTTTCTTCAAGTTGTTGAGGAAATCAAAAGGCTTCGAATGGAATGAGGAATGCAGTAAAGCTTTCGAAGAGCTTAAAAGATATTTGGTTTCCCCTCCGATGTTGGCAAAACCGGTCGAGGGAGAGCCCTTGTATCTGTACATAGCGGTATCGAGTGAGGCAATAAGTTCTATTTTGGTGAGAATTCAGGATTCCGAGCATAAACCGGTATACTATCTGAGTAAGTTGCTTCAAGGGGCAGAAAAGAATTACCTGGAGATCGAGAAATTCGCACTGGCTTTAGTTATTGCCGCACGGAGACTGCGACCTTATTTCCAAACTTACAAAATTATTGTTCTGACTAATCAACCTCTACGGCAAGTTCTATCAAAACCAGAGACGTCCGGGAGATTGATTAAATGGGCGGTGGAACTGGGTCAGTTCGAGATCGAGTACCAACCTCGAACAGCAATCAAGGCTCAAGTCCTGGCTGATTTCATTGCAGAATCAACAGGGTCCAGTTCGAGCGACTTGTCAGTTCCCGTGGTAAATCTGGTTGAGGATGTTCAGCACAAAGTTTTGGTGATGCATGTCGACGGGTCGTCGACCAGAGAAGGTGGTGGGGCCGGAATTCACTTTCAGGGTCCCGAGGGGGAGGATCTCAGTTATGCGATCACCCTAGACTTCGTAGTCACGAACAATGAGGCAGAGTATGAGGCTTTGATCGCAGGTTTAGAAATGGCAGTTAAAGCAAATATAAAGTCACTGACAGTGCTAACTGACTCTGAGCTCGTGCACAGACAAATAAAAGGGGTTTATGAAGCAAAAGAGTTTAACATGGTGAAATATTTGAAAAGAGTGAAGGATCTGGCGACAAAGTTCGAGATGTTTGATATACAAGCTATCCCTCGAGAAGAGAACTGTTGGGCGGATTTGCTTTCGAAATTTACGGGGTCGATTGACGGACGGAAGGAAAGAGTAATAACTTGGCTAATGTCCAACTCCCCAGCTATAGACTCCGACCTAACCCTAAACTCGGAGGTAATGGAGATAGATGTTCGAGAATCTTCTTGGATGGAGCCTTTAAAGGCTTATCTAAGAGATGGTACTTTACCGGAAGATACAAATCAAGCTCGAAGGATTAAATATCGAGCTCCAATGTACGTTTTGAACGAAGGTAGGCTTTATAAAAGATCAAGCTCAGGAGTTTTGTTGAAGTGCATTCCCGAGAGTCAGTTCGATCTCATTTTAAAGGAGGTTCACGAAGGTGAAGCGGGAAGTCATTGCGGTGCACGAGCCTTAGCCTTGAAGTGCTCGAGGACTGGATATTATTGGCCTACTATGATCTCGGATTCCATCGACTATGTCAAGAAATGCCATCATTGCCAAGTCTATTCAAATCTAATTCATCAGCCCGCCGAGCAGATGCATTCGATTCCGATCTGCTGGCCCTTCGACAAGTGGGGAATCGATATTGTGGGACCTTTCCCAACTGCCAGATCGAGAAAAAACTATGTCCTGGTCGCTGTGGAATACTTCAGTAAATGGATCGAATGCATTGCCTTAACAAAAATCACTCAATTCCAGGTGATAAATTTTCTATGGAAATATATTGTTTGCAGGTTCGGGATTCCGAGGGTCCTTATCTCCGACAATGGAACTCAGTTCGCGGGAAAACAAATTTTGGAATGGTGCGAAAAGTTTGGAATCCAGCAGAATTTCACCTCGGTCGGGCATCCCCAGGCGAACGGACAGACCGAGGTCACCAACAGGGAAATTGTTCGATCATTGGAAAAACGTTTGGCCGAAGCAAAAGGCAAATGGTTAGACGAGCTTCCTGGAGTAATTTGGGCGAACAGGACCTCCATAAAATCCGCAACAGGAGAGACTCCTTTTTCCTTGGTATACGGTTCGGAAGCGGTAATTCCGGTCGAAACATTAGTTCATTCACCAAGGGTCGAATCTTATGACCCCGATCAGAATTAATTGCTGAGAGAGATGGATATCGATCACGCGGATAGTAAACGCGACCGAGCGTGCATAAAGATCCAAGCCACCAAGTCCAGCATGGAAAGAGCTTATGACAAGAAGGTCAGAATAAGAACATTCAAAGTCGGGGAATTGGTTCTCAAAAAGGTGGAAGTATCTAAGCATGTCGGAAAGCTTCAGCCAAACTGGGACGGCCCTTATGTTGTGCAGGAGGTCGGAAAAAAGGGATCCTATAAAATTGCTCACCTCAACGGTGAAGTTTTGCCAAGAGCTTGGAATGCAGTCAATCTGAGGAAATATTATGGAAGATAGATGCTCTCATTTTTAATTTTTCTTGTAATTTATTGTTTTCTCAAACTTTACTTTCCTAAAATGCAAGGACAATCAATGAAATCCTTGGTTCAAGTTCAAATTGTATTCCGAGTACCATGACAAAGAAAAACTAATTTTATCGGCTGAGGGTGAAAGCTGTTGCTATGACCCTCCCTCGATAAAAGATGTTCAAAAGATCAAAATCGGCCCTCCCTCGATAAAACATGTTCAAAAAATCAAAATCGGCCGAGGGTGAAAGCTGTTGCTATGACCCTCCCTCGATAAAAGATGTTCAAAAGATCAAAATCGGCCGAGGGTGAAAGCTGTTGCTATGACCCTCCCTCGATAAAACATGTTCAAAAAATCAAAATCGGCCGAGGGTGAAAGCTGTTGCTATGACCCTCCCTCGATAAAAAGATGTTCAAAAATGAAAATCGGCCGAGGGTGAAAGCTTTCGCTATGACCCTCCCTCGATAAAAAGATGTTCAAAAATGAAAATCGGCCGAGGGTGAAAGCTATTGCTATGACCCTCCCTCGATAAAAAGATGTTCAAAAATGAAAATCGGCTGAGGGTGAAAGCTTTTGCTACGACACTCCCTCGATAAAACATGTTCAAAGAATAAATATCGGCCGAAGGTGAAAGCTTGTGCTATGACCTTTCCTCGATAAAAATCCAGGAAGACTATCCAGCTCACTGAATAGCGGCAAATTATGCAAGCAAACAGTACAATTTTGATTAACTCCAACTGATGTTCTAAATGCTTTGATGAAGCAGTTTTGCTCGAAACCCGAACACCCTTCAAGAATTTCTTACCACTTGAAAATTCTTTTAAGTTAGGATTGTTATTTCTTAAGTTGGGATCATTATTTCCTAAGTTCAATTATTCTAAAAGAGAACTTCTCAAGTTTCAGAGATTATTCATTTGGACGATTGTCGGATAATCTTTCCGAGGAATAAATGTTCCAGGTACAAGGTCAACCTTATCATCCAAATATTTGAGTTTCATCGGATAATTAATTCGTCGTCGAGTTGGTTGTTATGAGCAGAATACTAATGTTAAGATGGTGGAAAAGAAAAGTTGCAACTATTTGATTTGAAACGAAAGGTTCTCATTATTATTTTCGAGCAAGACACAAAAGATCAATTACAGGCAAAGGCTACAACTTTATTGACATTCATCGAACAGACTACAAAGTTATTGAGTGTACAAATGAAGTCCTAATACAACTAGTACCCTATTCTATGGTCTTCGAGTCTTCAAGCATATTTCAGTGTTGTTGACCAGGAATATCGCCGAGCATCCGATGGTTGCATCACAATTTGTGACAAAGTGATCGAGCTGTATATGTTTATCGTCTGATGATATCTGGATTTGAAATTAGACAATATGGATAGCATATCACATTTTCTGATCTCCATACAGTCCCCAGCATTCTTGCTACCAGCCGAGCTCGATCACTTCCCCGAGTCGGCGTCCAAGGTTGAAATTTCTCATTGTAAGATCCAAAAGCTCAACCTCGAACGGTCGGTCATCTTCTTACGATCGGGAAATTTGACCCAAAGTTACCATTCTTCAGAGAAGGAAGAAATTGGTGAAACAAGATAACCTCAAAGAAAGTACTTGAGGTCAAACTTCCTTTTAATTTTCTGACCAGCTTTCCGCCCTCGGGTATACCCCTCGAAACCAGCAATGCTAACCCTGCCCAAAATACCCAAGCAAGGGTCAGTCACTTGTTGGTATTTCAAGGGGAGATCCCGCTTTCAGGGATCAGAGACCCCCAGATAGAGGAGGTGCTCCTTTTTTCCGATTCCACCCATACCAAAGAAGTTTGTCTTGTACAAAAGATCGGACGTACGTTCGAAGCCAAATCTCAAAGGCTTGAACGGGAAGAAGGAAGGTTCCGAGCTTCGTCCTCGGATAAAACATTTTTGACAGCAGAGGGTAAAGATTTTCAACTGAGCAAATGCCATATTTATACTAAAAGGAAGATTTGATCGACGGTCTGTATTCAACGAAACAAACGGCGTAGATTAATGCGTTTATCACGGATGACCTTTCCACTTCCCGAGATTAAGGTACTGTTTGTACAGATTTTCTCTGAAACTTAGCTGAAAAAAGGGGAATACTATGACTTGGTCAAATATGCAGCGCAGAAACTTTCCCTTCTTACTTTGTGCTCGGAACGTCGATCACTCTTAACTCGAGTATAAATTGTTCATTTACAAAAAAAAAAAAAAAAAAAAAAAAGGTTCACTCTTAACTCGAGTATAAATTGTTCATTAAAAAAAAAAAAAAAAAAAAAAAAGGTTCACTCTAAACTCGAGTAAAATTTTTTAATTAAAAAAAAAAAAAAAAAAAAAAAAAAGGTTTACTCTTAACTCGAGTATAAATTGTTTATACAGTGAATTACTTCACCAGAACACAAAACACCATCGATTAGCAGGAAGAAAAAAGTTTATTATTCCAACAGGGAAAACAAGTACAAAAGGAAGAAATGTAAAAGTACAACATTCAGTTGAGCAAAAGAAGAAATCTCTAGACACTTTTCTCGAACAGAAGCTTGCGGACTTCAACATTGCGGGCCTCATACCCGGCCTCGTAACCTTTTTGATAGGCCTCTTTCTCCCGCTGCTCGGCGCTTTTCTTCTCCTGCTCGACGAGTGACTTCAGCCTGTCCAACTCCTTGCTCAACTCCTCGTGAACCTGGCTCTCTTTCTGCTTTACAGCTTTCTCCGTCTCGGAGGCCAATTTCAGCTCGATGGCTTTGGCTTCTTCAAGGGACTTTGACAGTGCAACCTTCTTCTCCTCAAGCTCGAGGATAACCTTAGCACGCTGCTCGGCTTCTTGCTCGACTTGCAGCCCGAGGTTGAATAAATGTAGTCCGACCTTAAATGGACAAAAGTAATTATGTTAGTAAAACATATATTATAAAAAAAAAAAGGGAGAGAGAGGACACTTACTTGAAAAAGAAGATCTGTGCTCGATCGCGCCATTTCATTCACATTTTTCTCTTCTTGTTCGGCCATGGCTTTATTTGTCACCTCTTCAAAAAAGGCACTTAGCGTCTGAGCAACGTTAGGAACAGAGTTTTGGGGTTCCGGGTTACCACCCGACGAAGGAGTTTTCTTCTGGTCGACGGGAGGGTCATTTATTTTGACCTTCTTATTGGGAGGCTCGACCACAGTGTCCTTATTTGCCTCCAGAGCCAAGACACTACCAGCCAATGTTTGGTTCGCCCCCGTCATCTGAATCAGAATTGAGGTTGGAGTCAGATCGTCAACGACTGGATTTTTGATCAAAGCAGACTCAGAGCTTTGCTTGTTCACCACCGAGCTGCCCTTAGACCTAGAAGGAGAGTCCGAAATTGGTATAACGGCTTTGTCCTCGATCCGAACGGGTGACGGGTTGAGCAAAGACTTGGTCTTAGCTTTGCCAGGATCACCTTTAGGGATTTCAGTTTGCTCGTTGACTACATTCGAAGGAGAATCGATCTTGCGCTTCCCGCGGTCGCTCTTAGAGGGTTTTCCTACGTCCGAGGAGGATTTAGGTTCTCTAATTTTGCACTTGGGACCCTTCTCCTTTTTGACCTTCAACAATAGTTTGGGATCGAGTTTGGAACTCACCATACCCTCCATGATCTATTTTTTTTAGTATAAAAGAAGAAGTTTCGATTTACGTTATCGATCAAAGGGCTCCGATGAAAAAAGACTTATAATTTCAGTGGTGCAAACCTTATACTGCCTCCTATTTATAAGAAAGTGGAACGCTGCCTTTTTGGGAACCCAACGGTCGCGAACTTCGAGTTTTTCCGTGCCCTATTAAAAGGCTCGATCGATTTGATTACTCGCCTACTAAGTGATTCACATGCGAGATAATGCTCGATATCGATGATCTTTTACGGACCTTCTAGCTCACAAAGACTTTTGTCTAGTTGGGTAATATATTAAATTAATGATAAGCAGATTCAGAGAAACAGAAAAAGCAGATTTTATAGATGATCGAAATAATTACAGTGCATATAATAAAGCCCTACTATCTATTACAAGAAATCTAAGGGTTTACTGCTCCTCTTTGCCCTCACCCTCGGAGTCACCCTCGACGTCGACGTCTCCAGAAGCTTCCCGATCATCCCCATCATCTGAAGAATCTCGGTCTTCCTCTCCGGAACTGTCTTGGTTATTCTCCTCATCGGAACTATCTGAGCCCGAGCTCGTATTGGACGTCTCCAAGTCCATCAAGTCAGGATTGGGCATGGGAACTCCGAACTCTCTCACGAAGGGAGCGAACTCATGGTTTTCCCAATCTGTGGAGCTCGATGATGATACTCGATAGTTCTCTCCGTCCATGTTCTTGAAGATATCCATATGTTCTAGATATCTATTTATCTGGTCGGGAATAACTTTCACGGAGACCAATTGTCGAACGCCCTTGTAGAAAGTGGTCTGAAGAATCTGGTCCACTCTTTTCCGAGCTATAGCATCCAACGCAGGAGACTCTAAAAATTCTCTTATCGAGCTTAGGCGAGACTCTTCTTTGCCCCGCTGGTAAGACAATTCGGAATCAGCCTTAGTTTGCTCGAGCTCCTCTTCAAGTTTCCTGACTTTCTCCTCGAGCAAGCTCTTCTCTTCCACAACTTTCACCAAGTCTTCCTCGACGGCCGGGGTATACTTGGCTTTCATCGACTCCAATTCTGCTTGGACGGAGTTAAATTGTTTGCGCAGTTGGGACTCTTCCTTGAGTAAGTCCCTATAAGCGATATGAACACGATCGGACTCCTCTTCTAACATGGAGGTACGGTTCACCTCAGTGAGAAAGCAGTCCCCGATCTGCAAGAACAGGGTAATTAGTATTTTATTCCGAGACTTAAACAGCCGCAACGAATGTAAAGTGATCTACCGTATGATATGCTTTGGAGAATTGGCCTAGTACGTCAAGGTCGCATTGACCGAGAAGCTCCTCCTGGTCCTCGGCAAATCTCCCCGCCATGAAAATATTGATCGCCTTATCATGCTCATTCTCGCCGTTCGGGGTGCGATCACTTCGAATTGATCCCCTCTCGGGATAACCCGCTGCTCGGGAACCTTTAAGTTGATCTTCGATGAAGTCCACCATATCAGGCCTACTTCGACCGGATCTGGAAGAGAGGGGTGTTCGATGTCGACCCCACAATGCGGTCCTCCTCTTTGCCTCGGGGGGTCCCTCGAGATCTTCCCGAGCTCGCCGACGGGAGATCTCCGTTCCTCTGAGTTTCTTCATGGTAAACAGGATGTACCCTAAGCCAGAAGAGGAAGAAGGACCAGCTTGGTGAGGAGGTGGTACCATTCGGATCGGCTCAGCATTCTCGGGCTCCTCCTCGTTTCCGATCTGATCAGTCCGAGCCGAGCTTCCCCGAGGAGGGACGGCAGTTCTGGGCTCCGGTCTAGTTTGCCTCCTCGGTTGACCGGGCATTTTCCTCGAGGTAGATGCTACAGTTTTACCGACTATGGAAGCTCGGTATTGCTCCACCATTGTTTCTGAAGAAACAAAGAAGGGAAATGTTAAGTAATAAAATCCGCTGAAAAGCTTACTATCAAAGTCACTCGGGAAAGACTCCTTACTCAATGTTCGAGGGTCATCAGCAACTGCTAGTGGAAAGGTAGCTCGGCTGAGTCCAGCTTTTCGAAGTACGGGTTCCAGAATAAGAAAAGCCGACTGGTACAAATCCGAACACATCTCTTTGACAACATCGTCAGGAATGACCTTCTGGAGCGGACCTAACAGTTCTCGTTTTCCGTACACCCACTCTCGCTCACCCGGCCATTTGTGTGGAACCATCTCCGAACTTCCCTCGGAAGCCGGTACTTCAGGTCCTTTGATAAAGAAGAATTGTTTCTTCCAATCGAGAGAATTGCTAGAAGTGATGGTCGATAAGACCGAATGATTCGAACGCTGGGAGAAATACACAAACCCAACGTTCGAGGCGGAGGAAGTACTAATCTTGAAGAATTGCCAAAAGCGTCGGAAATTAGCGGCTTGGTTCTTGGCCTTCATCAAGACGCTAAAAGCTATCAAGTACCCAATCGAATTGGGAAGGATCTGTGCGGGAGCCAGGCTTAATGCATCTAAGACCTGCCCGAGTAAGGGGGCAAAAGGAATACGCAACCCATAGTCGAATTGCCGAGCATAGAAAGCTTGACATCCTGCGGGGGGCTTATTCAATCTTTTAGAAGGGGTCGGGATGATTAGCGAGTAACCCTCGGGAAGGAATTTACCTATCGTAGCTTTGAGGTTTGCCTCGTGCTCGTTCGGATCATACGCACTTGAGATGTCGTCGACCCGTTTCTCGGTCTTCTGAGCCCGACCTGTGGCTTTGGATTTTTTCGAAACACCGGCTAGGTCGAGGATTCTCACACTGGACCCGCCTCCGATTTGATACCTCATTATCTCATGCTTATCGAACGGTACAGTCAAGCTATTATCATTGTCGGAGTCAGCTTTTTCTCCATCTCCACCCTCCTCACTGTCGGCCTCAGCATTTGGTTCCGCATCACCGTCGTGCTGGAACCTTGTCGACCAGATGTTCCTTCTTCGATGTTTGGCTCCAAGGCATTATCTATTTGATGGACGATCCTATTCGTCTCTTCAGAAGAATTTTCAGTATTTTTGTAGTCGTTTATAAGTTCTCCTGTGGATCCTAGCTCGGAATCCAATCGTGTAGGATTATCAGTTTGAATTTCTGGGTTCTCGGAAGTAGACATGATGATAAATGCTTATTGTGATGGTCAATAAAAGAGGGATACTTTTTATCGATCTGATTGCTCCGATCTGCACTAAGTTTGAAAGACGTACTCTTCTTTTCTAAGTCAATGTATATATATAAAGGTTAAAAGGGTAAATTGCAAATTCAACCCCGAGTAACCGCGACGGTTAGGCTCCCACTCAGTAAAATTGAAGATTATCTTTTTGATTAATAGCAATTACGGTCCTCCAAGCTTCTGAAATGAGTATTTTCGAATCAACGGGATAAGATCAACTACATTGTCTCTCGAGGATGTGCACTCTTTTTCCCTTCGCTCGGTTTTTTTATCCCACTGGGTTTTTCCGAGTAAGGTTTTTAATGAGGCATATCCGACCCGAGACCGTTTGAGACTCGATCTCTGATTTATTTCTCCAATTCTCAGATACTGTAAACGTCATCGAGGTAGAGTACTCCGATCGAAAACTCCGCCCTCCTATGGTTCGAAGTATCAATGCCTTCCGTTGTTCCAAAGATGTGTGCTCTTTTTCCCTAGCTCGGATTTTGTCCCACTGGGTTTTTTCCGCACTAGGTTTTTTACGAGGCATGTCCGAAACATCAAGAAATCAAAGTCTTTCGCCGTGACGCTATGTTTACTTCTCCGAGCTTCAGCTTCACGTACGCTCGAGAAGTGGGGGAGTATTGATGAGGGGTATTTCGCATACGCCACTTTAGGAAATACTTTCTGCTCGGGCTCGGCCTCGATCCCGACCGGAATAGTATTCTCCGACCTGAAGAACATGGTTTTCCGATCAAGCCAGATTGATAGCTCTAGATCAAGTACTCCGACCTTCTTCCCGATCTACTCGTCTCCTCGGGATTACTGTGGGACCGACCTACTGCTTTACACAGCTGGCCGAGAGCTATTCTCCTACGGATGGTCTAGCTAGCTCATTACTGTTCCTATAAATACGCGGCGCATTTATGACATCAGGGGACACGACTTCCAAGATATTCCTTCTGCTCGGTCCTATCGTTCGGATTAGGAACTAGCTTGTATTCTCATTGTATTTAGTCTTTCTAGTAGTACGGCATCCCGTAATGCTCGGGTAGACCCACTTTGTAATTTGTATTCGAACACCGATATCAATATACAGTTTTCACACGCTCGATTCATATATTGTTATACTCACTTTCCTTATTGAACTCGAACAAAAAACGGTATAATCACGGCCGAGGGTGAAAGCTTTCGCTATGACCCTCCCTCGATAAAAAGATGTTCAAAAATGAAAATCGGCCGAGGGTGAAAGCTATTGCTATGACACTCCCTCGATAAAAAGATGTTCAAAAATGAAAATCGGCCGAGGGTGAAAGCTTTTGCTACGACCCTCCCTCGATAAAACATGTTCAAAGAATAAATATCGGCCGAAGGTGAAAGCTTGTGCTATGACCTTTCCTCGATAAAAATCCAGGATGACTATCCAGCTCACTGAATAGCGGCAAATTATGCAAGCAAACAGTACAATTTTGATTAACTCCAACTGATGTTCTAAATGCTTTGATGAAGAAGTTCTGCTCGAAACCCGAACACCCTTCAAGAATTTCTTACCACTTGAAAATTCTTTTAAGTTAGGATTGTTATTTCTTAAGTTGGGATCATTATTTCCTAAGTTCAATTATTCTAAAAGAGAACTTCTCAAGTTTCAGAGATTATTCATTTGGACGATTGTCGGATAATCTTTCCGAGTAATAAATGTTCCAGGTACAAGGTCAACCTTATCATCCAAATATTTGAGTTTCATCGGATAATTAATTCGTCGTCGAGTTGGTTGTTATGAGCAGAATACTAATGTTAAGATGGTGGAAAAGAAAAGTTGCAACTGTTTGATTTGAAACGAAAGGTTCTCATTATTATTTTCGAGCAAGATACAACTTTATTGACATTCATCGAACAGACTACAAAGTTATTGAGTGTACAAATGAAGTCCTAATACAACTAGTACCCTATTCTATGGTCTTCGAGTCTTCAAGCATATTTCAGTGTTGTTGACCAGGAATATCGCCGAGCATCCGATGGTTGCATCACAATTTGACAAAGTGATCGAGCTGTATATGTTTATCGTCTGATGATATCTGGTTTTGAAATTAGACAATATGGATAGCAGATCACATTTTCTGATCTCCATACAGTCCCCAGCATTCTTGCTACCAGCCGAGCTCGATCACTTCCCCGAGTCGGCGTCCAAGGTTGAAATTTCTCATTGTAAGATCCAAAAGCTCAACCTCGAACGGCCGGTCATCTTCTTACGATCGGGAAATTTGACCCAAAGTTACCATTCTTCAGAGAAGGAAGAAATTGGTGAAACAAGATATCCTCAAAGAAAGTACTTGAGGTCAAACTTCCTTTTAATTTTCTGACCAGCTTTCCACCCTCGGGTATACCCCTCGAAACCAGCAATGCTAACCCTGCCCAAAATACCCAAGCAAGGGTCAGTCACTTGTTGGTATTTCAAGGGGAGATCCCGCTTTCAGGGATCAGAGACCCCCAGATAGAGGAGGTGCTCCTTTTTTCCGATTCCACCCATACCAAAGAAGTTTGTCTTGTACAAAAGATCGGACGTACGTTCGAAGCCAAATCTCAAAGGCTTGAACGGGAAGAAGGAAGGTTCCGAGCTTCGTCCTCGGATAAAACATTTTTGACAGCAGAGGGTAAAGATTTTCAACTGAGCAAATGCCATATTTATACTAAAAGGAAGATTTGATCGACGGTCTGTATTCAACGAAACAAACGGCGTAGATTAATGCGTTTATCACGGATGACCTTTCCACTTCCCGAGATTAAGGTACTGTTTGTACAGATTTTCTCTGAAACTTAGCTGAAAAAAGGGGAATACTATGACTTGGTCAAATATGCAGCGCAGAAACTTTCCCTTCTTACTTTGTGCTCGGAACGTCGATCACTCTTAACTCGAGTATAAATTGTTCATTTACAAAAAAAAAAAAAAAAAAAAAAAGGTTCACTCTTAACTCGAGTATAAATTGTTCATTTAAAAAAAAAAAAAAAAAAAAAAGGTTCACTCTTAACTCGAGTATAAATTGTTCATTAAAAAAAAAAAAAAAAAAAAAAAAGGTTTACTCTTAACTCGAGTATAAATTGTTTATACAGTGAATTACTTCACCAGAACACAAAACACCATCGATTAGCAGGAAGAAAAAAGTTTATTATTCCAATAGGGAAAACAAGTACAAAAGGAAGAAATGTAAAAGTACAACATTCAGTTGAGCAAAAGAAGAAATCTCTAGACACTTTTCTCGAACAGAAGCTTGCGGACTTCAACATTGCGGGCCTCATACCCGGCCTCGTAACCTTTTTGATAGGCCTCTTTCTCCCGCTGCTCGGCGCTTTTCTTCTCCTGCTCGACGAGTGACTTCAGCCTGTCCAACTCCTTGCTCAACTCCTCGTGAACCTGGCTCTCTTTCTGCTTTACAACTTTCTCCAACTCGGAGGCCAATTTCAGCTCGATGGCTTTGGCTTCTTCAAGGGACTTTGACAGTGCAACCTTCTTCTCCTCAAGCTCGAGGATAACCTTAGAACGCTGCTCGGCTTCTTGCTCGACTTGCAGCCCGAGGTTGAATAAATGTAGTCCGACCTTAAATGGACAAAAGTAATTATGTTAGTAAAACATATATTATAAAAAAAAAAGGGAGAGAGAGGACACTTACTTGAAAAAGCAGATCTGTGCTCGATCGCGCCATTTCATTCACATTTTTCTCTTCTTGTTCGGCCATGGCCTTATTTGTCACCTCTTCAGAAAAGGCACTTAGCGTCCGAGCAACGTTAGGAACAGAGTTTTGGGGTTCCGGGTTACCACCCGACGAAGGAGTTTTCTTCTGGTCGACGGGAGGGTCATTTATTTTGACCTTCTTATTGGGAGGCTCGACCACAGTGTCCTTATTTGCCTCCAGAGCCAAGACACTACCAGCCAATGTTTGGTTCGCCCTCGTCATCTGAATCAGAATTGAGGTTGGAGTCAGATCGTCAACGACTGGATTTTTGATCAAAGCAGACTCAGAGCTTTGCTTGTTCACCACCGAGCTGCCCTTAGACCTAGAAGGAGAGTCCGAAATTGGTATAACGGCTTTGTCCTCGATCCGAACGGGTGACGGGTTGAGCAAAGACTTGGTCTCAGCTTTGCCAGGATCACCTTTAGGGATTTCAGTTTGCTCGTTGACTACATTCGAAGGAGAATCGATCTTGCGCTTCCCGCGGTCGCTCTTAGAGGGTTTTCCTACGTCCGAGGAGGATTTAGGTTCTCTATTTTGCACTTGGGACCCTTCTCCTTTTTGACCTTCGACAATAGTTTGGGATCGAGTTTGGAACTCACCATACCCTCCATGATCTATTTTTTTTTTAGTATAAAAGAAGAAGTTTCGATTTACGTTATCGATCAAAGGGCTCCGATGAAAAAAGACTTATAATTTCAGTGGTGCAAACCTTATACTGCCTCCTATTTATAAGAAAGTGGAACGCTGCCTTTTTGGGAACCCAACGGTCGCGAACTTCGAGTTTTTCCGTGCCCTATTAAAAGGCTCGATCGATTTGATTACTCGCCTACTAAGTGATTCACATGCAAGATAATGCTCGATATCGATGATCTTTTACGGACCTTCTAGCTCACAAAGACTTTTGTCTAGTTGGGTAATATATTAAATTAATGATAAGCAGATTCAGAGAAACAGAAAAAGCAGATTTTATAGATGATCGAAATAATTACAGTGCATATAATAAAGCCCTACTATCTATTACAAGAAATCTAAGGGTTTACTGCTCCTCTTTGCCCTCACCCTCGGAGTCACCCTCGACGTCGACGTCTCCAGAAGCCTCCCGATCATCCCCATCATCTGAAGAATCTCGGTCTTTCCCTCCGGAACTGTCTTGGTTATTCTCCTCATCGGAACTATCTGAGCCCGAGCTCGTATTGGACGTCTCCAAGTCCATCAAGTCAGGATTGGGCATGGGAACTCCGAACTCTCTCACGAAGGGAGCGAACTCATGGTTTTCCCAATCTGTGGAGCTCGATGATGATACTCGATAGTGATAGGATAGTGCCCAGCAAGCCAATGTTAATTAGCTTGTAAGAGGACTACCTTCTTATGGATTAATAAATATACGACTGTTTATTTATAGTACGTAAATTAAACAATGGCCAACTTCATCTCTCGCGAACTTATCTAAGCGATTGGATGAAATCCTAAGGTCACATTCGACTATGGGACGATTCACTTCAGTACTGAGTGCAATCATGAAACAGTCTCTAAGGTCGTGATCTTAAAACACGTTCCAAGTCATAGATTCCGAACGAGACGGGGTATCGAAGGAATCGCTAAGACTTGTACGAGTATGCATGATTCACATGGAGTGAATTTGTAGAGTTTCATGAACAAGACATTTGATGTCAGTGCATATGACTAGGTGGTTCGATAGGGGATCGAACGCATCGAACGACCCGAACAGAGAAACCCATTGTGGAAGCGCATGACGCATATCGGTGATGGGATGTTTCTCAAGGCTTATAATAGTGTACGATTTAGTCCTTAGACTTGAGGTACTAGGGCGAATTCGGTGCATGGGTGTACGTATTTAGATTTAGGTGCTGGTCACGTAGCCTGACCTTAATGTGCCTAAGTTGGGTGCGTATAGTCGTGTACGCGAGTGGTTAGTACTAAGAAAGGATCTATCGACTCATCCTGATAAGGTGGGAGAATTTCCTATACGTTCTTAGATAATATGTTCCGAGGAACCTGCGGCCGCAGTCGGTGACGGATTTGGAAAGGAGTTTCCAAATTTAGCAGTCACACTGGAATTATTATCCTGAATTAGAAAGTATAGTAATTGAGATAATTAGAGGTGCCGATCAATTCACACACCCTAGGTCTCAATCGGGAAATAAGTCGAAAGAAGGACCGTATGTACATGGCAATTATAAGAGGTGAGGTTCACAAGATCAATTCACCTGAAGTTGGGCTTCATGGGCTTGTGGCTAGACATCGACCATGAAGTGTGGGTACTCCTAAATTAATAAGGGAAATTAATTTTGGAGTGGTCAATTAAAAGTGTTTAATTGATCGGAGCATTTAATTGTTCATTAATTAAATCACGAAAGTCGTGGGCCTGCTGCCAATTGATGGTGAACCCAGAGGGTCACACACAATACAGTTGGACAGTGACAGTCAAAAAGGAAATAGTTGATTTAAGGAAGTTAAATCAAAGTTGATGAATTAAAGTGTTAATTCAAAGAAATCAAAGTTAATGAATTAAAGTGTTAATTCAAGAAGAAGAATTATTAATTAGAATACCTAATTAATTTATTAGAGTGTCTAATTAATTAATTGGATTATCTAATTAATTATGAGATTAATTAAAGTAGTTAATTAATTAAATGGAAGAAGGATTTATCATGAAATTTTCGGATTTACATGAATAAGGCATAGGGGCGATTTTTGAGGCTAAGGAAAGTTGGAAGAATTTGTTTCTTGTGGGACAAGAAAGAAGGAAGAGATTCATGTATATCTAGTTTCCTAATGAGATAAGGAAAATCTATAAGATATACTTGTATATCTTATTTCCTAATGAGATAAGGAAAAGAGATATTGATGTACATGGAAAAGGATATCTATTAAGAGAAGGACTCTTCTCTTATAAATATCTCTCTTCATAATTCTTCCATAAGCTAATGAAGCAATAATAAAAGGTGATCAAAAACACAAGAGATTTTCAATAGCTGAAAATTGAAGAGAAAAATCGACCAGCCCTAGCCAAAAGGCCAGTGCCGCCGCCGCCCTCATCTTCTTCTCTTCTTCATCTGGATCTGGTTCATGAGCTGGATCCAGTTCCAACTCTTCCTTCACTGACAAGTTTCCAAGATCTAGTTCGTAGCCTGTGATTTGGAAACGTTGCTACAATCCATCTGGTGTGGATACATTCTGGAGGTGAGACAATTGGATCACTGCATCGTGAATCAAACAAGAAAAGCCGAAACAAGTTTTGAGGTATTTCGCAAAACACCCCCTTTGTTTTCTGTTACTGTTTGATTCAACCTGTTTCACATAAATAATATGGAGATCGATTTATGGGACTGATGGGATGCCTCGGAAAATTTTAAATTCCGCACTCTCGTTGTTTTGACAACCGGGGCATACCCAACAGTGGTATCAGAGCCAACTCCATTATTATTATGTGAAAAAGGCCTGAACATAATTTAATATGTGATATTTGTGATAATTATGTTCTGTGTGATGATTCTTGCTTGTTATGATATTATGTATGCTCGGATAAAATTGCATGAATTAGTTTGGGCCGATTTTGAATTTCCGAAAATTAGTGGACTGTTTTTGCAAATAGCGATTTTCGAAAAACTGGACCAAAATTGAAAATTTCGTTTTCTGCATGTTTCTGGACTGAAATTGTAATTTTCTGGAATTTTTGAAAACTGGGTCTGTTTGCAATTTCCGTAAAACTGGGCTGTTTTGTAATTTACGTAAAGTTCAGGGGTCTGTTTGCAATTAACGAAAATTTCTGGGTAGATTCTTTAAGTTCCTGTTTTCTGGACTGATTTGCAGCTGTCAAAATTTTTGGGTTTAAATTGTTAATTCCCGAAACTTGAGGGGTCAAAAATATAATTTTCGAAAGTTAAGGGACCAAACTGTAATTTTCAAAAGTTGAAAAACAGAATCTGTATTTGTGCATAAAAGGTGTTTTTGTTTATCCGAAAATTAATTTTATCATAATTAGTAGAGACTAAAGTAAGGATCATGGATTATTTTAAAAGGGAGTTTTAAAATAAGGAAGAAAAGAAATATGTGAAAGTTGTTTGCTTGTTTCTTGCTCTACGTGAACTGTTTACGTGGTTTTCGATCGCGCCGAGCCTTGACCCTAGGGTAGATGTGATTGGTTTAATTTTAATTGTGTTGTTTTTATTGGGCCTGCGAGCCTTAAAGTTTTTGGGCCACTTTGAGCCTTTGTAATAGAATAGGGCTTTACTGTTTTAAATAGTTTAGGATGGAGGCCCATTACAAGCAAGGTGGAGGCCCAAGAAGGAATGAAGGCCATGTATGCATGGTTATTACTGTAATAGCCTAGGTCCATTAAGAACCCAATTAGATTGACCAATTGGGCCAACATCATGGCTCGATGCTGGCCCGCATAGGAGGCTCCCGATCGAAAACATACTGTGATAGCATGCATGCTAGGTGTGAATGTTTTATTTTTATTTGACGATTTATATGGCTTGTATGTGATGCGCGCTAGTAATTAGATCGTAAATAAAAGATAAAGCATAATTAAATGCGGTGAGATCTCGAGGAGAGTTTCTTCAAACTTTCAAAACCGAAAATCCCCTCTTGAATAAATATTAAGTCATATTGGGTTAACTATAAAAGGAAGTTTTATAAATCCAAGCCTTCCATTAATAGGAACTAGCGTGAGTTGTCTACTTATCGATTAAGGTGATCCAGAGTCTGGCACCCGAGGCGAAGAAAGGGACAATACGCAAAATTCCTTGATTCTTGTTTTCCTTAAAAACTTGACAAGGGTGGGGACTGGTCGGGACATGTATATCGACCGATAACCAGTTACGGGGATTTCATGACCGGGCCCGTTGCTCATCGTGATTAATGGGTTAGACTTAACGAATAGTAACATTTATGATGTAGCAGTGCTAGATAAATGTGAAAACCGAGGCAAAATAGCTTGAAGGTTGTGTAGGGACACAATTGGTAAAAGTATACCTACCTAGGGAATTAATTGTATGGCCACGAGTCGTGGGTGCAGTTAATGTCTGCCGGGACATCAAGACCTACTAGGAAATAGGATTTCCCGAACAAATAAGGGGTTATTGTTTCGATAAAAATAGTGGGAGAACTTTTTCGATAAAAAGTCCAATTTTCGTTAATTATAAGTATTTTATTAAACCTGTCTGCTTATTGTTGTCTTTTAAATTGTTTATATATAGCCATTCAAAATCCACAATCATGTACGAACAAACTTTGGGACAAATCATGAGTTATTCACTCTACGAGACAAGCATGGTTGGGTTCGACAATGTTAGAGAATATTGTTCTTACCTAATCAAGATGATGAAACGAATCAAAAAGCTAGGCGCTGATTTGGATCAGAATGATGAGATAGAAATTATTCTCACTGGCTTGTCTGACTCATTTTCTCATTTTGTGCATCATTTGGAAATTCCATGTGATGGGATTAAGACAAACGATTTGCGCAAGTTGTTGGACAAATATGAGAAAGCCCATCTACAGGGATTGGGTCTGAGTGAAGGAAAGGATTGCCCCTTGTGTAAGAAAGATAAGCAACTAAGGATGCTTGCTGGAAAGAAATTCCTGAAGAGAATTAACAACGGTATGACCTAGTTATTTCTTTTTGATGTATGACATCTCATAGACCCTCATATCTGTAAAGTGTTTGCAGGTGATGACGGTATTCCCTTGCCCTTGGGAAGAAGGGCATTCCTTGGAAGAAGGAGGCAAGAGTTGCAACAATATATAAGGGAAAAATGCTTCAGGAGTTGGGTCGAGAAGAATCTAGACTTTACTTTTTAGCAAAGTGTTTTACTTAGTTTTTCGTCTTAGCATGAATTTTGGTTTTATTTGTTTTTGAGTATTATTTCGAATTTTTGTACAAGACAACATTGCTTTACCATTATGAATGGAATATTATTTATTTAAAGCTTTTACCTTGTACAAAATATTGATGCTTTACCATTATGAATGGAATGTCTTTAAAGCATAGAAATGAATCAATGACAAACAAATTAAAACTTCAAGTAAATTATATGCTAAATCGAGAAAGGTAAAACAACAAGATAATCGCCCACATACTTGAAATGCACATTTTTGGACATATTTCCAAAAGAAGGATTCGAAAGATTGATTTCATTTGAGATTCTTGAAACACAGAACTTAGATGAACTCGTAACTTACGAATCTTGTCTCAAAGGAATAATGACCAAAATAAAGTTTGCTAGGCATTCTAAGCATATCAACCGAGTGGATTTAATCCATAGGGACAAACGTGGAGAACTAAAAAGGTTAGTTCAAAAGGACGTTACTTCATGTATACTTACGATTTTTTAATCGTCAAAAGCATATGAGTACTTTGTGAAAGTACAGTTCCAAAATTGTTGAAATGTTCAAAGAAGTTTTGGAAATGAAGTAATTAAGAGCATAATGTTGAAACCGTTTGATCTAATCAAATTGGCCGAAACATAAGCTATAAGTTCCACGATTATCTAAACGAGAATAGGATTCTCACGGAGCGAATTAAGTAGGAATTGAACTTGGTTAGACTTAGTTCATTTCACGATAAGACTTCGCTGAACTTCCTTATTTACTTTTGGGGATAGCCTCCCCTGACTATTCAAAGGATACTTAGGTTGGTACCTTTCGAAGCAAGTCCTTACACCACCGTACCATATACGATATGGCATAATACCCTTGCACGACAAATTGGATGGTAGATCCAATTCACGCAAATTTGTGGGATATCCAACGAAATCCATTGGATACCTGTTCTGCGACAATGAGAAACAATAGGTAAATCGTTTCTCACAAATACCCGTTCCTCTGTTGATGAATTCTTCGTCAAAGGAAATAGGGAATGTCATGGAACTTGATGAAGTCCAAGATCTGGACCCATCCCCACAAACAGTGGGAGCAAATCCTTAACCTACTGAACCAAATTACGCACAAACACTTCGTAATTCAAATCAAATTCGTAAGGAACTCAAAATTCCATTTTACGAGATTGATAAATTGGATATTGATCCAAGATTACAAAGAAACTATGTTTGACATAAGACTTAGGGATGTGGCATGAGGCCATAAGATCCGAAATGGAAAGATTCAACTTGTTTGACTCGCTTAAATGGCGGAAGGTCATTCTTCAAAAGCTTTTTGAAGACTAATGAAGATACCTTCGCTCCATTTTTTAAACGTCAAAATCCATTTCGAAATTATTAGCCATAGAAGAGTGGTTTGACTACTAAAATATGACTATTGGATATGAATTCTGCCTCTCACAATTGGAAATTGATGAGAAGATCTTTATTCAAATCCATAGGTCAATCTATGACTTTTAACACAATCCCAAACTTGGAATATGCGACTTGATAAGATGATCAAGACTGTTGACTTCGTCAAAAGGCATATAGATTCCAATTGTGCAATAGAATCAGTGGGAGCATAGTGAAGTTCGTAACAAAACATGACGACGTTCTGATTATCAAGGACGATATCAGAATATCAAGCGCAGACGAAAGCGTATCTTTCACGCAATTCTCCATGATAAAATTTGGGAATTACATCTCACGTATTGGCAATACGTTTCTATAGAGATAGAGCGAAGTAGATGTTGCAATTCTCCAAATCTAAGTACATAGACTAATTATTGAATGAATTCAATATGGAAGAATCCAAGAAAGGATTAGTTCCAAGGAGATACAAAATCTCTCTTTCTTATTCAATGTGCCCTACATTTGATAAGGAAAGAAGAGGATGTCTCAAAAGGTCTTATGCTTAGGCATTTGGTTTGCATGTAGCATGCAAAGTCTTGTACTAGACCTGACTTAACACATGCTGTGATTTTCACGAGCTACTGTTAGTCAAACACCAGTAAGGGACACTGGACTGCCGTAAAGCAATCCTCGAAGATAATTAAAGGATATAATGCTGGTCTGCGGTAGTAGTGGAGGATTGAAACTCGAAGGATTTAATGATTCGAGCTTTCAAGTCTGATGTGGATGATTTATTCTGTCTCGATGGAGCAGAGGTAAATTGGAATAAACCCCAATAGTCTACCACTGCCAACTCAAACAGAATATATATCGCAGCATAGGATGCAGCAGAAGGAAGTGTTTGGATAAGTAAATTCATCTAATGGTTAGATGTAATACCTAGCATAGCAAAAGCCTATCGTTATCTTCACTGATAAAATAGGGCAATTGCTAAATGAAAGGGAATCGAGATCACACCAACGATCTGAACACAAAAACATATGATTAGATAAATCATAGATAGTTGAGATACGTAAAAGTGTTACGTTATCTCAATAGACAACTTAGCAGATCCACTAGTAAAGTCATTATCGCAAAAGAGTTCGAAGGACATCTTGATAAGATGGGTCTTAGAAATGTTGTGATTGGCTTTAGGGCAAGTGGGAGATTGATAGGATAGTGCCCAGCAAGCCAATGTTAATTAGCTTGTAAGAGGACTACCTTCTTATGGATTAATAAATATACGACTGTTTATTTATAGTACGTAAATTAAACAATGGCCAACTTCATCTCTCGCGAACTTATCTAAGCGATTGGATGAAATCCTAAGGTCACATTCGACTATGGGACGATTCACTTCAGTACTGAGTGCAATCATGAAACAGTCTCTAAGGTCGTGATCTTAAAACACGTTCCAAGTCATAGATTCCGAACGAGACGGGGTATCGAAGGAATCGCTAAGACTTGTACGAGTATGCATGATTCACATGGAGTGAATTTGTAGAGTTTCATGAACAAGACATTTGATGTCAGTGCATATGACTAGGTGGTTCGATAGGGGATCGAACGCATCGAACGACCCGAACAGAGAAACCCATTGTGGAAGCGCATGACGCATATCGGTGATGGGATGTTTCTCAAGGCTTATAATAGTGTACGATTTAGTCCTTAGACTTGAGGTACTAGGGCGAATTCGGTGCATGGGTGTACGTATTTAGATTTAGGTGCTGGTCACGTAGCCTGACCTTAATGTGCCTAAGTTGGGTGCGTATAGTCGTGTACGCGAGTGGTTAGTACTAAGAAAGGATCTATCGACTCATCCTGATAAGGTGGGAGAATTTCCTATACGTTCTTAGATAATATGTTCCGAGGAACCTGCGGCCGCAGTCGGTGACGGATTTGGAAAGGAGTTTCCAAATTTAGCAGTCACACTGGAATTATTATCCTGAATTAGAAAGTATAGTAATTGAGATAATTAGAGGTGCCGATCAATTCACACACCCTAGGTCTCAATCGGGAAATAAGTCGAAAGAAGGACCGTATGTACATGGCAATTATAAGAGGTGAGGTTCACAAGATCAATTCACCTGAAGTTGGGCTTCATGGGCTTGTGGCTAGACATCGACCATGAAGTGTGGGTACTCCTAAATTAATAAGGGAAATTAATTTTGGAGTGGTCAATTAAAAGTGTTTAATTGATCGGAGCATTTAATTGTTCATTAATTAAATCACGAAAGTCGTGGGCCTGCTGCCAATTGATGGTGAACCCAGAGGGTCACACACAATACAGTTGGACAGTGACAGTCAAAAAGGAAATAGTTGATTTAAGGAAGTTAAATCAAAGTTGATGAATTAAAGTGTTAATTCAAAGAAATCAAAGTTAATGAATTAAAGTGTTAATTCAAGAAGAAGAATTATTAATTAGAATACCTAATTAATTTATTAGAGTGTCTAATTAATTAATTGGATTATCTAATTAATTATGAGATTAATTAAAGTAGTTAATTAATTAAATGGAAGAAGGATTTATCATGAAATTTTCGGATTTACATGAATAAGGCATAGGGGCGATTTTTGAGGCTAAGGAAAGTTGGAAGAATTTGTTTCTTGTGGGACAAGAAAGAAGGAAGAGATTCATGTATATCTAGTTTCCTAATGAGATAAGGAAAATCTATAAGATATACTTGTATATCTTATTTCCTAATGAGATAAGGAAAAGAGATATTGATGTACATGGAAAAGGATATCTATTAAGAGAAGGACTCTTCTCTTATAAATATCTCTCTTCATAATTCTTCCATAAGCTAATGAAGCAATAATAAAAGGTGATCAAAAACACAAGAGATTTTCAATAGCTGAAAATTGAAGAGAAAAATCGACCAGCCCTAGCCAAAAGGCCAGTGCCGCCGCCGCCCTCATCTTCTTCTCTTCTTCATCTGGATCTGGTTCATGAGCTGGATCCAGTTCCAACTCTTCCTTCACTGACAAGTTTCCAAGATCTAGTTCGTAGCCTGTGATTTGGAAACGTTGCTACAATCCATCTGGTGTGGATACATTCTGGAGGTGAGACAATTGGATCACTGCATCGTGAATCAAACAAGAAAAGCCGAAACAAGTTTTGAGGTATTTCGCAAAACACCCCCTTTGTTTTCTGTTACTGTTTGATTCAACCTGTTTCACATAAATAATATGGAGATCGATTTATGGGACTGATGGGATGCCTCGGAAAATTTTAAATTCCGCACTCTCGTTGTTTTGACAACCGGGGCATACCCAACAGATAGTTCTCTCCGTCCATGTTCTTGAAGATATCCATATGTTCTAGATATCTATTTATCTGGTCGGGAATAACTTTCGCGGAGACCAATTGTCGAACGCCCTTGTAGAAAGTGGTCTGAAGAATCTGGTCCACTCTTTTCCGAGCTATAGCATCCAACGCAGGAGACTCTAAAAATTCTCTTATCGAGCTTAGGCGAGACTCTTCTTTGCCCCGCTGGTAAGACAATTCGGAATCAGCCTTAGTTTGCTCGAGCTCCTCTTCAAGTTTCCTGACTTTCTCCTCGAGCAAGCTCTTCTCTTCCACAACTTTCACCAAGTCTTCCTCGACGGCCGGGGTATACTTGGCTTTCATCGACTACAATTCTGCTTGGACGGAGTTAAATTGTTTGCGCAGTTGGGACTCTTCCTTGAGTAAGTCCCTATAAGCGATATGAACACGATCGGACTCCTCTTCTAACATGGAGGTACGGTTCACCTCAGTGAGAAAGCAGTCCCCGATCTGCAAGAACAGGGTAATTAGTATTTTATTCCGAGACTTAAACAGCCGCAACGAATGTAAAGTGATCTACCGTATGATATGCTTTGGAGAATTGGCCTAGTACGTCAAGGTCGCATTGACCGAGAAGCTCCTCCTGGTCCTCGGCAAATCTCCCCGCCATGAAAATCTTGATCGCCTTATCATGCTCATTCTCGCCGTTCGGGGTGCGATCACTTCGAATTGATCCCCTCTCGGGATAACCCGCTGCTCGGGAACCTTTAAGTTGATCTTCGATGAAGTCCACCATATCAGGCCTACTTCGACCGGATCTGGAAGAGAGGGGTGTTCGATGTCGACCCCACAATGCGGTCCTCCTCTTTGCCTCGGGGGGTCCCTCGAGATCTTCCCGAGCTCGCCGACGGGAGATCTCCGTTCCTCTGAGTTTCTTCATGGTAAACAGGTTGTATCCTAAGCCAGAAGAGGAAGAAGGACCAGCTTGGTGAGGAGGTGGTACCATTCGGATCGGCTCAGCATTCTCGGGCTCCTCCTCGTTTCCGATCTGATCAGTCCGAGCCGAGCTTCCCCGAGGAGGGACGGCAGTTCTGGGCTCCGGTCTAGTTTGCCTCCTCGGTTGACCGGGCGTTTTCCTCGAGGTAGATGCTACAGTTTTACCGACTATGGAAGCTCGGTATTGCTCCACCATTGTTTCTGAAGAAATAAAGAAGGGAAATGTTAAGTAATGAAATCCGCTGAAAAGCTTACTATCAAAGTCACTCGGGAAAGACTCCTTACTCAATGTTCGAGGGTCATCAGCAACTGCTAGTGGAAAGGTAGCTCGGCTGAGTCCAGCTTTTCGAAGTACGGGTTCCAGAATAAGAAAAGCCGACTGGTACAAATCCGAACACATCTCTTTGACAACATCGTCAAGAATGACCTTCTGGAGCGGACCTAACAGTTCTCGTTTTCCGTACACCCACTCTCGCTCACCCGGCCATTTGTGTGGAACCATCTCCGAACTTCCCTCGGAAGCCGGTACTTCAGGTCCTTTGATAAAGAAGAATTGTTTCTTCCAATCGAGAGAATTGCTAGAAGTAATGGTCGATAAGACCGAATGATTCGAACGCTAGGAGAAATACACAAACCCAACGTTCGAGGCGGAGGAAGTACTAATCTTGAAGAATTGCCAAAAGCGTCGGAAATTAGCGGCTTGGTTCTTGGCCTTCATCAAGACGCTAAAAGCTATCAAGTACCCAATCGAATTGGGAAGGATCTGTGCGGGAGCCAGGCTGAATGCATCTAAGACCTGCCCGAGTAAGGGGGCAAAAGGAATACGCAACCCATAGTCGAATTGCCGAGCATAGAAAGCTTGACATCCTGCGGGGGGCTTATTCACTCTTTGAGAAGGGGTCGGGATGATTAGGGAGTAACCTTCGGGAAGGAATTTACCTATCGTAGCTTTGAGATTTGCCTCGTGCTCTTTCGGATCATACGCACTTGAGATGTCGTCGACCCGTTTCTCGGTCTTCTGAGCCCGACCTGTGGCTTTGGATTTTTTTGAAACACCGGCTAGGTCGAGGATTCTCACACTGCACCCGCCTCCGATTTGATACCTCATTATCTCATGCTTATCGAACGGTACAGTCAAGCTATTATCATTGTTGGAGTCAGCTTTTTCTCCATCTCCACCCTCCTCACTGTCGGCCTCAGCATTTGGTTCCGCATCACCGTCGTGCTCGGAACCTTGTCGACCAGATGTTCCTTCTTCGATGTTTGGCTCCAAGGCATTCTCTATTTGATGGACGATCCTATTCGTCTCTTCAGAAGAATTTTCAGTATTTTTGTAGTCGTTTATAAGTTCTCCTGTGGATCCTAGCTCGGAATCCGATCGTGTAGGATTATCAGTTTGAATTTCTGGGTTCTTGGAAGTAGACATGATGATAAATGCTTATTGTGATGGTCAATAAAAGAGGGATACTTTTTATCGATCTGATTGCTCCGATCTGCACTAAGTTTGAAAGACGTACTCTTCTTTTCTAAGTCAATGTATATATATAAAGGTTAAAAGGGTAAATTGCAAATTCAACCCCGAGTAACCGCGACGGTTAGGCTCCCACTCAGTAAAATTGAAGATTATCTTTTTGATTAATAGCAATTACGGTCCTCCAAGCTTCTGAAATGAGTATTTTCGAGTCAACGGGATAAGATCAACTACATTGTCTCTCGAGGATGTGCACTCTTTTTCCCTTCGCTCGGTTTTTTATCCCACTGGGTTTTTCCGAGTAAGGTTTTTAATGAGGCATATCCGACCCGAGACCGTTTGAGACTCAATCTCTGATTTATTTCTCCAATTCTCAGATATTGTAAACGTCATCGAGGTAGAGTACTCCGATCGAAAACTCCGCCCTCCTATGGTTCGAAGTATCAATGCCTTCCGTTGCTCCAAAGATGTGTGCTCTTTTTCCCTAGCTCGGATTTTGTCCCACTAGGTTTTTTCCGCACTAGGTTTTTAACGAGGCATGTCCGAAACATCAAGAAATCAAAGTCTTTCGCCGTGACGCTATGTTTACTTCTCCGAGCTTCAGCTTCACGTACGCTCGAGAAGTGGGGGAGTATTGATGAGGGGTATTTCGCATACGCCACTTTAGGAAATACTTTCTGCTCGGGCTCGGCCTCGATCCCGACCAGAATAGTATTCTCCGACCTGAAGAACATGGTTTTCTGATCAAGCCAGATTGATAGCTCTAGATCAAGTACTCCGACCTTCTTCCCAATCTACTCGTCTCCTCGGGATTACTGTGGGACCGACCTACTGCTTTACACAGCTGGCCGAGAGCTATTCTCCTACGGATGGTCTAGCTAGCTCATTACTGTTCCTATAAATACGCGGCGCATTTATGACATCAGGGGACACGACTTCCAAGATATTCCTTCTGCTCGGACCTATCGTTCGGATTAGGAACTAGCTTGTATTCTCATTGTATTTAGTCTTTCTAGTAATACGGCATCCCGTAATGCTCGGGTAGACCCGCTTTGTAATTTGTATTCGAACACCGATATTAATATACAGTTTTCACACGCTCGATTCATATATTGTTATACTCACTTTCCTTATTGAACTCGAACAAAAAACGGTATAATCAGTATCTTTGCGATGTATATTTCATCAGTGATAATAAAATTTTATATATTAATATCAGCTTGTTCGTTTGCGTAAATCGGTAGTTATACTTAGGTTTTATACCAACTGTGGTTTTAAGCTTCGTGGATCGTTCGTGTAGGAGATCGATGAGTTTATGCCGACCCAATCGGTGTTACTCAAAGATTTATTGTACTTAGGTTGTTTACCAATTGTGGTTTTAACCTTTGTAGACCATTCACGTAGGAGATCGATGAGTTTATACCGACCCAATCGGTGTTACTCAAAGATTATTATACTTAGGCTTTTTACCAATTGTGGTTTTAACCTTTGTAGATCGTTCATGTAGGAGATCGATGAGTTTATACCGACCCAATCGGTGTTACTCCAAGAATATTATACTTAGGTTGTTTACCAATTGTGGCTTTAACCTTTGTAGATCGTTCATGTAGGAGATCGATGAGTTTATACCGACCCAATCGGTGTTACTCAAAGAATTTATACTTAGGTTGTTTACCAATTGTGGTTTTAACCTTTGTAGATCATTCATGTAGGAGATCGATGAGTTTATACCGACCAAATCGGTTTTACTCAAAAATTTATACTTAGGTTGTTTACCAATTATTGGTTTTAACCTTTGTAGATTGTTGTTTGACAAAAGTCTTTTGAACGTGTCAAATATGGAAATAAGCAAAAGCTTTTTATTAGAATTGTAGGTAATTTAAATGCATGAAAGGAAAAAAAGCAAAACATCCTAGAAAAAATTAATTTCTTGCAAATCCTATTTAACTTCTAAATCCTCTTGGCTCGAACTTAACGACCATAATATCTTCTGAGATTCACCGCATTCCATGTTCGAGGAAGTGGAGTCCCATCCATATGTGCTATCTTGTACGATCCCTTTTTTCCGACCGCAATCACCACGTAGGGACCTTCCCAATTTTGCTGTAACTTTCCCACGTGTTTGGAAACTTCAACTTTTTTAAGTACCAAATCACCTCCTTTGAATGAGCGTATCCTCACTTTTTGATTGTAGGCTTTTTCCATGCTGGACTTAGCCGCTTCTAAACGCAGACTGGCTTTTTCCCTTAAAGTTTCGCTCAAATCGATATCATCTTTTCTCAGTTGATCGTTTGATTCCTCCTCGTAGAGCTCAATTCTAGGGCTGGGGACTAGTGCCTCTACTGGGATGACTGCCTCCGATCCATAGACTAGGCTAAATGGTGTTTCACCCGTGGAGGCTTTTACCGTAGTTCTGTTGGCCCAAATAACGCCTGGTAGTTCGTCTAACCATTTCCCTTTGACCTCATCCAATCTTTTCTCGAGGGATTTGATAATTTCTCGATTTGCAACCTCCGTTTGTCCATTAGCTCTAGGATGTCCGACGGACGTGAAGTTTTGCTATATCCCAAACTTCGAGCACCATTCTTGAACCTGTTTTCCAGCAAACTGGGTTCCATTGTCAGAGATCAGAATTCTCGGTATCCCAAAACGACAGACTATATTTTTCCAAAGGAAATTTATCACTTGGAACTGTGTTATCCGAGCAAGGGCTATACATTCAATCCACTTGCTGAAGTATTCGACGGCGACCAGAACATAACTCTTTTTCGATCTGGCCATAGGGAAAGGTCCTACTATATCGATTCCCCATTGATCAAAAGGCCAACAGATCGGAATTGGATGTATTGTCTCAGCCGGTTGATGTATTATGTTCGAATGTACCTGACAGTAATGACAGTGTTTTACATAATCTTGTGCGTCAGCATACATTGTTGGCCAATAGTAGCCTGTTCTCAAGCACTTGAGTGTAAGTGCCCGAGCGCCACTGTGATTCCCAGCTTCTCCCTCGTGTATGCTTTTAAGGATGCTTTCGGAATCGTGCTCGGGAATGCATTTTAACAGAATCCCTGAGACGGATCGTCTATAAAGTTGTCCCTCCAATATTGCATATCTTGGTGCTCGATATCTTATCCTTCTAGCTTCATTTTTACAGCTTGGTAGAGATCCATCGTTCAAATAGGCGATTAAAGGAGTCATCCAACTGTCTGCTGCCAAGTCGATATCCATTACTTCACTAGCTGGGACTATATCGAGGTCGATCGAAGGCGTTTTGGAGATTAGCCAGGTGATCACCCTTTTAGATTTACCATCCCTTGTTCCTGTAAATCTGGATAGTTGATCAGCCCAACGATTTTCTTCACGTGGAATATTTTGAATATCAAATTTATGAAATTTCCCAGTTAACTTTTTCACTTTATCCAAATATTTTATCATGTTGAATTCTTTTGCCTCGTATATCCCGCTAATTTGTCTCTGAATTAGCTCGGAATCTGTCAAGACATTCAAAAACTTTATATTGGCCTGTATAGCCATTTCCAATCCCGCAATTAGAGCTTCATATTCTGCTTCGTTATTGGTTACCACGAAGTCTAAAGTGATAGCATAATTCATATCCTCTCCGTTTGGTCCTTGAAAATTGATCCCTGCGCCTCCACCATCTCTGTTTGAAGCGCCATCGACGTGCATAAGCCATGATAGGTCATTGACGATCATAACACCGTTATCACTTGTCGTATTGGAGCTCGTCTCTGTCTGACCTGGAGTTTCAAGGAGGAAATCTGCAAGTATCTGAGCCTTGATTGCAGTTCGTGGTCGATATTCGATCTTGTATTGTCCCAATTCTACAGCCCATTTGATCAATCTTCCTGAGGCTTCTGGTTTGGATAACACTTGCCTCAGAGGCTGATTGGTAAGTACGACGATCTTGTATGTTTGAAAGTAAGGCCGTAGCCTTCGTGCCGATGTCACCAAAGCCAGAGTAAATTTTTTAATCGTTAAATAATTCTTTTCAGCTCCCTGCAATAACTTACTCAAATAATAGACAGGCTTGTGTTCCGAGCCCTCAATTTTTACCATAACCGAGCTTACGGCTGCCTCGGAAATAGCGATGTATATATATAGAGGTTCTCCCTCCGTAGGTTTGGCGAGCATAGGTGGCGAGGTTAGATAGTTTTTCAGTTGTTCGAATGCACGATCACAATCTTCAGTCCATTCAAAGGTCTTAGCTTTTCGCAAAGTTTGAAAAAATGGTAAACTTTTGTCTGCGGACCTCGATACGAACCTATTAAGAGCAACAATCTTCCCGACCAGACTTTGTACTTGAGTAATATTTCTGGGGGGCTTCATTTCAGTGATCGCCCGTATCTTCTCGGGATTTGCTTCGATGCCTCTCTCATGGACCAGGTATCCTAAGAATTTTCCCGACCTTACCCCAAATGTACATTTTAAGGGGTTGAGCTTCATTCCATATTTCCTAAGATCTTGAAGCAACGATCAAGGTGCTTTATATGATCTTCTTCGCTCATGCTCTTTACTAGCATGTCATCGACGTACACCTCCATTATTTCTCCTATTAGCTCTTTAAACATTAGGTTAACCAATCGTTGATAGGTTGCTCCAGCATTTCTTAATCCGAACGGCATTACTATGAAACAATATACTCCTTGTTCGGTAACGAATGCGGTCTTTTCTTGATCTTTTTCATTCATGAAAATCTGATAGAAGCCTTGGAATGCATCCATCATACTGAAGATTGCAAAACCTGCTGTGGAGTCAACCAACAGGTCGATCCTTGGGAGAGGATAAGGATCTCTTGGACACAGTTTATTCAAGTCTGTAAAATCATTGCACATCCTCCACTTGTTATCCTTCTTGTCTCCCTTTGAGACAAGTACGACATTACACAACCACTCGGTAAAGTGTATTTCTTTAATCTGTTTAGATAGTAAAAGTCTTTCGACCTCTGCCTTTATTATTTTATCCTTCACTGGGCCATGATTTCTTTTCTTTTGCCGGACCGGTTTTGCGCTCGGATCTATCTTCAAAGAGTGAGTTATGATTCTTGGGTCGATTCCCACTATATCTTCCGAGCTCCAGGCGAAGACATCCACATTTTTTCTTAAGAAGTCGATCAACATGATTTCTCCCTGTGGAGATAGTTCAGTTCCGATCCTGGTGATCTTGGTTGGGTCATTCTCGATAAGCTTGACTTCTTTGTGCTCTGGTGCACGCAGAGTCAAATCTATTGGCTCTTTTCCCTTTTTGCTGATCGGATCCGTGCTTGGCAATTCAGGTTCCCGAGTTCTTTCCGTTGAAGATCCCACTGTTTTCCTTTTTGACGGTGTTAGAGGATCGACGTTTCTTTTTAAGGATAGTGACGTATTGTAACAATCCCAAGCCATGCAATGGTCGTTAACTATTTCGCCAACCCCAGAGATTGTTGGAAATTTGATCTTCTGGTGATAGGTCGACACTACCGCTCGGAATTGGTTTAGTGCTGGTCTTCCTAGAATGGCGTTATAAGCGAATGGTGTTTCAACCACTAAAAACTTAATCATTTTGGTCACTCGATGAGGTTTATTTCCAAGAGTTACACTCAAGTTAATAGTTCCAGCTGGAACTATTTCTGACCCTCCAAATCCTACTAGGGGCGTAGCTACTCTTTGGAGGGTTAATTTTCCGAGATTCATTTGATTTAGCACTTCAATGGCTATTATGTTAGCTGAGCTTCCGTTGTCGATCAGAATTCTCTTAACGTTGAAATCGGATATTTTCAACGAGACCACCATAGGGAAATCGGGGTGGTCTTCATTGTTGTCCCAATTCAGATTTCTGGGAACTTCGCTTTCGTCGAACTTGATCACTTGCTGGTTAGAGCTCTTACTCTCAAGTGCCCATATCTCTCTGGGAGCTATTATTCCTTTTTCTAGAGATCGTGCAGTTCGTCGCCTCGCATTCCGACTGTCTCCCCCTGCTGGCCCACCAGAGATTACATGTATAGTTCCGTTGATTCGATCGTCATTGCTATCGTTTCGTCGGGGTGGATGGTTACTGGGAGATCTATCACGAGGACTTCTATTTTCCTCTCTCCTTCTAGGACTTCTCGTCCTTTGTCTTCTTCGATCTGCTCTATCAACGAATTCATTTAATTTACCTTGTTGAATCAATTTTTCGATTTCTTGTTTCAGATGGTAACAATCTTCGGTTCTATGACCGTGAGCTCGATGGTACCTACAATATAAATCGTAGTTCTTTGCCCCCGGTTTTGCTTGTGTGATTCTTTTTGCTGGGGGAATCAGATTATTCCTTTCCAGTATCACCAGGATGTCTTCTCTTGGGGTATTTAGTTTTGTAAATTCCACATAACTAATTCGATCTCTTATATTCCTTTCCGGAGATCGAGGCCTGAGGTAGACATTGGGTCTTTTCTCAAGGTTACTCCCATTGTGTTCTAATCTTTGAAACACGTTCCCTCTTCGGGGAAATCGATCATATTCCGTTACCCTATGCATCGGGGGTTTTTCAGGCTTTCTTGATCCTGAAGTCGATGCTTTATTCTTATTTTTGTCCTTGAAAGAGTTCATCTCTTCTTGTGTCATATATTTGGAGGCCAACGTCATGATTTCTGCAAAGGTTCTGGGTTGCTTTCGACTCAAGGCGTTGCCAAATTGCCTATTCTTAGTCAGATCGAATAGAATTGATATGATGTAATCAATGTTCGGAGAGTCAATCTTCAAAAGTTCCACATTGAACCTTGCTAACCAAGTTCTTAAGGACTCCCCTTCTAGCTGGGTTATAGTTCCTAGATAGCTCATGGGAAGTTTTTGTTTTTTCTGGCTGGCAAATTGTTGTTCTAACTTGTTGCACAATTCTCTAAAGCTGAAGATCGAGTTAGGCGGTTGTTTTCCGAACCAATCCAATGCTAAACCTTCAAACGTTGTGATCATCAACTTGGCCGTATATTCTGCTGAATGAGCATACAGGCTCATTATATTAGTGAAACTAAAGATGTAGTCGGTTGGGTCAGTGGTCCCGTCGTATCTGGGGAGCCGGGCGGGCAAAGATCCGGAAGCATGCGCTTCCCTGATTTCTAAACAGAAAGGGGAACATGCAGCTATACTATTCTGTATTTCACGGGAACGAGGCCAAGGTTGTTGCAAAGTCAGAAGCCTCTGCTCGACTCGCTCCTCGACCATCCTCTCTATATCTCTTTCAGAGATTCTCTTGGTCGCTTGTCGATTGATAACTGGGGGCTCGTCCACTTCGTCGATCGGTATAACCGTGCGTTCCTTGGATTCGCGAGGTTCAGGTCGAGCATTAGCTCTTGCCTGATTAGTTTTTCGACCAAGGTTCCTTCCTGATACGTTTGGCGGGGATATTTGAGATCGTTGATCCGCGTCCGGACTTTCTGCTTGAGTTGACTGGTGGTCATTATTCTCCCGAGGTTCCCTGACATTGTTAACCGCTCTTGTGAAATTCCCAGCTGCCCTTACTGGTTCCGCAACTGCCTGATTTTGTAAAATTTGAGGAAAAAACGAACTTAGAATTTGAGCAATTTGTAGTATTTTTTCCTGGTCAGCGGAAAGCGGAGCAGCAGGGACGGATTGGACAGGCTGGTTAGGAGCCCTACTTGTGGTAGGAGTTTGTCGTGCTCCCTCGTTCTGATTGATGTTTTCGTTTGGTGCAGCTTGTTCCTCTAAAGGATCAAGATTTTGCTGGTTTTCCGGAGGTTGTGTACCGTTAGCGCTGATTCTTTGGGAACCTTCAGGCAAGCTATCCATAGCACGAGAAAGTCGAGAATTTGTGCTTCTTCCTGCGTTACGTGCGCTTTTCCTTGGATTGGCCATATTTCGATCGAGTAATTAACCTTGCCCCACGGTGGGCGCCAACTGATTTAACCGAATTTCGTCTTAGGTTTAATCTCAGTAAATTTAATAAAATACACAATTTATTGTATTAAGGGTTTGGTTAAAGTACTCAGGATGGTGCAATTCAAGAATAAGCACAGTAATATAATTGAATAGATGACAATAATATGAAGAGGCGAACAATGTAGTATCTTTTGTAGGCTCAAATCTGGATGCTAAATACAATGTAAGATTCGCTATTTATAATATTCCTACTGTCCTAACTGAACTAGGATGTGGGGGGGGGGGGGGGTGGGGGGGGGGGGGGGTGGGGGGGGGGGGGGGTGGGGGGGGGGGGGGGTGGGGGGGGGGGGGGGTGGGGGGGGGGGGGGGTGGGGGGGGGGGGGGGTGGGGGGGGGGGGGGGTGGGGGGGGGGGGGGGTGGGGGGGGGGGGGGGTGGGGGGGGGGGGGGGTGGGGGGGGGGGGGGGTGGGGGGGGGGGGGGGTGGGGGGGGGGGGGGGTGGGGGGGGGGGGGGGTGGGGGGGGGGGGGGGTGGGGGGGGGGGGGGGTGGGGGGGGGGGGGGGTGGGGGGGGGGGGGGGTGGGGGGGGGGGGGGGTGGGGGGGGGGGGGGGTGGGGGGGGGGGGGGGTGGGGGGGGGGGGGGGTGGGGGGGGGGGGGGGTGGGGGGGGGGGGGGGTGGGGGGGGGGGGGGGTGGGGGGGGGGGGGGGGGGGGGGGGGGGGGGGGGGGGGGGGGGGGGGGGGGGGGGGGGGGGGGGGGGGGGGGTGATTCTCTACTTCGTATCGAAATTCTTTGAACTTTTCAAGAGTTTCGGATTTGTACATCATAAGATACACATATCACTAATGACTAAAGTCATCAGTAAACCTCACGAGGTATGAGTAATCTCCTCTCACACTAACACTTTAGTGGTCCACATTCTTTCGTATGGATCCAATCCAAAAATTTGTTTGGTACGCACCGGATGCCCAGCAAACGGTAACTTTTGTCATCTTTTCCTTCAGACAGGATTCACAAGTTGATAGTTCATCTAAGCCCTATTTTTCAAGAAGCATCGATGACACCAACTATTGAATCCTTCCTATGGAAACGCGACCTAATCTTGCGTGCCATATGTGTGGAGTATTATCTTGGTATTGATTGAACTTAACACATTAATTCAATCAATTTTGTTTGTTTTCAATTAACTCTTTAATTGAAACGTTACTTTCAATTAACTCTTTTAATTGATTCATTTCCCTTTTTCAATTAACTCTTTAATTGAAACGTTGCTCTCAATTAACTCTTTAATTGAAACGTTGTTTAATTAATTAGACCTTCTAATCAATTAAACTTGTCAATGCCTTTCTTAGGTGCAGTGGCATAATTTGATTTTTAGGCTACTTGTGTTCTTTTCACTACCTTTATGTTTGCCTTGGAAGAGAACACTTTCTTCTTCCTTTTACTCTTCTTTGACTTTGCAGTCCTTGAAGTGTAAGCAATCATGACAGGTATACCTTTTAAAAGGTTCCTATTTGCCTTTTACCAATACTTTGGTTAATTCATTAAACCTGATCAACTTATCGAATAAGCTCAGAACTTTTCACGAATCGTTTGAATGAGCGGGAGGAGAATTTAGGAGGAAGTCAATGTTAAGATCACTTGCAGGCCTATGTTTAATCGATCCAGTTATCAACCAAATTGATAAAACAAGGACCGTGATCCTTGACATTAGTTCCTTCACTTATTCTCGAGTTTTAAACAACACCTTAGAAATCTCGAATCAGATGATTCGAAATTGCTCCTCAAAACAAGCCTTTTGAGGTGGAGGTTTGTTATAGAAGTTTCAAACATACTACTATGTCGCTTCTTTAGCTCGTTCAATCTTGATGCTCTTATGAGGCAACGATCATTGAGATTCCCATACTCTATAGGTGATTCGTTCCTCTTTCGAGACTCATCTCAAAATGCATCAGGCATAGGTTGATTATTAAGAACACGATTCCGACTTTCGGAATTGAGGACAATCCCCAAGTTTCTAAGCCAATCGATATTTTAATCCAGTTATTTTCTAAGTCGAGGATAAATAGTAAAATGGACAATTCATATAGATATCTCAATATCTAATCTAAAGAGAAGACAAAAATCTAGAGGACTAGTTAATGAATAATACTTATAATCTACGAAGGTTGGACTTTCTAACGTAAAAGTTCTCCCACTATTTTATCGAAACAATTACCCCTTCAATTGTTCGGGAAATCCTATTTCCTAGTAGGTCTTGACGTCCCAGCGGACATTAATTGCACCCACGACTCGCGGCCATATAATTAATTCCCCAGGTAGGCATACTTATTGCCAATTGTGTCCCTACACAACCTTCAAGCTATTTTGCCTCGGTTTTCGCACTCATCTAGCACTTCTACATCATGAGTGGTACTACTCGTTAAGTCTAACCCATCAATCTTGATGAGCAACGGGCCCGGTCATGAAATCCCCATAACTTGGTTATGGTCGATGTTCATGTCCCGACCAGTCCCCACCCTTGTCAAGTTTATTTAAAAACGAGAATCAATGAATTTCGCGTATTGTCTCTTTCTTCGACTCGGGTGCCAGACTCTGGATCACCTTAATCGATAAGTGGACAACTCACGCTAGTTCCTATTGATGGAAGGCTTGGATTTATATAAATACTTCATTTTATTTTAATCCAATATGACTTAATATTATTTTCAAGAGGGGTTTTTCGGGTCTAAGAATTTGAGGTAACACTCCTCGAGATCTCACCGTTCCAGTTATGCATTATCCTTTATTTACGATCTAAATAACTAGCGCGCATCACCATACATGCTAAAATTATAAATACGTAAATAAAAACATACACACCTAGCATGCATGCTACCACAGTATGTTTTCGATCGGGAGCCTCCTATGCGGGCCATCATCGAGCCAAAGATGATGGTCCTATTGGTCAATCTAATTTAGTTCTAATGGACCTAGGCTATTACACAAATAACCATGCATACATGGCCTTCACTTTTATTGGGCTCCCACCTTGCTTGTAACGGGCCTCCATCCTAAACTATTTAAAACAGTAAAGCCCTAACTATTACAAGGGCTCAAAGTGGCCCAAAAACTTAAGGCTCACAGGCCCAATAAAACCAACAAAATTAAAATCAACCAATCACATCTACCCCTAGGGTCAAGGCTCGGCGCGATCGAAAACCACGTAAACAGTTCACGTAGAGCAAGAAACAAGCAAAACATATTTCCTTATTCCTTATCTTATTTTAAAACTCCCTTTTAAAATAGCTTTAGATTCTAGTCTTAAAACTCCTTTTAAAACAATCCACAATTTTTATTTTAAAACCCCTTTTAAAATAACCCCTTGATTCTCACTCTAGTCTCCACTAATTATGATAAAATTAGCTTTTCGGATATACTAAACTCCTTTAGTGCACAAAATAGTTTCTGTTTTTCAACTTTTGAAAAATTGCAATTCGGCCCCTGAATTTTTGAAATTACATTTTGACCCCTCAACTTTTGGAAATTACAAATCAGCCCCAAAATTTCCAGAACATGCAAATCGGACCAGAAAGCAGAAAATTAACAAAATTTCCAGAAACTTTCGTTTAAAGAAAAACAGACCCCAGATTTTACGGTAATTGCAAAAATAGCCCCTAGCCTTTCGTAAATTGCAAAACAGTCCAGATTTTGAAAATTCCAGAAATTACAATTTGGTCCAGAATTGCAGAAAAACAAAATTTAACTTTCTGTCCAGATTTTCGAAAAATCGAAATTTGCACATAAGCCCTCAAATTTTCGGAAATTGCAGTTTAGGCCCAAAACCAAATTATGCTAATACCCGAACACATATATTTATCATAACAAGCAAGAATCAAATCATAGAACACGACAATCAAATATACACATATATTTTGAAGTGTTCAGGCCTATTCATATGAAGGTAGTAAACCTGGCTCTGATACCACTGTTGGGATTTCATGGGGTATGATTGTCATACAACAGTGCGGAATTTAAAAAAAATTTCATACACCCAAAACCCTAGGATTTATTTACTAGCTCATATGAATAGGTTGAATACAATTTTGCAACAATTTACAAAATAAAAGAGGTGTAATTCGAAATTACCTCACCACAGGCAAGGTGGTGGTTTTTCTCCGGTCTTCTTTCAGATCTGATGGATTTGGTTCGAGAGGAGCACCCCAAGTGTTGTGCCTCTAGCGGTATCCACACCAATTGAATTAAAGCAACCCCTTTGAATCCACAGGCTCATAAATAGGATTCAAGGGTAATCAGACATGGAAGAACGAAGAAAACCAGATCTAGATTCAGATCTAGATCTGGAGGAAGAGAGGGGGCGGCCTCTCTTCCATTTGAGAGGGGGGGCGGCCACACCTCTTCTCCAAGAGGGGGGAGGCTAGGGCATGAGGGGTTGGCTAGGGTTTAGTTTTTAGCTTAGGTTTTTCAGTCTTCTTAAGACTCCTTTTATAGCCACCTCTCAAGGCCCCTTTATGTGCAAGACTTTAGTATGGGCCATTAATTAAATTGGCCCATGTCTTGCATTAATTTAATTAACACCTTTAATTAAATTAATCCAATTAATCCAATTAATTCCCTCTCTCTTTAATTAACTCCTTAATTAATATTTAATTAATTAGACTATCTATTTAATTATTTCTCTCACAGAATTAACTCTTTAATTCTTTAGTTTTCTTCTTCAAGAATTAACACTTTAATTCTTCAGTTTTGATTTAACTCTTTAAATCAAACTTTCCTTATATGATTTGTTGCAGTCCAATTGCATTGTGTGTGACCCTTTAGGTTCACCATCAATTGGCCGCGGGCCCACGACTTTCGTGATTTAATTTGCGAGCTTATAAATTGCTCCGATTAATTGAACACCTTCAATTAACCACTCAAGAATTAATCTTACAATTAATTCATGAGTACCCACACCTCATGGTCGATGTCTAGCCACAAGCCCATGAGGCCCAACTTCAGGTGAATTGATCTCAGTGAACCTCACCTCTTATAAGTGCCATGTACATACGGTCTCTCTATCGACTAATTTCCCGATCGAGACCTAGGGTGTGTGAATTGATCGGCACCTCTAATTATCTCGATAACTATACTTTCTAATTCAGGATAATAATTCCAGTGTGACTGCTAAATTTGGAAACCCCTTTCCAAATCCGTCACTGACCGTGGCCACGGGTTTCTCGGAATATATTATCTAAGAATGTATAGGAAATTCTCTCAACGCACTACGTTGAGTCGGTAGATCCCATATTGGTGCTAACCATTCGCGTACACGATCCTACGTACCCAAAGTGGTCGCACAATGATCAGGCTAAGTGATCGGCTTCTAAATCAAAGTACGTACTCACGTGCACCGAATTCGCCCTAGCACCCCAAGTCAAAGGACTAAATCGTACACTATTATAAGCCTTTGAGAAACATCCCATCGCCGATGTGCGACATGCGCTTCCACAATGGGTTTCTTTGTTCGGGTCGTTCGATGCGTTTGATCCCCTATCGAACCACCTACTCATATGCACTGGCATCAAATGCCTTGCTCATGAAACGATACAAATTCACTCCATGTGAATCATGCATACTCGTACAAGTCTTAACGATTCCTTCGATACCCCGTCTCGACAGGAATCTATGACTTGGAACGTTTTTTAAGATCACGACCTTAGAGACTGTTTCATGATTGCACTCATACTGAAGTGAATCGTCCCATAGTCTATTGTGATCTAAGGATTTCATCCAATCGCTTAAGTGATTCGCGAGAGATGAAGTTGGCCATTGTTTGATTTACATACTATAAACAAACTAGCGTATTGATTCATTTATACTAGAGAAAGCTTATCACAAGATAGTCCTTATACAAGCTAAAATCTATTGGCTTGCAGGGCACTATCCTTTCAGAAGGACCAGCTTGATGAGGAGGTGGTACCATTCGGATCGGCTCAGCATTCTCGGGCTCCCCTTCGTTTCCGATCTGGTCAGTCTGAGCCGAGCTTCCCCGAGGAGGGACGACAGTTCTAGGCACCAGTCTAATTTGTCTCCTCGGCTGACCGGGCGTCTTTCTCGAGGTAGATGCTACAGTTTTACCGACTATGGAAGCTCGGTATTGCTCCACCATTGTACCTGACGAAATAAAAATTGAGAAATAATAACGAAATCCCCAGAATAGTATACCATCACGGTCATTCGGGAAAGATTATTATCCTTACTCAATGTTCGAGGATCATCAGCATCTGCTAGTTGATAGGTAGCTCGGCTGAGTCCAGCTTTTCGAAGAACGGGCTCTAGGACCAGGAAGGCCGACTGATACGGGTCGGAGCGCATCTCTCTGACGACATCGTCTTGAATGACCTTCTGAAGCTGACCTAACAGTTCTCGCTTTCCGTACACCCAGTCTCGCTCACCTGGCCATTTGTGTGGAACCATCTCCGAGCTCCCCTCGGAAGCCGGTACTTCAGGCCCTTTGATAAAGAAGAACTGTTTCTTCCAGTTGAGAGAATTGCTAGAAGTTATGGTCGATAAGACCGAATGATTTGAACGCTGGGAGAAGTACACAAACCCAACATTCGAGGCGGAGGAAGTACTGATCTTGAAAAATTGCCAAAAAGGCCGAAAATTAGCAGCTTGATCCTTGGCCTTCATCAAAACGCTGAAAGCTATCAAATACCCAATCGAGTTGGGAAGGATCTGTGCGGGAGCCAGGGAGAATGCATCTAAAACCTGCTCGAGTAATGGGGCAAAAGGAATGCGCAACCCATAGTCAAATTGCTTAGCATAAAAAGCTTGACATCCTGCTGGGGGCTTGTTCACTCTTTGAGAGGAGGTCGGAATCACAAGCGAGTAGCCTTCGGGAAGGAATTTACCTATCGTAGCTTTGAGGTTCGCCTCATCCTCTTTTGGATCATACGCACTGGAGATTTCATCGACCCGTTGCTCAGTCTTCTGTGCTCGACCTGTGGCTTTGGACTTTTTCGTGACACCAGCCAGGTCGAGGATTCTCACACTGCACCCGCCTCCGATTTGATATCTCATTATCTCATGCTTGTCAAACGGTACAGTCAAGCTATTCTCATTGTCTGAGTCAGCTTTTTCTCCATCTCCACCCTCCTCGCTGTCGGCCTCGGCATTTTGTTCCGCATCACCACCGTGGTCAGAATCCTGCTGACCGGATGTCCCCTCTTCAGTGTTTGGCTCCAAAGTATACTCTATTTGGTCAACGATTCTACGCGTCTCTTCAGAGGAATGTTCTGCAGTTTTGTAGTCATTAATGAGTTCGCCTGTGGATCCTAGGTCGGAATCCGATTGTGTAGGAATATTGATTTGAATTTTTGGGTTCTCGGGAATAGACATTATGGTAAAGGTTTATTGCAACGATCGACGAAAAAGGATACTATTTATCGACCTAAATGCTCCGATCTGCAGTAAAATTGGAAAAACGTACTCATATTTCCAAGTCAACGTATATATATAAAGGTTAAAAGGGTAAATTGCAAATTCAACCCCGAGTAACCGCGACGGTTAAGCTCCCGCTTAGTAAAATTGAGGGTCATTTCCCATTAATTGCACCTATGGTCCTCCAAGTCTCAAAAATAGATATTTCGAGTCAAAAAGATCAGATTAAACTACATTGTCTTCCGAGGATATGCACTCTTTTTCCCTTCGCTCGGTTTTTATCCCCCTGGGTTTTTCCGAGTAAGGTTTTTAACGAGGCATATCCGACTCAAGACCGTTCAAGACTTTATCTTCATTATTTATTTCTATGTTTCTCGGATTTTGCTATGACTTCGAGGTAGGGTAAACAGATCGAGTACTGAACTCCGACCTCCAATAATTTGAAGCATCCTGCCTTTCCAAAGGCCAGTCCAGAGTAAAATATGCGCTCTTTTTCCCTAGCTCGGATTTTGTCCCACCGGGTTTTTCCGAGTAAGGTTTTTAATGAGGCATATCCAAACTTGTTCTATGATGCTGTGATTACTTCTCCGAGCTTCAGCTTCACTTACACTCGAGAAGTGGGGGAGTATTGATGAGGGGTATTTCACATACGCCGTTTTAGGAAGTACCTATGCTCGTGATCGACCTATTCCCCGACCAGGAATGGTATTCTCGACCAGAAGAATCTATACACCGATCAAGTCAGATTGATAGTACGGGATCTACTCTCCGATCTGCTCACCGCCTCGGGATTACTGTGGGGCCGACCTACAGCTTTGTACAGCTGGCCGAGAGGTATTCTCCGACGGATGGTCCAGCTAGCTCATTATTGTTCCTATAAATACGCAGCGCATTTATGACATCAGGGGACACGCTTTCCAAGAAACACTCCAGCTCGGACTTACTGTTCGGATTAGGAACTAGCTTGTTTATTCCTTGTATCTACTTTCCTAGTTGTACGGCATCCTGTAATGCTCGAGTAGACCCATCTTGTAACCTGAACTCAATATTCGATTGTGATATATAAAATCTATACGCTTGTTATTTTGCTCGACTTTCCTTACTTACTACGAACGAAATACAGTATAATCAAAAGCAGATGTGTTATTTTGTGAAACTAGTGAACAAGAACAAGGAAATATTTAGAGGAATTAGGAGTATGTCTCTCCTTTTCTATTATGCTTGTTAAAGAATTGATGAATTACATGTACAAACTCTACACTTATTTATACTAGTCTAGGAGAAGTACATGTATTTAATTAAATGAAGTTTATGAATACTAGGTAGTCAAAGCATACATCTAAGTATTCATGTATCCTATCATATATTGCAACTAGTAGTTCATGTATGTGGATATTTATTAATCTAGGGAATACATTAACTTTATTACTCCTCCTTAATGTTTTTCCCGACAACTCCAAGTTTTTCTCTTAGAATTTGAAATTTTTCCCTTGGAAGTGCTTTTATGAAAATGTCGGCTAACTGCACGTTAGTGCTGCAATACTTAAGTTGGATGACACCACTTGCATCTACTTCCCGCAAATAGTGATACTTGATGGCAATGTGGTTAGTTCGACTATGGTAAACTGGATTTTTTGTGATCGCTATTGCTGACTTATTGTCACAGTATAATTCCACCGTACCTTGCTTCTTTTCTCCCATATCTATTAGGATTCTCTTTAGCCAAACTGCTTGATTTGCAGCTAACAGCTGCTACATATTAAGCTTCTGCAGTTGATTGTGCCACGCTGTTTTGCTTCTTTTATCCCCAAGAAAGTATGCCTGATCCCAAGCTAAAACATTATCCCAAGGTGCTCCTCATATCATCCAAAGATCTTGCCCAATCACTGTCGATGTAACCTACTAACTTTGCATTAGGATTAGATTTGTACCAAATGCCAAAGTTAGATGTCCCCTGCAAGTATCTAAGTACTCTCTTTGAAGTTCCAAAGTGAACTTGACTTGGGCTATTCATGAACCTGGATAACAAACTTGTGGCAAACATTATATCAGGTCTAGTTGCAGTTAAGTAGAGTAAACTACCTACTAGACTCCTGTAAGTTCCAACATCCGTCTTCTTTCTTCAAGTTCTCACTGGGAAACAATGGAGTTGCTAATGTCTTACACCCAAGCATCTTGAATTTTGACAGTATGTCTTCAATGTACTTTTTCTGTGAAATGAAGATGCCTTCTTTACCTTGAGAAACCTCCATTCCAAGAAAGTAATAAATGAGTCCTAGAACACTCATCTTGAAGGACTTCATCATGTCACTTTTGAATTTACTAATCATGGCTAAGTTGTTTCATGTAAAGATTAGATCATCTACATACAAAGAAGGCAAAATTGCAGAAAACGTCCCAAACTAATTAGTGATTTTGAATTTTCGTCTCAAACTATATCACCTCTCCGAATTTCGTCCCGTAATTAAATATTTTTTCAGAATATTGTCCCAAACTAATTACTAATTTTGCTTTTTCATCCCAAACTATTTCAACTTGTTGAATTTCGTCCCGTAATTTATCATTTTGCATGAATTTGGACCCAATATTAAATTTCTAATTTAATGGAAATGACGGTTCAATCTTGTAATTAGTTGGGACGAATTCTGCAATATTGTATAATTATTCATGCTAAAATTTGTCACGCTATGACACATAAGCATCCAGTGGCAATTTAACAGACACATGCGTAGTTTCCGTCTCATAATTAACGGTGGGGCGATATTCCAAAAAAATATTAAATTACGGGACGAAATTCGGTGAGGTGATATAGTTTGGGACGAAAATCCAAAATCACTGATCAATTTGGGACGTTTACTGCAATTTTTCCTACAAAGAAACAATAAGGATATCATCATCTTGTGTTTTTGTGCAGAGTGTAGGCTCACTTTTGCTTTGCACAAACCCTTGTTGTGTAAAGTAGCCATCAATTTTTCCATACCCAGCTCGAGGAGCTTGCTTGAGCCCATACAAAGCCTTTCATAACATGTACACCTTCCCTTGCTCCTCCATGAAACCTTTGGGTTGTTCTACATAAAACTTCTCTGCAAGTTCTCCATTGAGGAATGCTGACTTGACATCAAGTTGGTAAATTTTCCAACTTTGCTGGGCTGCAAGTGCTACTAGAGTTCTAATGGTGTCGAGTCAAGCGACTGGAGCAAAAGTTTCGTTATAATCTACTACATATTGTTGAGCATACCCTTTGGCTACGAGCCTTCCCTTGTATTTTTGAATGGTCTTGTCTGGATTCAACTTGACTTTGAAGATCCATTTCACTCTAATTACATATTTGTTGCTCGAGCAATTTACCAACTCCCAAGTATTATTATTTTCATTTCCTCCTCCATAGCTTGAATCCATACAACCTCCTTAGAAGCTTCTGCAAAATTGTTAGGTTCAACAGAATAGAAATTACAACTTTCATAAATCTCACGTAATGATCTCATCTTTTTAGGTATTGTATCTGGTGAGAAAATTTCATCTTCAACATCTTGTGGAGTTGTTTCTTCTTCATTATTCTAATTTTCTTCAAAATTATTTTCTAGGATTGTGGTGCTATCATTTTCAACTCGATCATCCTCCCAATTCCGGACAACCTGCTCATCGAAGACAACATCTCTGCTTGTAATGAGCTTCTTAGTTTCAATGTTGTAGATTTTGTATCACTTCGAAGACTCTTCAATGTGTGGCCGCTTTGATTTTCTGCAAGTTGTTTGAACTTCTTGAAAGAACCAAAAACTTCGGATTTTTCTTTCAAAAAATACACCCACGTCATTATGGTATAGTCATCTATAAACAACATGAAATACTTGGACCCGTTTATAGAAATTGTCCTCATAGGACCACAGACATCGGTATGCACAAGTTCAAGAGGTTAGTGGCTCTCCATGCATTACTAGAACGGAAAGGTTGTCTGTGTTGTTTGCCTAACATGCATCCTTCACAAACTGAATTTTTAGCTTCTATTAGAGGTAAGTCACTGATCATACCTTTCTGATGAAGAAGCCTCAAGGCATTGTAGTTAAAATGCCCAAATCTTTGACACCAAAGTGTTGAATCATCAATTATTGCTGCCATAGCTTTAGGGTAGTGCCAACGTAAAGGAAAATTTCTACTTCTTCCCATTTTCACCTTTGCTATCTCCGTATAATTTTTCTCATCAAAGATTCTACATACATTTTCCTCAAAGTGCAAAGAGTAACCGTGTTGCATCATTTGACCAACACTTAACAAATTTTGATCCAAGGAAGGAATTAGAAGAACATCCTCAATAAAGCTAGTACCTTTTGTTGTTTGAATAGCCACCGTGCCTTTGCCCTTGGATTCCACCAAGTCACCATTTCCCATCTTGACTTTAGTCTTGATAGAACGATCTATGTGAGTGAAGATGCTTTCTTTGGCTGTCAGTTGATTACTACATCCGCTATGAATGAACCATCTATCATTGACTTCTTCTTCCACAGCTTGACAAGCAAAGAACATATGCTCCTGATCTTCTTCTGAATAGTTAGCTTGGTGCTTTGTCTCCTTTGATCGACAATCTTTTTCTAAGTGGCCGAACTATTTACAATTTGTGCATCGAGATTTCCCTTTGTTGTAGCAATCCTTCTCCAAATGATTTGTCCTTTGACAAACACCACAAGGGGGATATTCACCTTGTTTGGCTTTCCCTTTATTTTTCTTTCGAGAGTTTTCACCTCGACTTTTACTCTTTTTATTGTCACCTGATTTTGGGTTATTCAGGTTGACTTTGGATTGAAAAGCATTTTTCAAAGACTCTCCACTCCTCCTGCTCAATCTTTGCTCTTGTGCTTGCAAAGATCCCATCAGTTTTACGAGGGTAAGTGTAGATAAATCTTTAGATTCTTCAATTGCTGCAACGACATGGTCATATTTTTATGTTAAGCTTATCAAGAATTTTTGAACAATTTTTTCTTATTGAATAGTTTCTCCATATGATCTCATTTGATTTACGAGATCAATTACCCTGGTGCTATATTGCATAGCATTCTCAGAATCCTTCATTTTGAGATTTTCCATCTCTCTCCTCAAACTTTGAAGCTTGATGGTTTTGATCTTAGAACTCCCTTGGAATTCTTTCTGCAAGATCTCCCACGCCTGTTTGGAAAAGGTGGCTCCCATTAACCTTGGAAAGATGGCATCACTTACAGCTTGTTGAAGGAAAAATAATACCTTAGCATCTTTTTGTCAACAGTAGTAGAGGTTCCTTCCGTTGGTGTTGCTAGTCCCTTTTCTATCACATCCCATAGATCTAGTGATAGAAATAAGGTCTTCATTTTGATACTCCAAAAATTATAGTTTTCACCGGCAAAGATAGGAAGAGCTTGTGATACTCCAGAATTTGCCATAAGCGAAGTATTGTGATAAACGCCCTTTTTCTAGATCGAAGGTGCTCTGATACCAATTGTTGAATATTTTGTGAAATTAGTGAACAAGAACAACGAGGAAATATTTAGAGGAATTAGGAGTATGTCTCTCCTTTTCTATTATGCTTGTTGAAGACTTGATGAATTACAAGTACAAACTCTACACCTATTTATACTAGTCTAGGCATATGAAGTACATGTATTTAATTAAATGAAGTTTATGAATACTAGATAGTCAAAGCATGCATCTAAGTATTCATGTATCCTATCATACATTTCAACTAGTAGTTCATGTATGTGGATATTTATTAATCTAAGGAATACATTAACTTTAATAAGATGAGATGTGTATTGTGCAATAGTACTAGTACACCAAGCAGATACACAGATCTTAATTCAGTTAGGGTGCGTTCAGTTGGGTGAACACGTAATTTGTCCAATTTCATGTATTGGGCCAACAACTTAATTGGTCCAGATTATTTATGTCATGTTCGCCATATTAGAATTGGGCATATTATAATTAGCCCATAAACTAAGCCCAAGTTCGGTTTGTACAATTAAAACAAAATGACTATATTGCCCTCCAAAATCTGGACTTAACGACTAAATCACCACCGTCCATCAGCCCTTCATCTGGGTCGTCGATTTTTGTGGTATAAATGCTTTGTAAAAACCCTAATCCAAGACTCATTTGCATCCGCCGCTTCTCTCTCAATCCAGCTCCCATTCCCAACTGCGACGTTCCTATCTCTAACTGTTCGCGCATTTGTTGCTGTAATAGTTGGCCACCCGATTTCTAAAGAGAGTTGCTTATTTGTCAGGTATATTTTGTGATGGCTTTCAATGAGTCTAAGTTTTTGCATTCATATAGGCTTTTTTCAAACTAAATTCTGATATATTGTAATATATTTTTGAATTTAGCCATGGATTCGAGCACCAATAGCTCAGGTCGTAGTGGTTCGTCCAATACCCAACGTATCCTCCAAGGCAGGGTGTGTCCATGTGGTTCTCAAGTGAAAATATACACTTCGTGGACAAAAGATAATCCAGGGCGTCGTTTTCTTCGTTGTGTAGGTGTAATGGTATATTCTTTGACTCTTGTCCTCTTAGTTATGTGTCAAAATATATTACACTAATGCTAATTTTTTTTATTTTGCATAGGGTGATCGTTGTAATTTCTTTGAATGGATTGATCCAATGATGTGTGATAGATCAAAGTTGATTATTCCCGGGTTGCTAGCTCGAGTTAATCGGGCTGAGGCTGAGAATACTCGATTGGAGAATGTGAATGATGAAATTAACACTGAAATTAACAGGCTTAATGCTGCTATTACACAACTTGAGGCGGATAACAAGGCATTGCGTCATAAGCAGAAGCTTATGATGATATGTGCTTTGCTTATTTTGTTATGGTTCCTTATGCTTGTATAATTGTCTAATTGCACGTACTTGGGCTTATGTTTTGGTAATTTAGGATGTAATTTGCATGCTAACTTATATAAGTTTTTAAGGTATGGATAAAATGTATTTATGTTTGCATTAATTCTGGATGTATGTGTGTGCAATATGAATGTTTTATTGTTGATTCTTATGATTTTGGTGGTTCTTATGTTTTGCTGATATTGGAGTATTTTTTTTCTTATTTGGGAATGAAAGGCTTGTGGATACTGGTGGTAGCTCAAACTTTGTTTTAATTATGTGTTTGATTGTGCATACATGGTTACTTTTTATTTGGTTCATTTGAATGCCCATACTTCTAGACCTCCATGAATACTGATCCTTGATTGGTAGGTTTAGGGGTCTATTTTGGTGGTTCTTATGTTAGGACCTATGATTTTGGAGTATTTTTTTTCTTATTTGGGGATGAAAGGCTTGTGGATACTGGTGGTAGCTCAAACTTTGTTTTAATTATGTGTTTGATTGTGCATACATGGTTACTTTTTATTTGGTTCATTTGAATGCCCATACTTCTAGACCTCCATGAATACTGATCCTTGATTGTTAGGTTTAGGGGTCTATTTGCTTTTCAGAATGGTTTTCTTTATTATTCAAAACTCTGGATTTGCTGCTAAATCTTCAATGGTGAATTAATGTACTGAAAATTTTGATTTGCAATGGGTATTTTGCATACTCCAAAAATTTTATATGGGTTTTTTTTTTCAAATATGAAATTTGAATCCTTGTTTTGAAATTTGATTTATTGTTTTGGAATTTGATTTCTTGGAACCAGTGGTCAATAAATGCTTTCCTCATTGGTGGTTGAATCAGATAGATTTTGGTGAGGTCTTTTACATCTTCCTAATTAATGTATGTATGAATAAATGCTTTTGACTTATTTACTGTCACATTCCTCACAAAATACACTTGTCATTACTTTTTTCCCTAAGATTTAATAAATGCACATCTACCCCCAAGTCCTTTCAACATTAATGGAGGTAGTTGAATGGTTTATACCACCCCTTGTATAAAACCAACACATACTCCAACAATTATGCACGCCCCCCTCCCTTACAAGAAGAAGTATCTGGCTGGAGGAAGGTTGTTTATATTTAGTCTTGTATTACTCATTGTATATTTGGTCTCTTAATTTATAACTAAGTATTTCTTTTTGTTGTATACAGGTTCTAGGAAATCATGCCGAAGACAAGACGTATGCGCAATGATGCACAGAAACTTAATGATGGATGGACATTCGATGAGAACTGGAATTTTGTGTCCCTACTCTACTGTGATGCTAAAACCTTAAACTTGAAGGATGTGAATGTGCTAACTGGAACTTGCCAACGTATCGCAGCGACATTGTCTGAACGTTTTGACCGTCGTTTCAGCTTGTGCGCCATTAAAAAGAAGTTGGAACAAATGCGCAATAGGAATAAGTCCTTCAACCGGTTCCTCTCTACTCCTGGAGTACTCTATGACATTGAAAACTGCAAAGCTCATGTAGATGGAGCCTATTGGAGGGTTGTAACTGCTAAGGTAAATTTATTTTTCTGTACACATTTACCTCCTAAATTTGTTCTAGTATCATTTCAAAAAATATCTAATGTTGCCATTGTTTTTACTTTGTAGTTGGAACCTGAGCTATTTAGGCAGTTTAGGACCAATGGTGAGCCATTACACTTGATGCTTTCATGCATCTTTGATACTAAAGGCATTGCAACCTTTCCAGTGGACCTCACGGGAAGCCCAGGGTGGCCTATACATGTTAGGGATTCAGATGACGATGAGTTAGCAATGGTGCCTGTTGGTGAAGCAAGCAGATTTGTGCCGCCTCCTATGTTTGGTGAGTGCAATGAAGATATCCCAGCTGATAGGGTTCCGTTAGGATCAATTGTTCCAGACGAGGGTCTTTTTGGGGCAAGTCTTTGGCAAGTTGACTGAGATGGAAATTTAGTATGTGTAGCACCCTTTTCTTAGGTTAATTTATATTTGGTTATGGCTTGGGATGTGGATAGTACGTTATAGGTATGATGGTGGGTTAGGTTGGGAATTTGGAGGTAGTATGTTAGTTTAAAGTCTTTAATATGTAATGCTTTGGTATTTTGGTTTGGTTGTTAAACTCCCAGTGTTGGAAGTGTGTCTATGTTGTTGACATTAAGCTGCTGAATTTTCTGTAAGTGCAGCCTAATGTAAAGGCTTTATGTGTTTGTTACTTTATAATTATTAAATGAAAAGGGTACTTTTTTATGTATTATTATGGCTTTTGGAATGCAGACTTGGTTTTGTGTATAATAGACTAATGAAGGACAATGTTTATAATATTACCAGCTTAATTTTGTGTTATAATGATAATTATCCAGAACATGAAAAGTTTAGGAAAGTGAGTGATTTCTCCTCACGGGTATTGCATTTCAGTTTTTCTCATATTTACATCAGATACACAATCAAATGAAGACATAATATTATTTGCATTGATTACAAATATAACATAAATTGAGGGTTGAAATAAAGTTACTTGTACTATATGAATTGGTGACAGTTACAAAAAGTAGACATAATATTCTCCCAATTGAATAGAAGCCTATATTGAATTGATGCGACAATACAAATTGGCAAAGATCTGGGAAATCAGGAATCAAATTTGTCTACCCATCTTTGCAAGCAAGATAATAGTCCAAAATGAGTAAATTGCTAGTATCACCCAAAATCTTTGACATTTTGTAGTTTAGTCCAAAGACCCATCCAGTATAAATGGGGCCATGTATCATGAACCATTTCACCCAACACCAAATTCATTTTATCAATACAACTATCATAAAAAATCATAATGGCTAACTTCATCCCTCGGCCTCAATCACATTTTTTTTACTCCGAAAAATGGTCCAAAGAAATCGATGATTACTTTATTGAATTCTTATCTAATGAGTCTTATTTCCAAAATGCAATTTATATCCATAGTCTTACTGACATTCTTAAGGTTGCGCGTGATGAGGTTAATATATTTTTCCACCGTTCATTTACTTTGAAGGAAATAAGTGCAAAATTCAACCGGCTTAAACGTAGGCATGCATTGTTTTCGTATTTGAGAAACCTTTCGGGATATTATTTGGTTGCTAATACCAACAATGTTGGGAATGATGGCTTTGAAATTGTAAAGCACTTGTGCATGGTTAGTTAATTTTTATATTTAAAATTAAAAGATTATTTCGTATCTTTTTCTTTAATAATTTTTTGATTTTATAGGAAACTCCATTTTACGAAGCATACGCCATCAACGGAGAACCAAAATGGATTGACTTGTGTGAAATTTTCGGATATGTCGGTGTTGAATTTTCCGTTCCTGCACCACCCGCCTCCCCAATAAATCTTCAATGGTTTGAACTAAACGATGACCCAGATGTTGGGCAAGGTACACCAGTGGCAAAACCTATTAACCCTCCACAAGTTAGGTTCTCACCATTTGATGCACATGATGGCTAATTGCAATAATGTTGCTACTGACTCTGAGAAGGATGAAGGAGAGAAATATTCACCCGTTGCTAAATGCCTTTGGCCGGATGTAGGTACATCGCAGGGACCGAAGTTGGGAAAATAAAGCCCTTAACTTTTTAATTCGTAAGGAGTATTAATAGTTGGGAGTATTGATTAATGTATTAGGTATCTATTTCTATTTTCTTAAGCTTGTGTTTAGTTAAATTCTATCTTTGTATTTTTTGTTAGTTATGGTGCAACCTTGTGGTTTCGGCAAGCATTTTGTTTGTCCTTTCTAGATATTTTACATGTTTCCTTGGAAGTGAGTGCTGGGAATTTGAAATTTGGACAAAATTCGAAGTCAAAACAATGAAACTCCGAAAAATTGCAAACATTATACTTCAATAACAAAATGCTAGATGTCAAAACAAAAATCACACAGCATAGTTCAATCCTTACACACACCTTCACCACAACATAAATGGTACATTAGTTAGGCCAATTACAAAAGAGCTTTGCCTATGTTACAAACCTAACTAACTATCTGGGCTTGAAAATAAATACTTAAGCATACCAAGTACTTGCATCATCAAAGCATTCATCACCAAGATAATTCGCAAAAACAATGTCATCGCCAACATATTCATCAAAAAATCACATCATGAACTTGCATATTCAAAAATCAATAACACTTGAACTTTGAATCTCGATCAAGGCATTTTACCATCAAGCATCATATGTGCTTGCATCTCACGGTTGCGCTCGGTGGAATTCAAGAACAAGCTCACGTGCTTGGAATTATCCATTATCTTGAAAGATAGGTAGTTCCGGTTCTCATCGGTTAATGAGCTTATGTTATCTAGTGCCGCTATTATCTTTTGCGCCTTCTCGTCATAGGTATCCTCCTCCTTGGCAAATTTGGATGAAAGTTCTACCCATGTTGATTTTGCCGCCACAATCAACTTATCCATATCGGGCTTCAAGGCTTCGGACCCCAGCGCCTCCGGTGTTTTACGCTTCCTCTCTTGTTTATCCCTTGTGGTCTTTTCTTTCTTAATTTTCTTTATCAGCTTCGGCATCTTTGGTCGAACGGTATGAAAACCCATGTTATACGGTGGTACATCAAATAAAAAATCTCCCGCGTCTGAAGCATCTGTAGTTAAATCCACGTAAGGGCTGTTGTACATGTCATCATTGATTGGATCAAAAACTTGTTCTTTTCCTTTTAGACACACCTTCACCGGATTGGTCTTCAGCAAATCCTCAACTATCTCCACAAAGTCCTCCGCATCATCCCCCATTGCCCGATCCTTTCCAAAGATTTCCACCCTATCATTGAAATAGGTATAGGTCTTGAATCGCATGTTCGCAACATCAGGGTGTGCCTAATATTCATAAATTCAAATTATATAGGTTTATTGAAAATTCAATACATGAGCAAAATGAAGGGGTAATTGTATATTTTCCTCACACGCTTTATCCAGTTTACAAAAGAGTTTTTTAGATAAACATTGAAATGGATTTCATATTCACATAACAAGAGCCAGGGGAGGGGGTTTGAGCAGATCCAGGGGGTAATTGCATATTTACCCCCTGGTTGAAAGTTCAATACTTGAGCAAAATCAGTGGGTAATTGAACAACAACCAGGGGGCTTATTGCATGAATTTATACACATTTTAACAACAACCAGGAGGGTTTGCATAATCCAACTCAAAACAACCACCAAAGTTTAATCAATGATGACTGGGGGTTATACCAATATATTCACACAACAAGAGCAAGCCAGGGAAATGACTATATTACAATTGTACCTTAACATATAATTGCTAGACCTCATCTTCAACGGTAATAGTCATCCCACTATCGTTCCAACCGAAACCGCTTGTCCCTTGCATTCCGACCAATTGATAGTAAGTCTTTTTCCATACCGTCAACTTCGAATTTATATGCTTAACGGTCATATTTGAAGTAGGAAGCCTTGCATTGAGTGCAACTTCTAGGGCTTGCAAATAGCCCGGCCTAAAAGAGTTATCAGCCTTCCAGCCATTAGTAAGCATTTCCTTCAAGCAATTGATCAATTCTTGTTCTTCATTGGCATTCCAAGACCTACGCGAACCCTGTGTCTTCTTCTGCGTTGGTACTGCGTCACCGTATCGTGGTATGGATGCCATTTGCTAGTTAACTTAAGCTGCATTAGCAAGGAATCTTATGTTATTAGTTGAAATACATCAGTACCATCATACGAAATAAATAGACAAATTACAATACAAATAGCTCAAGTAGCATTCACATATAGAGTACATTCAAGATAAATATTAAGACTAATTATGCACAAATACATAGGCATACACAACAAATCTTTACAATATCAAATAGTTAAGGCTACATAAAACAGTAATTATGAATAACTTTTTGGAAAACAAATATAACAATTTGCACAAGTAACGAACAATTCAATGCCGCTCCGCCCTCCATTTCAAAAACATTTCACAGGCCATGTTGTCCCGAAATTGGTTCCACGCATGCGACGGCTCAACAACCTCAACATAATCATTGCCACTGGGATCATTATCATCGTCACTAGAGTCCCCTGTATAATTATCGGAGTCCAAAAGGTCGTCCGCCATAGTTTGCCGCATGAAGTTTTGAATTAACAACAAGGCCATAATGATTCTATTTTGTGTCTTCAGGGGGTAGAATGCGTTGCTCCTTAGAATCCCCCACTTCTTCTTAACTTGCCCGAAACTACGCTCTATCACATTCCTTGCTTGAGAATGTTTCATATTGAAGTATTCCTTCTCATTTTGAGGGGCATCCATACCAACTCCCCAGTCTTTCAAATGGTAGCGCACTCCCCTATAAGGCGTGAGGAAACCTTCTCCGTTAGTATACCCATTATCACACAAGTAGTATGTTCCTACAACAATTAAAGATAAAATAAAGTTACTTCTCGTTATTTAATAACATATGAGTTTGAAAAAATACTTTCATGCATTAGTAATTAACCTATAGGCACTTTCAACTCGTTGGGTCGATTTATTGCATCTCGTAAAACTCGACCATCTGCTGCAGACCCCTCCCAACCAACCAAAGCGTACGTGAATCCTCCTCTCACATCACATGCAGCAAGCACATTGGTGGAAATAATACCCTTCTGTGACCTATAGCGGGGTTTATCCAACAACGGAACTTCAACATTGACATATGTACCATCCAATGCCCCGATGCATCCCTACGCACACATAAAGGTGCCACTTTAATATACTATAAAGAACAAATCATTATTAAATACCGAATAAACAAATTGAAGTCTCACCGGAAAACAACTCCACCTCTCGTCCTCACAATCGGCTGTTATTTGATCGGGTTGAGATAGTAAAATTGGATGGAGTTTTAGCAAACAAGTGAGTACACGGTAGAAACACTTGCTCACGGTGGCTCCCGAACGACGAAAATCAGTCCGAACTACTCTATTCTTCTTGTGATGAGCAAGGACTGATAAGAACATGGCTACTTGTTCTTGCATCGGAACATATTTAGTATCTTTTAACCCCCCCACGTTATGTAGCATACAACAAAACTTTTCAAAAGCACTCGTAGTAAGACGTATGTTGTCTTTACACCTTATGGTATCTTCGAAACATATATATTGTAAATGGCTCGCACTCTTGCGCCTCCTACGTATTAGGCTATACCGTATTGGTTGGTTCATGGAGTGGTGTGCAATAATTCGTAATGAAATAAAAAAAACGCTCATCCAAAAGAATTGATGAAACATTAACATCAAGAGTTGTTTCCTTCGTGGATCCATTTGATAGTGGCTGTAAATATAATGTTCAATACACGAGTTTAAACTACACTAGTACATAAACCCCAAAAATCCATTGAATAGAAAATATATGAAAACATAACAAACAAATCCCAGTACACGTATCTCCATATTGTGAATATATGCAAAATGCATCCAAGAACATAATTAAACAATATTACTCCATGAATGCACCAATATAATGTTTTTGAATAAACAAAGGACACAAAAAACTGGTGGTAGCTAGACTAGTACATAAATTTCACCAAAAACTTACATATTATTTCCAAAACTATAAACCAGTGGGTCTAACAATGCATCAAACAGAAAAAGTCAATTGTTTATGTCAAAAAAATTGACACAAAAACACACACTAAACTTCACCAATATATACACAATCAATTACAAGTGATATAGTGATTTAAACTCACACATTTATTCCAATTTTGTGTAATCACATAGACTGACTTCCTCAAACATAAGTACACAAACAATTTTTGTAATTTTCTGCAAACAAACCGTGGTAATTTTGTAGATACAAACATTACAAGGGGCAACTAAAAGTGGGTCATTTAAATGGTTCCAGCTAAGAAAAAAACTAATGGGTGCCAAAGGTCGTAGCAAATGTGAAATTTTACCAGTTCGAGCAACCCGAAGCTTCTATGTTGCTTGTGTATAGCTCTTCAAATCTGCCAAAGTAGAAGAGTTTTATGTTAGAAATGAAATTAACTGACCACCAATCAAAGAAAAATTTAAAAGAATGGAGATTGGAAGCAAAAATTGATTCAGCCGATTTTTTAGGGTTCTTCCACTAGGAGCTCAACCTGCTGAAGGAGAGGGAAAATGATGGTGGGAAATGAAATAATTTTCAGAGTTTTGTTAAAACTAGGCTGGTTAATTTGAAATTTTCGTGAAATTGGAGGGCATTCTGGGGCCAAAAAAATCAATTTGGACCACTAATTTCTAATTGGACGGGTAGGTGGCCAATTACTTATCGGGCAATAAATGGGGCTGGCCCACATTTTCACCGAATTAACACGGGCAGCCCGTGAATTTATCTCCCCAACCGAACTGAAGTCTACGCCCACAATTAATTTAATGGGCTGTAATTTTGGGCTAATTTGGGGCCTATTCACCGAACTGAACGGACCCTTAGCCTATCACGATACAAAAGGTACCGATTGTGACTTAGTCATGATCTGCTTCTTCGATTTCTTCATCCTCTGGTACACCCCTAAGATAAAGAACATCACATAAGACCTGCTCAATAAAAGCTAGGAATTCTGTAAAAGCTTAAAAATAATCTTTTTTGCTGTTAGAATAATATGGAGTGATGATTTAACCGAATTTCGTCTTAGGTTTAATCTCAGTAAATTTATTAAAGAACACAATTTATTGTATTAAGGGTTTGGTTAAAGTACTCAGGATGGTGCAATTCAAGAATAAGCACAGTAATATAATTGAATAGACGATAATAATATGAAGAGGTGAACAATAGTAGCATATTTTCGTAGGTTAAAATCTGGATCCCTTATACAATGTAAGATTTAGCATTTATAATAATTGTCTAGTCCTAATTTGACTAGGAGTCCTATTAGGCCTAGGAATCCTGCATGGCTTAGGAGTATTGCATGGCCCATTAAATCTTCAGGATCGGTCTTCAGGTCGATCAGATAAATTTGGGCGGATCGAGCCGATCTCGTGGTTCGATCAGGTCGGATCGACCTTGATTCTCGTCGGATATTCCAAGTTGGTTATGTGTGCGAAATAGCCCTCATCAGTACTCCCTCACTTCTCGAGCGTAATCATAGCTGTAGCTCGTAGAAGTAGATGTAGTTTTCACCTTGATATTTTCGTCGTTCATGAAATATGCCTCATTAAAAACCTAGTTCGGAAAAACCCTCTTCGGGATAAAAACTGAACGAGGAAAAAAGAGTGCATATCCGTTTGAACTGTCTACGAACAGACATGTACTTTAGCTAACGTGTGTCAGATGACGGCAGGGTCTTTTCACAATGTTGATTGGCGGGAATATGAAGAGACGCGAAGGGCTGAATCTGTCTTTTCACCGCCCATATATATAGTTAAGATTAGCGGGATATTTCATTTTTTACCCCGGATATACGGATTTTCCAGCAGTAAAAGTTCATTTCGATAATCTAGCAGTTTTCTTGTTTTCTCGAGCGTATCGCTTCTAAGATCAATGGCTTCGACCTCTCAGAATCCCCCTTCCCCAATTCAGAATGTAGGAGAACAAGCACCACCCAACATTCTCAATCCTAATATTCCTTCTTCTGACAACGAAGCAGCAGACGATTCTCAAGCAGAAGAGGTTAGAGACTATGCCGAGGATGAAGTTGATAGTTTGGTCGTGGAAATTATTTCAGAGGAAGAGATGATGTCGAGAGCATCTAAAAAATCCAAAACAGCCCAACCTCAAATTTCCGCTCCTGTGGAACTTTTTCCTTCTCGATTTAAAGAGAAAGATCTATCTTTTCTGAGAAAGGAATATGGTCGCTACTTCCCGTCGGAATTTGAGATCATCATTCCTACTTCCGAGGAAAGAGTAAACACTCCACCTGCTAACTGTCGAGCTTTTTATACGTCCCATTTTGAGCACGGGCTCCGTTTTCCCTTATCATCAATTCTTCGTCAATTTCTGGAGACCTTCATCGTCTCATTGACCCAACTTGTTCCGAATGCCATAGCCTTTATTATGGCCTTTTCAGTTTTAATGGTAGCGCGAGGTCTGCAACCATCGTTCCGTAATTTCCTTCACTTTTTTCGATTTTCTGTATCGACCTCCTCAAACAGGGGTTATTATTACGTTAGTCAGAGACCTGGGTATGCTGTGCTTGAAAATGCCATTTCCAGCAACAGTACGGAGTGGAAGTCAAATTTCTTTTTTGTTAAAGCTCCGACCGTGTCTATTCTTGAAAATGGAGAAACGGAGGAGTTTTCTTACGACTGGGGATACAATGATCTTTGGGTATACGGTGGTCGAAAGGTAATTGGTCAGATGGCCCCAGACGACCAATTTCCAACTGCTTTTGTCGAGGAGATGAGATCAAACAAATACCAATCTGCTTATTTGATTGGAGAGATTTTCCTTCGGAAGGCAGGATTGAGTTCCTTGGATTTTCCTATTTCCTCGGATGATCGATCCATATGTAATGTTTCCTGATAATAATAAATTTAACAAAGTATATATATGATCTTGCTGCTCATCCACGTTTATTGATTTCATGTGCAGCTTCCATGGTCGAGAAATGCCGCTTTTCTGTGGTCGGTAAATCAGTCCTTTCGAACTCAAAAAAGTCTTGGGGTAAATCTCCCATAGAGCAAAAAGAATCCAGAAAAAGAAGAAGAGATCAGTTTATGGATTTGGAGGATATCGAGGAGGAGTCGTTCGAGAATGCTGATCCTATCCGAGTAGCTCCTCCCTCTTCTGGTCAGACTTCATCGGATATACCGTCTTCAAGCTCTCGCCCAGGCCGCGGTTATCCGCCCAAATTTCTTAGGGATGAACATGGTATTCTAGGCTGTCAATCTTGGTCGGAGCGCAATCCTACCGGCCCTGAAGCTAAAAGGAGAAAACAGTTCTTCGACAAAGGAGGAGAATATTTTACTCACGTCGGAGATATTGGCCATAAAGCTTCCCTGGTAGATATGATCGAGAGTCATCTTCAAGGAAAACGGGCGGCTGGATACTCCGAGAAGGATACATTGGCGTCTGATGATAAGGAGAATGTCGTCGATAAATCCATTCGAATCCTCCTTTCTTCGACCTTTACTCAAGATGTAAATAGGACGATCAAGAAAAAACCTCTCGAACAGCTGGCAAGGGCAGCTCATGCTCATGAAGTGGTAATGTTCTTTAATTTGTCAACTCCTCTAATAAACGTTCCAAAATTTTTTTTATTCTATATTGAGTTAGATAAATTTTTCCTTCTCATAGACTGGAAATGCTTTGGTGTCGGCATTGTATGACATGGCGTTACATAAGGATCAATGCAGCTTTGTTGAAGAGAGCAACCGGATCTTATCTGCCAGAGTTAAGGAGCTTGAAGATCAACTTGCTCAGGTCGATAATTCTCGAGCTTCCGCTGCCACTTCATCAAATCCTCTTGCTAATCCTAATCTGGAGACTGACAATCCTCACATTATTAGCATGATGACGGATTCTAGTCGATACCAAGCGCAGGTCGACCAATTGACTCGTGAAATGGAAGAGCAACGAGTTGCGCATGCCACCCTCGTTAGCAAGCTTGAGTCGGATATTGATGCTCTTCGATCCCAACTTGCGACCAAGGAAGATGATTCTTCCGACTTAGAGAGGGTCATAGATGAGCACCAATCTTCAGACGTCGAGCCCATAGTCCGAGAGTTTCTCAATTCTCCCGTGCATACTGCCATAATTCATCAAAAGATTGGAGGTCTGCTCTTAAGCTCGTTCTACAAGGGTGTCGATCAATTAATCGAATCTGGGCAGATTCCTGATAAACGGGAGGAATATCGCAAAGTTATGGCCATTGAAAAGGACCGAAGTCTTCAAGACTATCCTCCCGATTGCTTATCCTCTGTTGAGTATAGCAATCATCCATTGGCTCACCTAGTCGAGGAGTATGGAGCCCCAATTCCTGTGCCGACACCTGATTTGGATTTGATAAAAGATATCATGGAGAATCAGTCAGGCGAAGAGGAAGGCGATGATGCTGAGGAGGATATCGATGGAGACCATGTCGACGAAGAGAATGAAGAAGGAGAGGAAGGATCATCCCCCAAGGAAACCAATTTACCCAGTTAGGATGTTCTTTATGATTTTCTTTTATTTTGTTGTAAAGCTAGGCCTTTTAGATCTCGTAGATTATGTAAAACTCCTTTTTGAGATATATATCATTTTAATTCTGATATACTTTGTCGTTATGATGATCATAGTACATATTTGATGACCGCTTTTACCTTATTTTTAAATTTTTACTGTGCGCGCCAAGGTCCGAGGACATAATTGTCATTTCCTTAGCTATATATAAAGGTAAATCTTTTTGGGGTTTTACCGCGCGTCCCCACTTGTAATATAAAATTTCTTTATCGCTGATCGGAGCTCTTAACTCGATATTTCGTAAGAACCTTTGGTTTTTTGATCATGAGTTCCAATCTGTTTTCTGGAGCTTCCAAGCGTTCTTTGCGGGGTCCGTCCCGACGAGATTCTCCAAGAAAGAAGATTCGAACGGAAAGTTCTCATCGATCATCTTCCAAAGGGGAATCTTTTTCTCAAGAAGCCAGGCCCCGACCTGAACTGGAAAACATTCCTTCTCCGACAGGAGAGACTACGCACTCATCGATGGAAATTTCAAGGGCTCCGATCCGCAGTCCCTTGGTTGATCCGAAAATTCTGGAAACTTGTCAGACTGAAGGTTCTCGATCTATATCGCCTCCTCCAGTAGATCAAACAATGAATGGGGAACCTAAAGCTATTTCTCCTTCTCACGTAGAACAAGTAACGAATGAGGAGTCTCGAGCTACTTCTCCCCGCCCGGTTGAACGACCAATGGATGAGCGTTCCCCTTCCGATCGAGACATAACAAATCAATCTACAAGTCAGGAAGGTCGCACACAGATCGTGACTACTGCTCCTAATTCTGAGATTGCTTCGACCCTGCAATTATGGGGACCCGTGGAAGATATTCCAGAATCGTTCTTTGTCCCTTCACATTCTCAGGTCGTTTCGACCTCCCAAAATACTCAGGTTGTCTGTCCTGTCCGTATTTCACAAGGTGCGTCAAAAATTGGGTCTGGTCCCGGTCGTTCTGGTTTTGAAACGGTTGCCGAAGACCCGTCTCTTTTAGACGAACGTCCATTTAAGGAGCAGGTCGAAGAGATAACTGAGTTCGATATGAGCCGATCAGGTGGGGTTTCGAATGATGCATGTATTCCAACGACTCTCGAGCCTGATGGGGTTTCTTGGAATCTGGGAATGGGTACTATTTTGCCAAAGGAGCTTGATAAATTGAAGAATCATTCTTCCTTGCAACTTGTCCAGTCCATTTTCAAACGTTTGGAGATGGTAAGCGTATTTTGTTGTTTGTGAAAAGGGATCTAGGCGTTTTAAATTTCTCACCCATATTTCTCAAAATAGGCTAAGCATGAAGCTCTCCAGCTCGGGATACAAAATGACGAATCTTATTTTGCTCGAGAAGAATCCCTCGAACGGGTAAATTCAATTGCCGCTGCTCATCGATTGCTGATGACTGAGGTTGAGCACCTCCGAGCTACCACTGAAAGGCTCACTAGAGAGAATGAAGAACTTGTTCGAGTAAATAGCGGTTTGGAGGCTGATAAAGAGCAGCTTACTAAGGAGAAAACAAATATTCTTCAATTGAAAGATCTGGAGTTTGACAGGGGTTTTTCTCTTGGATATGAGCAGCGTGCCCAAGAAATGATGACTTATCTTGGTTATCCGACAATTCCTGCTCGTGTTCACGAATCAGTAGAAAAAGACCTTACTCCCGATCATACTCCCGAACAGTAGACAAGGGTCTTTCTTCATTTTTTTTTTTTTTTTTTTTAAATATGTAAATATATATTTTGCCTGATGAATGGAAGAACATGCTTTTTGTTTGATTTCTACGTCTCTTCGACCTGTCTGTCAATAAATAACTTCTTGCATATTATTGGAAGATGAGAAGTCAATTTGGTAGGTGTGCCGTAACTGTAGGAACGGTTCGTATGCTCTGTCCGTTGATTGGTTAACTCCCCATAGTATAAATAACTTATTGGAGAAGTAGGAAAAGAAGAAAGACTGAAATAATATGCCACCTCTGAACAGTTTAATTTAGTTTTTATGGCCTGTTGACTATGGTGGAGATATCAAACCAGATAGTTCTTTGGATAGACGAGAGCTGGTTAGTTCATTAAAATGGTGTTTTGTCCCTGCATGCTCGAAAACTTGCCCCCAAGGCATGGAGAACGAACCTGCCTCAATTGTACGACAACAAAGTTCTTTCCTTCTCAGTGTGCTTTAGCTTGATACTGTGATCGACCCCGGATGCAGCATGCCTCCTGGTGACCATGTGGCCCATTTAGAGGTCGGTAATTTACCAGCATCTGCAAATATACGCACTTCTGCATGTTCCTCGTTTCTATGCAGCGGTAGTAGTCTGAGGAGAAGGTCGATTTGAAGGAGCAGATCATTCCGAGGAGTAACAAAGTAGGACCAGTGTTTGAAATAATTGTAATGATCCTTGAATGTAAATGTAGTTTTTTGTGACGATATGGCTGTACTTGTGAAATGTAATGATTCTCTCAAAGACCTGAATAAAATTAATTATTCTTTGTATGTTCAGTCCGATAACAATGATTGATCATTTTTTCTGATACTGCGAACCATTCTTATAATGTTTTTAAATCTGGACCGTTGATAGGACCTCAATTTAACACCATGGGATCCTTTATCCTCCGCCTATAAAAAGATTCACTCCATCCCTCTCCATTTCTCAGAAGATGAAGTCATTCAAGACGAATATGTATTGTTATAAGTATCATCGTCGACCAAACTTGTCGATTTATTTACTTAAGAGGTCATGAGTTGGTATGGGAGGAATTGGAAAAATGAGATCTCCATCTCAAGCTGTGATGGTCGGGCAAATCTCACAACTGGGGATTAGCTGATCATATATCACACCGTATGATAGAGGTCGAGAGTGGAGGAAAGCAGGATTCTATGCTTTATCGAAATCAACTTGTTTCTAACTGGTTGGTGACATCATGCATGAGACCCTTCTGATCTCTACTTTAATCGGCGAAGAAGAAGCATCAACTTCTTCGAGGTGGTTGCATCATGATAGCATGCGGCTTAGGTCGCCTACTGGTACCCGCCGATCTGTAGAATAAGCCTGAACTTTAGGTTCTCGTCACTGTTCTCAAAGTAGGAGAAAAGATGATCGTTTCGAGGAAGCTTTGAAGCGTTTTGACAACGAAGTCTTTCCTTTTATATTTTGTAGTTGTAATCGCTTAGTGCTTAGATCGATGATTTCCGTTCAGATAAGGCTCTTGTACATGTAATATTGCTTTTGCTCTACAATATTCTTCGTAATGTATCTATCGATCTAATATACGACTTTTGTTTTGACCGACTCAAGAACGTATTTACTTCCAATCCTTGTTATTTAATGCTTGCAGTTATGTCTTTGGAACGTAACTCCCGATGTGGCGTCATTGCCGTTGATTATATAAGAGTGTGACCGTTGGATTTTGACTCATCCTGTCTATAAAAGGAATCTTTTATCTTCCATTTAGTTACCATCAGGAGTAAAGTTCTAAACAATGTACTCCCTCTTTGTTCACAACCGCGGTCGTCCACCTAATTCGCGAATCCAACTAATCATTCATTACTTCGACTCGGTATGGGCGGAATCGGAAAATGGAGGCTTTTCAAAAAACCATGAAGTCTCCGACCCTTAATAAGAGGATTAGATTGGAACGTCGTCCATAATTCGATCAACCTATTTAAATAGGTAAAGGTCGGTGTTGTGGGGTTCCGATCTAATAGTTACGTGGTAGGTGGAAAGCTGGTCAGTTCATTAAAAAATTTTTAAGTGTGACCAGGAATGCTGACCACCATCGACCATCATAACATTATGATCTCACAAAGCTCTCTCTGATTCCAAAGCTTTGTGGTCGTCATCACGAAACTTAACGGCGGTCGTCTTCGTCGAGCTTTGGCGTTGATGGTATCAAAGATGAATATAACATGTAATAGGATCTGGTGTCGTTAGATCAGGGAGATCTGTTTTTGTCTTTTCAAGATATTTGTAATAGTTTAGGGTCATAAATAAAACTCTTCTTTTTACTTATTAAGTTCCCTTTTATACCAACTGTGGTTTTTATATTTGTAGATCGCTCGTTAGTAGATCAATGAGTTTATACCGACCCCATTGGTGTTACTCAGAAATTTATTATACTGTGGTTTTAACCTTTGTAGATAGTTCTTTATTAGATCGATGAGTTTATACCGACCCCATCGGTGTTACTCAAAGACATATTAGACTATAGGTTTTATACCAACTGTGGTTTTAACCTTTGTAGATCGTTCGTTTGTAGATCGATGAGTTTATACCGACCCAATCGGTGTTACTCAAAGACATATTAGACTATAGGTTTTATACCAACTGTGGTTTTAACCTTTTGTAGATCGTTCGTTGTAGATCGATGAGTTTATACCGACCCAATCGGTGTTACTCAAAGACATATTAGACTATAGGTTTTATACCAACTGTGGTTTTAACCTTTGTAGATCGTTCGTTGTAGATCGATGAGTTTATACCGACCCAATCGGTGTTACTCAAAGACATATTAGACTATAGGTTTTATACCAATTGTGGTTTTAACCTTTGTAGATCGTTCGTTGTAGATCAATGAGTTTATACCGACCCAATCGGTGTTACTCAAAGACATATTAGACTATAGGTTTTATACCAACTGTGGTTTTAACCTTTGTAGATCATTCTTTAGTAGATCGATGAGTTTATACCGACCCAATCGGTGTTACTCAAAGGTTTATTATACTTAGGTTTTATACCAATTGTGGTTTTAACCTTTGTAGATCGTTCGTTAGTAGATCGATGAGTTTATACCGACCCAATCGGTGTTACTCAAAGATTTATTAGGTTGTATACCAATTATTGGTTTTAACCTTTGTAGATCGTTCTTCGACAAAAGTCCTTTGAACATGTCACATGTGGAAATAAGCAAAAGCTTTTTATTATAATTGTAGGTAATCTTGAAAGAATGAAAAGGAAATAATACAATACTTTATAAAATGGAAAAACTAATTTCTTGTAAATCCCGACTACTTTCTAAATCTTCTTGTTTCGAACTTAACGACCATAATATCTTCTGAGATTTACTGCATTCCACGTTCGAGGAAGTGGAGTCCCATCCATATGTGCTATCTTGTACGATCCTTTTTTGCCGACCGCAATCAACGTATAGGGACCCTCCCAATTTTGCTGTAACTTTCCTACATGTTTGGATACTTCAACTTTTTTAAGTACCAAATCACCTTCTTTGAATGATCGTATCCTTACCTTTTGATTGTAGGCTTTTTCCATACTGGATTTAGCCGCTTCTAAACGTAGACTGGCTTTTTCCCTCAAGGTCTCACTCAAATCGATGTCATCCTTTCTAAGTTGATCATTTGATTCCTCCTCGTAGAGCTCAATTCTTGGGCTAGAGACTAGCGCCTCTACTGGGATAACTGCCTCCGATCCATAGACTAGGCTAAACGGTGTTTCACCCGTTGAGGCTTTTACAGTGGTTCTGTTGGCCCAAATGATGCCTGGTAGTTCGTCTAACCATTTCCCTTTGGCATCGTCCAATCTTTTCTCAAGGGATTTGATAATCTCTCGATTTGCGACCTCCGCTTGTCCATTAGCTCTAGGATGTCCGACGGACGTGAAGTTTTGCTGTATTCCAAATTTCGAGCACCATTCTTGAACCTGTTTTCCCGCAAACTGGGTTCCATTGTCAGAGATTAGAATTCTCGGTATCCCAAAACGACAGACTATATTTTTCCAAAGGAAATTTATCACTTGGAACTGTGTTATCCGAGCAAGGGCTATGCATTCAATCCATTTGCTGAAATATTCGACGGCGACCAGAACATAACTCTTTTTCGATCTGGCCATTGGGAACGGTCCTACTATATCGACTCCCCATTGATCAAAAGGCCAACAGATCGGAATTGGATGTATTGTCTCAGCTGGTTGATGTATTATGTTCGAATGTACCTGACAGTAATGACAGTGTTTTACATAATCTTGTGCGTCAGCATACATTGTTGGCCAATAGTAGCCTGTTCTCAAGCACTTGAGTGTAAGTGCTCGAGCGCCACTGTGATTCCCAGCTTCTCCCTCGTGTATGCTTCTAAGGACGCTTTCGGAATTGTGCTCGGGAATGCATTTTAACAGAATCCCTGAGACGGATCGTCTATAAAGTTTTCCATCCAATATTGCGTATCTTGGTGCTCGATATCTTATCCTTCTAGCTTCATTTTTACAGCTAGGGAGAGATCCATCGTTCAAATAGGTGACTAAAGGAGTCATCCAACTATCTGCCGCCAAGTCGATATCCATTACTTCACTAGCTGGGATAATATCGAGGTCGATCGAGGGCGTTTTGGAGATTAGCCAGGTGATCACCCTTTTAGATTTACCATCCCTTGTTCCTGTAAATATGGATAGTTGATCAGCCCATCGATTTTCTTCACGTGGAATATTTTGAATATCAAACTTATCAAATTTCCCAGTTAATTTTTTCACTTTATCCAAATATTTTATCATATTGAACTCTTTTGCCTCGTATATTCCGCTAATTTGTCTCTGAATTAGCTCGGAATCTGTCAAGACACTCAAAATCTTTATATTGGCCTGTATAGCCATTTCCAACCCCGCAATTAGAGCTTCGTACTCTGCTTCGTTATTGGTCACCACAAAGTCTAAAGTGATGGCATAATTCATATCCTCGCCGTTTGGTCCTTGAAAATTGATCCCTGCGCCTCCACCATCTCTGCTTGAAGCGCCATCGACGTGCATAAGCCATGGTAGGTCATTGACGATCATAACACTATTATCGCTTGTCAATGTCATATTGGAGCTTGTCTCCGACAGACCTGGAGTTTCAAGGAGGAAGTCTGCAAGTATTTGAGCCTTGATTGCCGTTCGCGGTCGATATTCGATCTCATATTGTCCCAATTCTACAGCCCATTTGATCAATCTTCCCGAGGCTTCTGGTTTGGATAACACTTGCCTCAGAGGCTGATTGGTAAGTACGATGATCCTGTATGTTTGAAAGTAAGGCCGCAACCTTCGTGCTGATGTCACCAAAGCCAGAGCAAATTTTTCAATTGTTAAATAATTCTTTTCAGCTCCCTGCAATAACTTACTCAAATAATATACAGGCTTGTGTTCCGAGCCCTCAATTTTTACCATAACCGAGCTCACGGCCGCCTCGGAAATAGCGATGTATATATATAGAGGTTGTCCCTCCGTAGGTTTAGCGAGCATAGGTGGTGAGGTTAGATAGCTTTTCAGTTGCTCAAATGCCTGATCACAATCTTCAGTCCATTCAAAGGTCTTAGCTTTTCGTAACGTTTGAAAAAATGGTAAACTTTTGTCTGCGGACCTTGATATGAATCTATTGAGAGCAACAATCTTCCCTACTAGGCTCTGTACCTGAGTAATATTTCTGGGGGTCTTCATTTCAGTGATTGCCCGTATCTTCTCTGGATTTGCTTCGATGCCTCTCTCATGGACCAAGTATCCTAAGAATTTTCCTGACCTTACCCCAAATGTACATTTTAAGGGGTTGAGCTTCATTCCATATTTCCTAAAGATCTTGAAGCAACGATCAAGGTGCTTTATATGATCTTCTTCGCTCATGCTTTTTACTAGCATGTCATCGACGTACACCTCCATTATTTCTCCGATTAGCTCTTTAAACATTAGGTTAACCAACCGTTGATAGGTTGCTCCAGCATTTCTTAATCCGAACGGCATTACTATGAAACAATATACGCCTTGTTCGGTAATGAATGCAGTCTTTTCTTGATCTTTTTCATCCATGAAAATCTGATAGAAGCCTTGGAATGCATCGATCATACTAAAGATTGCAAAACCTGCTGTTGAGTCAACCAACAGGTCGATCCTTGGGAGAGGATAAGGATCTCTTGGACACAATTTATTCAAATCTGTGAAATCGTTGCACATCCTCCACTTGTTATCCTTTTTGTCTCCCTTCGAGACAAGTACGACATTACACAACCACTCGGTAAACTGTATTTCTTTAATCTGTTTAGATAGTAAAAGTCTTTCGACCTCTGCTTTTATTATTTTATCCTTCACTGGGCCATGATTTCTTTTCTTTTGCCTGACCGGTTTTGCGCTCGGATCTATCTTCAAAGAGTGAGTTATGATTCTTGGGTCAATTCCCACTATATCTTCCGAACTCCAGGCGAAAACATCCACATTTTTTCTTAAGAAGTTGATCAACATGATTTCTCCCTGTGGAGATAGTTCAGTTCCGATTCTGGTGATCTTGGTTGGATCATTCTCGATAAGCTTGACCTCTTTGTGCTCTGGTGCACGCATAGTCAGATCTATTGGCTCTTTCCCCTTTTTGCTGATCGGATCCGTGCTTGGCAATTCAGGTTCCCGAGCTCTTTCCGTCGAAGATCCCACTGTTTTCCTTTTTGACGGTGTTAGAGGATCGACGTTTCTTTTTAAGGATAGTGACGTGTTGTAACAATCCCAGGCCATGCAATGGTCGTTGACTATTTCCCCGACCCCAGAAATTGTTGGAAATTTGATCTTCTGGTGATAGGTTGACACTACCGCTCGAAATTGGTTTAGTGCTGGTCTTCCCAGAATGGCGTTATAAGCGAATGGTGTTTCAACCACTAAAAACTTAATCATTTTGGTCACTCGATGAGGTTTATTTCCAAGAGTTACACTCAAGTTAATAGTTCCAGCTGGAACTATTTCCGACCCTCCAAATCCTACTAAGGGCGTAGCTACTCTTTGGAGGGTTAATTTTCCGAGGTTCATTTGATTCAGCACTTCAATGGCTATTATGTTAGCTGAGCTTCCGTTGTCGATCAGAATTCTCTTGACGTTGAAATCGGATATTTTCAATGAGACCACCATAGGGAAATCGGGGTGGTCTTCGTTGTTGTCCCAATTCAGATTTCTGGGGACTTCGCTTTCGTCGAACTTGATCACTTGCTGGTTAGAGCTCTTACTCTCGAGTGCCCATATCTCTCTGGGAGCGATTATTCCTTTTTCTAGAGATCGTGCAGTCCGTCGTCTCGCATTCCGACTGTCTCCCCCTGCTGGTCCACCAGAGATTACATGTATAGTTCCGTTGATCCGATCGTCATTGATATCGTTTCGTCGGGGTCGATGGTTACTGGGAGATCTATCACGAGGACTTCTATTTTCCTCTCTCCTTCTAGGACTTCTTGTCCTTTGTCTTCTTCGATCTGTTCTATCAACAAATTCATTTAATTTACCTTGTTGAATCAATTTTTCGATTTCTTGTTTCAGATGGTAACAATCATCGGTTCTATGACCGTGAGCTCGATGGTACCTACAATATAAATCGTAGTTCTTTGCCCCAGGTTTAGCTTGTGTGATTCTTTTTGCTGGGGGAATTAGATTATTCCTTTCCAGTCACCAGAATGTCTTCTCTTGGGGCATTTAGTTTTGTAAACTCCACATAACTAATTCGATCTCTTATATTCCTTTCTGGAGATCGAGGCCTGAGGTAGACATTGGGTCTTTTCTCAAGGTTACTCCCATTGTGTTCTAATCTTTGAAACACATTCCCCCTTCGGGGAAATCGATCATATTCCGTTACCCTATGCATCGGGGGTTTTTCAGGTTTTCTTGATCCTGAAGTCGATGCTTTATTCTTATTTTTGTCCTTGAAAGAGTTCATCTCTTCTTGGGTCATATATTTGGAGGCCAACGTCATGATTTCCGCAAAAGTTCTAGGCTGTTTTCGACTCAAGGCGTTGCCAAATTGCCTATTCTTAGTCAGATCGAATAGAATTGATATGATGTAATCAATGTTCGGAGAGTCAATCTTCAAAAGTTCCACATTGAACCTTGCTAACCAAGTTCTTAAGGACTCCCCTTCTAGCTGGGTTATAGTTCCTAGATAGCTCATGGGGAGTTTTTGTTTTTTCTGGCTGGCAAATTGTTGTTCTAGCTTGTTGCACAACTCTCTAAAGCTGAAGATCGAGTTAGGCGGTTGTTTTCCGAACCAAGCCAAAGCTAACCCCTCAAACGTTGTGATCATCAACTTGGCCATATATTCTGCTGAATGAGCATACAGGCTCATTATATTAGTGAAACTAAAGATGTAGTCGGTTGGGTCAGTGGTTCCGTCGTATCTGGGGAGCCGGGCAGGCAAAGATCCGGAAGCATGTGCTTCCCTGATTTCTAAACAGAAAGGGGAACAGGCAGCTATACTATCCTGTATTTCACGGGAACGAGGCCAAGGTTGTTGCAAAGTCAGAAGCCTCTGTTCGACTCGCTCCTCGACCATCCTCTCTATATCTCTTTCAGAGATTCTTTTGGTTGCTTGTCGATTGATAATTGGGGGCTCCTCCTCCTCATCGATCGGGATAACTGTATGTTCCTTAGACAAGCGACGTTCAGGACGAGCATCGGCTCTTGCCTGATTGTCTTTTCGAACAGGGCGTCTTCCAACCATGTTTGGTGGGGAAATTTGAGATCTTTGGTCAGCATCTGGGCTCTCTGCTTGAGTTGATGACTGATCGTTATTTTCCCGGGGTTCTTTGTGATTATTAACCGCCCTCGAAGGACGGACCGCGGCCCTAGTTGGTTCCGCAACCGCCTGAGTTGGATGAATTTGAAGAAAAAATGAACTCAAAAGCTGAGCGATTTGTAGTATTTTTTCCTGGTCAGCTGGTAGCGGAGCAGCAGGGACGGATTGGACAGGCGGGTTAGGAGCCCTACTTGTGGTAGGAGTTTGTCGTGCTTCCTCGTTCTGATTGATGTTTTCGTTTGGTGCAACTCGTTCCTCTAAAGGATCAAGATTTTGCTGGTTTTTCGGAGGTTGTGTATCATTAGCGCTGATTCTTTGGGAACCTTCAGGCAAGCTATCCATAGCACGAGAAGGTCGAGAATTCGTGCTTCTTCCTGCGTTACGTGCGCTTTTCCTTGGATTGGCCATATTTCGATCGAGTAATTAACCTGGCCCCTCGGTGGGCGCCAACTGATTTAACCGAATTTCGTCTTAGGTTTAATCTCAGTAAATTTATTAAAGAACACAATTTATTGTATTAAGGGTTTGGTTAAAGTACTCAGGATGGTGCAATTCAAGAATAAGCACAGTAATATAATTGAATAGACGATAATAATATGAAGAGGTGAACAATAGTAGTATATTTTCGTAGGTTAAAATCTGGATCCCTTATACAATGTAAGATTTAGCATTTATAATAATTGTCTAGTCCTAATTTGACTAGGAGTCCTATTAGGCCTAGGAATCCTGCATGGCTTAGGAGTACTGCATGGCCCATTAAATCTTCAGGATCGGTCTTCAGGTCGATCAGATAAATTTGGGCGGATCGAGCCGATCTCGTGGTTCGATCAGGTCGGATCGACCTTGATTCTCGTCGGATATTCCAAGTTGGTTATGTGTGCGAAATAGCCCTCATCAAGTGAAATGCAGAAATACCCCCTAGCTTTAGTCTAATTAGCAAAATACTCCCAATGATATTTTTATTAGCAAAGCCCCCCATGTGCTCCCAAGCCTGAGTACATATTTTGCAGGAAAAATGACAATTATAACCCCAATTAGGAAAATTTACAAGAACTCAATTAACAAACTCAATTAAACATGGAGTTTGAACAATTTTCTCAAAAACCCCCAAATTAAACCTAACCAAAATCAATATTCAAATCCTAAAATTGGAATAAGAATTTCAATCCCTAACTATATAACCATAAAATGAGAAATATATAGTACAGGATATGAGAACATACCTAACCTTCAAGATGATTTGGAAAAGGGGCTCCATATTTTTCTCCTCTTTTCTTCTTTTCCACCATCTTTATTCCCGCACTCTCGGTCCCCCTCTCTCTCTTTCGTCTCTCCCTCTTTTGTGTTGTGTGAGTGTGTAAAAATGAAAGAAAGAATTCCATTGATTAATATGAGTGAAAGAAATAAAATGACCAAATTTTTAAGGTTAATGTTTCGGTTTAGACTTGAAATTTAAAATTCTTTTCTTATAACTTAGAGTTAGGGATTGAATCTCCTAGAATAGGAAAAGTTATATCAAATTAATGAATTCTTGAAAGTGATATGAATTGTAAATGACAAATGATAAACTAACCAAATTGAAATATGAATCTTTGGAACTTGTTTATCTATGAAATACTCCTATGCTAGAACTTCTTAAGTTAGACATTGAAAACGAACCATTTATTTTAAAGTGTTGGTGACTAGATATTGAGAGCATATACATGTTTGCACAGGTGTGGATGATGCTAATCAAGATTTTTGGTAATGAACTCAAAAGGTGAGAGTTGCATCCTTGTGTGCTACGTGAATGTTTTATGTCCTTATATGCTTCTAATGTGATTGTTTGCGGTATATAGGATTGTTAGTGTTGGAGTTTAATGAAATAGCTAGATGGCAACCTATAATGATCGTATTGCTTGCTTTTAAATGATTATTGTTGGGACAGGGTGTGTATTACTTTATTTCCCGTGTTCATAGTGAGCGATAGTGGTAGGTTCGGATAAATTAGAGTTTCTTTAGTGTTTTTCAAGGTCGCAGCGACTCGAGGAGGGCCATTTCGGGTCAATCTCGGGTTGGGCTGTAACAGATGGTATAAAATGCGAAAACACCCTATTCAACAATAATTTTCTTGTTAACTTTGAAAATTGACTATAACCGCCATGTTCAGTTAAATTTTTTTCACTAAACTAGGATTGATGAAGGAATTTTAAATGGGGTTATTTGCTAATAAAAAACTAACACAGTGCAACACATGGCTTTTTTGCCAATTAGGCAAAGCACAAGGGTTTTTTTGCATTTAGCTCAATTAATATGATCCAAAATGTGATCACAAACTAATATACTCGTGCACTTTTGAGTATACCGGTAAGGTAATTATTCGGAAGATGATTGTGAATGAAGAATGAAAAGAACAGTTAAAACTGGCTAGTTCGGTACCTAATCAAGATCTCTCCAAGATTCCCAGTGCATTCTCCATCAATATATTCTTCAGCATTTGAAAGCTGACAAAAGTAAACATTAATCGCACCAGTAGATAACATAAAACAGTATTAAACTAGTAATTTACAAAGATTAACATTCTCATTCACGCTCTTGTTTAGCTTTTATACTACGTTGAAGTTAACTTTTATCTCCTTTACTTTTTATAAGTGGTTCTTAAACTAATAACTTTATTTTAGACACTTCTCACCCTACCATTAACCATTTCACTTATCCTATGAGCGACTATTCATACATACTGTAATGGCATAGTTAAATAGCTTCATAACATCCAGAATGCATAAAACTGGATAGTGATAGATAATTCCTGGAAAAATTGAACTTCAAAGGTTCAAATTTAAATATATTTTAGCATGAAAATGAGTAAAACATGTGATAGATTCTATATCCAAAGTTATAAGCCATAGGATGATCTGAGTTTGCTCAATAGTTGCAAAAAAGTAATATCTATAAGCACAAACAGACCAACATATTTCAACAAGAAGCTTTTCGATATAACTCCATACTGACACCTGAATTTCAGAGAATAAGATACTTAAACATAAATTTACTTCCCATTACAAGCACTATAGCTATGTTTGGTCATTGAATTTCAGCGAGGAAAATGATAAGAAAAATATAAATGAACCAAAAATGGAACTCAATTTTCTACCATTTGATGGAAAACAAAATATATATTTCCTTAGTGTTTCACACTTTCACTCACGAAAATCCAAGAATCATACATAGTCTTTAGGTTAAACATTACATGAAAAAAAAAAACATCTTCCCACGTAATAACATAAAAAGGTTAAGTATGTGAACACAACTTCGGGCTCCAAACCTTCCCTAGTTTCCATGTAATTTTGCCCTTATGAAATTCTACATAACTTTAAAGTAGTAAACACAAACTGCAGATGGCATAACAATTAACAAGTACTAATAAATACCTGTGATGAGGGCTAATTTATATCTGGCTAGGTCGGATTCCTTGATCAAATCAAGATCGAGCTCTGACACTATCGATCTGGCTTAGAACTCGTTGACCTAGACAAGCAGTCAGATAGCAGAAGATCATCTCCGTTTATTGAGCCTGGCTAAGCTTCTGGACAGTCCATGGGCCACACGAAGACTTCTATGAGCCCTAGGACTCTATTAGGGCTAGATGTGTTAGGCTATAAATACTAGAATAATTATTGTAATAAGGGTCTGGATTTTGAGATCATAAAAGATGTATTACTTTTATTCCGGTTCGGTACTTTAGTCTTATATAGCATCGATAAAGCATAATCTTTGTATTGCGCCATCCTGAGTAGTTTGGCCAAGCCCTATATTCATATCAATAATACTCGAAAAAGCTCCTTTTATCTATTTCTATTGATTGGTTATTTACTTTATTGATTTTATTTAACATAGACGAAATTCGGTAAAATCAGTTGGCGCCCACTGAGGGGCCCTGGTCAATTACTCGATCGAAATATGGTCAATTCAAGGAATCCTCCGAGAAAAGGTACTAGAACCACATGAAGAAATCAGTCATCCCAAGCTCCCTCAACTGTCGGGAATCTATCTGAAGATTATGTCAGAAATAGTAGCAATCATCGCACGAATTTGGAAAGCCAGAAGAATCAAGACAAGCGGCAGCTCATCGTACCGAGGCAAATAAGCAAGCATCCTTGAGTCGTCAGGTCCCCGACTAAAATGTCCCACATATCCCCCAACCCAGACTGTCCCACCGCCTCTAGCCTCGCACGATGAAACGTTAAAACAGTTAGCTCTACTGATTAGCGTGTTTTGCAATCAAATATTGCAGAAGCTTACGCAAAATCCGATCGAGCCTGAAGGGAATCATGTCCAACCTCCTCAAAGACCTAGTGTCTATAGGAGGCCTCAGCAGGAACCCGATCGAAATTTCGACCAAGGTGATAGTCCGACCGCTGATCAAAGGACCAGCAACTCTGAGCGAGTCGATAACGTAAGACATGCGAATGTAAATCTTCGACCTGAACCAAGGAATGTCCAGGAAAGAGCCGATGCTCGTCCTGAACAAAGCCGATCTAGAGAACATACCATTATCCCAATCAACGATAGTATTGTGTCCCCGGTCAATGACAGCAGGTCCACCAGACGATTTTTTGAGAGAGACATCGAAAGAATGGTGGAAAAACGAGTCGAGCAACGATTAGTGGCGGAAGACAACCCTGGCCTCGATCTCGAGAAGTGCAAGATAGTATAGCCGCATGCTCGCCTTTCTGCATGGAAATCAAAGAAGCACAAGCTTCTGGTCCACTACCGGGCCGCTACCCAGATAAGATGGGACTAGAGATCCAAACGATTATGTATTCAACTTCATGAACATAATGAACTTGTATGCACATTCAGTGGAATTTACCGCAAATTTAATGGTACCACTTTCGAAAGTTTGGCGTTAGATTAGTTTGGAAAACAGCCTCCGAACTCCATATTCAGCTTCAGGGAGCTTTGCAACAAATAAGAACATGGGGGGTGGGGGGGGGGGGGGGTGGGGGGGGGGGGGGGTGGGGGGGGGGGGGGGTGGGGGGGGGGGGGGGTGGGGGGGGGGGGGGGTGGGGGGGGGGGGGGGTGGGGGGGGGGGGGGGTGGGGGGGGGGGGGGGTGGGGGGGGGGGGGGGTGGGGGGGGGGGGGGGTGGGGGGGGGGGGGGGTGGGGGGGGGGGGGGGTGGGGGGGGGGGGGGGTGGGGGGGGGGGGGGGTGGGGGGGGGGGGGGGTGGGGGGGGGGGGGGGTGGGGGGGGGGGGGGGTGGGGGGGGGGGGGGGTGGGGGGGGGGGGGGGTGGGGGGGGGGGGGGGTGGGGGGGGGGGGGGGTGGGGGGGGGGGGGGGTGGGGGGGGGGGGGGGTGGGGGGGGGGGGGGGTGGGGGGGGGGGGGGGTGGGGGGGGGGGGGGGGGGGGGGGGGGGGGGGGGGCGGGGGGGGGGGGGGGGGGGGGGGGGGGGGGGGGGGGGGGGGGGGTGCGGGGGGGGGGGCTGATTATGTTCAGAATTCATGATGTTCATAATTTATAATTCATGTCAAATTATTTTTCTTAGTGAATTTTCGGATTTGTGGAATTATGGTTATGATGTTTTATTTTTCGAGGCATGCTGTAGTAGTCGAATTATGCTGTAACTATTATTGAAGCATTCTTACATGAAATTGTAATTATCTGTATTTTTTCAGAATTTTTTGATGTATTAACTGTTCTGGAAAAATTGTTTACTTAAAATCGTATTATGCATTTTCCCGATTTGATACTTTGAATTATGTGATCTATCATATATGCTTACGTTCGTCTTGAAATAAGCTTTCTGGATATGTGCCCAGATTATTTTTTGGCTGAGTAATTTGTATGCTAATTGTTTTTTTAAGCCTCTGCCTTTTACCCTAATTAATCTGGAAATTAATTCTAAGTATACATTGCATAATACACTCGCCCACTCTTATCCTAAGCGGTTGTAATTCAAACTCCAATGTCGAGAGCTCAAAACTTAAAACCGTTTGCACCAATGGATTCAGAAGGCACGAAAATGGGGGGGTAGCCAGAAGGACATCGCCGGAAAACGCCCAGAGGACGGCGCGTGAGGCTCACGCGCCACCTACGCGAGTGGGCGACTGGATGCCCAGTCACCAACTGCCGCGCCACATCGTCGTCCACGTGGCGTACATGTCAGACACACGTGTCTGCCACGTCATCGCCACGTAGCTTTTTAACCAACTTTTGCCACGTCATCGACACGTGTACTTCCACGTGTCCATGACGTGGCCTGGCGCGCAACTGCTGGTTGCCACGTGGCCTGACCTGAGCCTGCCACGTGGCAGAAACAAGCTCATGTCATGGTTTTTCAACCATGACACGCCCACTCTCACCGCCGGCGCGTGTCGGCGCGTGAGGGCACTTCCCGCCGCCGGTTTCGATCGGATTTTTTTCTGTAATCTTGAAATTTTATTTTTGATTTATCTGTGAATTAAAATATTTTTTTGAAAAATGTTTAAAATTTATTTTGATTTATCAAGATTTAAACCATTAGAAATTCACAGAAAATAAAATTCTTCATCAGAAAATTTCAAATTTTTTCCAGAAAATTTAAAATAAATTGTCCTTCATGGGTGGCTACTGAGATTGAATTTTGTGATACTTTAGAAAATAAAGTTTGTTTATTCTCGCTTGAGCATTTGTTTTTTCGCGTATTTTATTTGAAATTGAGCAAACAAAACTTTCTTTAGAGTTTCCAAATGTATTTCAATCGCTGGAAATATTAAAATTCCGCAAACTTTAATATTTACCCTCATCCTTCAGGTATGCCTCTGATCTATAGCAAATATAGGGTACTTCGGGGAGAAGCCCTTGAGCGACGTATCCATGAGCTACCTGGGGTCATAGAAAATTTGGTGTCGTACCGAATGGATCCCAAACACACTCTTAAAGAACATTGGAGAGTAATGAGAATGTTACACCGCCGCGTTCGCTATTATAATCATGACATACATCCGTATGAGAGACGGTGTGATGTCTACAAGCAATCCCTTCCGGTTGAACTTCATAAAATATGGGAAGAGGCGAGAAACTATATTGGAAGAGATAATACAATTGAAAACTTTATTCACAACATGCATAATGGATGGAAATTATACCTCAAGAAAAAGGCTGAAAAGACTTTATTTTTAAGTCTCAACTCTAACCTCCGCAACTTGAGGTCCGACATGAGGAAGAAATCAACTCATCGGTCCTTGAAGCAAGTACCTTGTGACAGGCTGTCTCAAGCCATTGCCAATGAAGCTTTTGTTCAGTCTTGGCAATCTATCGAACCAGAGGGTCGATTTCTCCGATTTGAATGATTTCTGTAATTTATTTCCATTTGCAGATATTCTATGTTGTTTATTTGTTTTTCGAACATGAGACTGGATTTGATAATTGTTTATGTTTGGATCTTATTTGTTTTGATTCAAAATGCATGCTCTGTTTGCTTACATATTTATGATCGTATATGTATTGTTTTGCCTTAGCATGTTTGATCATCTTTTCCAGTGGGAGTTCTTAGGTTTTAGAATGACTATCACCGAGAACTTTAGTTTTTTATACTTTTGATATTAAGTCCATAGTTATGAGACACTTGTAAATGGATGATGATTGGGAACATTGCGTGAACTTTCGAATCCATCACTTGTGTCAAGTCTTTATGGAGCTTAATTGACTTAGTATAAAATAAAATATGTGTATAAGGGCTTTAACATTTAATCACTTCTTAAATAACAGACTATGGCATCTAAATCGATCATTGCTGACCTTAACAAAGGTGACAAACTGAACGGTGACAACTATGACATCTGGCGTCATAAGATTTGGTATGTGCTCGATGAGCAAGATGCTTTAGATGGCATCAACCAAATCATGGCTGACCCAGGTGTTGGAAATAGTGTCCAACAGAGAAGGGATCAAGAGGCTTACCAAGTATGGAAAAAGAAAAATTCCACAGCTCGTGCAATCCTGGTTAGCTCTGTGATTGATGATCTGATTTACGAGTGTGAGCAGCACCCTACCGCTCATGACATATGGGTGTTTCTCAGGGAGAAATATGGGGGTACAACTATCACTCGTCTGAGGCAGCTGACAATTAAGTTTGACACTTATAAGAAACTGCCTAATCATAACATCAAGCAACACATAAGGGTGATGTCTAACATGATTAGGGAGCTTGTGTCAGCTGGCCATGTACTCTCTGATGAGCAGCAAGTTCAAGCCTTAATCCGATCACTTCCTGACAAGTGGGAGCATCTGAAAATCAATCTGACTCATAATGATAGCATCAAAACCTTTGCTGATGCTGCTCGCCACGTTGAACTTGAGGATGAGCGACTTGGAGTTGCAAAATCCATGTCGAGTGCTTACATTGCTGAGACTAGTTCCAAGAAAGCTTCGGGCTTTAAACGTAAGAGGAACTGGAAGAAAGGCAACTCTGGGAAGCAGACTGGTGAGAAGAACAACAATCCCAACCATGGTGGCACACGTAAGCGTTTTCCCAAAAAGAAGAGAGACAAGAGCAAGATGAAGTGCTTCAACTGTGGAGCACTCGGGCACTTTGCTCGTGAGTGTACCAATCCTAAGAAGGATAAGGTAGCACACTATGATTCGTCTTTATCTTTTGTTCATGTATCTAGTACTGTTTTATTAACTGAATCATATCCTGTGTGGATTGTTGACTCAGGTGCAACAGACCATGTGACTAGAGATCGTGAATCGTTGGTAGAGTTTCGTCGAGTCCCTGTTGGAACAAGATGGATATATGTAGGAAATAACGCCAGAGTGGAGGTTAAAGGGATTGGTACTTGCAAACTTGATTTGCATGGTGGACGAACCCTGATCCTACAAGATGTCTTATTCGCTCCAGATATTCGACGGAATTTAGTTTCAGTTGTTGCTCTTCTAGGATTAGGATTTAATTTGAACTTCTGTCGTACTTCTGTTCATGTTTATTTAGACAATGTTTTTTATGATTCTGGACATCTTAGAGATGGTTTTATGGTTTTTGACTGTAACAGACAAGATTTTAACTTTTATGTTAATAGTAGTTCTGTTTTGAATGCTTGTTCCTCCAGTAATTCTATAGTGAATGTTAATACTTGGCATGCTAGATTAGGTCACATAGGACAAGATAGAATGAATCGTCTCGCGAGAGAAGGACTATTGGGTCCAATATCTAAAGTCGATTTACCTACTTGTCAAAATTGTCTTGCTGGAAAATCTATTCGTAAACCCTTTGGTAAGGCTATTAGAGCTGAATTTCCATTGCAATTAGTCCATTCAGACATCTGTGGTCCGATTAGTGTTATGGCAAGACATGGAGCCTCCTATTTCATTACTTTCATAGATGACTTCACTCGTTTTGGGTATGTCTATTTGATTTCGCATAAGTCCGAAGCACTGGAGTGCTTTAGACGTTACCTCAATGAGGTAGAAAACCAATTAGACAGAACGATCAAATCCTTGAGGACTGATCGAGGCGGGGAATATCTATCAGGTCAATTTAAGGACCTATGTAAAGAAAAAGGGATAACTAGACAATTAACTAATCCTGACACACCTCAGCAAAACGGAGTTGCTGAGAGGAGGAATAGAACATTGCTAGAGATGACTAGGTCCATGATGGCGCAAGCTAACTTACCAATTTCCTTTTGGGGAGATGCTTTGTTAACTGCTGCCTATATATTGAACAAAGTGCCATCAAAATCAGTGGCTACCACTCCATATGAACTTTGGACAGGTAGGAAACCTGATCTCAGTAACCTTAGACCTTGGGGATTAGCTGCTTACGTGCTCGACTCGTCGAACAAATATGGCAAGATTGGCCCCAGAGGAAAGAAATGTATCTTTATAAGATATGCTGAACATTCTAAGGGTTACGTGTTCATAGGAGAAAATGAAGAGGGTAGCACCACTGAAATCGACTCACGAGATGCGACATTCTTGGAGAACGAATTTCCTAAAAGAGGTGAGATCAAAAGTCGAGAACCTCTATTCGAATTAGCTGATTCAGCCAATGGCATTGAGCTAGATTAATCGTTGGTGGAAAATGACACGACTGGACCACTTGATCCAAGTGGGAGTAATTTGCCCCAGAACGATACTACTGAATCACAACTTAGGAAAAGTTCGAGAGGGAATATTCCTAGACGTCACTACGACGTAGAAGGGCATATTTTTAATATTTCCTCCATAGAAGATGAAGAGCCTAAATCTTTTGATGAAGCTCTATCATGTCCTCAAAAGGACGAATGGAAGAAAGCAATGGAAGAAGAAATGGATTCCATGAAATCGAACCAAGTCTGGGAGTTGGTCGATCTTCCTCCTGGCAGAAAATCTATCGGGAATAAATGGATTCTCAAGATTAAGCAAAAGGCCGATGGAACAATTGATAGATATAAAGCTCGTTTAGTAGCAAAAGGGTATACCCAACTCGAGGGTATTGATTACGAAGAAACCTTCTCGCCTGTAGTAAGATTTGCCTCCATTCGCCTCCTCTTGTCCATTGTAGCTAACTTAGATTTAGAATTACATCAAATGGACGTTAAGACTGCTTTCCTGAATGGAGAACTAGAAGAAGAAATCTACATGGACCAGCCAGTAGGATTTGTTCTCAAAGACCAAGAACACAAAGTGTGTAAATTGAAAAGATCAATCTACGGTCTTAAGCAGTCATCAAGACAGTGGTATTTGAGATTTCACCGGGCTGTAATCTCTTATAACTTCGTCATGATGGATGAAGACCATTGTGTCTATGTCAAACGTTCAACAAAAAATTTGGTAATACTATCTCTTTATGTCGATGACATTTTGTTAGCCGGAAATGACAAGAGATTCTTAAACACCATCAAGGAATGGTTATCATCTAACTTCGAGATGAAAGATATGGGTGAGGCAAATTTCATACTAGGCGTTAAGATCCACAGAGATCGTTCAAAGAAACTCCTTGCTCTTTCTCAAGAATCTTATATAAGAAAGATCATAGAACGATTTAGGATGACTGATTGCAAGCCAATAGATACTCCTGTGATGAAAGGCGATAGCCTGAGTCTGGAGATGTGTCCAACGAATCTAGCAGAGAAACAAGAAATGTCAAAAGTACCATATTCCAGTGCTGTAGGGAGCTTGATGTATGCTATGATGTGTACTCGCCCCGACATTTTCTATGCCGTAGGTCTGGTCAGTAGGTATCAATCCAAACCCGGAAGAAGACACTGGGTTGCTGTAAAGAGGATTTTCAGATACCTAAAGGGTACTGCAGACTATTTCCTTTGTTATCAAGGAAAGGGATTATCGCTGAAAGGCTACACAGATGCTGACTGGGGTGGAGACTTAGATCGTCGGAAATCCACTTCCGGATATGTTTTCTTACTGAATGATGGCGCCATATCATGGAGCAGCAAGAAACAAAAGTGTGTAGCGCTATCAACCATGGAATCGGAATTCGTGGCATGTTCAGCTGCAGTACAAGAAGCTATTTGGTTGCGGAGATTTCTGCTACATTTGGGGATAGTAAGCAATTGTGAGGGGGCTGTGACTATTTACTGTGATAGTCAAGCAGCTATGTCTTACACTAGAGACCCCAAATATCATGGATTGACCAAACACATTGACACAAGATATAACTTTAAGTCATTGAGAAGAAAGAGGTGACTATGAAGTACATATCTACGCATCAGATGGTTGCTGATCCTTTCACTAAACCTATAGCTAAAGAGGCTTTCATAGGTCATACCAAGTCTTTAGGACTGCGTAGAATTTAATGTACTGGATTCTATTAAGAATGTTATTGCCATTGACATTGTTGTACTAATGTTTTATGTATATACACATATTTTGCGATCTATTTAAAATGTCTTCATTAAAGGTATGTCGGATAAGTAGAGATTGACTCTCTCACATGAGCAATCGCCTTTGGCACTGGGAGTGTGCAGAGATGAGATTTTCTCAATCAGATGAAATTGGCTCGTTCACATGAGATATCGCCTCTGATATTTTGAAATATGCAGAGATGAGGTTACTATATATAAAGTAATCGAAATGGATTCCCCACCATCCATTGTACTTATCTTAAGCCAGATATGAGTTTTCTTGAGAATTGAGCCGAGGACGACAAAGGAGAAAACTCGGGTTTGGGTATCGAGGATTACTTAAACTGAGATCTGTACGATACAGATTTACAAATTCCTTTGTAAATGACATACGCTTCTGCTCGAGAAGAAAAGTATCGTAACACGTGTTTTCGTACCATGTGTGCTAGGTGACCACAAAGGTTAATGAGCAAATGTATCCCTGCTTTCTCATTATGTGAGACCTTGAGGTTCTAGGGAATCTCAAAATAATGCCCTTAAGACTTTTGACAGTTTCTTATGATTTCTCATTGGTGTTGCTACTTTAGCACGTTACTAATAGCCATGAATCATACGGCGATGCGGTGCGTGTCTAAGAAAGCTGCTAAAGTGAAATCAGAAGATCCTTGTAGGAAAGGAAGATTATTTTCAACTTACACCCTACTTGCATTCACCAGCTAGCTAATTACATTAAACTTAATTGTTTTGAAGTGTAATTGTGAATACATAGTAGTATTGGCCAAACGGGTCGAGTATGCCCTATAACCAAGGTTGGAGGGATAAGGGATACGTCGACTAGTGTAATACGAAAGATATCTGGGGAATAGCGAGAATAGTCCTCTTCTGGAATTTATTTCCTTGAGCAGCTGTATCACCCTAACAGGTGTATAGCAACGTGCTCATACACTCGCCGGGTCACACGGCCTATTTGCCTATACGGAATTTTGGATGTAAATTGAATTGATCACTGAAAGCACGGGGTCAGCCCGCACGTGCGAGTGGGAGATGTTGGACTGATCCAATCTGGATCGGATCGGATCTGGGCCGCCCATGTGGGCCGACCCGAACCGGATCCGAGATCCAGTTGGTTAGTGGAGAGTTTAGATAACTCCCCACTAACCCCACTCCTATTTTCTCTCAACCTCTACTTCTCTCTCTTAAGTCAGATAAATAAAATTGAACGTTCAATTTTATTTCAACTGCACAATTATTCAAATCAACAGAGAGCAAAAATATTTTTAGAGAGAAAAATATTAGAGAGAAAAGAAAAAGGGAGAACACATATTTTTCTTTAGAGAGCTTTATTGGTGATCAATCCATAATACATCGAAATCCCGGGGTTCTTAGGCTGTGATCAGAGTTTCCTTTCCGTTCGTGATTGGAGATCGACCAAGGGTGTTTGGAGACGACCAGAAATCAGATTGAAGGATTTGGTGACTCAATTACCGGTTCAATTTATCAAGTATGATCCTATACTTTTTTGTTTGCTTTGAATTTTATTTTTTAAAGCATGTATGTTGTTTAAAACCAACAATTACTTCTTTTTATTTTAAACATGAAATTGAAATTCCTTTAATGAGTAATGTCTATGTTCCATATAGATAGGCAATTGCAAGAGTTGAACAACCGTTTCAATGAAGTAAATACAGAGTTGCTTCTTTGTCTTGCATGCTTAAACTCATCCAATCACTTTGAGGCTTTTGACAAAGGAAAACTTGTTTGTCTTGCCGCACTTTATCGAAATGACTTCTCTTTTCTTGAGCTCTCGGCCCTTCCCAATCAACTTGAAAATTATATTAGGGATGTTCGATTAAGTAATGATTTTTCTAGATTGAAAGGGATTGGAGATCTTGCTAAGAAAATGGTTGCAACTAAAAGGCATGTCGCATTCTCGATGGTTTATAAACTTGTGACATTGGCGCTTATTCTACCCGTTGCAACTGCATCAGTGGAGAGAGTTTTTTCAGCTATAACTTCGTAACTGAATGGGCGATTAATGGCTAAATGATAGTTTAGTTGCCTTTATAGAGAGAGAAATATTTAGTAGTATTTCAAATGATGTTATCATGTACCAATTTCAAAAGATGAAAAATCGTCACTGTCAATTATTTAAGTAAATACATAGATATTTTGGGTTCTTTTAGGACTATAACGGGGTATCATATGTAATTAAAGTATCTAGTCGTGAGGTTTATTTTTGTCAAACTCCAACTCACATTTTTTGCATTGCGTCATATATTTTCTCGTGAATAATATAAGCTTTAAGTTCAACTGTTTGATTGAATTTTTTTATTTTTGTATAAGTTTAGGCCCCCCTGACTAAAAATCCTGGATCTGCCCCTATGTACAGTGAACAGTTGCAGAGAGTCGTTCAGAGACAAGGACCAAAGCTCGAGGAAGATCTTAAATTTGTCTCACTTCAATGAGCATAATTGAAACCGCGAGTATAAATAGTTCTACATTCAAGAGTTAGAGATATACACAACTGAGAGCATTCAACAATCAAAATTTTAAGTTTCAAAAACTCAAGAACAAAACACTATCAGCCGAGTCATCTGTTGACAAAGCCGAGTTGAAGAAACAAGCTAAACACATAAATCTGAGTGATTTATGTAACTTTGAGAGTTGTGAGAAGTAGATATTCATCTAAGTGAGTGATATTACTTCAGAGGATAGGTTTTCTTAGTGATCTCCTATTGCGAGCTTGTGGCTTTATCATTTGTTGTAAAAGCACAAGTGGTGTACTGGTTACTTTGTGTTTCTAGTAAAACCTAAATCTTCGTGATTTAGAAGAGTGGACTAAAAGACTTCTTGTCTATATAACCACTATAAAAATTCATGTGTTTGATTACTTGTCTTCATACTTTCACATTTTCATGAGTAAACAAACCTTTAAAAGATAAAGCTATTAAAAAGGGGATTTATAAAAACAGGGTTGAAACCTTTTAAAGAAAAACTTGTTTGAAAAACATACTTAGACAAATCCGCTGCATAGAAGTTTGAAACTCTGATTTGATCAAAACAGATAAGTAAATCAGACGAGTGGTCAACTGATGCTGAACAAGCTAAGTGCAAAATTAGCTAGGTAGTCTCATACGTAAGATCAGTTTACTCTGCTGACAGAAAAGTTGGAGAAAATTTTAAAGGAACAGAGGTTTATTCACCTCCCCCCCAGACCTCATCTGACCACTTGGGACCAACATCAATTCTCCTCCGCCGTATACTAGGAACAATTCCTTAGTCCTTCTCAAATACTTTAGAATTGTCTTTGCAGCTATGCAGTGCTCTCCTGGATCAGACTAATATCGACTAGTTACGCTTAGTGCGAATGCTACGTTTGGTCTAGTACATAACAAACTATACATAATGCTTTCTATAGCAGAGGCATATGGTATATGTGACATTTTGCTTCTCTCTTCAGGTGTCGTTGGGGCCATAGATTTAGAGAGTGCAATACCATGTCTGATTGGAAGCAATCTTCTCTTGGATTCTTCCATACTGAATCTCTTCAATATTTTGTCTATATACTGCGATTGAGAGAGACCCAGCAATCCTATTGATCTATCTCTATAGATCCTTATACCTAGTACAAATGATGCTTCTCCCAAATCTTTCATTGAGAATTATTAGCAAAAATCTCAATGTGTTCTTTTTTATTTGCAAAAAATTCCTTGTATCGATATATTATTAGCTTATTGAATGACCCATTCGAAATATCTTCACAACCCAATATAGAGTTTATTGTTAATTTTTCAAACGAATTATTGGTAGTTTACAAAGTTAACAAAAAAATTGTTGACAATTTTTTAGGTAAATATGGCATTTTGGCATTTCATTGTGGCTACATAATTGTCATTTTTCCACCAAATATGTACTCCGACTTGGGAAGGGGTCTTTTGCTAATAAAAAATTACATAAGAATAATTTGTTAATAAAAATAACATTAGGAAAATTTTGGCCAAGTGTAGACCGGAGAGAACATTATTTTTACATTTACTCAAGGATTACACAAAAATGAAAATTTAAATTAAAAGGGTGTCAATTTTTTTTTTTTATAATCTGAGCCACGCTCTCTCTGTCTCTCATGAAAAAGAATAAAAAATTATTATTTCCACTGCAAAGCACGTTGCTGTACCCAATATCCACCACAGATCAATTATCAGATCAACGGTACTACTCAACGATCCGTCGTATTCGGAACTGACCAATAAGATCACATTCCTTCCTCCAGTATAGACCTAACTGCCGCCCATCATTTCTTCCTCTCAAGAGACACTTTCATTTACCAGATTACACAAAATAATGGCACCAAAAGCTGAAAAAAAGCCAGCGGAGAAGAAGCCCGCCGTTGAGAAATCTCCGGAGGCGGAGAAGAAGCCAAAGGCTGGAAAAAAGCTTCCGAAGGACATTGGTGTCGCCGCCGGAGATAAGAAGAAGAAGCGTGTGAAGAAAAGCGTCGAGACATACAAGATCTACATATTCAAGGTGTTGAAGCAGGTTCACCCCGACATCGGAATCTCGAGCAAGGCCATGGGAATTATGAACAGTTTCATCAACGACATTTTTGAGAAATTGGCGCAGGAGGCGGCGCGATTGGCGCGATACAATAAGAAACCAACGATTACTTCTCGCGAGATTCAGACTGCGGTCAGATTGGTGCTGCCCGGTGAATTGGCAAAGCACGCTGTTTCCGAGGGGACTAAAGCTGTTACTAAATTCACCAGCTCTTAATTTGTTAGTTCGGTTGTCTGAATGTGTAGAACAATATATGAATTAATGGTGGGGTTTTGATGTAATGAAACTTTGATTGAGTGAAATGAACGGTTTTGCTTAGTTTATGAATAATACATCTTATTGATTTGAATAACAATGGTTTGCCTTCATAAATTGAAATATTGAATCAAATCTTATGTTGTAGCATTCGGTAAATAATGCTTATTTGGTGTTGATTTTGTTGGTATAAAGATTATGAATGCCTTTGTTTACAGATGAGATGGATTAAACCTCGATTTCCTTTCAAAATGCTGAAGTTTGTCTTCATTGTAATTTGAAGGTATGCAACACACCCCTGTTTTGATTTTTTGCTATTTTAGAGTTTTATTCGGTGTGTATTTTTGGTGAAGGCTTATGGGTTAATTTTCATGGTTGGATGGTCTCTTTGATGGTGCATTAACATGATTGAATATTTGAGATTGTTATAGGTGTCTGTGATTTTGATCACTGTGCTTACCAGAGTAAATTCTTGAAACTATTGATAGGTTGAAATATCCGATTTAAGACAGTCTTCCAGAATGCATAAATTATCTAAGATAGTGGACTTTGACATGTTTTGAACTTTGCTTGATGTAATATTGTTTGATTGGATTAATTGATGATTTCTCTTCTCACTTGAAACCATGAGTGATCAGCATTCTTGTGATTAATTTTTATTCATGATTTCACCTTCTTGTTTTATTTAATTGCAAGTTTTACTTTGTTCTAAGTTACAATGTCTTGAAATTCTGTGGTGAATTATATATTCCAGCAATTCAATACTGTTGCAAGACCAGACCCTGCAGTGTTGCTGGATTGTGTAGCATAAAGAGTCAGATCACATTTCTCAGAACAGGTATCATGTTTGTGTTTGAGGTCACTTATTTGAACATTCTCTTGAGATTTTTTTTGGGTTCTCAAGGGCATTAAGACTGGCTTAATCCCCTTAAAGCAGGGTCAGCACTGTAGAGATTAGTCCATTACCCAACCCTGTTGGTAAAGGAGGTAAAAGGAGGTTTGCTACGTGAGGTCCCTAATGGTTCACTTACTTGAGCTTTCTCTATAGTGCAATACTATGATGAAAGAGATGCAAACAAATCCTTTGACTTTCTTATTGAGTATACTCATCTCATTTGGCATTTGATATCTGCTATGCATTGGATTTCTAATTCCCTATGCACCACACATAAACTTTATTGCCTCTTTCGTTTTTGTTCAAATGATATTCCAAATTGGAATTGGATCACATTGTCTATTGATATGTTCTTTTGTTGAATTTGTCTCCACTTATGCTTTTCCTTGAGCAATGCGTTGTACTGCGTGTTGTTGGCAGTCGCGATTTATTACATAAACATAGTTCATCCAAAAATCGACAACCACCACCAATATGAATGATTGTCTGGGCTCGTCTTTTGGTACATCATCGATGATTGTTGATGTTTGTATCTGCATATTTTGTTGAGTGAGTCCTATGTTATAAGTTTTCATGCTTTTTAGATTCTTGTTTATTGCTTTGTTAGTAAAGGTGGATTGGAAGTACCTTTTGATACTTGGGAGAATTCTGTTAGTTTTATGTGCTGAAGTTAGTCTGCTTGGAAGGATAAAATGTGAGCCATTATGTGCCCGTACTTTTTTGTTCTTCTCTTGTTATGGGAACACGGGATGAATTCCCAGCGGAACGTTTGAATGCTCTCCACAAAGCTTGGAGTTTATTCATGTTCAAGTGATCTTCACACATTACAGTTCTGTGTTTTTATTCCTATTAATTAATTTCCATTGTTTTTAATTGGGATGTTGGATTTTTTTGTGATTGTAAGATTTGAGTCATTCTATTTATAACCTCTTCAATTTCTCATTCTTCTTTTCCCCTTTTGGTGATCAGTCTGCAGGAAAGTTTTGATCACACCTGGGGATGATTGCAATTCCTTCTCTAATAGCAACCCCAATGGTAGTATGCAAAATTGAGTATGGATAAAGCATTTTGCATACCTAAATAGTGTTTTGCATATCCGGCAAAAGCTTTTTACTCCAATGCATAAGTATGCAAAGTGAATATCCATTTTTTTAAAATAATTTATTAGTTTTATAAATTCATTTATTCATTTTTTCCCACAGAATTTTAAAATTTATTAATAAATAGAAAAGAAAATTTGCAGTTGAAAATAAGTTTGTCATCGTTTATTGAAAAGTTAGCACCCCTCCGGCTACTATTTTTAGTAGAACGAGCAACTTTATTTGGAACTTGAGTGACATCTTCTACTTCATTTGAAAATTGAGTGGTTAAATCTTCTACTTCATTTGGAAATTGATTGGCTAAATTGATGATATTTTCATCGATTGGTAGATCGTCCACCATTAAAGAAGTGAAATAAGATATATCTATACATAAACAATAAATATAATCAAAAAGTGAAATTGAAACATAGTCTATTATATAAATCAAAACAAAATTATAAACATCAACATTTGCAAATAATATGTACCATTTATATCCAAAAAAATTATAAATTGCTTCCAACACATCTCTAACAGTTAGTTGTACTTTCCCTCCCATTTTCCATTCTCACTTTCTCTCTCCTTCAAAGAATCCAAATTTACAGCCCCAAATCTGAAAATGTAAAATGCATACTCTTTTCCATACTTTCATTGGAGAGTCAAAAAATACAAAATCTGGATGCAAAATGGCGGTTAGATGTATGCATACCTATTTTGCATCCACCATTGGGGTTGCCCTAAATGCAGAAGCATGTGCTTTTGCTGAAAATATTTAAAAGTGTTTTTTTTTAATCGGGGGGTATTTGCACAATACAATAAAAGTAGTCTATGAGGAGTTTGCAATTTTTGGAAAACAAAAAACAAAAAACAAAAAACTAATATAAATAGGGTAAATTACCGATAATCTACTAGGTAAGGTCTAATTACAAAAATTTCCCTCACGTAATGGGTATTACAAAAAATCTCTCCAGATTTGTCACTTTCTTACAATTAATCTCTTGCCCTTGAAATGTTCAAATCATGCCCTTATGTGTTATTCTTAATATTTGTAATATCTTATAAATATTAGAACTTGAGTGCTAATTGTTATATCTTATAATTTATAAAAGTGATAATTATATATTGATGAAGGATATTTCGTACAGCCCTAGATCGGAATCATCTCCTCTGCTCAAGATCGATCCCGATCACTTACAAGGCTTTTATCGATCAAGATCAAGACAATCATTTCAGATCCGGAAAGTTATCGATCTACACTTCCGATCACAACTGTCAGATCAACTCCTGGGTTGCACCAGGCCTTGGGCCTAAGGGTTTTATCATGGAGACACATGAAACTCTATAAATACTAGTACTTTTGATGTTGGGGACTTTGGGAGAGACTTTTTCCACCCTGCTGCTCGGAGTAGCTAGATCAATAGGCTCTTCTTGCATTACTTGTGATGAGGGCTATTTCGCACACATAACCAACTAGGAATATCCGAGGAGAATCAAGATCGATCCGACCTGCTTGAACCACGAGATCGGCTCGATCCGCCAAATATATCTGCTCGACCTATTGTCCGACCCAGAGGACTTGATGGGCCATGTTGTATTCCTAGGCCATGCAGGATTCCTAGGCTAAATAGGACTCCTAGTTCAATTAGGACAGAGGATTTTATTATAAATAATGAGTTTTACATTGTATTGAGGATCCAGAATTTGACCTACAAAATATACTACTATTGTTCGCCTCTTCATATTATTGCCATCTACTCAATTATATTACTGTGCTTGTTCTTGAATTGCATCATCCGGAGTACTTTAACCAAACCCTTAATTCAATAAATTGTAATCTTAAATAAATTTACTGAGATTAAACCTAAGACGAAATCCGGTTAAATCAGTTGGCGCCCACCGTGGGGCTAGGTTAATTACTCGATCGAAATATGGCCAATCCAAGGAAAAGCGCACGTAACGCAGGAAGAAGCACGAATTCCCGACCTTCTCGTGCTATGGATAGCTTGCCTGAAGGTTCCCAAAGAATCAGCGATAACGATACTGATTTAACCGAATTTCGTCTTAAGGTTTAATCTCAGTAAATTTATTAAAGAACACAATTTAATGTATTAAGGGTTTGGTTAAAGTACTCAGGATGGTGTAATTCAAGAATAAGCACAGTAATATAATTGAGATATAATTGAGTAGATGACAATAATATTAAGAGGCGAACAATAGTAGTATCTTTTGTAGGTTAAAATCTGGATCTGAATACAACATAAAACCCCCTATTTATAATCATTCTCCCGTCCTAAACATACTAGGAGTCCTATTCAGCCTAGGAATCCTGCATGGCCTAGGAGTACAACATGGCCCATTAAGTCTTCTGGGTCGGACGACAGGTCGATCAGATATGTTGGACAGGTCGGATCGACCTTGATTCTCGTCGGATATTCCAAGTTGGTTATGTGTGCGAAATAGCCCTCATCAGTACTCCCTCACTTCTCGAGCGTAATCGTAGCTGTAGCTCGTAGAAGTAGATGTAGTATTCACCTTGGTACTTTCGTCGTTCAAGAAATATGCCTCATTAAAAACCTAGTTCAGAAAAACCCTCTTCGGGATAAAAACTGAACGAGGAAAAAAGAGTGCATATCCGTTTGAACTGTCTACGAACAGACACGTACTTTGGCTAACGTGTGTCAGATGACGGCAGGGTCTTTTCACAATTTTGATTGGCGGGAAAATGAAGAGACGCGAAGGGTTGAATCTGTCTTTTCACCGCCCATATATATAGTTAAAATTAGCGGGATATTTCACTTTTTACCCCGGATATACAGATTTTCCAGCAGTAAAAGTTCATTTCGATAATCTAGCAGTTTTCTTGTTTTCTCGAGCGCATCGCTTCTTAGATCAATGGCTTCGACCTCTCAGAATCCCCCTTCCCCAATTCAGAACGTAGGAGAACAAGCACCACCCAACATTCTCAATCCTAATATTCCTTCTTCTGACAACGAAGCAGCAGATGATTCTCAAGCAGAAGAGGTTAGGGAATATGCCGAGGATGAAGTTGATAGTTTGGTCGTGGAAATTATTTCAGAGGAAGAGATGATGTCGAGGGCATCTAAAAAATCCAAAACAGCCCAACCTCAAATTTCCGCTCCTGTGGAACTTTTTCCTTCTCGGTTTAAAGAGAAAGATCTACCTTTTATGAGAAAGGAATATGGTCGCTACTTCCTGTCGGAATTTTAGATCATCATTACTACTTCCGAGGAAAGAGTAAACACTCCACCTGCTAACTGTCGAGCTTTTTATACGTCCCATTTTGAGCACGGCCTCCGTTTTCCCTTATCTTCAATTCCCCGTCAATTTCTGGAGACCTTCATCGTCTCATTGACCCAACTTGTTCCTAATGCCATAGCCTTTATTATGGCCTTCTCAGTTTTAATGGTTGCGCGAGGTCTGCAACCATCGTTCCGTAATTTCCTTCACTTTTTTCGATTTTCTGTATCGACCTCCTCAAACAGGGGTTATTATTACGTTAGTCAGAGACCTGGATATGCTGTGCTTGAAAATGCCATTTCCAGCAACAGCACGGAGTGGAAGTCAAATTTCTTTTTTGTTAAAGCTCCGACCGTGTCTATTCTTGAAAATGGAGAAACAGAGGAGTTTTCTTACGACTGGGGATACAATGATCTTTGGGTATACGGTGGTCGAAAGGTAATTGGTCAGATGGCCCCAGACGACCAGTTTCCAACTGCTTTGGTCGAGGAGATGAGATCAAACAAATACCAATCTGCTTATTTGATTGGAGAGATTTTCCTTCGGAAGGCAGGATTGAGTTCCTTGGATTTTCCTATCCCCTCGGATGATCGATCCATATGTAGTGTTTTCTAATAATAATGAATTTAGCAAAGTATATATATACATATGATCTGGCTGCTCATCATCGTTTAATGATTTTATGTGCAGCTTCCATGGTCGAGAAATGCCGCTTTTCTGTGGTCGGTAAATCAGTCCTTTCGAACTCAAAAAAGTCTTGGGGTAAAACTCCCATAGAGCAAAAGGAATCCAGAAAAAGAAGAAGAGATCAATTTATGGATCTGGAGGATATCGAGGAGGAGTCGTTTGAGAACGCCGATCCTATTCGAGTAGCTCCCCCCTCTTCTGGTCAGACCTCATCGGATATACCGTCTTCAAGCTCTCGCCCAGGCCGCGGTTATCCGCCCAAATTTCTTAGGGATAAACATGGTATTCTAGGCTGTCAATCTTGGTCGGAGCGCAATCCTACCGGCCCTGAAGCTAAAAGGAGAAAACAGTTCTTCGACAAAGGAGGGGAATATTTTACTCACGTCGGAGATATTGGTCATAAAGCTTCCCTGGTAGATATGATCGAGAGTCATCTTCAAGGGAAACGGGCGGCTGGATACTCCGAGAAGGATACATTGGCGTCTGATGATAAGGAGAACGTCGTTGATAAATCCATTCGAATTCTCCTTTCTTCGACCTTCACTCAAGATGTAAATAGGACGATCAAGAAAAAACCTCTCGAACAGCTGGCAAGGGCAGCTCATACTCATGAAGTGGTAATATTCTTTAATCTGTCAACTCCTCTAATAAATGTTTCAATTTTTTTTATTCTATTTTGAGTTAGATAAATTTTTCCTTGTCACAGACTGGAAATGCTTTGGTGTCGGCATTGTATGACATGGCGTTGCATAGGGATCAATGCAGCTTTGTTGAAGAGAGCAACAGAATCTTGAATGCTAGGGTCAAAGAACTTGAAGAGCAACTTGCTCAGGTCGGTAATTCTCGAGCTTCCGCTAAGACTCAACCTGCTCCTCTTGCCAATGAGAATTTGGAAACTGATAATCCTCATATTATTGGTATGATGACGGATGCTAGTCGATATCAGGCCCAGATCGACCAGTTAACACGAGAACTGGACGAGCAGCGAGTGTCGCACACCACTGTAGTTAGCAGATTGGAATCGGATATTGCCTCACTTCGATCCCAACTCGCGGCAAAGGAAGACGATTCTACTGATTTGGAAAAGATCATAGACGAGCATCGAGCTTCCGAGGTCGAGCCCACTATTCGAGAGTTTCTGGATTCCCCAGTACATACTGCCATAATCCATCAGAAGATCGGAAGTTTCCTCTTGAGCTCGTTCTATAAAGGTGTCGATCAATTAATCGAGTCTGGGCAGATTCCTGATAAGCGTGAGGAATATCGCAAGGTTATGGCCATTGAAAAGGACCGAAGTCTTCAAGATTATCCTCCTGAGTCCTTACCTTCTGTTGAGTATAGCGGCCATCCTCTGGCTCATTTAGTCGAAGAATATGGAACCCCATTTTCCGTGCCAGCACCTGATTTTGAGTTAATAAAAGATATCCTGGAGGATCAAGCAAATGAAGAGGAGGACATCGATGACGAAGAGGATGTTGAAGGAGATCAGGTCGACGAAGGGAATGAAGGAGAAAATGAAGGCTCGCCCTCGAAGGAAACCAACTCCCCTTCCTAGAATGTTTTTTACCTTTTCTTTCGTTTTGTTGTAAGAGTAGGTCTTTTGATTCTGGTGGAACTTTGTAAAATTCCCTTTATGATATATATGATTTTAACTCAGATATAATTCGTCGTTATGATGATCATAGAACATATTTGATGACCCGCTTATGCCTTATATTTGAATTTTTACTGTGCGCGCCAAGGTCCAGGGACATAAATGTCATTTCCTTAGCTATATATAAAGGTAAATCTTTTTGGGGTTTTACCGCGCGTCCCCACTTGCAATATAAAATTTCTTTATTGTTGATCGGAGCTCTCAATTCGATATTTCGTAAGAACCTTTGATTTTTTGATCATGAGTTCCAATCTGTTTTCTGGAGCTTCCAAACGTTCTTTGCGGGGTCCTTCCCGACGAGATACTCCAAAAAAGAAGATTCGAACGGAAAGTTCTCATCGATCATTTTCCAAAGGGGGATCTTCCTCTCAAGAAGCCAAGCCCCGATCTGAACTGGAAAACATTCCTTCTCCGACTGGAGAAACTACGCACTTATCGACGGAAATTTCAAGGGCTCCGATCCGCAGTCCCTTGGTTGATCCGAAAATTCTGGAAGCTTGCCAGACTGAAGGTTCTCGATCTATATCGCCTCCCCCAGTGGATCAAACAACAAACAAGGAGTCCAGAACAACCCTTCCTTCTCCTGTGGAGCAAACAACGAACGAGGAGTCACGCGGTACTAGTCCCCCTCCAGTCAATCAATCAATAAACGGGGAACCTAAAGCTATTTCTCCTTCTCACGTAGAACAAGTGACAAATGAGGAGTCTCGAGTTGCTTTTCCCCGCCCGGTTGAACGACCAGTGGACGAGCATCCCCCTTCCGACCGAGACATAACAAATCAATCTACAAGTCAAGAAGGTCATACGCAGATCGTGACTACTGCTCCTAATTCTGAGATTGCCGCTCCCAATTCTGAGATCGATTCGACCCTACAATTAAGGGGGCCCGTGGAAGATATTCCAGAATCTTTCTTTGTCCCTCCACATTCTCAGGTCGTTTCGACCTCCCAAGATACTCAGGTTGTCTCTCCCGTCCGTATTTCACAAGGTGCGTCAAAAACTGGGTCTGATCCCGGTCGTTCTGGTTTTGAAACGGTCGCTGACGACCCGTCTCTTTTAGACGAACGTCCATTTAAGGAGCAGGTCGAAGAGATAACTGAGTTCAATATGTGCCGATCAGGTGGGGTTTCGATTGATGCATGTATTCCAACAACACTCGAGCCTGATGGGGTTTCTTGGAATCTGGGAATGGGTACAATTTTGCCTAAGGAGCTTGAAAAATTGAAGAACCAGTCTTCTTTGCAACTTGTCCAGTCCATTTTCAAGCGTTTGGAGATGGTAAGTGATATTTTGTTGTTTGTCAAAAGAGATCTAGGTGCTTTAAGTTTCTCACCCATATTTCTCAAAACAGGCTAAGCATGAAGCTCTCCAGCTCGGGATTCAAAATGACGAATCTTACTTTGCTCGAGAAGAATCCCTCGAACGGGTAAATTCAATTGCTGTTGCTCATCGATTGCTGATGACTGAGGTTGAGCAGCTCCGAGCTACCACTGAGAGGCTCACTATAGAGAAGGAAGAACTTGCTCGAGTAAATGGCATTTTGGAGGCTGAGAGAGAGCAGCTTATCAAGGAGAAAACAAATATTCTTCAATTGAAAGATCTGGAGTTTGACAGGGGTTTTTCTCTTGGATATGAGCAGCGTGCCCAAGAAATGATGACTTATCTTGGTTATCCGACAATTCCTGCTCGTGTTCATGAAACAGTAGAGAAAGACCTCACTCCCGATCATACTCTCGAACAGTAGACAAGGGTCTTTCTTTTTTTTTTTTTTTTTTTTTTTTTATTTTATTTTTTTTTTTTTAAAATATGTAAATATATGTTTTGCCTGATGAATGGAAGAACATGCTTTTTGTTTGATTTCTACGTCTCTTCGACCTGTCTGTCAATAAATAACTTCTTGCATATTATTGGAAGACGAGAAGGCAATTTGGTAGGTGTGCCATAACTGTAGGAACGATTCGTATGCTCTGTCATTGATTGGTTAATTCCCCGTAGTATAAATAACTTATTGGAGAAGTAGGAAAAGAAGAAAGACTGAAATAATATGCCACCTCTGAACAGTTTAACCTGGTTTTTATGGCCTGTTGACTACGGTGGAGATATCAAACCAGATAGTTCTTTGGATAGACGAGAGCTGGTTAGTTCATTAAAATGGTGTATTGTCCATGCATGCTCGAAAACTTGCCCCAAAGGCATGGAGAACGAACCTGTCTCAATTGTACGACAGCAAAGTTCTTTCCTTCTCAGTGTGCTTTAGCTTGATACTGTGATCGACCCCGGATGCATCATGCCTCCTGGTGACCATGTGGCTCATTTAGAGGTCGGTAATTTACCAGCATCAGCAAATATACGCACTTCTGCATGTTCCTCGTTTCTAAGCAGTGGTAGTAGTCTGAGGAGAAGGTCGAATTGAAGGAGCAGATCATGCCGAGGAGTAGCAAAGTAGGACTAGTGTTTGAAATAATTGTAATTAGATCCTTGAATATGAATGTAGTTTTTCGTGATGATATGGCTGTACTTGTGAAATGTAACGATCCTCTCAAAAATCTGAATAAAATCAATTATTCTTTGTATATTCAGTTCGATAACAATGATTGATCATTTATCTTATACTGCGAACCATCCTTATAACGCTTTAAATCTGGACCGTTGATAGGATCTCAATGTAACACCATTGGATCCTTTATCTTCTGCCTATAAATAGATTCACTCCATTTCTCTCCATTCCTCAGAAGATGAAGTCATTCAAGATGAATATTTACTGTTATAAATATCATCGGCCCCCGGAGTTGTCAGTTTATCTACCCAGTAGTTCGAGACTTGGTATGGGAGGAATTGGAAAGATGAGATCTCCGTCTTATGCGGTGATGGTCGGGTAAATCTCATAACTGGGGATTAGCCGACCATCAGCCGCGTCGTACGATAGAGGTCGAGAGTAGAGGAAAGCAGGATTCTATGTTTATCGAAATCAACTTGTTTCTAACAGGTTGGTGATGTTATGCATGAGACCCTTCTGATCCCTACTTTAATCGGTGAAGAAAAAACATCAACTTCTTCAAGGTGGTCGAATCGTGATAGCATGCGGCTTTGCTTGCCCGACAACACTTGTCGACCCGTAGAAGAAGCCTGAACTTTATGTTCTCGTCACTGTTCTCAAAGTAGAAAGAAAGACAATCGTTCCGAGTAGGTTTGTGAACGTTTTGAGACCGAGTTCTTTCTTTTGTTATTTTGTAGGTGTAATTGTTTAGCGTACTTGATCTATGAATATTCAACATGTAATACTAGCTCTGCTATGATAGTCGTTGTATTGTCTTCATCGATCTAATATAATACCTCTATTTCGACCGAGTCAAGAACGCATTTATTTCCATTCCTTTATTTACGGCTTGCAGTTATGACTTTGTAACGTAATTCCCGATGTGGTGTTATAGCCGTTGATTGGATGCGAGTTTCACCGTAGGATTTCAACTTTTCCCGTCTATAAAAGGAATCTCCTTCTTTTAGTTACCATCATAAGAAAAAACTCTTAAATAATGTACTTCTTCTTTGTCCAAAATGGCGGTCGTCCGCCTAATTCGAGAGTTAAACAAATCACTCACCATGTCGACTTGGTATGGGCGGAATCGGAAAATGGAGATTTCTCAAAAACCATGAAATCTCCGACCCCTAATAAGGGGAATGGATTGGAATGCCTACACTCACCCGACCATCCTATGTAAATGGGTAAAGGTCGGTGTTGTGGGGTTCCGATCTATTAGTTACGCGATCGGTGGAAAGCTGGTTAGTTCATTAAAACGGGAATGTATGTCCGAAAAATGCTGACTACCATCGACCGTTGTAACATTATGATCTCTCAAAGCTCTCTCTGATTCCAAAGCTTTGTGGCTGCGAGCTTGACTGGGTTCGATCGGTTCTAGCTGGTGGCAAGAATTCTGAGAGAAATACAGAGATAAATCGAGCTGAAGTCCTCTTGTTAGCTCCTTACTTTATCGTATAATGGAATTTATTGTTTTATGTAGCTAGGGTAGTTTATGTATCTTTCCGATGTATATTTCATCAGTGATAATAAAATTTTATATATTAATATCAGCTTGTTTGTTTGCGTAAATCGGTAGTTATGAGATGTGGGGGGGGGGGTGGGGGGGGGGGGGGGTGGGGGGGGGGGGGGGTGGGGGGGGGGGGGGGTGGGGGGGGGGGGGGGTGGGGGGGGGGGGGGGTGGGGGGGGGGGGGGGTGGGGGGGGGGGGGGGTGGGGGGGGGGGGGGGTGGGGGGGGGGGGGGGTGGGGGGGGGGGGGGGTGGGGGGGGGGGGGGGTGGGGGGGGGGGGGGGTGGGGGGGGGGGGGGGTGGGGGGGGGGGGGGGTGGGGGGGGGGGGGGGTGGGGGGGGGGGGGGGTGGGGGGGGGGGGGGGTGGGGGGGGGGGGGGGTGGGGGGGGGGGGGGGTGGGGGGGGGGGGGGGTGGGGGGGGGGGGGGGTGGGGGGGGGGGGGGGTGGGGGGGGGGGGGGGTGGGGGGGGGGGGGGGTGGGGGGGGGGGGGGGTGGGGGGGGGGGGGGGTGGGGGGGGGGGGGGGTGGGGGGGGGGGGGGGTGGGGGGGGGGGGGGGTGGGGGGGGGGGGGGGTGGGGGGGAATGGTGTATTGTCCATGCATGCTCGAAAACTTGCCCCAAAGGCATGGAGAACGAACCTGTCTCAATTGTACGACAGCAAAGTTCTTTCCTTCTCAGTGTGCTTTAGCTTGATACTGTGATCGACCCCGGATGCATCATGCCTCCTGGTGACCATGTGGCTCATTTAGAGGTCGGTAATTTACCAGCATCAGCAAATATACGCACTTCTGCATGTTCCTCGTTTCTAAGCAGTGGTAGTAGTCTGAGGAGAAGGTCGAATTGAAGGAGCAGATCATGCCGAGGAGTAGCAAAGTAGGACTAGTGTTTGAAATAATTGTAATTAGATCCTTGAATATGAATGTAGTTTTTCGTGATGATATGGCTGTACTTGTGAAATGTAACGATCCTCTCAAAAATCTGAATAAAATCAATTATTCTTTGTATATTCAGTTCGATAACAATGATTGATCATTTATCTTATACTGCGAACCATCCTTATAACGCTTTAAATCTGGACCGTTGATAGGATCTCAATGTAACACCATTGGATCCTTTATCTTCTGCCTATAAATAGATTCACTCCATTTCTCTCCATTCCTCAGAAGATGAAGTCATTCAAGATGAATATTTACTGTTATAAATATCATCGGCCCCCGGAGTTGTCAGTTTATCTACCCAGTAGTTCGAGACTTGGTATGGGAGGAATTGGAAAGATGAGATCTCCGTCTTATGCGGTGATGGTCGGGTAAATCTCATAACTGGGGATTAGCCGACCATCAGCCGCGTCGTACGATAGAGGTCGAGAGTAGAGGAAAGCAGGATTCTATGTTTATCGAAATCAACTTGTTTCTAACAGGTTGGTGATGTTATGCATGAGACCCTTCTGATCCCTACTTTAATCGGTGAAGAAAAAACATCAACTTCTTCAAGGTGGTCGAATCGTGATAGCATGCGGCTTTGCTTGCCCGACAACACTTGTCGACCCGTAGAAGAAGCCTGAACTTTATGTTCTCGTCACTGTTCTCAAAGTAGAAAGAAAGACAATCGTTCCGAGTAGGTTTGTGAACGTTTTGAGACCGAGTTCTTTCTTTTGTTATTTTGTAGGTGTAATTGTTTAGCGTACTTGATCTATGAATATTCAACATGTAATACTAGCTCTGCTATGATAGTCGTTGTATTGTCTTCATCGATCTAATATAATACCTCTATTTCGACCGAGTCAAGAACGCATTTATTTCCATTCCTTTATTTACGGCTTGCAGTTATGACTTTGTAACGTAATTCCCGATGTGGTGTTATAGCCGTTGATTGGATGCGAGTTTCACCGTAGGATTTCAACTTTTCCCGTCTATAAAAGGAATCTCCTTCTTTTAGTTACCATCATAAGAAAAAACTCTTAAATAATGTACTTCTTCTTTGTCCAAAATGGCGGTCGTCCGCCTAATTCGAGAGTTAAACAAATCACTCACCATGTCGACTTGGTATGGGCGGAATCGGAAAATGGAGATTTCTCAAAAACCATGAAATCTCCGACCCCTAATAAGGGGAATGGATTGGAATGCCTACACTCACCCGACCATCCTATGTAAATGGGTAAAGGTCGGTGTTGTGGGGTTCCGATCTATTAGTTACGCGATCGGTGGAAAGCTGGTTAGTTCATTAAAACGGGAATGTATGTCCGAAAAATGCTGACTACCATCGACCGTTGTAACATTATGATCTCTCAAAGCTCTCTCTGATTCCAAAGCTTTGTGGCTGCGAGCTTGACTGGGTTCGATCGGTTCTAGCTGGTGGCAAGAATTCTGAGAGAAATACAGAGATAAATCGAGCTGAAGTCCTCTTGTTAGCTCCTTACTTTATCGTATAATGGAATTTATTGTTTTATGTAGCTAGGGTAGTTTATGTATCTTTCCGATGTATATTTCATCAGTGATAATAAAATTTTATATATTAATATCAGCTTGTTTGTTTGCGTAAATCGGTAGTTATGAGATTGATGAGTTGATACCGACCCAATCGGTTTTAAACAGAATATTTTATACTTAGGTTTTATACCAACTGTGGTTTTAACCTTTGTGGATCGTTCGTGTAGGAGATCGATGAGTTTATGCCGACCCAATCGGTGTTACTCAAAGATTTATTATACTTAGGCTTTTTACCAATTGTGGTTTTAACCTTTGTAGATCGTTCATGTAGGAGATCGATGAGTTTATACCGACCCAATCGGTGTTACTCAAAGATTTATTATACTTAGGTTGTTTACCAATTGTGGTTTTAACCTTTGTAGATCATTCATGTAGGAGATTGATGTGTTTATACCGACCTAATCGGTGTTACTCAAAGATTTATTATACTTAGGTTGTTTACCAATTGTGGTTTTAACCTTTGTAGATCGTTCATGTAGGAGATCGATGAGTGTATACCGACCCAATCGGTGTTACTCAAAGATTTATTATACTTAGGTTGTTTACCAATTGTGGTTTTAACCTTTGTAGATCGTTCATGTAGGAGATCGATGAGTGTATACCGACCCAATCGGTGTTACTCAAAGATTTATTATACTTAGGTTGTTTACCAATTGTGGTTTTAACCTTTGTAGATCGTTCATGTAGGAGATTGATGAGTTTATACCGACCTAATCGGTGTTACTCAAAGATTTATTATACTTAGGTTGTTTACCAATTGTGGTTTTAACCTTTGTAGATCATTCATGTAGGAGATTGATGAGTTTATACCGACCTAATCGGTGTTACTCAAAGATTTATTATACTTAGGTTGTTTACCAATTGTGGTTTTAACCTTTGTAGATCATTCATGTAGGAGATCGATGAATTTATACCGACCCAATCGGTGTTACTCAAAGATTTATTATACTTAGGTTGTTTACCAATTGTGGTTTTAACCTTTGTAGATCATTCATGTAGGAGATGGATGAGTTTATACCGACCTAATCGGTGTTACTCAAAGATTTATTATACTTAGGTTGTTTACCAATTGTGGTTTTAACCTTTGTAGATCGTTCATGTAGGAGATCGATGAGTGTATACCGACCCAATCGGTGTTACTCAAAGATTTATTATACTTAGGTTGTTTACCAATTGTGGTTTTAACCTTTGTAGATCGTTCATGTAGGAGATCGATGAGTGTATACCGACCCAATCGGTGTTACTCAAAGATTTATTATACTTAGGTTGTTTACCAATTGTGGTTTTAACCTTTGTAGATCATTCATGTAGGAGATTGATGAGTTTATACCGACCTAATCGGTGTTACTCAAAGATTTATTATACTTAGGTTGTTTACCAATTGTGGTTTTAACCTTTGTAGATCATTCATGTAGGAGATCGATGAGTTTATACCGACCCAATCGGTGTTACTCAAAGATTTATTATACTTAGGTTGTTTACCAATTGTGGTTTTAACCTTTGTAGATCATTCATGTAGGAGATTGATGAGTTTATACCGACCTAATCGGTGTTACTCAAAGATTTATTATACTTAGGTTGTTTACAAATTGTGGTTTTAACCTTTGTAGATCGTTCATGTAGGAGATCGATGAGTGTATACCGACCCAATCGGTGTTACTCAAAGATTTATTATACTTAGGTTGTTTACCAATTGTGGTTTTAACCTTTGTAGATCGTTCATGTAGGAGATTGATGAGTTTATACCGACCTAATCGGTGTTACTCAAAGATTTATTATACTTAGGTTGTTTACCAATTGTGGTTTTAACCTTTGTAGATCATTCATGTAGGAGATTGATGAGTTTATACCGACCTAATCGGTGTTACTCAAAGATTTATTATACTTAGGTTGTTTACCAATTGTGGTTTTAACCTTTGTAGATCATTCATGTAGGAGATCGATGAGTTTATACCGACCCAATCGGTGTTACTCAAAGATTTATTATACTTAGGCTTTTTACCAATTGTGGTTTTAACCTGTGGAGATCGTTTTAGCAGATCGGTGAGTGTTTTCCCGATTCATTCGGTTTTACTCAAAAATGTCTTTAGGTTGTATACCAATTATTGGTTTTAACCTTTGTAGATTGTTGTTTGACAAAAGTCTTTCGAACGTGCCTTATGTGGAAATAAGCAAAAGCTTTTATTATAATTGTAGGTAATTTTTAAAGTATGAAAGGGAAATAATAAAATACTCTATAAAATGGAAAAACTAATTTCTCGTAAATCCTGACTACTTTCTAAATCTTCTTGTCTCGAACTTAACGACCATAATATCTTCTGAGATTTACTGCATTCCATGTTCGAGGAAGCGGAGTCCCATCCATATGTGCTATCTTGTACGATCCTTTTTTGCCGACCGCAATCACTGTATAGGGACCCTCCCAATTTTGCTGTAACTTTCCCACATGTTTGGATACTTCAACTTTTTTAAGTACCAAATCACCCTCTTTGAATGATCGTATCCTTACTTTTTGATTGTAGGCTTTTTCCATGCTGGACTTAGCTGCTTCTAAACGTAAGCTGGCTTTTTCCCTCAAGGTCTCACTCAAATCGATGTCATCCTTTCGCAGTTGATCGTTTGATTTCTCCTCGTAGAGCTCAATTCTTGGGCTGGGAACTAGCGCTTCTACTGGGATAACTGCCTCCGACCCATAGACTAGGCTAAATGGTGTTTCACCCGTGGAGGCTTTTACTGTAGTTCTGTTGGCCCAAATAACGCCTGGTAGTTCGTCTAACCATTTCCCTTTGGCCTCGTCCAATCTTTTCTCGAGGGATTTGATAATTTCTCGATTTGCGACCTCCGTTTGTCCATTAGCTCTAGGATGTCCGACGGACGTGAAGTTTTGCTGTATCCCAAACTTCGAGCACCATTCTTGAACCTGTTTTCCAGCAAACTGGGTTCCATTGTCAGAGATCAGAATTCTCGGTATCCCAAAACGACAGACTATATTTTTCCAAAGGAAATTTATCACTTGGAACTGTGTTATCCGAGCAAGGGCTATGCATTCAATCCACTTGCTGAAGTATTCGACGGCGACCAGAACATAACTCTTTTTCGATCTGGCCATTGGGAACGGTCCTACTATATCGATTCCCCATTGATCAAAAGGCCAACAGATCGGAATTGGATGTATTGTCTCAGCTGGTTGATGTATTATGTTCGAATGTACCTGACAGTAATGACAGTGTTTTACATAGTCTTGTGCGTCAGCATACATTGTTGGCCAATAGTAGCCTGTTCTCAAGCACTTGAGTGTAAGTGCTCGAGCGCCACTGTGATTTCCAGCTTCTCCCTCGTGTATACTTCTAAGGATGCTTTCAGAATTGTGCTCGGGGATGCATTTTAACAGAATCCCTGAGACGGATCGTCTGTAAAGTTTTCCATCCAATATTGCATATCTTGGTGCTCGATATCTTATCCTCCTAGCTTCATTCTTACAGCTAGGGAGAGACCCATCGTTCAAATAGGCGATTAATGGAGTCATCCAACTGTCTGCTGCCAAGTCGATATCCATTACCTCACTAGCTGGGACAATATCAAGATCGATCGAAGGCGTTTTGGAGATTAGCCAGGTGATCACTCTTTTAGATTTACCATCCCTTGTTCCTGTAAATCTGGATAGTTGATCAGCCCATCGATTTTCTTCCCGTGGAATATTTTGAATATCAAACTTATCAAATTTCCCAGTTAACTTTTTTACTTTATCCAAATATTTTATCATGTTGAATTCTTTTGCTTCGTACATTCCGCTAATTTGTCTCTGAATTAGCTCGGAATCTGTCAAGACATTCAAAATCTTTATATTGGCCTCTATAGCCATTTCCAACCCCGCAATTAGAGCTTCGTATTCTGCTTCGTTATTGGTCACCACGAAGTCTAAAGTGATGGCATAATTCATATCCTCGCCGTTTGGTCCTTGGAAATTGATCCCTGCCCCTCCACCATCTCTGCTTGATGCGCCATCGACGTGCATAAGCCATGGTGGGTCATTGACGATCATAATACTGTTATCGCTTGTCGATGTAGCTTCGGAGCTTGTTTCCGACATACTTGGAGTTTCAAGGAGGAAATCAGCAAGTATTTGAGCCTTGATTGCAGTTCGCGGTTGATATTCGATCTCATACTGTCCCAATTCTACAGCCCATTTGATTAATCTCCCCGAGGTTTCTGGTTTCGATAAAACTTGCCTCAGAGGCTGATTTGTAAGTACGATGATCTTGTATGTTTGGAAGTATGGCCGCAACCTTCGTGCTGACGTCACCAAGGCCAGCGCGAATTTTTCAATTATTAAATAATTCTTTTCCGCTCCTTGCAGTAACTTACTCAAATAATAGACAGGCTTGTGTTCATTCCCCTCAATTTTAACCATAACGAGCTCACTGCAGCCTCGGAAATAGCGATATAGATGTACAGAGGTTGTCCTTCCGTAGGTTTGGCGAGTAGGGGTGGCGAGGTCAAATATTCTTTCAGCTGTTCGAATGCTTGATCACAAGCCTCGGTCCATTCAAAGGTCTTAGCTTTTCTTAAAGTTTGAAAAAATGGTAGACTCTTATCAGCGGACCTTGATATGAACCTGTTGAGCGCAACGATCTTTCCGACCAGACTTTGAACCTGAGTTATATTCCTAGGAGGCTTCATTTCTGTAATAGCACGTATCTTCTCCGGATTTTCTTCGATGCCTCTCTCATGAACAAGATATCCTAAGAATTTTCCAGATCTTACCCCAAAGGTACATTTTAAGGGGTTGAGCTTCATTCCATATTTCCTTAAAATTTTAAAGCAACGATCAAGGTGTTTAATATGGTCTTCTTCACTCATGCTTTTTACCAGCATATCATCGACATATACCTCCATTATTTCTCCGATCAATTCTTTAAACATCATGTTAACCAATCGTTGATAGGTTGCTCCAGCATTTCTTAATCCGAACGGCATTACTATGAAACAATATACGCCTTGTTCGGTAATGAATGCAGTTTTTTCTTGATCTTTTTCATCCATGAAAATCTGATAGAAGCCTTGGAATGCATCCATCATACTAAAGATTGCAAAACCTGCCGTGGAGTCAACCAACAGGTCGATCCTTGGGAGAGGATAAGGATCTCTTGGACACAATTTATTCAAGTCTGTAAAATCGTTGCACATCCTCCACTTGTTATCCTTCTTGTCTCCCTTTGAGACAAGTACGACATTACACAACCATTCGGTAAAGTGTATTTCTTTAATCTGTTTAGATAGTAAAATTCTTTCGACCTCTGCTTTTATTATTTTATCCTTCACTGGGCCATGATTTCTTTTCTTTTGCCTGACCGGTTTTGCGCTCGGATCTATCTTCAAAGAGTGAGTTATGATTCTTGGGTCGATTCCCACTATATCTTCCGAGCTCCAGGCGAAAACATCCACATTTTTTCTTAAGAAGTTGATCAACATGATTTCTCCCTGTGGAGATAGTTCAGTTCCGATTCTGGTGATCTTGGTTGGGTCATTCTCGATAAGCTTGACCTCTTTGTGCTCTGGTGCACGCAGAGTCAGATCTATTGGCTCTTTCCCCTTTTTGCTGATCGGATCCGTGCTTGGCAACTCAGGCTCCCGAGCTCTTTCCGTCGAAGATCCCACTGTTTTCCTTTTTGACGGTGTTAGAGGATCGACGTTTCTTTTTAAGGACAGTGACGTGTTGTAACAATCCCAGGCCATGCAATGGTCGTTGACTATTTCACCGACCCCAGAGATTGTTGGAAATTTGATCTTCTGGTGATAGGTTGACACTACCGCTCGAAATTGGTTTAGTGCTGGTCTTCCCAGAATGGCGTTATAAGCGAATGGTGTTTCAACCACTAAAAACTTAATCATTTTGGTCACTCGATGAGGTTTATTTCCAAGAGTTACACTCAAGTTAATAGTTCCAGCTGGAACTATTTCCGATCCTCCAAATCCTACTAGGGGCGTAGCTACTCTTTGGAGGGTTAATTTTCCGAGGTTCATTTGATTCAGCACTTCAATGGCTATTATGTTAGCTGAGCTTCCGTTGTCGATCAGAATTCTCTTGACGTTGAAATCGGATATTTTCAATGAGACCACCATAGGGAAATCGGGGTGGTCTTCGTTGTTGTCCCAATTCAGATTTCTGGGGACTTCGCTTTCGTCGAACTTGATCACTTGCTGGTTAGAGCTCTTACTCTCGAGTGCCCATATCTCTTTGGGAGCGATTATTCCTTTTTCTAGAGATCGTGCAGTACGTCGCCTCGCATTCCGACTGTCTCCCCCTGCTGGTCCACCAGAGATTACATGTATAGTTCCGTTGATCCGATCGTCATTGATATCGTTTCGTCGGGGTGGATGGTTACTAGGAGATCTATCACGAGGACTTCTATTTTCCTCTCTCCTTCTAGGACTTCTTGTCCTTTGTCTTCTTCGATCTGTTCTATCAACAAATTCATTTAATTTACCTTGTTGAATTAATTTTTCGATCTCTTGTTTCAGATGGTAACAATCTTCGGTTCTATGACCGTGAGCTCGATGGTACCTACAATATAAATCGTAGTTCTTTGCCCCAGGTTTAGCTTGTGTGATTCTTTTTGCTGGGGGAATTAGATTATTCCTTTCCAGTATCGCCAGGATGTCTTCTCTTGGGGCATTTAGTTTTGTAAACTCCACATAACTAATTCGATCTCTTATATTCCTTTCTGGAATCGAGGCCTGAGGTAGACATTCGGTCTTTTCTCAAGGTTACTCCCATTGTGTTCTAATCTTTGAAACACATTCCCCCTTCGGGGAAATCGATCATATTCCGTTACCCTATGCATCGGGGGTTTTTCAGGTTTTCTCGATCCTGAAGTCGATGCTTTATTCTTATTTTTGTCCTTGAAAGAGTTCATCTCTTCTTGGGTCATATATTTGGAGGCCAACGTCATGATTTCCGCAAAGGTTCTAGGCTGCTTTCGGCTCAAGGCGTTGCCAAATTGCCTATTCTTAGTCAGATCGAATAGAATTGATATGATGTAATCAATGTTCGGAGAGTCAATCTTCAAAAGTTCCACATTGAACCTCGCTAACCAAGTTCTTAACGACTCCCCTTCTAGCTGGGTTATAGTTCCTAGATAGCTCATGGGGAGTTTTTGTTTTTCCTGGCTGGCAAATTGTTGTTCTAGCTTGTTGCACAACTCTCTAAAGCTGAAGATCGAGTTAGGCGGTTGTTTTCCGAACCAATCCAAAGCTAATCCCTCAAACGTTGTGATCATCAACTTGGCCGTATATTCTGCTGAATGAGCATACAGGCTCATTATATTAGTGAAACTAAAGATGTAGTCGGTTGGGTCAGTGGTTCCGTCGTATCTGGGGAGCCGGGCAGGCAAAGATCCGGAAGCATGTGCTTCCCTGATTTCTAAACAGAAAGGGGAACAGGCAGCTATACTATCCTGTATTTCACGGGAACGAGGCCAAGGTTGTTGCAAAGTCAGAAGCCTCTGCTCGACTCGCTCTTCGACCATCCTCTCTATATCTCTTTCAGAGATTCTTTTGGTTGCTTGTCGATTGATAACTGGGGGCTCCTCCTCCTCACCGATCGGGATAACTGTATGTTCCTTGGACAAGCGACGTTCAGGACGAGCATCGGCTCTTGCCTGATTGTCTCTTCGAACAGGTCGTCTTCCAACTATGTTTGGCGGGGAGATTTGAGATCTTTGGTCAGCATCTGGGCTCTCTGCTTGAGTTGATGACTGATCGTTATTTTCCCGGGGTTCTTTGTGATTATTAACAGCCCTCGAAGGACGGACCGCGGCCCTAGTTGGTTCCGCAACCGCCTGAGTTGGATGAATTTGAGAAAAAAATGAACTCAAAAGCTGAGCGATTTGTAGTATTTTTTCCTGGTCAGCTGGTAGCGGAGTAGCAGGGATGGATTGGACAGGCGGGTTAGGAGCCCTACTTGTGGTAGGAGTTTGTCGTGCTCCCTCGTTCTGATTGATGTTTTCGTTTGGTACAACTTGTTCCTCTAAAGGATCAAGATTTTGCTGGTTTCCCGGAGGTTGTGTATCGTTAGCGCTGATTCTTTGGGAACCTTCAGGCAAGCTATCCATAGCACGAGAATGTCGAGAATTCGTGCTTCTTGCTGCGTTACGTGCGCTTTTCCTTGGATTGGCCATATTTCGATCGAGTAATTAACCTTGCTCCACGGTGGGCGCCAACTGATTTAACCGAATTTCGTCTTAAGGTTTAATCTCAGTAAATTTATTAAAGAACACAATTTAATGTATTAAGGGTTTGGTTAAAGTACTCAGGATGGTGTAATTCAAGAATAAGCACAGTAATATAATTGAGATATAATTGAGTAGATGACAATAATATTAAGAGGCAAACAATAGTAGTATCTTTTGTAGGTTAAAATCTGGATCTGAATACAACATAAAACCCCCTATTTATAATCATTCTCCCGTCCTAAACATACTAGGAGTCCTATTCAGCCTAGGAATCCTGCATGGCCTAGGAGTACAACATGGCCCATTAAGTCTTCTGGGTCGGACGACAGGTCGATCAGATATGTTGGACAGGTCGGATCGACCTTGATTCTCGTCGGATATTCCAAGTTGGTTATGTGTGCGAAATAGCCCTCATCAGATACACAGCCTCCGGCAAATCAGCAAAATCTTGATCCTGTAGAGGAACAAGTTGCACCAAACGAAAACATCAATCAAAACGAGGGAGCACGACAAACTCCTACCACAAGTCGGGCTCCTAACCCGCCTGTCCAAACCGTCCCTCCTACCCCGCTACCGGCTGACCAGGAAAAAATACTACAAATCGCTCAGCTTTTGAGTTCATTTTTTCCTCAAATTCTTCCAGCTCACGCAGTTGTGGAACCAACTAGGGCCGCGGTTCGTCCCTCGAGGGCGGTTAATAATCACAAGGAACCCCAAGAAAATAACGATCAGTCATCAACTCAAGCAGAGAGCCCAGATGCTGACCAGCGATCTCAAGTCTCACCACCAAACATAGTTGGGAGGCACCCTGCTCGAAAAGGAAATCAGGCAAGAGCCAATGCTCGTCCTGAACGTCGCTTGTCCAAGGAACATACAGTTGTCCCGATTGATGACGAGGAGGAGCCCCCAGTTATCAATCGACAAACAACCAAAAGAATCTCTGAAAGAGATATAGAGAGGATGGTCGAAGAGCGAGTCGAACAGAGGCTTCTGACTTTGCAACAACCTTGGCCTCGTTCCCGTGAAATACAGGATAGCATAGCTGCCTGTTCCCCTTTCTGTTTAGAAATCAGGGAAGCACATGCTTCCGGATCTTTACCTGCCCGGCTCCCCAGATATGACGGAACCAGTGATCCAACCGACTACATCTTTGGTTTCACAAATATAATGAGCCTGTATGCTCATTCAGCAGAGTATACGGCCAAATTGATGATCACAACGTTCGAGGGGTTAGCATTGGATTGGTTCGGGAAACAACCGCCTAACTCGATCTTCAGTTTTAGAGAGTTGTGCAACAAGCTAGAACAACAATTTGCCAGTCAGAAAAAACAAAAACTCCCCATGAGCTATCTAGGAACTATAACCCAGCTAGAAGGGGAATCCTTAAGAACTTGGTTAGCTAGGTTCAATGTGGAACTTTTGAAGATTGACTTTCCGAACATTGATTACATCATATCAATTCTATTCGATCTGACAAAAAATAGGCAATTTGGCAACGCCTTAAGTCGAAAGCAGCCTAGGACCTTTGCGGAAATCATGACGTTGGCCTCCAAATATATGACCCAAGAAGAGATGAACTCTTTCAAAGACAAAAATAAGAATAAAGCATCGACTTCAGGATCAAGAAAACCTGAAAAACCCCCGATGCAGAGGGTAACGGATTATGATCGATTTCCCCGAAGGGGGAACGTGTTTCAAAGATTAGAACACAATGGGAGTAACCTTGAGAAAAGACCCAATGTCTACCTCAGGCCTCGATCTCCAGAAAGGAATATAAGAGATTGAATTAGTTATGTGGAGTTTACAAAACTAAATGCCCCAAGAGAAGACATCCTGGTGATACTGGAAAGAAGCAATTTAATCCCCCCAGCAAAAAGAATCACACAGGCTAAACCAGGAGCAAAGAATTACGATTTATATTGTAGGTACCATCGAGCTCACGGTCATAGGACCGAGGATTGTTATCACCTGAAACAAGAAATTGAAAAATTGATTCAACATGGTAAATTGAATGAATTCATAGATAGAGCAGATCGGAGAAGACAAAGGACTAGAAGTCCCAGAAGGAGGGAAGAAAATAGAAGTCCTCGTAATAGATCTCCCAGTAACCATACACCTCGACAAAACGATATCGATGACGATCGGATCAATGGTACTATACATGTAATCTCTGGTGGCCCAGCTGGGGGAGACAGTCGAAATGCAAGGCGAAAGATCGCACGATCTTTAGAAAAAGGAGTAATCCCTCCCAAAGAAATATGGGCACTCGAGAATAAGAGCTCCAACCAACAAGTAATCAAGTTCGATGAAAGCGAAGTCCCTAGAAATCTGAATTGGGACAATAACGAAGACCATCCCGATTTCCCTATGGTGGTCTCATTGAAAATTTCCGATTTCAATGTGAAGAGAATTCTGATCGATAACGGAAGCTCAGCTAACATAATAGCCATGGAAGTGTTGAATCAAATGAACCTCGGAAAGTTAACTCTCCAAAGAGTAGCTACGCCCCTGGTCGGATTTGGAGGATCAGAAATAGTTCCAGCTGGAACTATTAAACTGAGTGTAACTCTTGGAAATAAACCTCATAGAGTGATGAAGATGATTAAGTTCCTAGTGGTTGAGGCACCATTCGCTTATAATGCCATTTTGGGAAGACCAGCATTAAACCAATTTCGAGCAGTTGTGTCAACATACCACCAGAAAATCAAATTCCCCACAATCTCTGGGGTCGGTGAAATAGTCAACGACCACTGTATGGCTTGGGATTGTTACAACACATCGCTGTCTTTAAGAAGAAACGTCGATCCTCTCACACCGTCAAAAAGAAAAACAGTGGGATCTTCGACGGAAAGATCTCAGGAGCCTGAGTTGCCTAGCACGGATCCAATCAGCAAAAAAGGGAAAGAACCCGTAGATTTGACTCTACGTGCGCCAGAGCATAAAGAGGTCAAGCTTATCGAGAATGATCCAACCAAAATCACCAGGATTGGAACTGAACTATCTTCACAGGGAGAAATCATGTTGATCAACTTCTTAAGAAAAAATGTGGATGTTTTCGCCTGGAGCTCGGAAGATATAGTGGGGATCGACCCAAGAATCATAACTCACTCTTTGAAAATAGATCCGAGCGCAAAACCGGTCAGACAAAAGAAAAGAAATCATGGCCCAGTGAAGGATAAAATAATAAAAGCAGAGGTCGAAAGGCTTTTATTATCTAAGCAGATTAGAGAGATACACTTTACCGAGTGGCTGTGTAATGTCGTACTTGTCTCGAAAGGTGACAAGAAGGATAACAAGTGGAGGATGTGCAACGATTTTACAGACTTGAATAAATTGTGTCCGAGGGATCCTTATCCTCTCCCAAGGATCGACCTGTTGGTCGACTCGACAGCAGGTTTTGCAATTTTTAGTATGATGGATGCATTCCAAGGTTTCTATCAGATTTTTATGGACGAAAGAGATCAAGAAAAGACTGCGTTCATTACCGAGCAGGGCGTATATTGTTTCATAGTAATGCCGTTCGGGTTAAGAAATGCCGGAGCTACCTATCAATGGTTGGTCAACATGATGTTTAAAGAATTGATCGGAGAAATAATGGAGGTATATGTCGATGATATGCTGGTAAAAAGCATGAGTGAAGAAGACCATATTAAACACCTTGATCGTTGCTTTAAAATTTTAAGGAAATATGGAATGAAGCTCAACCCCTTAAAATGTACCTTTGGGGTAAGATCTGGAAAATTCTTAGGATATCTTGTCCATGAGAGAGGCATCGAAGCAAATCCGGAGAAGATACGTGCTATTACAGAAATGAAGCCTCCTAGGAATATAACTCAGGTTCAAAGTCTGGTCGGAAAGATCGTTGCACTCAACAGGTTCATATCAAGGTCCGCTGATAAAAGTCTACCATTTTTTCAAACTTTAAGAAAAGCTAAGACCTTTGAATGGACCGAGGCTTGTGATCAAGCATTCGAACAACTGAAAGAATATTTGACCTCGCCACCCCTACTCGCCAAACCTACGGAAGGACAACCTCTATACATCTATATCGCTATTTCCGCGGCTGCAGTGAGCTCGGTTATGGTTAAAATTGAGGGCTCGGAACACAAGCCTGTCTATTATTTGAGTAAGTTACTGCAAGGAGCGGAAAAGAATTATTTAATAATTGAAAAATTCGCTCTGGCCTTGGTGACGTCAGCACGAAGGTTGCGGCCATACTTCCAAATATATAAGATCATCGTACTCACAAATCAACCTTTGAGGCAAGTTTTATCGAAACCAGAAACCTCGGGAAGATTAATCAAATGGGCTGTAGAATTGGGACAGTATGAGATCGAATATCAACCGCGAACTGCAATCAAGGCTCAAATACTTGCTGATTTCCTCCTTGAAACTCCAAGTATGTCGGAAACAAGCTCCGAAGCTACATCGACAAGAGATACCAGTATTATGATCGTCAATGACCCACCATGGCTTATGAAGGTCGATGGCGCATCAAGCAGAGATGGTGGAGGGGCAGGGATCAATTTCCAAGGACCAAACGGCGAGGATATGAATTATGCCATCACTTTAGACTTCGTGGTGACCAATAACGAAGCAGAATACGAAGCTCTAATTGCGGGATTGGAAATGGCTATAGAGGCCAATATAAAGATTTTGAATGTCTTGACAGATTCCGAGCTAATTTAGAGACAAATTAGAGGAATGTACGAAGCAAAAGAATTCAACATGATAAAATATTTGGATAAAGTGACAAAGTTAACTGGGAAATTTGATAAGTTTGATATTCAAAATATTCCACGTGAAGAAAATCGATGGGCTGATCAACTATCCAGATTTACAGGAACAAGGGATGGTAAATCTAAAAGAGTGATCACCTGGCTAATCTCCAAAACGCCTTCGATCGACCTCGATATTGTCCCTGCTAGTGAGGTAATGGATATCGACTTGGCAGCAGACAGTTGGATGACTCCATTAATCGCCTATTTGAACGATGGATCTCTCCCTAGCTGTAAGAATGAAGCTAGAAGGATAAGATATCGAGCACCAAGATATGCAATATTGGATGGAAAACTTTACAGACGATCCGTCTCAGGGATTCTGTTAAAATGCATTCCCGAGCACAATTCCGAAAGCATCCTTAGAAGTATACACGAGGGAGAAGCTGGGAATCACAGTGGCGCTCGAGCACTTACACTCAAGTGCTTGAGAACAGGCTACTATTGGCCAACAATGTATGCTGACGCACAAGACTATGTAAAACATTGTCATTACTGTCAGGTACATTCGAACATAATACATCAACGAGCTGAGACAATACATCCAATTCCGATCTGTTGGCCTTTTGATCAATGGGGAATCGATATAGTAGGACCGTTCCCAATGGCCAGATCGAAAAAGAGTTATGTTCTGGTCGCCGTCGAATACTTCAGCAAGTGGATTGAATGTGTAGCCCTTGCTCGGATAACACAGTTCCAAGTGATAAATTTCCTTTGGAAAAATATAGTCTGTCGTTTTGGGATACCGAGAATTCTTATCTCTGACAATGGAACCCAGTTTGCTGGAAAACAGGTTCAAGAATGGTGCTCGAAGTTTGGGATACAGCAAAACTTCACGTCCGTCGGACATCCTAGAGCTAATGGACAAACGGAGGTCGCAAATCGAGAGATTATCAAATCCCTCGAGAAAAGATTGGACGATGCCAAAGGGAAATGGTTAGACGAACTACCAGGCGTCATCTGGGCCAACAGAACTACAGTAAAAGCCTCCACGGGTGAAACACCATTTAGCCTAGTCTATGGGTCGGAGGCAGTTATCCCAGTAGAAGCGCTAGTTCCCAGCCCAAGAATTGAGCTCTACGAGGAGGAATCAAACGATCAATTGCGAAAGGATGACATCGATTTGAGTGAGACCTTGAGGGAAAAAGCCAGCTTACGTTTAGAAGCAGCTAAGTCCAGCATGGAAAAAGCCTACAATCAAAAAGTAAGGATAAGATCATTCAAAGAGGGTGATTTGGTACTTAAAAAAGTTGAAGTATCCAAACATGTGGGAAAGTTACAGCAAAATTGGGAGGGTCCCTATACAGTGATTGCGGTTGGCAAAAAAGGATCGTACAAGATAGCACATCTGGATGGGACTCCGCTTCCTCGAACATGGAATGCAGTAAATCTCAGAAGATATTATGGTCGTTAAGTTCGAGACAAGAAGATTTAGAAAGTAGTCAGGATTTACAAGTTAGTTTTTCCATTTTATAGAGTAATTTATTATTTCCCTTTCATACTTCAAAAATTACTTACAATTATAATAAAAGCTTTTGCTTATTTCCACATATGGCACGTTCAAAAGACTTTTGTCAAACAACAATCTACAAAGGTTAAAACCACAGTTGGTATAAAACCTATAGTCTAATATGTCTTTGAGTAAACCGATTGGGTCGGTATAAACTCATCGATCTCCTATATGAACGATCTACAAAGGTTAAAACCACAGTTGGTATAAAACCTATAGTCTAATATGTCTTTGAGTAACACCGATTGGGTCGGTATAAACTCATCGATCTCCTATATGAACGATCTACAAAGGTTAAAACCACAGTTGGTATAAAACCTATAGTCTAATATGTCTTTGAGTAAACCGATTGGGTCGGTATAAACTCATCGATCTCCTATATGAACGATCTACAAAGGTTAAAACCACAGTTGGTATAAAACCTATAGTCTAATATGTCTTTGAGTTACACCGATTGGGTCGGTATAAACTCATCGATCTCCTATATGAACGATCTACAAAGGTTAAAACCACAGTTGGTATAAAACCTATAGTCTAATATGTCTTTGAGTAACACCGATTGGGTCGGTATAAACTCATCAATCTCCTATATGAACGATCTACAAAGGTTCAAACCACAATTGGTATAAACCTAAGTGTAATATATCTTTGAGTAACACCGATTGGGTCGGTATAAACTCATCAATCTCATAACTAACGATTTACGCAAACAAACAAGATGATATTAATGTATAAAATTTTATTATACAGTGATGAAATATACATCGGAAAGATACATAAACTGCCCTAGCTACTTAAAACAGTAAATTCTATTATATGATAAAGTAAGGAGCTAACAAAAGGACTTCAGCTCGATTTATCTCTGTATTTCTCTCAGAATTCTTGCCACCAGCTAGAACCGATCGAACCCAGTCGAGCTCGCAGCCACAAAGCTTTGGAATCAGAGAGAGCTTTGAGAGATCATAATGTTACAACGGTCGATGGTGGTCAGCATTTTTTGGTCATACATTCCCGTTTTAATGAACTAACCAGCTTTCCACCGATCGCGTAACTAATAGATCGGAACCCCACAACACCGACCTTTACCCATTTACATAGGATGGTCGGGTGAGTGTAGGCATTCCAATCCATTCCCCTTATTAGGGGTCGGAGATTTCATGGTTTTTGAGAAATCTCCATTTTCCGATTCCGCCCATACCAAGTCGACATGGTGAGTGATTTGTTTAACTCTCGAATTAGGCGGACGACCGCCAGTTTGGACAAAGAAGAAGTACATTATTTAAGGGTTTTTTACTTATGATGGTAACTAAAAGAAGGGAGATTCCTTTTATAGACGGGATAAGTTGAAATCCTACGGTGAAACTCGCATCCAATCAACGGCTATAACACCACATCGGGAATTACGTTACAAAGTCATAACTGCAAGCCGTAAATAAAGGAATGGAAATAAATGCGTTCTTGACTCGGTCGAAATAGAGGTATTATATTAGATTGATGAAGACAATACAACGACTATCATAGCAGAGCTAGTATTACATGTTGAATATTCATAGATCAAGTACGCTAAACAATTACACCTACAAAATAACAAAAGAAAGAATTTGGTTTCAAAACGCTCCTGAACCTCCTCGGAACGATCGTCTTTTTTCTACTTTGAGAACAGTGACGAGAACCTAAAGTTCAGGCTTCTTCTACGGGTCGGCCGGTGTCATCGGGCAAGAACTTTGCTGTCGTACAATTGAGACAGGTTCGTTCTCCATGCCTTGGGGGCAAGTTTTCGAGCATGCATGGACAAAACACCATTTTAATGAATTAACCAGCTGTGGGGGGGGGGGGGGGTGGGGGGGGGGGGGGGTGGGGGGGGGGGGGGGTGGGGGGGGGGGGGGGTGGGGGGGGGGGGGGGTGGGGGGGGGGGGGGGTGGGGGGGGGGGGGGGTGGGGGGGGGGGGGGGTGGGGGGGGGGGGGGGTGGGGGGGGGGGGGGGTGGGGGGGGGGGGGGGTGGGGGGGGGGGGGGGTGGGGGGGGGGGGGGGTGGGGGGGGGGGGGGGTGGGGGGGGGGGGGGGTGGGGGGGGGGGGGGGTGGGGGGGGGGGGGGGTGGGGGGGGGGGGGGGTGGGGGGGGGGGGGGGTGGGGGGGGGGGGGGGTGGGGGGGGGGGGGGGTGGGGGGGGGGGGGGGTGGGGGGGGGGGGGGGTGGGGGGGGGGGGGGGTGGGGGGGGGGGGGGGTGGGGGGGGGGGGGGGTGGGGGGGGGGGGGGGTGGGGGGGGGGGGGGGTGGGGGGGGGGGGGGGTGGGGGGGGGGGGGGGTGGGGGGGGGGGGGGGTGGTATATCTAGTTTCAAATATGTCTACAAGTGGTGAAGCAATAAACAAAGGCGGACAGGGGGATACATTTATGTTGCAAGCCATGCAAAAACAGTTTGAACGTATGAACGTAATGTTTAATGAGATTCGAGATCGGATGGATAGGCAAGACGATGCTATTGCTACTTTAAACAGGGGACATCCGGAAAGAGCTCTTAATGCTAGAAGGGAAGAAAGGAATGCAAATGAAGATGATTTTGGTTACAATTCCAATGATGAGTTCCATGAAGATGACCAAGGCTCATTGAATGGTGAGGGCAGATTCATACAAAGGAGAGGAAGGCATGATAGAGGTTTTCAAAGAGGTCCGAGATGGCAAGATAGAGATGACAGAAGCTTGGGAAACATCAAAGTAAAGATACCATCTTTCCAAGGCAAAAATGACCCAGAAGTGTACTTGGACTGGGAAAGGAAGGTGGAGCTGATTTTCGAATGCCATAACTACTCCGAGGAGAAAAAGGTAAAACTTACTGTTATTGAGTTTACCGATTATGCTATTATATGGTGGGATCAACTTGTGATGACCAGGCGAAGAAATGGTGAAAGGCCTATTAGGACATGGGATGAAATGAAAGCTATCATGAGGAGGCGTTTTGTTCCTAGTCACTATCATAGGGACTTATTTCAGAAGTTACAAAGTCTTACTCAAGGCTTTAAAAGCGTGGAAGATTACCACAAGGAGATGGAGATTTCCATGATCAGGGCTAATATAGAGGAGGATAGAGAAGCTACCATTGCAAGGTTTCTCAATGGGCTGAATCGGGACATTGCAAATGTTGTTGAGTTGCAACATTATGTGGAGTTGGAGGACATGGTGCATATGGCAATAAAGGTAGAACGGCAGCTTAAAAGGAAAGGAACTCGATCTTTCCAAATTTCAAGCTCCTCTACTTCATGGAGGTCGAATGGGAGGAAAGATGAAGGGGCTAATTCCAAATTCAAAACAGAAGCACCAAAGAGAAAAGATGAAGTTGACAATGTCAATAGAGGTAAAACTGAATTACCAACTCGTAATCGTGATATTAAGTGTTTTAAGTGTTTGGGGACAGGTCACATAGCTTCACAATGTCCAAACAAGAGAACCATGATTGCACATGCTAACGGAGATGTGGAGACTGAAAGTGAGAGTGATGATGATGATCATATGCCAAAAGACACTAGTGACAATGATGTTGAATATCCGGTGGAGGGTGAGTCACTTGTGGCTAGGCGTTCTTCAAGTGCCCATGTCAAAGAAAATGATGTTGATGAGCAAAGGGAGAACATCTTTCATACTAGATGCCATGTAAATAATAAGGTGTGTAGTATGATCATTGATGGGGGAAGTTGTACAAACGTTGCTAGTACTACTTTGGTTGAAAAGCTAAAGTTACCTACCTTGAAACACCCTAGACCATATAGGCTGCAATGGTTGAATGATTGTGGGGAGGTTAAGGTGACAAGGCAAGTATTAGTCTCGTTTTCAATCGGGAAGTACAAGGATGAAGTGCTTTGCGATGTCGTTCCAATGCAAGCAGGTCACATATTGTTGGGCAGACCATGGCAATTTGATAGGAAGGTTACTCATGATGGTTTTAAAAATCGTCATACTCTTGTAAAAGATAACAGATCTATTACTCTTGTACCATTAACACCCAAACAAGTGTATGAAGATCAAATGAAAATGAAAAGAGAGAGTGAGTTGAAAATTAATAGTGAGGCTGAAATTTCAAAGAAAAAAAGTGAAAAAGAGAGTGAAAAGAAAGAGGAAAAAAAACAAGTGAGCCTTTATGCTAAGACGAGTGATATCAAGAGTGCCTTGAATTCAAAGAAGCTTATGATTTTACTGGTGTACAAAGAGGCAGGTTTTAGCACTAACGAATTTAATGAATCTTTGCCTAGTGTTGTTGTCTCTTTGTTACAGGAATACGAAGATGTGTTTCCAGATGATGTACCTAATGGATTGCCACCTATAAGAGGAATAGAGCATCAGATTGATTTTGTGCCCGGTGCCGCCATTCCTAATCGGCCAGCCTATAGAAGTAATCCAGAGGAAACAAAGGAACTTCAAAGGCAAGTTGAGGAGTTGCTAAAAAAGGGCCACGTGAGAGAAAGCATGAGTCCGTGCGCTGTACCGGTGTTACTTGTACCTAAGAAGGATGGGACTTGGAGGATGTGTGTGGATTGCAGGGCTATCAACAACATTACGGTAAAGTATCGATATCCCATTCCTAGACTAGATGATATGTTGGATGAATTGCATGGGTCAAGTATTTTCACAAAAATTGATTTGAAAAGTGGGTATCATCAAATTAGGATGAAAGAAGATGATGAATGGAAAACTGCTTTTAAAACAAAATATGGATTGTATGAGTGGTTGGTAATGCCTTTTGGTTTATCTAATGCACCTAGTACATTCATGAGATTAATGAACCATGTCTTGCGGACGTTTATTGGCAAATTTGTTGTGGTTTATTTTGATGACATTTTGGTGTATAGCAAAAGCTTAGATGAGCATATTGAACATTTGCATTGTGTGTTTGATGTTTTAAGAAAAGAAAATTTGTTTGCCAATTTAAAAAAGTGTTATTTTTGCTTGGAAAAAGTTGTGTTTCTTGGCTATATTGTTAGCGCAAATGGAATTGGAGTGGATGAAGAAAAGGTAAAGGCTATCAAGGAATGGCCCACGCCTAAGTCACTTTCCGAGGTGAGAAGTTTTCATGGTTTGGCTAGTTTTTATCGACGATTTGTCAAAAATTTCAGTACACTAGCTGCACCACTCACTGAAATTGTTAAGAAATCGGTAGGGTTTCATTGGGGTAATGAACAAGAACATGCATTTTCTGAAATTAAAGAAAGATTGTGTAGTGCTCCTTTGTTAGCCTTACCTAATTTTTCTAAAACATTTGAAATTGAGTGTGATGCTTCAGGAATAGGTATTGGAGCTGTTTTAATGCAGGAGCAGCGACCGATAGCTTATTTTAGTGAAAAACTAAATGGGGCTGTTTTGAACTATTCGACGTATGACAAGGAGCTTTATGCATTGGTGAGAGCATTGGAGACTTGGCAACATTACCTTTGGCCGAGAGAATTCGTCATTCACACTGACCATGAATCCTTGAAGCACTTGAAAGGACAGGGTAAGTTGAATAGAAGACACGCCAAGTGGTCAGAATTTATCGAGACATTCCCATATGTAATCAAATACAAGCAAGGTAAGGAAAATATTGTGGCTGATGCACTATCGAGAAGGTATGCTCTTGTTTCTACTTTAAATGCAAAGTTGTTGGGATTTGAATATGTGAAGGAATTATATGCTGCTGATGATGACTTTGCTAGTGTGTATGGAGCATGTGAAAAATTAGCATTTGGTAAGTTCTATAGACTTGATGGGTACTTGTTTAGAGAGAATAAACTTTGTGTGCCTAACAGTTCTATGCGTGAGTTACTTGTACGTGAAGCACATGGAGGTGGTTTGATGGGTCACTTTGGTATAAGGAAGACTTTAGAAGTGTTGCGTCAACATTTCTTTTGGCCTAAAATGAAACGTGATGTGGAAAGAATTTGTTCTAGATGTGTTACTTGTAAGCAGGCCAAATCTAGAGTCTTACCCCATGGTTTATACACTCCTTTACCCGTACCTACTGCACCTTGGGTAGACATTTCGATGGATTTTATTTTGGGTTTGCCTAGGTCAAGAAAAGGTAGGGATTCAATTTTTGTGGTGGTTGATAGGTTTTCTAAAATGGCACATTTCATATCATGTAATAAAACTGATGATGCAACAAATATTGCTGATTTGTTCTTTCGGGAGATTGTACGACTTCACGGTGTTCCTAGGAGCATTGTATCTGATCGGGATGTTAAGTTCCTTAGCTATTTTTGGAAAGTCTTGTGGGGAAAAATGGGTACTAAGTTGTTATTTTCAACTACTTGCCACCCTCAAACAGATGGACAAACCGAGGTTGTGAATAGAACTTTAACTACTTTGTTGCGTACTATAATTCAAAAGAGCTTAAAAAAATGGGAAGATTGTTTGCCATTCATTGAATTTGCATATAACCGAAGTGTTCATTCTACTACTGATTTTCACCATTTGAGGTTTTTTATGGTTTTTTTATGGTTTTAATCCAGTTAATGAAAGAGCTAGTTTGGATGGTCAAATGAAGGCTGAGATGGTGAAGAAACTTCATGAAAGTGTCCGGGAGCATATCGCAAAGAAAAATGAACAATATGCTAACAAAGCTAATAAAGGGCGGAGACAAGTCATTTTTGAACCAGGTGATTGGGTTTGGGTACATATGCGGAAGGAAAGATTCCCTGAACGTAGGCGGTCCAAGTTACAACCAAGAGGAGATGGTCCATTTCAAGTTCTTGAAAGAGTGAATGATAATGCATATAAGTTGGATCTTCCAGGTGAGTATAAGATTAGTTCTACATTTAATGTTGCTGATCTTTCTCTTTTTGATGTAGGTGAAGATTCGAGGACGAATCCTTTTGAAGAGAGGGAAGATGATGAGAATCACCAAGAACAAGTACAAGCTAAGGATCCATTGTATGTTCCAATTGGGCCAATTACAAGGGCAAGATCCAAAAAGCTGAAGGAAGCATTTAACGGGCTAATTCAAGAGATATGGGCTGATTCTAACATGCATAAGTTTGGCCCAAAAGAAGATGCATTGGTTTTGAATTTAATCCAAACAATATAATCTGATGGCTTTTGGAATTCATTGAAGTTACTTACATAGAATTAAGTCTTATGGGAAAGAGAAGCTTCAATTAGGCTTTATTTACATCAGATTTTAATATATATAAGTCCATATAAATAATAGTCAAGATTTTTCATATTTCTATATGTATTTGGAGGATTCTAGGTAACTTTTTGTATCCCAACACATATGAAAACGTGTTGGCTTTAATTATTATGGTTGGAGACTTGTTCCAACCCTATATATAAGTAGTATGGCTGAATGTAAGGAATCATCTTTGGCTGAAAATATAAAGTGAGTTTTTACTCCTCTTTTGGTTCTTCATTGAACTTCAGAACTTATCAAGGTTTCTCCTTGTGGCGTTCAAAACTTGAATAATTGTGGTTTGCGATTCTTTATAATCGTTGGGTCACAAGTTCACTACAATCTGGAATACTTGTGGTTTGCGATTCCATATAATCGTTGGGTCACAAGTTCACTATCACTTTCAATCTGATTTTTAGTTTTTCTTGGGATGAAATTGAATCTTCCTATTGAGGTTCGCATCACTCGTCTTCGCAGAATCCCAATTCTTCAACCCAAAACGAAGAACAACAAGTACCACCTAACATTGCTAACCCAGAGATCCTTTCCTCTGAGGAGGAAGTGGCAGACGGCGTACAGGCAGAAGAGGTTAGAGACTATGAAGAGAAAGAGGTTGATAGTCTGGTGGTTGAGATCGTTCCTGAAGAGGAAATGATTGCCAGACCATCAAAAAAGTCAAAAACTGCTCAACCTCAAATTTCTGCTCCTATTGAGTTCTTTCCTTCTCGACTGAAGGAGGAAAATTTACCCGCTCTAAAGAGGGAATATGGTCGTTATTTCCCTTCGGACTTTGAAATAATTATTCCTTCCCCCGAGGAGAGAGTCAATACCCTTCCTGCAAACTGTCGAGCTTTCTATACGTCTCATTTCGAACATGGACTCCGCTTTCCCCTTTCTTCGATTCTCCGTCAACTTTTAGAGACCTTCTTTGTGTCTCTCACCTAACTCGTACCCAATGCCATAGCCTTTATAATGGCCTTTTCTGTTTTGATGGTTGCAAGAGGTCTGCAACTGTGACATCCCACCTGGGAGCATCCTGCTTTCAGATGAGGTGTCACCCGCCTGCGACTTGTTTTCTTTCTAACAGATGTCGCAGGAACGGCATAAAAACAAAATAAACGAACGGAGCCATGTACTAAATCGTAAAGTACCTTATTCAATCAAGATTGCCTGGAAATGTGGTACGATCAAGTTTCTTTAGTCCCCCTTACTAATGTAATTTAAAAATCACATCATCTATGCCAAACAATAGCTCATCCTGAGGAAATAAAACATAGAAAAAAATATAGAGGGTGAGTCCTAAATGACTCAGTGAGGGTATTGCACAATAATGTTCAAAGAAAATGGTGAATGGAATATAACGAATTTAAGATTAACATATGATAAAGTATGAGTCGTACAAATGAACCAAAATACGAGCATGATAGAGATAGACGATAATTGAATTAGTTCACATGAAAATTTAGAATGGAACGACTTACAGGTATAGTTAAGTAAATGAACAAAGTTTTTATATACATGAGCACGTATACCATATAAATGTCACCTTGTATATAGATATATATTCATCGAGGAGCGACCTCGGAACTTGACTTGTAAGCTTCTAACTTTAAGCTTGTAACTTGTAACTTGTAACTTGTACTTGTAATTGGTCTACGTGCTCGATATTTGTGATAAGAATTTACAATCAAGTAAAAGCCAGGATATAAACTTTATGTATCAAATTCAACAAGATTTGAATCGCAAGTATAGAGTTTCAAATAGATTAGAACCCATGAGATTCGAAGAATCAATCGAATAAGTAATCCAATTGACAACAAGAAGTCATTTCAAAAGGCTAGTATAGTTTAAGTCCCAATAGGAATGAGTTAAGTCGAAGAGATACTCAAAGAGTTCAAGAGCTTGATCAAATCACAATCAAACCAAAGGGAGAATTTGACAAACTTGGAAGTTGAAAATAGAGTAACTCTCGGATTCAGGAGAAGTTAACAACAATTTGGATCGAATTACATGTAATTCCAAGAAAAGTTACTTTAATCAAGGAGTCAACAAAAACGACTAATTTCATATGAACCAAAGCAAATTTCAGGACAATTCAAGTCAAGCAATGCCAAACATTAAGAGTCAAGCACGAATTGATTATTTTGCAATAAAAGCAAAGATATAAGACAACAATTAATCAAGTCTAATTTCCTCAGGACGTTGTGCCAACACAATACGAAAGAAAGGATAGAACCCTCACCTGATATCCGACTATGCGCTACATGGCAAATTTAAGCTCTATTTGAGTGTGGGTGTCAATATATTCAACGCCTACACAAGCCATTAATACTTAATGAGATACTCGCTATACGTTAATCTAAGTACATTAGTGCTCATTCGAATCATGATAGCCGGTGAGTTGCGCCTTCTTTATTTTATTCTCTAAACTATCTAAACTTTCCGATAATGAGGCAAATCCTCTATAATTTAATACAAATCAACTAAACATCCTTCAATCATACAACATTAGCACCGCTGAATTTAACAATTTATTTATCATATACAATTACTAAATGTGTCTAATATAATTTAAAGCTAACTGTTCAAATATAGATTAAGAATTTACCTGCTGCCACAGTTTGTTCCGATCTACACCGTGCAATCCACGAATCTCCAATCGATTCAAAATTCATACCACCTAAAAGCCATCGACTCTATCTACGACTTTGATGAAGACATCAACTCCAAATTCCCACTTTAAGGTTGTCAACAAAGCCCCTAAATGTTAAGTTGAATTCATATCCCCTGTTTGGCAGATTCATACAACTTCGATTTATCTTAACTCTGTTCTATTAAAATTCAAAATACCACTTAAAAATAACACCTACTTATATTTCTTGATGTTATCTACAACTTTCATGAGTAAAACATTTCCAAATTCCTTCTCCAATTAAGTCAAAATCTCCTTCAAAATTACGATCGCACCATGTATTTTTCCACAGATTCTGGACTGCTGCTGCTGCCGCCTCGATTACGCCATCTTAACAGCAGTTTAAGACAAAATAATTTGATCATTCATATACTAATCGACCTCCTCTACAACTTTGATGAAGAACCCGAAGCCAAAATCCCACTCTAAGGACCTCAAATTTACCCTGAAACCTTTAGTACACAGTCTGCCATCTCTGCCGGATTCCGGCCACCAACGGAGGCCAACTCCGTCGAAAACACAACCATCGGAAAGCTGACGTTTCAAGCTTTCCAACAGTACCCTCTGATAGTCAAAACTCAAACCCTAAACCCTCCATGCAACCTTTATTTGGGAGATGATGTTTTAAGAACATACCTTAACCCTTCAATTTATAAATTTACCACTTTAATCTTCAATTCAAGACTTCAATTCACCCATCACACTTTCAAATTGCTATACTATAAGCAACCTTTTTTTTTCCTTCTTGGTAGAGAGACTTAGTTGTGAATTGGGAATTTAGTGTGTGTTTGGAGTTGTGAAAAATGGTTGTGGAATGTGGAGAGTCATACTTATAGTTGTGATATTTTCACATACCCCTCAATTCTTGAAGCTTTCAATTGAACCCATGTGTTAGTACTTAACTTCAACTTAGTCCTTAAGTTTCAAGTCATATCAATATATCCAAAAACAATTTAAATCTTCTGCTTTAGTTCACTGGTTACTAAATATTTGATTTATCGTCCACATAACTAAATTCAATAATCCATGTCTACTAGAAATAATAATATGCATATTTTGTTTGGATAAAATAATTATTTTTATTTTTAAAGCTATGAAATTTCGAAGCGTCACAATCTTCCCTCCTTAAAAGAATCTGTTCCCCAGATTCCCATCTGGTTCAACAAAGGCCCGATAAAACGTGTACTTACTTCATCCCCCTTCTTGGATGTCGTTTCATTAATCTTATAATGCTTCCACAAGACTTGGACTGGAGATATACTCCCACTTCGCAAGGTATGGAACTTGTAGTTGTGGGCACGAAGTATTCTCTTTTAATAGTTCACTTCAAATTTTTCGTCCAATGATCTTTGCCATTTGGTAAGTCGAACTGGAGCCCAATTGGTTAGTTTGATCTTAGTAAATCTCCATCGCAAAGTAGTCGGAGAATTCATTGGGGTCGATTGGTTGTTTGGGAGTCTCATCGGTCGTCATTACACTTTTGTGGTGCCATTTTTATACTACAAAATTTTTCTTCATAAGTCGGGTTTTCCTCAAATAAATGAATTTGGTTTGTGACATGCGGCGCGTAAATTTCCTAAACAGAAAGAATCGATATCGGTTTGATCGAGTATTGAAATTGTACCTCCTATTATTATAAATCAATTGATTATATAAAAATATAATGTAAATTGCAAAATTTGGCATGATTCGATCTCAGGAGTTTGATGAGTACATGGAAGGTTATAGAGTTCGACATTATATGATCATTGCATTAATAGAAGTTTACTTGAAGAAAGTGGCCCAAAGAAAATTTCAGTCGGAAATTGAGGGTGACATTACTAAGTATGAAAAAAAATCTGAAATGTCATAAGTTATATTCAGAACAAAAATGTGGGTATAAAAAATGATATTCAAGAATGTGGCGGAAAACTTGTCTAATGAAGATAAAATAATGAGACACTAGATTTGTGAAAATAACCGAAGAGATCTCGTGCTATATGAATGTGATGAAGGTGTCAAGTATCAAAGTTTGATTTATACAAAAAGTAAGATCATGGGCAAATGAAGGACATTATATATGTATAGACTTTACTGATTGAATTAGTGACATTTATTTTATGTTTCAGAAATGCAGACTCAAACGGTCTCGTTGAAAGCGATCAAAAGAACGAACACAAGAATTGAACGTTCTACGCAATAGTCCAGAATATTCTAATTGAGAATTTCGAAGGAATTGCCGTAACATAGTTAAAATTGCAGCATATAGTGGCGGAATGGGTTCGTAGAAATAGTTAGATAAAGAATTCAAATATGAGACATGAATATATAATAAGCAAGATGGAATAAAGTTGAAGATGAATAGTAATTCAAGATAAGAGTTTCACGAAGCTGAATTATGGATAAATGATACCCGAAGATCTATTGATATATCATTGGTTCATGTACTAAGAAATATATATCTTTGAATCAAGGAAATCATATGTGGTCACTTTATAGTCATATAAGGAATAGGTGTTACAAAATGCCTTGCAGATATGGATATTAGCTTAGATTAAAAGGTTTATTAAATTAATATAAGCCAAAAGAATTACTATTGAAGTATAAACTTTCCATCTAGGAAAGTTATTCACGTGCAGTTTAAAATATACCTGATAGCTATTTCATAAATTGCTCTGGCGTCAATGACAAAACAATCCGTCTAGAACAAAATCGTGTAGTTTGCATACACTCAAAAAGTGGAGATTTGTTGCCATAACGAGTCCCTAGATTCTCAGTCCATGTGTATATGAGCTAAGGTTAATGTCGACGAATTTCATCATTTCCTACGTTTCATCCTTGATCCTAGAAATTCTTCCGTAGCAGGGTTCTTCAAATTGTAGAGTACATCTCCAACTCGTGGATCTAGGATTGCGGATATATTTACGGAATAATGAATGTCTTGTACCTCGATCGAGGTAAGCATGTCGGCTTGATCGAGTGGTTGAGTATACCTAACACTTGGTCTACGTAGTCAAAGTGGTCTACAGAGTTAATAACCCGTCGAAACTCTAGTCACAGTCATTTGACGAATTGCTTCACCTTCCGCGTCTCGTCATCACGAAAATGTGGTGCATACTAAATCCTCTAAACGATCTTAGGTTCGTATTAGACCGTCATAATTCTCTAGATAAGATCAATGAACCCCGTTCACGTGGGTTGTGGACCACTATGGGGAATAAACTTGCTTTCGTGCAATTAACAAGTCAACCTTAAACTTGACGCTTTGCGCTTCAGTGTAGTTAATATGAATGAAAATATTCTTCATTTAACTTAACCAGGCTTGTACTATTGGGTCGTTCGACTCTCCTTATAACCTTGGTAGGTGAAATATTTGGTACCTATCTAACGTCTGATCTTCTGTTGGTAGAGTTGCACTAGGCGTAACACTACTTACAATTCTTGGCTTCGGTAAAATCGCATAAATTGACTTTAGAACTCGAACATAAATGGAAAGCTTTTTCCTCATGCTCGTCGGGACTAAGAGATTGATTTGGATACCTCAATTTTCGGCACATACACATGCTCCATTAGTTATTTGTTCATGCTTTTAGAGTTTATTCTTCGTTCCTCCCATTGCTCGAAGTTCGTATAAGTTTTGACGTAGAAATATTTGTAAATGACATGCAAGTTAATCCTTATTTGGTCAAAGTAGTTAGTATGAATTTTCTTATACATATCGTTGAAAAATGTACAAGTGGAGCTTGAGAAAAAAAATGTACATATCGTTGAAGTTAGCAAAATGGAATTATACTTAATTGAACTAGGCATTTCACGATAAAACTTGAGGAGAATGTTACCGGGTCTATTTGGAACAAACGAATTTCTCTTGGAAATACAATAAAGGGAATACCGATGGATGTAATAGGCTCGACTATGTAAAGATTTCAAGAGGTTTGTACAAAGTAATGCAATTTTTACATTTGAAGGATTCGCACGAAATTTAGAATCTCATTTGGCACAAGTTTGAGACGAACTGAAGTTTAGACAAAATTGAAAAGAATAACAAGTAGATAAACACAGTAATATGAAATTGAAACTGGCGCAATAATCTTGAATGCAATCAGAAATGATAGAAATATCGGTAAAATATCAAATAAAAGACGACTGGCGGAAATATAGAGTAATGCAAGAACTATAGAAAAGAGGACTCAAAAGGCTTAACATTGAAATAGTTATCTCACATCATGGTGAAGCTGGGTAGAAGAAAAGCCTCAACTTTCACGACATTTATGAGATATTCTCAATCATACTATAAGGACCAGGTACTCGCAATTAAGAAATTTGTAATTCGATTCAAATTAGGTTTGCAAGATTTTTAAGAAATGTTTATATGGGTATCATTTATATGCACAAATTAGGAAAGTCAAACGAGAAGAGCAAAATTTTATTTTCATCCTTATCACAAACTCTAACTCTTATGGTGGCATTTTTACTTCTTGCAGCGTGAAAATTAAATGTAATAATTCCTCATGAGTACAATTTGTATCCTCCTTTCGAACAACCTTTATTTCATACTCAATATGTTCTCTAATGTAATATTAGATCCTCCAATGTGTCGTTCTCTAACTCAAGGGTTACTTCTTTGTATTGTTCTAGATCTTGTATAGCTTCCATTGATCCGATACTATAGCGGTAACGAGTCATATACGATAGGGGTAAAACCATACACTTATACGCTAGTGATTTTATCAATTAACTCGAGCCTAATTTAATATTTTGATTCAACCACTTGAACAATCATCCAATTCAATAGTCTTGACTTACGTCTATAAAATTCCAACTACATACTTAGACTCGAAGAATCCATAACTACGTTCATGAGTGACTCACATGTGGTCCTACTTAGTCTCATATTTAACGACGTACCTAGACATGGCTCAAAGGTAAGATCCTGACATAAGATCTACGTATACAGAGCTATAATTCCGAAATCAACGTTCTAACTATAACTTGGCTCTGATACCACTCTGTGACATCCCACCTAGGAGCATCCTGCTTTCAGATGAGGTGTCACCCGCCTGCGACTTGTTTTCTTTCTAACAGATGTCGCAGGAACGGCATTAAAAAATAAATGAACGGAGCCATGTACTAAATCGTAAAGTACCTTATTCAATCACGGTTTCCTGGAAATGTGGTACGATCAAGTTTCTTTAGTCCCCCTTACTAATTTAATTTAAAAATCACATCATCTATGCCAAACAATAGCTCATCCTTAGGAAATAAAACATAGAAGAAAATATAGAGGGTGAGTCCTAAATGACTCAGTGAGGGTATTGCACAATAATGTTCAAAGAAAATGGTGAATGGAATATAATGAATTTAAGATCAACATATGATAAAGTATGAGTCGTACAAATGAACCAAAATACGAGCATGATAGAGATAGACGATAATTGAATTAGTTCACATGAAAATTTAGAATGGAACGACTTACAGGTATAGTTAAGTAAATGAACAAAGTTTTTATATACACGAGCACGTATACCATATAAATGTCACCTTGTATATAGATATATATTCATCGAGGAGCGACCTCGGAACTTGACTTGTAAGCTTCTAACTTTAAGCTTGTAACTTGTAACTTGTAACTTGTACTTGTAATTGGTCTACGTGCTCGATATTTGTGATAAGAATTTACAATCAAGTAAAAGCCAGGATATAAACTTTATGTATCAAATTCAACAAGATTTGAATCGCAAGTATAGAGTTTCAAATAGATTAGAACCCATGAGATTCGAAGAATCAATCGAATAAGTAATCCAATTGACAACAAGAAGTCATTTCAAAAGGCTAGTATAGTTTAAGTCCCAATAGGAATGAGTTAAGTCGAAGAGATACTCAAAGAGTTCAAGAGCTTGACCAAATCGCAATCAAACCAAAGAGAGAATTTGACAAACTTGGAAGTGGAAAATAGAGTAACTCTCGGATTCAGGAGAAGTTAACAACAATTTGGATCGAATTACATGTAATTCCAAGAAAAGTTACTTTAATCAAGGAGTCAACAAAAACGATTAATTTCATATGAACCAAAGCAAATTTCAGGACAATTCAAGTCAAGCAATGCCAAACATTAAGAGTCAAGCACGAATTGATTATTTTGCAATAAAAGCAAAGATATAAGACAACAATTAATCAAGTCCAATTTCCTCAGGACGTTGTGCCAACACAATACGAAAGAAAGGATAGAACCCTCACCTGATATCCGACTATGCGCTACATGGCAACTTTAAGCTCTATTTGAGTGTGGGTGTCAATATATTCAACGCCTACACAAGCCATTAATACTTAATGAGATACTCGCTATACGTTAATCTAAGTACATTAGTGCTCATTCGAATCATGATAGCCGGTGAGTTGCGCCTTCTTTATTTTATTCTCTAAACTATCTAAACTTTCCGATAATGAGGCAAATCCTCTATAATTTAATACAAATCAACTAAACATCCTTCAATCATACAACATTAGCACCGCTGAATTTAACAATTTATTTATCATATACAATTACTAAATGTGTCTAATATAATTTAAAGCTAACTGTTCAAATATAGATTAAGAATTTACCTGCTGCCACAGTTTGTTCCGATCTACACCGTGCAATCCACGAATCTCCAATCGATTCAAAATTCATACCACCTAAAAGCCATCGACTCTATCTACGACTTTGATGAAGACATCAACTCCAAATTCCCACTTTAAGGTTGTCAACAAAGCCCCTAAATGTTAAGTTGAATTCATATCCCCTGTTTGGCAGATTCATACAACTTCGATTTATCTTAACTCTGTTCTATTAAAATTCAAAATACCACTTAAAAATAACACCTACTTATATTTCTTGATGTTATCTACAACTTTCATGAGTAAAACATTTCCAAATTCCTTCTCCAATTAAGTCAAAATCTCCTTCAAAATTACGATCGCACCATGTATTTTTCCACAGATTCTGGACTGCTGCTGCTGCCTCCTCGATTACGCCATCTTAACAGCAGTTTAAGACAAAATAATTTGATCATTCATACACTAATCGACCTCCTCTACAACTTTGATGAAGAACCCGAAGCCAAAATCCCACTCTAAGGACCTCAAATTTACCCTGAAACCTTTAGTACACAGTCTGCCATCTCTGCCGGATTCCGGCCACCAACGGAGGCCAACTCCGTCGAAAACACAACCATCGGAAAGCTGACGTTTCAAGCTTTCCAACAGTACCCTCTGATAGTCAAAACTCAAACCCTAAACCCTCCATGCAACCTTTATTTGGGAGATGATGTTTTAAGAACATACCTTAACCCTTCAATTTATAAATTTGCCACTTTAATCTTCAATTCAAGACTTCAATTCACCCATCACACTTTCAAATTGCTATACTATAAGCAACCTTTTTTTTGCCTTCTTGGTAGAGAGACTTAGTTGTGAATTGGGAATTTAGTGTGTGTTTGGAGTTGTGAAAAATGGTTGTGGAATGTGGAGAGTCATACTTATAGTTGTGATATTTTCACATACCCCTCAATTCTTGAAGCTTTCAATTGAACCCATGTGTTAGTACTTAACTTCAACTTAGTCCTTACGTTTCAAGTCATATCAATATATCCAAAAACAATTTAAATCTTCTGCTTTAGTTCACTGGTTACTAAATATTTGATTTATCGTCCACATAACTAAATTCAATAATCCATGTCTACTAGAAATAATAATATGCATATTTTGTTTGGATAAAATAATTATTTTTATTTTTAAAGCTATGAAATTTCGAAGCGTCACAGCAACCCTCTTTCCGTAACTTTCTTCATTTCTTCCGACTGTCCATATCGATCTCCTCCAACAGAGGCTACTATTACATTAGCCAGCGACCCGGATTTGCCGTTCTAGAAAATGCCATTTCGAGCAATAGTATGGAATGGAAGTCAAACTACTTTTTTGTTAAGGCTCCGACCTTGCGGATACTTGAGAATGGAGAAACTGAAGAATTCACTTATGATTGGGGTCATAACACATCTTGGGTGTATGGTGGTCGAAAAGTGACCGGCGAGATGGCCCCAGATGACCATTTTTCGTCCGACCTGATAGAGGAAATGCGATCGGATAAGTATCAATCCGCTTACCTGCTTCCTTCGTAAAGCCGGATTGAGTTCTCTGGATTTTCCCATTCCATCAGACGATCGATCCCTAAGTAAGATTTCATTTACAGTTATTTTATTAAAAAAGATCTCTAAATTCATCTTTCATTATCGTTATCGATTTTGTATTGCAGCTTCCATGGTCGAGAATTGCCGTTTTTCGGTGGTTGGGAAGACTGTCCTTTCAAATTCGAAGAAGTCGGCGGGAAAGATTCCAATAGAGCAGAGACAGTCCAGAAAAAGGAGAAGAGACCAACATCATGATCTAGAGGATATTGGGGAAGACTCGTTCAAGAATGCTGATCCTATCCGAGTAGCCCCTCCCCCAACTGGTCAAACTTCAACGAATATTCCGTCAACGAGCTCTCGCCCAGGTCGCGACTTTCCACCTAAATATCTCAGGGATGAATTTGGTATCCTGGGCTGTAAAACTTGGACAGAACGGAATCCTACTGGTCCCGATGCCAAAAGAAGAACTCAGTTTTATGACAAAGAAGGTGAGTATTTCACTCATGTTGGAGATACAAGCCATAAAGCTTCCTTGATAGACATGGTCGAGAGCCATCTTCAGGGAAATCGAGCGGCTGGATATTTCGAAAGGGATTCATTGTTGACTGATGATAAAGAGAACGTCATCGATAAGTCGATCCGGCTTCTTCTATCTTCTACTTTTGTCAAAGACGTGCAACGGACCTTTAAAAAAGACCCTCTCGACCAACTGGCAAGAGCCGCTCATGCCCATGAAGTGGTAATATATTAAAATTCTGTTTGCTCTTTTAACAAATCTCAGCTTCTTTACTTTATTTATTATTTAGACAACATATTCTTGCCACAGACTGGTAATGCTTTGGTATCAGCCATGTATGATACGGCACTACATAGAGAGCAATGCAAGTTTGTCGAGGAATCCAACAATATTCTAACCGCCAGAATCAAGGAGCTTGAAGATCAACTTGCTCAGGTCAATAATTCTCATGCATCTGTTCAGACTCAGCCCGCTCCTAGCGCCAACCCAAACTTGGAGACTGACAATCCTCATATTATCAGCACAATGATGGACGCTAGTCGATTTCAGGCGCAGGTTGATCGATTGAACCAAGAAATTGATGAGCAACGTATTTCATATGCCACCTCGATTAGCAAACTGGAGTCGGAGATACTTTCGCTCCGATCACAACTCGTGGCTAAAGAAGATGATTCCAGTTTAGATAAGGCTATAGACGAACATCAGTCTCCTGACGTGGAATCTGTTGTCAGAGAGTTTCTTGATTCTCCAGTGCATACGGCTATTATACATCAGAAGATAGAAGGTTTGCTATTGAGCTCGTTTTACAAGGAGGTCGATCAATTGATCGAGTCTGGGCAGATTCCTGATAGGCGCAATGAATACCGCGATGTTATGGCTCTTGAAAAGGATCGAAAACTCCGAGAGTATCCTCCTGATTCCTTGCCTTCCGTTGAGTATAGTGATCATCCCTTAGCTCATTTAGTGGCCGAGTATGGAACTCCATTTCCCGTGCCCGCACCCGACTTGGAGTTAACAGAGGACGTCGAGGAGGATCGAGCAAATGAAAAGGAAGATGAGGATAACGTGGGGTGGGGGGGGGGGGGGGCGGGGGGGGGGGGGGGTGGGGGGGGGGGGGGGTGGGGGGGGGGGGGGGTGGGGGGGGGGGGGGGTGGGGGGGGGGGGGGGTGGGGGGGGGGGGGGGTGGGGGGGGGGGGGGGTGGGGGGGGGGGGGGGTGGGGGGGGGGGGGGGTGGGGGGGGGGGGGGGTGGGGGGGGGGGGGGGTGGGGGGGGGGGGGGGTGGGGGGGGGGGGGGGTGGGGGGGGGGGGGGGTGGGGGGGGGGGGGGGTGGGGGGGGGGGGGGGTGGGGGGGGGGGGGGGTGGGGGGGGGGGGGGGTGGGGGGGGGGGGGGGTGGGGGGGGGGGGGGGTGGGGGGGGGGGGGGGTGGGGGGGGGGGGGGGTGGGGGGGGGGGGGGGTGGGGGGGGGGGGGGGTGGGGGGGGGGGGGGGTGGGGGGGGGGGGGGGTGGGGGGGGGGGGGGGTGGGGGGGGGGGGGGGTGGGGGGGGGGGGGGGTGGGGGGGGGGGGGGAATCAATTACTCTTGACTTGTTTATCTGGAGTCTTGTACTTTTAGTTCTATAGCAATGATCGATCATATATTCGACGATGTGAGTTAAGTCGTCAATGTAGAAAATCTGGACCGTAGATTGGATCTCAACGCAACACCATTGGATCCTGTGCCTCCAGCCTATAAAAAGGGTCATTCCATGCTTCCTCATTCTTCAGAACTGAATTTGTTCAAGAAGAACTTTTACTGTTATAAGCATCGTCGACCACCAAAATGTGTTACCTTATCAAATGAGGAATTCTTGACTTGGTATGGGAGGAATTGGAAAAATGAGATCTCCATCTTATATGGTGATGGTCGGGCGAATATCATAACTGGGGATTAGTTGATGATAAACCACGCCGTAAGATAGAGGTCGAGATCAGAGGAAAGCAGGATTCTTGGCTTATCGAAATCAACTTGTTTCTAACAGGTCGGTGATGCCATGCATGAGATCCTTCTGATCCCTATTTTACTTTGTAAAGAAGAAGCATCAGCTTTTTCGAGGTGGTCGAGTTGAGAAAACATGTGTCCTTCTCTCGATGATCGACAGATGTCGATCTTAAGAAGGATGCCTGAACATTAGTTTCTCGTCACTGTTCTCAAAGTAGAAGAAAAGATGATCGTTCCGAGGAAGCTCTGAAGCGTTTGGAAACCAGATTCTTTCCTTTGATATTTTGTAGGTGTAATTGCTTAGTGCATTGATCGATGATTTCCGTTCAGATAGGAATTTTTGATATGTAATACTAGTTTCGCTATGATAGTCTTTGTACCGTCTCCATCGATCTAATATACGACTTTTATTTTGACCGACTCAAAAGCGCACTTATTTCAAATCCTGTATTTAAGGCTTGTAGTTATGACGTTGTAACGTAAATCCCGATGATACGTCATTGCCGTTGATTAGATGCGAGTTTTGCCGTTGGATTTTAACTCATCCTGTCTATAAAAGGAATCTTTTATCTCCCATTTAGTTATCATCATAAGTAAAAAAATTTAAACAATGTACTTCTTTTTTGTTCAAAATGGCGGTCGTCCGCCTAATTCGAGAATCCAACAAATCATTTATCACATCGACTTGGTATGGGCGGAATCGGAAAATGGAGATTTCTCAAAAACCATGAAATCTCCGACCCCTAATAAGGGGAATAGGTCGGAATGCCAACCTTGAACCGACCAACCTACATAAACAGGTAAAGGTCGGTGTTGTGGGGTTCCGATCTATCAATTACGTGGGCGGTGGAAAGCTGGTCAGTTCATTAAAACGAGAATGTATGATCCAGAAATGCTGACCACCATCGACCGTCGTAACATTATGATCTCTCAAAGCTCTCTCTGATTCCACAGCTTTGTGATCGTAATCACAAGACTTAAGAGCGGTTGTTTCCGTCGACCGGTTTTAGCTGGTGGCAAGAATTCTGAGAAGAGTATGGAGATAGACGAAACTGAAGTCCCTTGTTGACTCCTTTCTTTATCATGTAATTGAATTTGCTATCGATTAGTTAGGGGAATATGTGTATCTTTTCGATGTACATCTTTATCAGTAATAAATAAAAATTTTGTATTATATCAGCTGACAAATCAGTCGTAGGTTATATATTTTTTGTACGACGAATTATGACCGACCCAATCGGTTTTTGTTTAAGCTTTTTTAGCAACAGTTTGGCCTATGTAGATCGTTCGTAGGAGATCGATGAGTTTATACCGACTCAATCGGTTTTACTCAAAGATTTTTACTTAGGTTTTTACCAAGTTAGGTTTTTAACCTTAGTTGATCAATCGTTAGGAGATCGATGAGTTCATACCGACCCAATCGATTTTACCAAAGATGTATTTTACTTAGGTTTTTTACCAATTTTTGGTTTTTAACCTGTGTAGTTCGTTTGTTAGGAGATCGATGAGTTTATACCGACCCAATCGGTTTTACTCAAAGATTTATTGTACTTAGGTTTTTTACCAATTTTTGGTTTTTAACCTGTGTAGTTCGTTTGTTAGGAGATCGATGAGTGTTTACCGACTCAATCGGTTTTACACAAAATTTCATTGTACTTAGGTTTTTTACCAATTTTTGGTTTTTAACCTGTGTAGATCGTTCGTTAGGAGATCCATGAGTGTTTACCGACTCAATCGGTTTTACTCAAAATTTTAGTGTACTTAGGTTTTTTACCAATTTTTGGTTTTTAACCTGTGTAGATCGTTCGTTAGGAGATCCATGAGTGTTTACCGATTCAATCGGTTTTACCCAAAATTTTAGGTTGTATACCAACTGTTGGTTTTAACCTTTGTTGATCATTATGTCGACGAGTGTTTACCGACCCAATCGGTTTTACTCCAAAATTTAGGTTGTATACCAATTATTGGTTTTAACCTTTGTAGATCACATAAACATTGGTTCCTCTTCGTGCATTGTTAAGGGAAAAAATAAGCAAAGGCTTTTATTATAATCGTAGGCATACTTAGTGCTTGAAAGGAAAATAACAAAACAGACTAAAAATTGAAAAACTAATTTCTTGCAAATCCTATCTAATTGCTAAAACTTCCTGTTTCGAAATTAACGACCATAATATCTTCTGAGATTTACTACATTCCATGTTCGAGGAAGTGGAGTTCCATCCATATGAGCTATCTTATATGATCCCTTTTTGCCGACCGAAATCACCACATAGGGACCTTCCCAATTTTGCTGTAATTTTCCCACATGTTTGGATACCTTAACCTTTTTAAGTACCAAATCACCTTCTTTGAACGATTGTATCCTTACCCTTTGATTGTAGGCTTTTTCCATGCTGGATTTAGCTGCTTCTAAACGCGGATTGGCTTTTTCCCTCAAGGTCTCACTTAAATCGATGTCGTCTTTTCTTAATTGATCATTTGATTCTTCCTCGTACAGCTCAATTCTAGGGCTGGGGACTAGTGCTTCAACTGGGATAACTGCCTCCGACCCATAGACTAAGCTAAACGGTGTTTCACCCGTTGATGCTTTGTTGGTCCCAAGTGGTCAGATGAGGTCTAGAGGGGGGGTGAATAGACCTCTTTAAAAATTTACCTTTTAAAATTCTCTAACTTTTCTGTCAGCAGACTAAGCTGATCAAGAATCGTAAGCAGACTAAGCTGATCTCGCACAAAACTTTGAACAGCAGAGTTGACCACTCTTCTGATTTCACTCGGCTGATTTTATCAAAATCAGAGTTTTAAAATAACTAACTTGCAGCGGATTTATCAAGTGTTTTTTACAAGTAGTTTTCTTTAACTTTGAAATAGTTTTATCCCCAGTTTTAACAAACTCCTTTTAAAACCTTTTCTAACAGTTAACCTTTAAGAGTTTTAAGTATGCTGTTTCAAATATGCAAAAAATTATGCAAGTAAAAACACAAAGGATTTTTATAGTGGTTATATGGATATAAATCCTTTAGTCCACTCTTCCAAGTCACTTAGATCTTGGGTTATACTAAATCACACAGATTACAGTATACAGTGCTTGCGCCTATCAACAAATGAAACGGCCACAAGTGCGTAATAGGAAATCACAAAGAAACTCCTATCCTCTGAAGTAATATCACTCACTAAGATGGATATCTACTCCTCACAACACGATACAAACAAAATCACTCAGATTTATAAGTCTTTTATGTTTTCTCTCTATTCTGCTTCGTCAACAAATGACTCAGCTGATGAGTGTTCTGTTCTTGAGTTTGAGACTTAGAAGAATTCTGCTTCAGATTTTTGCTCTCAAAGTGTGTTGTATATTCTTCATCAACTCACGAACTGAACTATTTATACTTGGAGATTTGAAAATCTGCCCGTTGAGAGATCGGCAGCTGTCAAATCCTCGAGTACTGGTCCTTTTTGCAGAAACGGCTGCTGCGACTGAACACTGTACACTCTGCTGTACTTTCTGTCGCTTCGCATTAAATGCACCAAGCTGATACGAGGTTTCTCTTCAATCATTTGTCATAAATACCCTTCCTCTTCAGCATTTATTACTCCAAGTGAATTTATTACCGTTGCACTAACTTCTGATCCACTTCCACTCTGCTGATCGAAGTCACTCGTCTGATGTGTACTCGGCTGATCCCAAACTTAAACTAATCTGATTTGAGTCGGCTGATAGTCCACCAGTCTGATTCTTCAGCAACAGATCAGTAGTCTTCTGGACCATATTTGACTAGTCTGATATAAATCTTCCTTGGTCAAATATCTTCTAAGGTTTGTACTAAGCTTCCACTTAGCTGATGACTTTTGGAAATCATCGAAACCTCCCTTCACTTCAAAGTCTTCATCGTCATCCAACAATTTCCCCCTTTTTGATGATGACAAAACTTCAGCTAAGTACCTGTACCTAAACTAAAGTTGAGTCCTCAAAAATTTCTGAGATAGAAATGATGTATTGGAAGCTTGAACTTTTATAGATAGATTTTGAAGTTACAGTACAAGTTACAAGCAAGAGAACTTTAAGTGAAAAATTACAAGTAAAGAAAGCTGGTTACAGAATTTTCAATAGATGACCTAGTCTAGTAATCTAGTCTAGTCCTCAGCTTCTTCATCTTCTTCTTCTTCTTCCTCTCCTTCAACTTCTTCACTACTGTCTTCATCTTCACCACTTGAAAAGGCATTAGCAAGACCTTTTAATTTTTCCCTTCTTTCTTCAGCTTCAAATCTTGCTCTAATGTCCTCAAGTCTCTTATACTTCACGTCTGGATTGAGCTGTTCTTCAGCAGAGTACTTAGAAGTAGCTAACTCTTTGTCAGTCTTAGCTACATCTTTGGGCTCCACTTTATCACCAGCTTCATCATCAGCTTTTTCTTCAAGTACTTCTTCTTCATTTGGCTTTCCAGCAGCAGCCCGTTCGTCACGTACTTGAATAGTTGCAGCAGCAACAGTCTTCTCAGCTGATTTCTCTTCCCCCTTTTTGTCATCAGCAGCAGGGTTGAGTTGATCAGGAGTTATGTTGACAGCAGCACAGAGCTTCTTGATGTTCTTATCCAAAACTTGTTGTTCATCACAGTGATGATTCAGAGTAGTTTCCATGCGAAGTTGATTTGCTTCCATGCGAAGTTGATTTGATTTTAACTCACCAGCTTGGTCGTTTAGGCAATCAACATTCAGTTGAAGTGTTGATATTTCACTTTGAGCCTTATTAGCGACAGCAGTGAATTATTGCATTAATGCAACATTCTTCTCCATCTCTGCTTCACCAACTTGCTTCATGACCCTTCCAATCCCAGCTATGTCAGACTCATGCCTTTGAAGAGTTGAATGCAAATGACTAACATCAGCCTTCACATCTTCTATGTTTCTGTTCATGTTCAGTATACTCTGAGTCAGCATCAGGGAGTTGTCTGGTGGTAGAGGAAAATCGTCAATGGCATCCTTAACAATTCTTGCAGTCTCTTCCTGCATTTGTTTAATCATCAGCTTATTCCTTGACTCCATCTCCTTCATGGTAGTTTCAATCAGCAGCTGGATGGATTCCATCAGTGAGGAATGCAAATCAGCAGTAGGAGCAGGGTGTGATGATTCAGCAGGGTCCTCTTCCTGTTGAGATTCAGTAGGTTCTTCTTCCTGTTGAACAGGTGCTTCATGAAGAACAGGACTGTCTTCAGCTTTCCATTCCAAAGCTAAAGGAACCAAGTCCTTGACCACAGCAGGCAGCTTTGTTGATGTATCCAAGTTGATCTCCATAGCTTGCTGGTCTTTCTTCTGTTCTTCACTAGCTGGCTCATCAGCGACGTGAATGATCTCAGTACCATCAGCAGACACAACTGTCTTCTGACGAATCAAGTCAGCTGGCACGAAGGGTGAAGTAGTCTGTTGAATACTCAGCTTTTCTTAATAAGTACTGATATCAGAGCCATAAGCAATTTGTTGTAAACTTGGCAGACTGGGCATTGAACTTGATGTTCCAGGTTCAAATCTTGATCTTTCAGCCCATTTCTCCAATGTTGTATAGACAGCAACTTTAACTGCTCTATCAATCCGGTCATCAGCAGGACCTGGTTTATTTGGAATTGAATTCTTGATAGCAGTTGCCTCTTCCAGTACAATGACTTTAGCTGATCTTCCTTTGCTGTTTGTCAATCCAGCAAGATAAATAATCTTCAAATCTTCAAGAATTAAGAATGATTTTTCTGATTAAAACAACTTCAACTACTGTCATTGAAGATTTCATCTTTAAAACAAGGGTACCGCTAGTCTTACACGTTCCCCCTGAATTCAAGAATTCATCAGTCAACTAGTCTGTTGAGAGTCAGTCTTCCTGAGATACAGTACTTGTTGATATCAGGTTAGTCAGCTGTTGAACCCAGTCTTCTGATAGGTTCCCCCTCAGCTTATGAATCCAAATTTAACAAGCCCAGTTCCACTCTTAGAGTAGAAAATCTTGCATCACTTAATGGTTTTGTGAAAATGTCAGCAATCTGGCTGTCCGTATGAACATACTCAATAATAACATTTTCCTTTTCAACATGGTCTCTGATGAAGTGATGTTTGATCTCAATATGCTTAGTCCTGGAATGACTAGTAGTATTCTGAGTAAGTGAGATTGCACTTGTATTGTCACAGTAGATAGGGATTCCACTGATCTTCAGATTATAGTCTTCTAGTTGATGTTTCAACCAAAGTATTTGTGCACAACATGCTCAAGCAGCAATGTATTCAGCTTCAGCAGTAGATATGGACACTGAGGTCTGTTTCTTACTCATCCATGAGATCAGACGACTGCCTAAGAATTGACAAGTACCTGTAGTACTCTTCCTATCAATTTTGCAGCCAGCAACGTCAGAATCTGAATATCCAACAAGTTCAAATCCCAAATCTTGTGTCCCTTTGAGATACTTTAATATCCTTTTAGCAGCTAAGAGGTGAGATTCTTTAGGATTTGATTGAAATCTCGCACAAACCCCAACAGAATACATAATATCAGGTCTGCTAGCTGTTAAGTATAACAGTGACCCAATTATGCCTTTGTATTTGGTGATGTCAACTGATTTTCCACCTTCATCCTTGTCCAGACGAAGTCCAGTAGACATAGGAACATTAACAGATGAGCTAGTTTCCATACCAAATTTCTTGAACAGATCTTTTGTGTACTTTGCTTGATTAATAAAAATACCATCAGGTAGCTGTTTAACTTGTAATCCAAGAAAGTAATTTAATTCTCCCATCATGCTCATTTCAAACTTGTTGATGAGGATATTTAAATCTACAAGGGTATTTTAGTAATTATCAAAACCCTCATTATTAAAATAATTAATCAAGAATTACATTTATGACGTTATTTTAAAATGACCACCATACCCCCCATTTAATTTTGAAGTTAGTGGAAGGCTTTTCCTCTCCCCCTAATTGATGGTGGACCTCTCACCTCCCACACTTAATGAGGTGACTCCTCACCTCCTCCATTTTACCCTAAATATATCACCCTCATTTCACCTGAAAAGGCAAGTTGGAGTAGAGTGAAGAATAGCTGAATAGTTTCCTCGAAGTTCGTCCCGTGACATCAGAACGAGATTTGAAGAGGATCAAGATAGGAGGAGATCATCCCTGAGATACCCTTGATCATTTTCATACAACATCATTTTTGGCGCCGTCTGTGGGAAATTTCTGATTGGCACGTTGAGATGGCGAACGAGAATGAGGAAAACCAATGGATGGAAGAACCAGAAGGACCACCTGAAGGAGTGGAAGACGCAGTAGAAGGTGCACCGGATCCAACATATATCCCAGATGCAGCCCCTGATGCGGCGCCCATGGCACCCACAATTCAAATGACTCAAGAGAGGCTGGATGCAATGGCAGCAGCGGTCGCCGCACGAGCGGTCGCGCAATATGTGGCTGAGCAGCGACGGACGCGCATTTCACCTGTATTCCCTCACAGGGAATCAGGGGCAGCAACGAGAGAAGAACAAAGACCGAGGGAGCAGCAGACTTCAGGACAAATTTTGAATGAAGAAGAAGTTAATGGTGGGAATCCTGCAGGAGAAGAGGAGGCCCTCAGAGAACCTCGTTTGGGGATTAATCGAAATGCAGCTCCAGTAGTAAATGAAGGAAGAAGGGAGCGTGAGGAGCAGAACTACGAGCAACTGAGGCGGGGAGAAGTAGGAGAACCATATGCAACCATAATTCCAACGAGAAGAAGTCCATTTGCTCCCGCAGTCCTTTCAGAACCCTTACCACAAGGGTTCAGGATCCCAAGCCTCACGGAGTATGATGGAACGGGAGATCCCCAGGAGCATTTAGACAAGTTTGCGGCCAAGGCAGATCTATATGCAATGAGCGATGCAGCCACCTGCAAAAATTTTCGCACAACTTTAGCCAAGATTGCCCTCACATGGTTTAACCAGCTACCAACAGGCACAATTACCAACTTTGAGCAAATGAGTCAGCGCTTCCTTCATCACTTCTCAATGAATAGGAAGACTCAGAAGACTGCAGCGCATTTGTTCACTGTGAAGCAAAGAGCAGGAGAATCGCTGAGAGAATATATACAACGCTTTACTAACGCAGTGCTGGAAGTACCTCAGGTGGATCCAGAGCTCCTCGCCAGTATACTCCAGCAAACACTGCTGGATGAGCGATTGAAGGAGTCTTTAGCAGGAAAACCCCCGACAACTCTTGATGTACTCTTAGCCAGAGCAGAAAAGTTCATCAGGATAGAGGAAGCATCGGAGGTGAAAATGGAGAAAGGAAGCAAAAGAAAGACTAGAGAAGAGGATAAGAATGATCACCCGAAACGAAAGGAGAATCGAGAGGAAGAAAGAAAAATTGGATATACCCCCAGGTATGCACAATACACTCCCCTAAATGCTACCAGAGAAGAGGTTTTCTCGGCAGCAGTCAGACAAGGGTTACCACAATGGCCACAACCACTAAAGGAAAATCTAGACCGTCAAAGATCGAACAAGTATTGTCGTTATCATAGAGCTCGGGGACATAATACCGAGGATTGTTATCATCTGAAGGATGAAATTGAAAGATTAATACAGCGAGGTAACCTTCAAGAATTTGTAAGAAGAAGAAGAGAAATAGATAGAAGGGATGTTGCACCAGCCACCTCACAGTCTGGAAGAAACCTCCCACAAGAACGAAATGGAAGGCAAGAACCTAACAGGAATAGTTCAGTGCAAGGAAGATATGATGAGAATATGCCTGGAGCAGGCATTATCAACGTAATATCAGGAGGACCAGCTGGAGGAGATTCAGCTAGTGCTAGAAAAGCTTTGGTAAGATCAGCAAAAGCATTTCCAGAACTACCACTACAACCTGAGCAGCAAATTCAGCAAGCTGCGGAGAACATTCATTCTATCACCTTTGATGATAAAGATTTAGAGAACGGGCAGTTACCTACCCAAAATGACGCACTGGTGATCTCTGCTACACTTGCAAACTATTGGGTGAAGAAAATATTGGTTGATAGCGGGAGTTCTGCTGATATAATCTTTTACAATGCCTTCAAGCAGTTGAACATTGACAACGCTGAATTCAAGAGAGTTAATACAGCACTGTCAGGGTTTTCAGGAGAGACAGTAGAAGCATTAGGAGAAGTCGTGTTGCCTATCTCATTGGGGAGTTTTCCGAAAAGGGCTACGAGAATGGTCAAATTCTTGGTGGTTAAGGCACCTTCCACTTATAACATGATACTGGGAAGGCCTAGCTTAAACCTCTTCAAAGCGGCAATCTCCACTTATTACATGAAGATGAAATTTCCCACAGCAGATGGAGTGGGAGAAGTGATAACAGATCAGATGATGGCACGAGAATGCTATGCCAATCTCCTCAGAAATAGTGGCAAAAGAGGGAGATCTCAAACAGATCCCATTGATGTAGAACAAATGCCGAATGAAAAGTCCATCACCAGAGAAGAAGAGGTCCAAAGTAAAAAATGAAAGCCTGAAGATTTAAGAATAGAGGTTGTGGAGGAGTTAAAGACTATAGAGTTCATTCCAGGAGATCCAAGTAAAACAACGAAGATCGGAACAAGGATCGAGCCGTATGCGGAATCTCAGTTGATCCAATTCCTGCGAGAGAACATGGATATATTTGCATGGGAAGCTACCGATCTCCAAGGAATAGACCCGTCAGTCATGGTACACAAACTCAGTGTAGACCCAAAGACAAAGCCGATGAAACAGAAGAAGAGGACGTTTGGGAAAGAAAGAAATGACATCATTAAGGAGGAAGTGGAGAAGCTACTCCAAGCTGGTTACATTCGAGAGGTGCAATATCCAGAGTGGTTGTCCAATGTAGTTTTGGTTCCAAAACCTAATGGTAAATGGAGAATGTGCATTGACTTCACCAACTTGAACAAAGCTTGCCCAAAGGACTCATATCCCTTACCAAGGATTGATATGTTGGTAGACTCTACGTCAGGATGCGAGCTGTTGAGTTTCTTAGACGCGTTTCAAGGATATAATCAAATTCCAATGTTGCCTGAAGATCAAGAGAAAACTAGTTTCATCACTGACCAAGGCATTTATTGTTATAGAGTCATGCCATTCGGTCTGAAAAATGCTGGAGCCACTTATCAAAGATTGGTCAATTACATGTTTGAGAAACAAATAGGCCGAAACATGGAAGTATACGTAGACGACATGCTGGTCAAGAGTTACAAACGGAACAATCATCTCAAAGATTTGGAAGAAACTTTTGAAATATTAAAGTATTATGGAATGAAGTTGAATCCTAACAAATGTACCTTTGGTGTTCAAGGAGGGAAGTTTTTAGGATTCATGATATCGGAGAGAGGAGTGGAAGCAAATCCCGAAAAGATCACTGCTATACAAAATATGCCTGCTCCCACGACTGTTAAAGAAGTGCAACGACTGGCGGGGCGCTTGGCGGCATTAAATCGGTTTATATCCAGATCAGCTGACAAAGGACTACCGTTTTTCAAAACACTTCGTAATATGAAGGAATTTGAGTCGACGAGAGAATGTCAAAAGGCGTTTGAAGACCTTAAAGAGTATCTGACCTCATCGTCCCTCCTTACCAAACCAACTTCGGGAGAGACGTTATACCTTTACCTAGCAATATCAGATTGTGCGGTCAGCTCGGTTCTAGTCAAGGCTGAGGGAAAAGAACATCGACCCATATACTATGTAAGCCGGATGTTACAAGGTGCTGAGACGAGATATCCCCAGATAGAGAAACTGGCATTAGCCCTAGTTTCGGCCTCCAGGAAATTACGACCGTATTTTCAATCACATCAAGTCGTAGTACTCACAAATCATCCCCTCAGGCAAGTTTTGTCCAATCCGAATGTATCAGGAAGAATGGTTAAGTGGACAGTGGAGCTAGGAGAGTATGGATTGGAATTTCAACCACGACCGGCGATCAAAGCCCAGGTGTTAGCAGATTTCATAGTGGAGATGAAAACTGATCAAGCAACTAGTTCCTTGCCTGCATGGGAAGTGCGAGTGGATGGTTCAGCCACATCAAATGGGAGTGGAGTCGGGATTTTTATTGAGAGCCCTCAAGGAGATGAATTTGAATATGCACTTAAGCTGGACTTTCCAACATCCAACAACGAAGCAGAATACGAGGCTTTGTTGGCGGGAGGAAGATTAGCCCTAGCAGCCGGAGCAAAAAAGTTGGTGGTCTATAGCGACTCACAACTAGTGGTGAGTCAAGTTAATGGATCTTACGAAGCCAAAGGAACAAACATGATTCGATACCTACAACATGTCAGAGGATTGCAAGTAAGAACCAAATTCAAGCCCCTGCAATGATGATCTCTAATATTATCTTGAAATACTAAACAAGATAAAACGAAATTTGCAGGAGAAGTTTGAGGAGTTTCAGGTGAAACAATTACCGCGTGAGAAAAACGCCAAGGCAGACACGTTAGCAAAGATAGCCAGTTCGTTAGCAGCTGTGAAAAGCAAAAGGATCACATTTTTAACCGCAACCAGACCCGAGATCGAAAACGACGAACATGAGGTCCTACCAGTGGTACCTGAAGAACCAAGCTGGAAGGATGAAATCATTCAATATATCACTTCTGATATTTTGCCTGAGGATAGGAAGAAGGCCAGGTTGATAAAGTTGCGAGCAACGCGTTTCGTAATGATAGAAGGAGAATTGTACAAAAGAGGGTTCTCTCAGCCTTATCTCAAATGCTTAACTCCAGAAAAGGCGAATTATGTCCTGAGAGAAGTCCACGAAGGTAGCTGTGGAAATCATCTAGGAGGTAGAGCTTTAGCAAACAAGATATTGAGGCAAGGATATTTCTGGCATACAATGAAGAAGGATGCATTTGAGCTAGTTCAAAGATGTCATAAATGCCAGCAACATGCCAATTCCATACACAGTCCAGCAGCATTAATGCAGCCCCTTGAAAGTCCGTGCCCATTCAGCCAATGGGGCATTGACTTAGTGGGTCCTCTACCACCCGCACCGGGACAAAAAAGGTATTGTTGATAATAGCCTTGATGAATCACATACTTTTAAAACTCAAACCGATACCATGACTAATATCATATTGTTACAACACGAGAAGGTACCTGATTGTGGCAGTTGATTACTTCACCAAATGGGTGGAAGCCGAACCGTTGAGAACTATAAAAGAAGACGATGTCATGAATTTCCTATGGAAAAATATTGTATGCAGATTCGGCGTACCGCGAGTTCTGGTGTCTGATAATGGAACTCAATTCAGAGGAAAAGAATTGAAAAGATGGTGTGAAGAAATGAGAATTACCCAAGCATTCGCTTCTGTGGCGAACCCTCAGTCAAATGGGCAAACAGAAGTAACCAACCGCACTCTGCTTCAACATTTGAAAGCCAGACTTGACAAAGCAAAGGGGGAATGGGTCGATGAATTGCCAGGCGTCTTGTGGGCCTATCGAACAACTCAGAGGGTCAGCACAGGGGAAACACCCTTCAGTTTGGTCTATGGAACCGAAGCGGTAATACCAGTGGAAATCGGGGAAATAAGTTTGCGGGTAAAATATTATGACGATATTTTTAACGAACATGGGTTAAGAGCAAACTTGGATTTGCTAGAAGAATTGAGAGAAACAGCTAGTACCAGAGCAGAGCGTTATCGTACAAGAATGGTGAAAGCTTATAACGCCCGAGTGCGACCTCGTGGTTTTCAAGTAGGAGATTTGGTGCTTCGAAAGGCTGCTGTTAACGCAAAGAAAGACAAGAAGAAGAATAAAGTGAAGAAATTGCAGCCTAAATGGATTGGACCATTCAGAGTGACAGAGCTCTGGAGCTTACAAATTGCAATATCTGAGTGGAGAAGAAATTCCCAGAACATGGAACATGGCAAGCTTAAGAAAGTATTACGAATAAAGTAAATAGTTATCATGTAATAAAAGGCTCACGAATATCGTAGAGCATGTTATCTTGTGATCCAAAGAAGTTCAGAAATAAAATTTCAAAGATTGTGTTCTCTATCAAAAGTGTGTTTCTTTCTGTTCAACAAACTCAAGAAGTTTTTATAAGTTATAAACTGCTCATTAAAAGAGCATTACACCTCTAAAAGAGGTCAAAATAATATAAATCGCTCATCAAAAGAGCATTACACCTCTAAAAGAGGCCAAAATAATATAAATCGCTCATCAAAAGAGCATTACACCTCTAAAAGAGGTCAAAAACTTCTGCTTTACATCGAAGAAAAATAATATAAACAGCTCCATAAGAGAGTGTTACACCTCCAAAAAGAGGTCGATAAAAACGTCGTCACCTTGAAGGCAAAATGATGAATAACTTTTCAGAAAGCTTAACGCCAATAAAAGAAGACAAGTTAATTGTTAAAAACACGATGGCAGAACAATCTTCAAATAAGGAGAAAACATCATGCAAACATTCTAAGATATCAAAAGAAGTCTAAGAGTAACTATAGTCAAAGTAAACAAACTAAGTCTTCTAGCAAAAGTAAAAAGTTTGAAAAGGGAAAGGATGATTACATGATAATCAACTTATTAAACATCTATTGATAAAAAAGTAAGTAAAAATAACTATTTCTCTCCCTCAGCGGGAATCGAAGCCTCTTCTTCTTCCAGGTCAGGTTCTTCAGAGACGTCTGCATCCAAAAACATAAAATCTTCACCAGGATAGCGTCCAGATTCCCTAAGAACCCTGCGGCAATCTCGGATAGTACGATCATACACTAGAAGAGACTCTTTCATTAAGTCTTCTCTATAAGCGTCAGAATTCTTGTAGTTGCTAACTAGCTCTTTCTCCACGGAACTTTGGTACTTGGTAACCAATTCCTTCTCTAAATTGCTGAAGTATATTTTCCCTTCCTCGGACTTTCTGAATTTGTCCCCAGTCTGAACTTCGTGTTTCAGATCCTTAGAAAGTCTGGCATTCTCCTTTTCCAGCTTCTGCATTTGGATAGCCATCTGAGCAAGCTTTTCCTCAGCAGCTTTGGCTTCCCCCTCAAAATGGTTGGAACGTTGACTAAGTAAATGAGACATCAGAGGTATCTGCAAAAAAAAAAAAAAAAAAAAAAAAAAAAAAAAAAAAATTATATATAAGAAGAAGAAGAAGAAGAAGAAGGGGTGGAGCAAGCAAATGTAATATAGAATACAAGTAAATTTTACCAGGGCCAAGTTAGCACAAAGCATCTGATCCAAGGTGCTAGAAGAAAACTGGTCAAAACGAGCAGCGTCGTATGTAGATATCAAAGTCCTTGTTTTATCATACCCTATATCGAGATCAGCTGAATCCAAGAATGAGTTAACACCTTGATCCTTATTAAGCCCATATATAAAAAGTCCTTTCCCTGCACCAGGACGAGGAGAAACTTCACTCAGATGCTCCCTAGGACGCTTAGTCGGAGGGGAGGATGCACGACTCTTCTCGGGAGTCACAACAGTACCAAATGTCTCCGTAAGACTGCTTCGCGATGCAGGGAGCATGGGCCCTCCATTTCCTCCTTTAGAGGAACTCCTCTTTTGATGGCCGGCTGGATTTCCTCTGGGGGGAGGAGGAGGACGATGAGAATCAGAACGAGTGGATTGAGCTTCAGAACGACTGGATTGAGCTTTTTTCGCAGCACGAAGCTCACTGAGGGATAAACCTTTGCCTACATCAAAAGAGAAAAACAAATCAGTAAAATAACAAAATGAACAAAATTAAAATTCTGAGAGGAAGGAAGATAATTATACCCTTAGAAAAAATATGAGCCACATTAAAATTATTTCTAAAAAGGCCAGCATACTCAAACCTCTCATAAATATCATCTACATCCATTGAAGGATCATCAGAAAAAAAATTATCACTCCAGCTATCACTCCACTCGGTCAAGAAATCCCACCCATCGTTTCTCACATAAAAAAACTTAGATTTCCAAGGACCTTTAGAACCTTTCCCTGAAGAACAACCTTCTAAGAATTTACATGTTTTCTGGGGAAAGAAGTGAAAGTATAATTGGTTCGCAACCCTTCTCAAATTAAATAGAGTCCTAAAAGAAGCCAGTGTAGGAGAAATTTTCAGGTTAGCACAACATTGGAGGAAACCCTCGTAATACATAAATGAGTTTGGAGTAAGTTGGCTAATGCAGACATTGAAACTTTGAAGGATTTCCACCAAAAGAGGATCAGGGGGAATTGAGAAACCACAATAAAAATACTCTTTATAAACGGTAAAATACCCTGAAGGAGGAGACCTAATTCTCTGACCCTCACGAGGAAGCAGAAATTCAAGGGAAATAGATAAGCTTATGCTACTTTTTAAAACTTCTAACTCCCTAAAAGACATTTCACTATTTGCGATATCAATAATCACTGTCCGACTTTTACGCATAGAAGACTGGATAACCCCTTCATCTTCGTCCATCACCCAGCTACTTGCTTCCTTAGGCCTAGTGCCTAAAGGAAAAGGGTACACATCAGAAATGGATTCATCATAAAACAAAACATCAGAAGACTCTGGGGGTAGTTCACGAATAGCTCTAGCAATTTCTTCCTCAATAGGAAGATCAACTCCTGAACCAAAATCCGAAAAATCAACTAACACTTTAAATAAAGATTATTGGCTCAACTAAAAAACAAATATCTTGGTTAAACTCAACCGAAGTAAAGTAACCTTAGCTGAATCAAGCTGAGGCGGGGTTGCCCCGACAGAGCTCGGCCGAGGCAGAGCTGCCTAGACAGAGTTCGGCCGAGGCAGAGCTGCCTAGACAGAGTTCGGCCGAGGCAGGGCTGCCATGGCAGAGCTCAGCCGAGGCAGCATTACCTCGGCAGAACTCTGCCGAAGCAACAGCACCTCGGCAGAATCCTGCCGAGGCAGCAGCGCCTCGGCAGAGCTCTGCCGAGGCAGCAGGGCCTCGGCAGAATCCTGCCGAGGCAACAGCACCTCGGCAGGACTCTGCCGAGGCAGCAGCTCCTCGGCAGGACTCTGCCGAGGCAGCAGCGCCTAAGCAGGACTCTGCCGAGGCAGCGCTGCCTCGGCAGAACTCTGCCGAGGCAGGGTTGCCTCGGCAGAACCTGGTCGGAACAAAAAAAAAAAAAACAATAAATAAATAAATAAATAAATTTTTAGAGGGCTGTTTTATGCAATACAAAAAGGGGGAAAATAACGACAAAATATTTCATACCTCGCGAAGACATTCTTAGAATTGAACTCTTGAAAGATTACAAATTTCGAGGATTTGAGAAGTTTGATTAAAGCCAATGAATAAAAAGTTTATAAATACCCTATAACAAATTTTAATTATGGAAATGTGAGATTCCCAAGGAGAATAATCCTCCCTAAGGATCTTTCTATAATCGAGCTGCAATCCTGAAATAAATATTCTCATTCTTAATTATGGGATGATCCCCTGGTTAAAAGTTATTAGTACTTTAAATTCCACAATTGAATATCTCAAGATATTCATTTATGGAATTGGGGGGCTTATGATGAGGATATTTAAATCTACAAGGGTATTTTAGTAATTATCAAAACCCTCATTATTAAAATAATTAATCAAGAATTACATTTATGACGTTATTTTAAAATGACCACCATACCCCCCATTTAATTTTGAAGTTAGTGGAAGGCTTTTCCTCTCCCCCTAATTGATGGTGGACCTCTCACCTCCCACACTTAATGAGGTGACTCCTCACCTCCTCCATTTTACCCTATATATATCACCCTCATTTCACCTGAAAAGGCAAGTTGGAGTAGAGTGAAGAATAGCTGAATAGTTTCCTCGAAGTTCGTCCCGTGACATCAGAACGAGATTTGAAGAGGATCAAGATAGGAGGAGATCATCCCTGAGATACCCTTGATCATTTTCATACAACATCACTTGTTCTGCATCAGCTTAGAGAACCTTTCACACATCAGTTTGTTAGTTGAACCAAAAATAATATCGTCCACATATATTTGTACCAACAATATATGATTATCCCATTCAATAGTGAACAAAGTCTTATCTACTTTACCTTTGCGAAATCCTTTGACTAAAAGAAAATCAGATAAAGTATCATACCATGCTCTTGGAGCCTGTTTCAGTCCATAGAGAGCTTTCTTCAGACGATATACCTTGTCTCCTTGTTGATAAACTTCAAAGCCAGGAGGTTGTTCAACATAAACTTCTTCTTGCAATTCTCCATTGAGAAAAGCTGACTTCACATCCATCTGATAGACAGTGAAGTTCTTGTGAGCAGCGTAGGCTAAGAATAATCTGATTGCTTCAAGCCTAGCAACTGGTGCGAATGTCTCATCAAAATCAATGCCTTCTTCTTGGCAGTAACCTTTGGCAACTAGTCTTGCTTTGTTTCTGGTAACAATACCATCTTCATTCATTTTATTCCTGAATACCCACTTAGTGCCAATTACTCTTTGATGAGTAGGTCTGGGAACTAAGTACCAGACTTCATTCCTTTCAAATTGATTCAACTCTTCTTGCATTGCTTCAATCCAGTGAGAATCACTAAGAGCTTCATCAATTAACTTAGGCTCAATTTGTGAAAGAAAACTTACAAACATTATTTCATTTGCAGTTGACCTTCTAGTTCTCACTCTATCCAAGGGATCACCAATCACTAAGTCAGGTGCGTGATCTTTGAGCCATCTGAGATCAGGTTGCAAATCTGGATGTTGTCCTCTTGATTGATCTTGCAACACTACTGTTGGAGTCTCAGTAGTAGTCTGTTGAACAGTTGTAGTCTGTTGAACAGTCTCTGGTCTGTCAGTTGTTTGCAATTCCTCTGTTAGACAATCAGCAGACTGATTTTGAACAGCACTTGAGTTAACAGCTTGAGTTAAATCAGGTAGTATGATGGGTACATATTCTTCCTTTCTTTCCACATTCAATTTCTGAAAGTCAGCAGATATCTCTGGATTTGCACTTTGATTCTTTTCAGAAGATTGGCTTGGTTCATCAAATACTACATGAATAGATTCTTTACAAGTAAAGTTCTTCTATTAAACACTCTATAAGCTTTACTAACAGTAGAGTAACCTACAAAAACAGCTTCATCAGCCTTTTCTGCAAATGCAGTAAGGTGATTTTTCCCATTGTTCAAAACATAACATTTACAACCAAAAATCCTAAGATAATGTAAATTAGGCTTTCTGTTGTTCCATAGCTCATAAGGTGTCTTGTTTTGACTTTTGTTGATCATACATCTGTTCTGTGTATAACATGCTGTATTTGTGGCTTCTGCCCAGAATCTTTGGGGCAGCTTTGCTTCAGCTATCATTGTCCTGGTAGCTTCTTTTAGAGTTCTGTTTCTCCTTTCAGAAACTCCATTTTGTTGAGGGGTTCTGGCAGCAGAGTACTCATGACTGATTCCTCTGGAGTTACAATACTCTTCAACAGTAGAGTTTGTAAATTCAGTCCCTCTATCTGATCTGATCTTTAATATTCTTTGACTCTTCTCATTCTGGATCAGTTCCATCAGATTAGTAAGATGTTCCTTGGTTTCACTTTTCTTCTTCATGAAAATCACCCAAGTAAATCTTGAAAAATCATCCACAACAGCTAGGCAGTATTTCTTCCCACCATTGCTGATTGGATCAATAGGGCCAAACAAATCCATATGTAACAGCTCCAAAATTCTGGTTGAAGATTGGTGCTTCTTGCTTTTGAAGGATGACTTCACTTGTTTACCCTTCTGACATGCGTCACAAAGCTTGTCTTTGCTTATGACTGTCTTTGGAATTCCTTCTACCAGATCATTCTTTATCAATCTGTTTATGGTCTTGAAATTCAAATGATTCATTCTTTTGTGCCAAAGCCAACTGATTTCACTTGGTGTAGAAGCCACCAAACAAACGTTAGAATTCTTGTCCACAGAATTCCAGTCGACTACATAGATGTTTCCCTGTCTTCTTCCAGATAAAATAACCTTCTTTGTTCCAAGTTGTTCAACATAGCACTTATCTGATGAAAACACTACGGAAAATCCCTTGTCACAAAATTGACTAATGCTCAGCAGATTGTACTTCAGGCCATTAACATAAGAGACGTCCGATATCTCTATGTGTCCTTTGATAAGCTTTCCAACAGCAACAACCTTGCCTTCTTTGCTGTCTCCAAAAGTAACTCTTGGACCATTCACAGCAACAGCATCTGCCAGTTCATGTATGTCTCCACACATGTGCCTTGAACATCCACTGTCCAAGTACCATTTCTTTACTACTTTACTCCTACTCCTAATCCTAACCTACAAAACAAAATAAGAATGTTTTAGGTACCCTTTATTGAGAGGATCCTGGTGGATTAGTGTCACCTTTGACAACCCAATGTTGAAGTCTTAGGCTTCTTAGGCTTCAGAGTTTTAGCAGGAGCTTGAGCAACTTCATTTTCATCATAATCAGCAGGCATGTTATGTTGATAATCATTATGATGAGGATAAGGCTCATAAGTAGGATAAGATGCATGATAAGCAGGGTAGGCATGCATGGGTTGATGAGCAGGATATGCAGCATAATAAGGTGGATAATGAGGTGCAGCATAATAAGGTGAGTAAGCAGGTTGCACATAATGAGACTCATTTCCATACCAAGCATTATAGTTATAATTTCTTTGCTTCTTTGGTCTGCTTTTTACTTGCTCTTTAACAGACGACTTAGGTTTACTAGTCTGATTGGTTTTACTCTTATCAGCAGACTTCGTTGGACTACTCTGCTGTTTGGTTTTACCACTCTGTTTTTCATTTTCAGGCTTTTAACCCTTTTTAAGCCTTAGGAGGACTCTTCTCCTTTTTCTCAATTTCCAGTGAAGTAGATTTAGCAGTCTGAACATACAGGATAATGTTACTATTATCAGCAGATACAAATTTCTCAGCTCTGTTCAGTTCTAAATTTTCTTTTACTAAGGGTGTACTCTGTTCAGTAGATTTATCTATTGTCACAACAGACGACTTAGGAACAGACGACTTGTTTAGTGAAGATATTGTAGCTTCAAGTTCCTTGATTTTTCCCTTGTAAACTTCACATTCTGCTCTCAGAGATTCACATTCATGCGAAAGCTTTTTATACATGGCTGATTCTTCAGGTTTTTCAGCACTGCGTTTCAGTTTTGCATTTTGCTTTTTCAGCAGAATCATCTCGTCCTTAAGCTTAGCAAATTCATTAACAACATCGGCTTTATTGTTCATCATTTGCTCAAATGAACTAAATAACTCAAGTTCACTTTCAGAGAGGTTTACCTCATTGTCAGAATCATCAGATTCCTTTGCCATGAGACAGACCAATGCAGGTGTCTCTTCAAAAATAGAGTCATCACTTGACGTGCCTGATTCTGAATTTGATGAGTAGATGGCTGCTATCTTTTCAGCTTCAGCCAACAACACTTTGCTCTTCTGGTATCTCTTCTCTCTTCTCTCTTTCCTTTGTTTCTTTTCCTCCTCTGTATATTTCTCCGCTTTAGGATATGGGCAGTCCTTGATGAAATGTCCCAATTTCCTGCAATTATAGCACATCATTTTGGATTTATAATCATCCTTATCATGAGTATTAGAGGTAGGTTTAGAAGTAGAAGCATTGTTATATTTGTTCTTCATTTTTCTTTTATGGAACTTTTTGAACCCGTTTAATAACAAAGCAACATGGCCAGCAGTGTACTCCTTTTTGTTGAGCACTGTGGTCTCATCAGATGAGTCCACTTCTATAGTTCTTCCGGCTGATCTTCTGGATTTTTCTGCAGCAACCAGGGCAGCAGTAGGACTAGAAGTTGAGGTCTCTTCTATACCCATTCTTGGCATTTTATACTCGTACGCCTTGAGTACAGAAAACAGCTCCGTCAGAGAGATCTTCCCCAGATCCCTTGATTCTTCCATTGCTGTGATCTTCCTGTTGAATTTGGGTGGTAGCGCCTTCAGGACTTTGAGAGTAATCTCTTTGTCTGTGAACGTCTTACCCAGCTTTAACACGTTGTTCAACACTTTAGTGAACCTTGAATCCATATGGTCAATGGTTTCTCCAGATTTCATCTTGAAGTTTTCAAACTTCTCCAGGGCTATGCTCAGATTATGTTCTTTGATGGCATCATTCCCTTCACTCATATCATGGACTTTATCCCACATCTCTTTTGATGTTTTACAATGTTTGACCTTGTCAAACCTTTCATTGTCCAGGGCTTTAGTCATGATGAAGATTCCAACTTTGTCTAGATTTTTCAGCTTGATTTCTTCAGCTGTCATCTCATCTTCATCTTTGTCAACGACCGTATCTTGGCCATCAACCTTGATTATTTTGGTGACTCTTATCGGACCTTTTGTTATGCACCTGTACATATTATCATTGTAAGCAGCAAGGAAAATTTCCATGCGTATTTTCTAGTCCTCAAAGCTCATACCGCCTATGTGGGGAACTAGGCTGATGCAATCCATTTTTCAAAAAGTTTTTGTTTTTCAAAAAGATGCTCTTTTGAAAACTTTTGAAAACCTTCGAAAAACACTTAAGGATCAAGCTCGTTGATCAGGCAAATGATTCAGATGAACCACATGCTCTGATACCACTTGTTGGTCCCAAGTGGTCAGATGAGGTCTAGAGGGGGGGTGAATAGACCTCTTTAAAAATTTACCTTTTAAAATTCTCTAACTTTTCTGTCAGCAGACTAAGCTGATCAAGAATCGTAAGCAGACTAAGCTGATCTCGCACAAAGCTTTGAACAGCAGAGTTGACCACTCTTATGATTTCACTCGGCTGATTTTATCAAAATCAGAGTTTTAAAATAACTAACTTGCAGCGGATTTATGAAGTGTTTTTCACAAGTAGTTTTCTTTAACTTTGAAATAGTTTTATCCCCAGTTTTAACAAACTCCTTTTAAAACCTTTTCCAACAGTTAACCTTTAAGTGTTTTAAGTATGTTTCAAATATGCAGAAAATTATGCAAGCAAAAACACAAAGGATTTTTATAGTGGTTATATGGATATAAATCCTTTAGTCTTGATGAGGGCTATTTTACACCTATGATCGAATAGTACTTTTCGAGCCAGTTCAGAATCGATCCGATCTGTGAAGACCTCAAGATCGGCTCGACCAGACAAATACATATCCGATCGACCTACTCTGATCGACCTACTGTCCGTTTCAGGGGACCTAATGGGCCCTGCGATACTCCTAGGCCATGCAGGTTTCCTAGGCTAAATAGGACTCCTAGTTCAGTTAGGACAGGGGGAATATTATAAATAGCGAATCTTACATTGTATTGAGGGAGGATTTTAACCTACGAAATATACTACTGTTCTTCGCCTCTTCATATCTTTTGTCATCTACTTAATTATATTGCGGTGCTTATTCTTGAATTGCATCATCCTGAGTACTTTAACCAAACCCTTATTACAATAAAAAGTGATCTTAAATAAAATTACTGAGATAAAACCTAAGACGAAATTCGGTTAAATCAGTTGGCGCCCACCGAGGGGCTAGGTTAATTACTCGATCGAAATATGGCCAATCCAAGGAAAAGCGCACGTAACGCAGGGAGAACCACGAATTCTCGACCTTCTCGTGTTATGGATAGCTTGCCTGAAGATTCCCAAAGGATCAGCGCTAACAATACACAACCTCCGACAAACCAACAAAATCCTGATCCTTTAGAGGAACAAGTTGCACCAAACGAAAACATCAATCAAAACGACGGAGCACGACAAACTCCTACCACAAGTCGGGCTCCTAACCCGCCTGTCTAATCCGTCCCTGCTACCCCGCTACCGGCTGACCAAGAAAGAATACTACAAATCGCTCAGCTTTTGAGTTCATTTTTTCCTCAAATTCGTCCAACTCAGGCAGTTGCGGAACCAACTAGGGCCGCGGTTCGTCCATCGAGGGCGGTTAATAATCGCAAGGAACCACGGGAAAATAACGATCAGTCATCAACTCAAGCAGAGAGCCCAGATGCTGACCAAAGATCCCAAATCTCCCCGCCAAACACAGTTGGAGGACGCCCTGATCGAAAAGACAATCAGGCAAGAGCCAATGCTCGTCCTAAACGTCACTTGTCTAAGGAAAATACAGTAATCCCAATCGATGAGGAGGAGGAGCCCCCAGTCATCAATCGACAAACGACCAAAAGAATCTCTGAAAGAGATATAGAAAGGATGGTCGAGGAGCGAGTCGAGCAGAGGCTTTTGACTTTGCAACAACCTTGGCCTCGTTCCCGTGAAATACAGGATAGTTTAGCTGCATGTTCCCCTTTCTGTTTAGAAATCAGGGAAGCACATGCTTCCGGATCTTTGCCCGCCCGGCTCCCCAGATACGACGGAACCACTGACCCAACCGACTATATCTTTAGTTTCACTAATATAATGAGCCTGTATGCTCATTCAGCAGAATATACGGCCAAATTAATGATCACAACGTTTGAGGGGTTAGCACTGGATTGGTTCGGAAAACAACCGCCTAACTCGATCTTCAGCTTTAGAGAGTTGTGCAACAAGCTAGAACAACAATTTGCCAGCCAGAAAAAATAAAAACTCCCCATGAGCTATCTAGGAACTATAACCCAGCTAGAAGGGGAATCCTTAAGAACTTGGTTAGCTAGGTTCAATGTGGAACTTTTGAAGATTGACTCTCCGAACATTGATTACATCATATCAATTCTATTCGATCTGACAAAAAATAGGCAATTTGGCAACGCCTTGAGTCGAAAGCAGCCAAGGACCTTTGCGGAAATCATGACGTTGGCCTCCAAATATATGACCCAAGAAGAGATGAACTCTTTCAAAGACAAAAATAAGAATAAAGAATCGACTTCAGGATCAAGAAAACCTGAAAAACCCCCATTGCTGAGGGTAACAGATTATGATCGATTTCCCCGAAGGGGGAACGTGTTTCAAAGATTAGAACACAATGGGAGTAACCTTGAGAAAAGACCCAATGTCTACCTCAGGCCTCGATCTCCAGAAAGGAATATAAGAGATCGAATTAGTTATGTGGAGTTTACAAAACTAAATGCCCCAAGAGAAGACATCCTGGTGATATTGGAAAGGAATAATTTAATTCCCCCAGCAAAAAGAATCACACAAGCTAAACCTGGAGCGAAGAACTACGATTTATATTGTAGGTACCATCGAGCTCATGGTCATAGAACCGAAGATTGTTATCATCTGAAACAGGAAATTGAAAAATTGATTCAACAAGGTAAATTAAATGAATTTGTTGATAGAGCAGATCGAAGAAGACAAAGGACAAGAAGTCCTAGAAGGAGAGGGGAAAATAGAAGTCCTCGTGATGGATCTCCCAGTAACCATCCACCCCGACAAAACGATATCGATGACGATCGGATCAACGGAACTATACATATAATCTCTGGTGGACCAGCAGGGGGAGACAGTCGGAATGCGAGGCGACGGACTGCGCGATCTCTAGAACAAGGAGTAATCGCTCCCAAAGAGATATGGGCACTCGAGAGCAAGAGCTCTAACCAGCAAATCATCAAGTTCGACGAAAGCGAAGTCCCCAGAAATCTGAATTGGGACAACAACGAAGACCACCCCGATTTCCCTATGGTGGTCTCATTGAAAATATCCGATTTCAACGTCAAGAGAATTCTGATCGACAACGGAAGTTCAGCTAACATAATAGCCTGGGGGGGGTGGGGGGGGCGGGGGGCGGGGGGGGGGGGGGGTGGGGGGGGGGGGGGGTGGGGGGGGGGGGGGGTGGGGGGGGGGGGGGGTGGGGGGGGGGGGGGGTGGGGGGGGGGGGGGGTGGGGGGGGGGGGGGGTGGGGGGGGGGGGGGGTGGGGGGGGGGGGGGGTGGGGGGGGGGGGGGGTGGGGGGGGGGGGGGGTGGGGGGGGGGGGGGGTGGGGGGGGGGGGGGGTGGGGGGGGGGGGGGGTGGGGGGGGGGGGGGGTGGGGGGGGGGGGGGGTGGGGGGGGGGGGGGGTGGGGGGGGGGGGGGGTGGGGGGGGGGGGGGGTGGGGGGGGGGGGGGGTGGGGGGGGGGGGGGGTGGGGGGGGGGGGGGGTGGGGGGGGGGGGGGGTGGGGGGGGGGGGGGGTGGGGGGGGGGGGGGGTGGGGGGGGGGGGGGGTGGGGGGGGGGGGGGGTGGGGGGGGGGGGGGGTGGGGGGGGGGGGGGGTGGGGGGGGGGGAAACCTACTTATGAAAAACACTAGATAAATCCGCTGCAAGTTAGTTATTTTAAAACTCTGATTTTCTTAAAATCAGCTAAGTAAAATCAGAAGAGTGGTCAACTCTGCTGTTCAAAGCTTTGTGCGAAATCAGCTTAGTCTACTTACGATTCTTGATCAGCTGAGTCTGCTGACAGAAAAAGTTAGAGAATTTTAAAGATAAAATTTTAAGAGGTCTATTCACCCCCCTCCCCTCTAGACCTCATCTGACCACTTGGGACCAACACATGCTGTATTTGTGGCTTCTGCCCAGAATCTTTGGGACAGTTTTGCTTCATGTAACATTGTCCTGGTAGCTTCCTTTAGAGTTCTGTTTCTCCTTTCAGCAACTCCATTTTGTTGAGGGGTTCTGGCAGCAGAGTACTCATGGTTGATTCCTCTGGAGTGACAATACTCTTCAACAGTAGAGTTTGTAAATTCCATCCATCTATCTGATCTTATCTTCGATATTCTTTGACTCTTTTCATTCTGGATCAGTTCCATCAGATTGGTAATATGTTCCTTGCTTTCACTTTTCTTCTTCATGAAAATCACCCAAGTAAATCTTGAATAATCATCCACAATAGCTAGGCAGTATTTCTTTCCATCATTGCTGATAGGATCAATAGGGCCAAACAGATCCATTTGTAACAGCTCCAAAATTCTGGTTGAAGATTGGTGCTTCTTGCTTTTAAAAGTGGAGTTCACTTGTTTACCCTTCTGACAGGCGTCACAGAGCTTATCTTTGCTCATGACTGTCTTTGGAATTCTTTCTACCAAATCATTCTTTATTAATCTGTTTATGGTCTTAAAATTCAGATGATTCATTCTTTTTTACCACAGCCAACTGATTTCCTTGGTGTAGAGGCCACAAAACAAACATTAGAATTCATGTCCACAGAATTCCAGTCGACTACATAGATATTTCCTTGTCTTCTTCCAGATAAAATAACCTTCTTTGTTCCAATTTGTTCAACGTAGCACCTATCTGATGAGAAGATAACAGAAAATCCCTTGTCACAAAATTGACTTATGCTCAGCAGATTGTACTTCAGGCCACTAACATAAGAGACGTCAGATATCTCAATGTTTCCTTTGATTAGCTTTCCAACCGCAACAATCTTGCCTTCTTTGTTGTCTCCAAAAGTGACTCTTGGACCATTCACGGCAGCAGCATCAGTCAGTTCATGTATGTCTCCATACATGTGCCTTGAACATCCACTGTCCAAGTACCATTTCTTCTCTACTTTACTCCTACTCCTAATCCTAACCTACAAAATAAAATAAAATTGTTTTAGGTACCCTTTATTGAGAGGGTCCTGGTGGATTAGTATCACCTTTGACAACCCAAGATGTTGAAGTCTTAGGCTTCTTAGGCGTTTGAGTTTTAGCAGGAGCATGAGCAACTTTTCCTTCATCATAATCAGTAGATATATTATGTTGATAATCATTATGATGTGAATAATGCTCATAAGCAAGGTAGGGTGCATGATAAGAGGGATATGCATGCATTGGATGAGCAGGATATGTAGCATAATAAGGTGGATAATGAGGTGAAGCATAATAAGATGAATAAGCAGGTTGCACATAATAAGACTCATTTCCATACCAAGCATCATTTTTATAATTTCTTTGCTTCTTAGGTTTGCTCTTTACTTGCTCTTTAACAGACGACTTAGTTTTACTAGTCTGATTGGTTTTACTCTTATCAGCAGACTTCTTTGGACTACTCTGCTTTTTGGTTTTACCAGTCTGTTTTTCATTTTCAGGCTTTTTACCCTTTTTAGCCTTAGGAGATTTCTTCTTCTTTTTCTCTATCTCAAGTGAAGTAGATTTAGCAGTCTGAACATATAAAATAACATTACTGTTATCAGCAGATATAAACTTTTCAGTCTTGTTCAGTTCTAAATTCTCTTTTACTAAAGGTGTTATCTGTTCATTAGATGTGTCTACTGATGCAACAGACGACTTATCATGACTAGATATTATCTTTTCAAGCTCCATGATTTTTCCTTTATCACATTCTGCTTTCAGAGATTCATACTCATGCGAAAGCTTTTTATACTTAGCTGAATCTTGCTGTTTTTCAACATTAAGTTTCAGTTTAGCATTTTGCTTTTTCAGCACAATCACCTCTTCCTTAAGCTTTGCAAACTCATTAACAACATCTGTGTTGTTTTTAATCATTTGCTCAAATGAACTAAATAGCTCATCTTCATTTTCACTGAGAGTTACCTCAGTGTTAGAATCCTCTGATTCTTTGGCCATGAGACAGGTCATCACTTGATGTCCCTGATTCTGAGTTAGACGAATAGATGGATGCTATCTTTTCTGCTTCAGCCAACATCACTTTACTTTTCTGATGTCTCCTCTCTTTCCTCGCTTTCTTTTCCTCCTCAGTATACTTCTCAACTTTAGGATATGGGTAGTCCTTGATGAATGTCTCAATTTCCTGCAGTTATAGCACATTAGTTTGGATTTAAAATCATCCTTACTATCATGAGAATAAGAGGTAGGTTTAGAAGTAGAAGCATTGTTATATTAGTTCTTCATTTTTCTTTTATAGAACTTTTTGAACCCATTTAATAACAAAGCAACATCGCCAGCAGTGTATTCCTTTTGTTGAGCAGTGTGGTCTCATCAGATGAGTCCACTTCTCTTATCTTCCCGGCTGATCTTCTTGATCTTTCTGCAGCAACCAGGGCAGCAGTTGGGCTAGAAGTTGAGGTCTTTTCTATACCCATTCTTGGCATTTTATATTCGTACGCCTTGAGTACAGAAAACAGCTCCGTCAGAGAGATCTTCCACAGATCCCTTGATTCTTCCATAGCTGTGATCTTCATGTTGAACTTGGGTGGTAGCGCCTTTAAGACTTTAACGGTGATCTCTTTATCAGTGAACGTCTTTCCCAACTTTAACACGTTGTTCAACACCTTTGTGAATCTTGAATCCATTTGGTCAATGGTTTCTCCAGGTTTCATCTTGAAGTTTTCGAACTTCTCCAGGGCTACACTCAGATTGTGTTCTTTGATGGAGCCATTCCCTTCACTCATATCACGGACCTTATCCCACATCTCCTTAGATGTTTTACAGTGTTTGACCTTGTCAAATCTGTCGTTGTCGAGGGCTTTGGTCATGATGAAGATTCCAACCTTGTCAAGATTTTTCAGTTTGATTTCCTCAACTGTCATCTCTTCAGGTTCCTTGTCAACAACCTTATCTTGGCCATCAACTTTGATTGTTTTGGTGATTCTTATCGGACCTTTAGTTATGCACCTGTACATATTATCATTATAAGCAGCAAGGAAAATTTCCATGCGTATTTTCAAGTCCTCAAAGCTCATACCGCCAATGTGGGGAACATGGCTGATACAATCCATTTTTCAAAAAGTTTTTCTTTTCAAAAAGATGCTCTTTTGAAAACTTTTGAAAACCTTTGAAACATACTCTAGGATCAAGCTCGTTGATCAGGCAAATGATTCAAATGAACCACCTGCTCTGATACCACTTGTTGGTCCCAAGTGGTCAGATGAGGTCTAGGGGGGGAGGTGAATAGACCACTTAAAATTTTATCTTTAAAATTCTCTAACTTTTTCTGTCAGCAGACTAAGCTGATCAAGAATCGTAAGTAGACTAAGCTGATCTCGCACTAAGCCGTGAACAACAGAGTTGACCACTCTTCTGATTTTACTTCGCTGATTTTTAGAAAATCAGAGTTTTAAAATAACTAACTTGCAGCGGATTTATCAAGTGTTTTTCACAAGTAGTTTTCTTAACTTAGAAAAGGTTTATACCCAGTTTTTGCAAACTCCTTTTAAATTTTTTTCAACAGTTAACTTAAGTGTTTAAATATGCTTTCTGAAAATATGCAAGAAAATAATGCAAGTATAAACACACAGAATTTTTATAGTGGTTATATGGATAAAAATCCTTTAGTCCACTCTTCCAAGTCACTTAGATCTTGGGTTATACTATAAACACACAGTTTACAATATACTCTGCTTGCGCCAAACAACAAATGAACTGGCCACAAGTTCATTACAGGAAATCACAAAGAAATCCTATACTACAAAGCTTTATCACTTCACAAAGATGGATAACAGCTTCTCACAACACGTTTCTCACAAAATCACTTAGATTTATATGTATTCTTTTATCTCTCTATTCTGCCTTTGTCAACAAATGACTCGGCTGATGAGTGTTATGTTCTTGAGTTTGAGACTTTAAAGAATTTTGCTTCGAAAATATGCTCTCAGTTGTGTTGTCTCTTGTTCTCTAACTCTTGAACTGAACTATTTATACTTGAGATTTAAAAATATGCCCGTTGAGAGATCGACAGGTGTCCAAATCCTCGAGTACTGGTCCTTGTTTCAGAAACGGCTACCTGCGACTGAATATTGTACACTCTGCTGTACTTTCTGTCAGTTCGCATTTAATGCACCAAGCTGATACGAGGTTCTCTTCAATCATTTGCCATAAATACCCTTCCTCTTCAGCATTTATTACTCCAAGTGCATTTATTACCGTTGCAATAACTTCTGATCACTTCCACTCTGCTGATCGAAATCACTCGTCTGATGAACACTCGGCTGATCCCAAACTGAACTTATCTGATTTGAGTCTGCTGAAAATCCACCAGTCTGATTCCTCTCTTCAGCAACAGATCAGTAGTCTTCTGGACCATATATTTGACTCGTCTGAAGTAACTTATTCCTTGGTCAAATATCTTTGAGGTTTGAACTAAGCTTCCAATACTTAGCTGATGACTTTTGGATATCATCAAAACCTCCCTTCACTTCTAAGTCTTCATCTTCATCCAACAATTTCCCCCTTTCTGATGATGACAAAACTTCAGCTAAGTACCTATACCTAAAACTAAAGTTAAGTCCTCAAAAATTCTGAGATAGAAATGATATGTTTGAAACTTGTACTTATATAAATATTATCTTTGAAATTACAGTAAAAGTTTACAAGAAAATGAACTTAATGTGAAATTACAAATAAAGTAAGCTGATACAATGATTTTCATCAAGTAACCTAGTCTAGAAAATCTAGTCTAGTCTTCAGCTTCTTCATCTTCTTCATGTTCTTCATCTTCGTCTTCTTCCTCTTCTTCACTACTGGAAAACAAATCAGCATTAGTCAAGTTTCTTCCAGCAGCTTCGACTCTTCTTCTGATTTCTTGAATCCTGCTGGTTTTTCCGAATGGATCTAGCTGTTCTTCAGCAGAGTCCTTAGAAGCAGCTATTTCTTTGTCAGTCTTAGCTACATCCTAGGGCTCTTCTTCATCAGTTTCTTCGTCAGCTTCTTCATCAGCAGCTTCCTTTGTCTTGGTTACTTCAGCAGTTGCTCTACTTGTCTCTTCATCAGCAGGCTTTTCAGTAGACTCCACTTTCTCAGTAACTTCAACAACAGATGCAGCATTCTTCTTGTTGGCTGATCCCTTTTCCCCCTTTTTGTCATCATCAGTAGGGTTGAGTTGAGCAACTGGAACAGGAGTAATGTTGATAGCATCACATAGCAATCTGATGTTTTGATCCATGGTTTGAAGGCGAAGATTATGTTGAACTTGATTACATTTCAAGGCAGCAGTCTGGTCATTCAGATAATCCACATTTACTTGTAAGGTGGCCATCTCTGAAGTAACCTGAGCAGCTTGGTCAGTGAAATTCTGAAACAGATAGGCAGTCTTTTCCGTCTCTGCTTCAGTTGCCTTTTGAAATGCCCGGCCAACTTTAGTCCAGTCCGTCTCATGTCTATGAAGAGTTGCATGAATCTGATTCACATCCATCTTGATATCTTCAACTTGACGAGTCAATGCAACAATTCCTTCTTTAAGCAGTATGGAATGGTCAGCTGGTTGTGGAAGGCTTTCCACAGCATTTTGAACAAGTTTGGCAGCTGTTTCTTCAAATTTGCACAGCAACCCTTTGTTCCTCTCTTCCATTTCCATCATTGAGTTTTCAATCAAGGCTTTTATGGAGTCCAAGAATGAAGGGTGAGTAGCTTCAACTGAAATGGAAGGTGCATCAGTTAACAGCTTTGTAGCAGGTTCAGCATTTGGCTCAGCTGTCTTCTGTTCTTCAGTTGATTCTTTATCAGCCGACTTATCTTCCAAGTGAACAAAATCAGAACCATCAGCAGATACAACTGTCTTCAGACGAATAAAATCAGCAGGCACAAAGGGAGACGTTGTCTGAGGTTGGCTGGTTTGCTCTTGATAAGAGCTGACTTCAGAACCAAAGGCTATCTGTTGCAGACTTGGTAAACTGGGCAGATCACTTGAAGTTCCTTTGATGTAGATTGATCTTTCCACCCACTTTTCCAAAGTAACATATACTGCAACTTTGATTGCTCTCTCAAAAAGGTCATCAGTAGGACCAGGTTTGTTGGGCAAGGATTCCTTGAGAGCATTAGCCTCCTGAGTCACAATGAGTTTGGCATACTCATGTACTCTGTCATGGAAGAAATTAGTGTCTAAGGCTTGCTGGATATTATTGGTTTGGAGCCAATTCATAATCCATCTCTCCTCAGCAGCAGCCTCCTTTCAGGCTCTGAATTCTTCACATGTTTTCTTCAATCTGTAGTTCCTCCATTTGTTGTATCTTATTTTCTCAGCTAGGAACACAATTTTTGATTGGATCAGGGAGTTATATCTTTCCAGTTCAGCCTCAAATCTGGAAAAGGTAGCAATGTCACTCTTAACAACTGCAAGTGGCCTCCTTACTTCCTTTTTCTTCCTTTTGATTGGCTTGGCTTTTGGTAGCAGAAACTTCCCTTCTAGTGATTTGTCAATCACTATGCCACCAGTCCTCCTTGGACCGTGAGCATCCTTCTTGCTCTCTTCTAGAGCTTTTGCCAAGTCTTCTTCCTCCTTGTCAGCTAACTCTGCCTCAGTCATCTTCTTGACTTCAGCTTCTGCTTTGCTTGCTTGAAGAGTTCTTTTAAGCTCAGCTTCATCACGTTTTCTCTGTTCTGCTTCCTCACGCTTTTTCTTGTGATAAGCAGACACTTTGGTCTTGCCTGTTCTTCTTTTTCTGGCAGCCCTTAACTCAACAACTGGTGCCTCAACTGTTGGTTCTGGAGCAACAGTTGCAATAGGTGCAGCAACGATTGGTTCGAGGATCTGCACTTCAGGATCCTCTTGAGGTTGATTAACCTCAGCTGTTAGTGAGTATTCTTCTGAGCATCAAACGACTTGTCAGCAGACTTGCTTCCAACAGGCCTCTCTGCTGATGGAGGACTTTGCTTTACTAAGTCAGAAAGCTTAGTAGGTGATTCAACGAAGGTCATCCTCTTTCTGATAGTAACCTTTGTATGACCAACTCTGGATGTTGCAGTATCTTTTAAAGCACTCCTTGTTCTTTTTGCAACGTTCTCCAGTGGCTTATCAGAAGATATGGTTCTCGAGGGAGAACCAAAAGCCATTTCTTCAATTTCTTTTACTGTCTGATCTAAGACAGCATCAACAGCATCCTTTTCCTTAGGCTTTGAATCTGTTCTAGCTTGAACAGCTGGCTGGGCTGTTTGAAAAGAAGCCTTGGGAGCAGTTTCCTTACTCCTATTTTTCCTTTCAACAGCTGGCTGCTTTAGCTCAGCAGCAGCCTTTCTCTTTGGTTGCTCCTTTATCTTTTATGGAGTGACTTCAGTATTCTTTGTGCGAACAGACTCGTAGACCTTCAACTCCTTTGCATTATGTATGACCTTTCCATGGGTCATAGAGCAGCCAAGATTGATGAACATATGACTGAGGAAGATTCTGTGGTTGGAATGACCACGCTCCTTGTGATCAGCCAAGATGTACCACATGAAAGTTGCCCAGTTCACCTTCAGTCCATAATAAACAACAATCATGGAATGAAATCTCTTCATCGGCACACTATCCAGCGAAAATGTGCAGTTCTCTATCACTTTGGCAAACAGGTCTGCCATCCGTTGAAACTCATCCTTTAGCTGAGTTTTCTTGATTTCCAGATAAAACTTCATTTTTCTTGGCAGCTAGATTCCAGAAATCTGCTTCCAACGGTTCAGCCAAGGTGGAGATTTCTGTGGAACCTTCAAGGGATAAATGATACTTCTTGATTTAGCCTGAATTCGTCTTAAGGTTAAACTCAGTAAATTATTAAAAGAATGTTTTATTGTATTAGGGGTTTGGTTAAAGTACTCAGGATGGTGCAATTCAAGAACAATATATTCACGTAAAAAGAATTATATCGAAGGAGCAACAACGTATTATTATTGATAGGTTAAATTCCGGATGCATGATACAATGTAGAACTTAGTATTTATAATAGTAGTTTCATCCTACTGTAACTAGGAGTCCTATTAGGCCTAGGAATCCTACATGACTTAGGAGTACCACACGGCCCAATAAATCTCCAGGATCGGTCTTCAGATCGGTCAGAGACACATGGGCAAGTCGAGCCGATCTTGTAGTCCCCATAGGTCGGATCTATCCTGAATCTCCTCGGAAAGCTTTATACCATTATACGTGCAAAATAGCCCTCATCAGTACTCCCTCACTTCTCGAGCGTAATCGTAGTTGGAGCTCGTAGAAGTAGATACAGTTGTCGCGTCAATCCTTTCACTGTTTACGAAGTATGCCTCGTTAAAAACCTGGTTCGGAAAAACCCTTTATGGGATAAAAACCGAACAAGGGAAAAAGAGTGCATATCCATCTGAACCTTCTAGGTAGGGACACGTAGTTTGGTAACGTGTGTCAGACATTCATAAAGTCTTTTCATGATTTTATTGGCGGGAAGCAGAAGAGACGCAAAGGGTTGATCCGTCTTTTCACCACCCATATATATAGTCGAAATTAGCGGGATCTTTTTACTTTTTACCCCGGATATTTAGGTTTTTTGCAGTAAAAGTTTGAGTCGATAATCCTGCAATTTACTTACTTATTCGAGCACATTACTTCAAGAGACAATGGCCTCGACTTCGCAGAATCTCAATTCTTCAACCCAAAATGAAAAAGAACAAATACCGCCTAACATCTCTAACCCTGAAATCCTTTCTTCTGAAGAGGAATTAGTAGACGACATTCAGGCAGAAGAAATCAGAGACTATGAAGAGAAAGAGGTTGATAGTCTGGTGGTTGAGATCGTTCCAGAGGAGGAAATGATTGCCAGAGCATCCAAAAAATCCAAGACTGCCCAACCTCAGATTTCTGCTCATGTCGAGTTTTTTCCTTCTCGATTGAAGGAGGAAAATTTACCTGCTCTGAAGAGAGAATACGGTCGTTATTTCCCTTCGGATTTTAAAATAATTATTCCTTCCCCCGAGGAGAGAGTCAATACCCCTCCCCCAAACTGTCGAGCTTTCTATACGTCTCATTTCGAACATGGGCTCCGTTTTCCCCTTTCTCCGATCCTTCGTCAACTTTTAGAGACTTTCTTTGTCTCTTTAACCCAACTCGTACCAAATGCCATAGCCTTTATAATGGCATTTTCTGTTTTGATGGTTGCAAGAGGTCTGCAACCCTCATTTCGTAATTTTCTTCACCTTTTTCGACTTTCGATATCGACCTCTTCCAATAGAGGCTACTATTATGTTAGCCAAAGACCCGGGTTTGCCGTTCTAGAAAATGCCATTTCGAGCAACAGTATGGAATGGAAGTCGAACTTCTTTTTTGTTAAGGCTCCGACCTTGCGTATCCTTGAGAACGGAGAAACTGAAGAGTTCACTCATGACTGGGGATATAACCAATCTTGGGTGTACGGTGGTCGAAAGGTGACTGGTGAGATGGCCCCAGACGACCAATTTTCGTCCGATTTGATCGAGGAGATGAGATCGGATAAGTATCAATCAGCTTATCTGGTCGGAGAAATCTTCCTTCGCAAGGCTGGATTGAATTCTTTGGATTTTCCCATCCCATCGGACGATCGATCCCTAAGTAAGATTTTATTAATAGTTATTTTATCCTTAAAAAGGATCTATAAAACTGTCGTTCATTAATGTTATCAATCTTGTATTGTAACTTCCATGGTCGAGAATTGCCGTTTTTCTGTGGTTGGAAAAACAGTCCTTTCAAATTCGAAAAAGTCGTCGGGAAAAGTTCCAATAGAGCATAGGCAATCCAGAAAAAGGAGAAGAGATCAACACCAGGATCTAGAAGACATTGAGGAGGAGTCGTTTGAGAGCGCAGATCCTATCCGTGTAGCTCATCCCCCAAATGATCAGACTTCTATGGAAATACCTTCGACGAGCTCTCGCCCAGGACGTGGCTTTCCTTCTAAATTCCTTAGGGAAAAATATGGTATTCTAGGTTGTAAGACTTGGCCAGAAAAGAATCCTACTGGTCCCGATGCTAAAAGTAAAACCCAGTTTTACGACAAAGAAGGCGAGTACTTCACTCATGTAGGAGATACTAGCCATAATGCTTCCTTGGTAGACATGATCGAGAGCCATCTCCAGGAAAAACGGGCGGCTGGCTATTCCGAAAGGGATTCATTGACGACCGATGACAAGGAGAACGTCATTGACAAGTCAATTTGTCTTCTTCTGTCTTCGACCTTTGTAAAAGACGTGCAGCGGACTTTTAAGAAAAATCCTCTCGATCAGTTGGCAAGAGCCGCCCATGCTCATGAAGTGGTAAGATATTATAATTCCGTTTGCTCTTTCAACAAATCTCAACATCTTTACTTCATTTCTTATTTAGTCAAACTGTTCTTGTCACATAGTGGTAATGCTTTGGAATCTGCCATGTATGATACGGCATTGCATAGAGAACAGTGCAAGTTTGTTGAAGAAACCAACAGTATTCTAACCGCCAGAATCAAGGAGCTTGAAGATCAACTTGTTCAGGTTGATAATTCTCGTCAAACTGCTGAGACTTAGCCTGCTCCTATCGCCAATCCAAACTTAGAGACTGACAATCCTCATATCGTCAGCACAATGTTGGATGATAATCGATATCAAGCGCAGGTTGATCGACTGAATCAAGAAATTGATGAACAACGTGTTTCATATGCCACCTCTATTAGCAAACTGGAGTCGGAGATAATTTCACTTCGATCACAACTCGCGGCTAAAGAAGATGATTCCAGTTTAGATAAGGCTATAGACGAACATCAATCTCCTAACGTAGAATCCATTGTCAGAGAGTTTCTTGATTCTCCAGTGCATGCGACCATAATTCATCAGAAAATAGGAGGTCTGCTGTTGAGCTCATTTTACAAGGGGGTCGATCAATTGATCGAGTCTGGGCAGATTCCAGATAGGCGAAATGAATACCGCGACGTTATGGAGATTGGAAAGGATCGAAAACTCCGAGAGTATCCTCCTGATTCCTTGCCTTCCGTCGAGTATAGCGATCATCCTTTAGCTCATTTAGTGGCTGAGTTTGGAACTCCATTTCCCGTGCCCGCACCTGACTTGGAGTTAACAGAGGACGTTATGGGAGATCGAGCGGATGAAGGGGAAGACGAAGATAACGAAGAAGGCATTGGAGGAGAGGATGAAGATAACGAAGGGTTATCCTCGAAGGAAGTCAACTCCCCACCTTAGGTCATTTTCAAGATTAGGATTTCATCTGCTTTCTTCTTCGATCCTTGTAACTTTTGTCACTTTATTCAGTAGAACTTGCAAAGTTTGTAAATGTAGTTAGTAGAAAATCCCTTATTTGATATATATGATTTTCAGTGATATATTAGTCTTTGTCGAAATATTCTTTGTCATTTTGATGATCGTAGTACGCAATTGACAATCCATTCTGATATATATTTCAAATTTTACTGTGCGCGCCAAAGATTGGGGACATAATTGTCATTTCCTTTACTATATATAAAGGTAAAATCTTTGAAGTTTTACCGCGCCTCCCCACTTGCAATATAAAATTTCTGTGTTGTAGATCGGAGCTAGAGTTCAGTAATCCATAAGATTTTCTGGTTTTTCGATCATGAGTTCCAATCTTTTCTCTGGAGCCACAAAACGATCTCTACGGGGTCCATCCCGACGAGACACACCGAAGAAGAAAATCCGAACAGAAAGTTCGCATCAGCCATCTTCCCAGGGAGGAGCTCCTTCTCGGGAAACCGTGCCTCAATCCGATCCGGTGTCAACCTCTTCGGGAGAAATTCAAAAATTAGTGGTGAATATTCCTTCTCAGGCGAAGGAAACTATGGATTCTTCTACGGGACCTTCACGGGCTCCGATCCGTAGCCCATTGGTCGATCCAAATATTCTGGAAGTTTATCAGAACGAGGAGTCTCGAGCTAATTCTCCTCCTCTTGTCAACCAAGCAATAGATGACCCCTCCCATTCCGATCAAGATGCAACAATAAATCAAACCTCTGGTCGAGAAGATTCTCAGCAGGTCGTTATCATTCCTCCCAATCCTGAGGTCGAGCCAATTTTGCAAATGAGCGGACTTCTGGAAGATATTCTCGAGTCTCTCTTTGCCCCTTTGCACTCTAATGTTGTCGTTTCTACTTCTCAAGATACCCAAGTTCTCTCTCCTCCCACTATTCCTCAAGATATAGCTAAAACTGGATCTGGTCCCAGCCAATCTAGTTTCAAGAATTCCATGGACGATCCATCTCTTTTAGACGATCGTTCTCTAAAGGAGCATGTCGAAGAAATAACTGACTTTGAGATGAGTCGATCTGGAGGGGTCTCCTTAGATGCATGCGTTCCAGCAACCCTCGAGCCTGATGGGGTATCTTGGAATCTGGGAATGGGTACAATTCTGCCCAAGGAGCTTGATAAACTGAAGAACCACTCTTCTTTGTTCAATCCATTTTCAAGCGTTTGGAGATGGTAAGTGGATTTTTGTCATTATTTTTTGTTTTAATAGAGATCTTTTACCTTCTAACTTTTAAAGTTCTTCATTCTTGTTCTTCCATAATAGGCCAAGCATGAAGCTATTCAACTTGGGATATAGAATGATGAGTCTTATTTTTCTCAAGAAGAGTCCCTTGAACGGATGAACACAATTGCTACCGCTCATCGATTGCTGATGACTGAAGCCGTGAATCTCCGAGCGGTTACTGAAAAGCTTTCTAAAGAGAAGGAAGAACTTGCTCGGGCAAATATTGATAGGATAGTGCCCAGCAAGCCAACTTATACGAGCTTGTAAAGGGACTACCTTAGAAAGCAATCTTATGATTCATAAGATAATACGCCCGTTTATTCATAGTACGTGAATTAAACAATGGCCATCTTCATCTCTCGCGAACTTATCTAAGCGATTGGATGAAATCCTAAGATCACATTAGACTATGGGACGATTCACTTCAGTACTGAGTGCAATCATGAAACAGTCTCTAAGGTCGTGATCTTAAAACTGTTCCAAGTCATAGATTCCTATCGAGACGGGGTATCGAGGGAATCGCTAAGACTTGTAGGATTATGCATGATTCACATGAAGTGAATTTGTAGAGTTTCATGAACAAGACATTTTGATGTCAGTGCATATGACTAGGTGGTTCGATAGGAGATCGAACGCATCGAACGACCCGAACAGAGAGACCCATCGTGGAAGTGCATTAAGCATATCGGTAATGGGAAGTCTCTCAAGACTTATAATAGTGTACGATTTAGTCCTCGGACTTGAAGTACTAGGGCGAATTCGGTACACGGGAATACGTACTTTGATTTAGGAGCCGATCACGTAGCCTGATCGTTGTGCGACTACTTTGGGTACGTATGAACGTGTACGCGAATGGTTAGTACTAATATAGGATCTATCGACTCATCTTGATAAGATGAGAGAATTTCCTGTACGTTCTTAGATAGTAAATTCCGAGAAACCCACGGCCGTGGTCAGTGACGGATTTGGAAAGGGGTTTCCAAATTTAGCAGTCACACTGGAATTATTATCCTGAATTAGAAAGTACAGAATTGAGATAATTAGAGGTGCCGACCAATTCACACACCCTAGGTCTCAATCGGGAAATTAGTCGTTAGAAGGACCGTATGTACATGGTATTTATAAGAGGTGAAGGTTCACGAATATCAATTCACCTGAAGTTGGGCCTCATGGGCTTGTGGCTAGACATCGACCATGAGGTGTGGGTACTCCTGAATTAATAGGAAATTAATTCTGGAGTGGTCAATTAAAAGTGTTTAATTGATCGGAGAAATTAATTGCTCACTAATTAAATCACGAGAGTCGTGGGCCTACTGCCAATTGATGGTGAACCTAGTGATAGGATAGTGCCCAGCAAGCCAATGTTAATTAGCTTGTAAGAGGACTACCTTCTTATGGATTAATAAATATACGACTGTTTATTTATAGTACGTAAATTAAACAATGGCCAACTTCATCTCTCGCGAACTTATCTAAGCGATTGGATGAAATCCTAAGGTCACATTCGACTATGGGACGATTCACTTCAGTACTGAGTGCAATCATGAAACAGTCTCTAAGGTCGTGATCTTAAAACACGTTCCAAGTCATAGATTCCGAACGAGACGGGGTATCGAAGGAATCGCTAAGACTTGTACGAGTATGCATGATTCACATGGAGTGAATTTGTAGAGTTTCATGAACAAGACATTTGATGTCAGTGCATATGACTAGGTGGTTCGATAGGGGATCGAACGCATCGAACGACCCGAACAGAGAAACCCATTGTGGAAGCGCATGACGCATATCGGTGATGGGATGTTTCTCAAGGCTTATAATAGTGTACGATTTAGTCCTTAGACTTGAGGTACTAGGGCGAATTCGGTGCATGGGTGTACGTATTTAGATTTAGGTGCTGGTCACGTAGCCTGACCTTAATGTGCCTAAGTTGGGTGCGTATAGTCGTGTACGCGAGTGGTTAGTACTAAGAAAGGATCTATCGACTCATCCTGATAAGGTGGGAGAATTTCCTATACGTTCTTAGATAATATGTTCCGAGGAACCTGCGGCCGCAGTCGGTGACGGATTTGGAAAGGAGTTTCCAAATTTAGCAGTCACACTGGAATTATTATCCTGAATTAGAAAGTATAGTAATTGAGATAATTAGAGGTGCCGATCAATTCACACACCCTAGGTCTCAATCGGGAAATAAGTCGAAAGAAGGACCGTATGTACATGGCAATTATAAGAGGTGAGGTTCACAAGATCAATTCACCTGAAGTTGGGCTTCATGGGCTTGTGGCTAGACATCGACCATGAAGTGTGGGTACTCCTAAATTAATAAGGGAAATTAATTTTGGAGTGGTCAATTAAAAGTGTTTAATTGATCGGAGCATTTAATTGTTCATTAATTAAATCACGAAAGTCGTGGGCCTGCTGCCAATTGATGGTGAACCCAGAGGGTCACACACAATACAGTTGGACAGTGACAGTCAAAAAGGAAATAGTTGATTTAAGGAAGTTAAATCAAAGTTGATGAATTAAAGTGTTAATTCAAAGAAATCAAAGTTAATGAATTAAAGTGTTAATTCAAGAAGAAGAATTATTAATTAGAATACCTAATTAATTTATTAGAGTGTCTAATTAATTGATTGGATTATCTAATTAATTATGAGATTAATTAAAGTAGTTAATTAATTAAATGGAAGAAGGATTTATCATGAAATTTTCGGATTTACATGAATAAGGCATAGGGGCGATTTTTGAGGCTAAGGAAAGTTGGAAGAATTTGTTTCTTGTGGGACAAGAAAGAAGGAAGAGATTCATGTATATCTAGTTTCCTAATGAGATAAGGAAAATCTATAAGATATACTTGTATATCTTATTTCCTAATGAGATAAGGAAAAGAGATATTGATGTACATGGAAAAGGATATCTATTAAGAGAAGGACTCTTCTCTTATAAATATCTCTCTTCATAATTCTTCCATAAGCTAATGAAGCAATAATAAAAGGTGATCAAAAACACAAGAGATTTTCAATAGCTGAAAATTGAAGAGAAAAATCGACCAGCCCTAGCCAAAAGGCCAGTGCCGCCGCCGCCCTCATCTTCTTCTCTTCTTCATCTGGATCTGGTTCATGAGCTGGATCCAGTTCCAACTCTTCCTTCACTGACAAGTTTCCAAGATCTAGTTCGTAGCCTGTGATTTGGAAACGTTGCTACAATCCATCTGGTGTGGATACATTCTGGAGGTGAGACAATTGGATCACTGCATCGTGAATCAAACAAGAAAAGCCGAAACAAGTTTTGAGGTATTTCGCAAAACACCCCCTTTGTTTTCTGTTACTGTTTGATTCAACCTGTTTCACATAAATAATATGGAGATCGATTTATGGGACTGATGGGATGCCTCGGAAAATTTTAAATTCCGCACTCTCGTTGTTTTGACAACCGGGGCATACCCAACAGTGGTATCAGAGCCAACTCCATTATTATTATGTGAAAAAGGCCTGAACATAATTTAATATTTGATATTAGTGTTTATTATGTTCTGTATGATGATTCTTGCTTGTTATGATATTATGTATGCTCGGATAAAATTGCATGAATTAGTTTGGGCCGATTTTGAATTTCCGAAAATTAGTGGACTGTTTTTGCAAATAGCGATTTTCGAAAAACTGGACCAAAATTGAAAATTTCGTTTTCTGCATGTTTCTGGACTGAAATTGTAATTTTCTGGATTTTTTGAAAACTGGGTCGGTTTTGCAATTTCCGTAAGTTTGGGCTGTTTTTGTAATTTACGTAAAGTTCAGGGGTCTGTTTGCAATTAACGAAAATTTCTGGGTAGATTCTGTAAGTTCCTGTTTTCTGGACTGATTTGCAGCTGTCAAAATTTTTGGGTTTAAACTGTTAATTCCCGAAACTTGAGGGGTCAAAAATATAATTTTCGAAAGTCAAGGGACCAAACTGTAATTTTCAAAAGTTGAAAAACAGAATCTGTATTTGTGCATAAAAAGTGTTTTTGTTTATCCGAAAATTAATTTTATCATAATTAGTAGAGACTAAAGTAAGGATCATGGATTATTTTAAAAGGGAGTTTTAAAATAAGGAAGAAAAGAAATATGTGAAAGTTGTTTGCTTGTTTCTTGCTCTACGTGAACTGTTTACGTGGTTTTCGATCGCGCCGAGCCTTGACCCTAGGGTAGATGTGATTGGTTTAATTTTAATTGTGTTGTTTTTATTGGGCCTGCGAGCCTTAAAGTTTTTGGGCCACTTTGAGCCTTTGTAATGGAATAGGGCTTTACTGTTTTAAATAGTTTAGGATGGAGGCCCATTACAAGCAAGGTGGAGGCCCAAGAAGGAATGAAGGCCATGTATGCATGGTTATTACTGTAATAGCCCAGGTCCATTAAGAACCCAATTAGATTGACCAATTGGGCCAACATCATGGCTCGATGCTGGCCCGCATAGGAGGCTCCCGATCGAAAACATACTGTGATAGCATGCATGCTAGGTGTGAATGTTTTAATTTTATTTGTCGATTTATATGGCTTGTATGTGATGCGCGCTAGTAATTAGATCGTAAATAAAAGATAAAGCATAATTAAATGCGGTGAGATCTCGAGGAGAGTTTCTTCAAACTTTCAAAACCGAAAATCCCCTCTTGAATAAATATTAAGTCATATTGGGTTAACTATAAAAGGAAGTTTTATAAATCCAAGCCTTCCATTAATAGGAACTAGCGTGAGTTGTCTACTTATCGATTAAGGTGATCCAGAGTCTGGCACCCGAGGCGAAGAAAGGGACAATACGCAAAATTCCTTGATTCTTGTTTTCCTTAAAAACTTGACAAGGGTGGGGACTGGTCGGGACATGTATATCGACCGATAACCAGTTACGGGGATTTCATGACCGGGCCCGTTGCTCATCGTGATTAATGGGTTAGACTTAACGAATAGTAACATTTATGATGTAGCAGTGCTAGATAAATGTGAAAACCGAGGCAAAATAGCTTGAAGGTTGTGTAGGGACACAATTGGTAAAAGTATACCTACCTAGGGAATTAATTGTATGGCCACGAGTCGTGGGTGCAGTTAATGTCTGCCGGGACATCAAGACCTACTAGGAAATAGGATTTCCCGAACAATTAAAGGGGTTATTGTTTCGATAAAAATAGTGGGAGAACTTTTTCGATAAAAAGTCCAATTTTCGTTAATTATAAGTATTTTATTAAACCTGTCTGCTTATTGTTGTCTTTTAAATTGTTTATATATAGCCATTCAAAATCCACAATCATGTACGAACAAACTTTGGGACAAATCATGAGTTATTCACTCTACGAGACAAGCATGGTTGGGTTCGACAATGTTAGAGAATATTGTTCTTACCTAATCAAGATGATGAAACGAATCAAAAAGCTAGGCGCTGATTTGGATCAGAATGATGAGATAGAAATTATTCTCACTGGCTTGTCTGACTCATTTTCTCATTTTGTGCATCATTTGGAAATTCCATGTGATGGGATTAAGACAAACGATTTGCGCAAGTTGTTGGACAAATATGAGAAAGCCCATCTACAGGGATTGGGTCTGAGTGAAGGAAAGGATTGCCCCTTGTGTAAGAAAGATAAGCAACTAAGGATGCTTGCTGGAAAGAAATTCCTGAAGAGAATTAACAACGGTATGACCTAGTTATTTCTTTTTGATGTATGACATCTCATAGACCCTCATATCTGTAAAGTGTTTGCAGGTGATGACGGTATTCCCTTGCCCTTGGGAAGAAGGGCATTCCTTGGAAGGAGGAGGCAAGAGTTGCAACAAAATATAAGGGAAAAATGCTTCAGGAGTTGGGTCGAGAAGAATCTAGACTTTACTTTTTAGCAAAGTGTTTTACTTAGTTTTTCGTCTTAGCATGAATTTTGGTTTTATTTGTTTTTGAGTATTCTTTCGAATTTTTTTGTACAAGACAGCATTGCTTTACCATTATGAATGGAATATTATTTATTTAAAGCTTTTACTTTGTACAAAATATTGATGCTTTACCATTATGAATGGAATGTCTTTAAAGCATAGAAATGAATCAATAATAAACAATTAAAACTTCAAGTAAATTATATGCTAAATCGAGAAAGGTAAAACAACAAGATAATCGCCCACATACTTGAAATGCACATTTTTGGACATATTTCCAAAAGAAGGATTCGAAAGATTGATTTCATTTGAGATTCTTGAAACACAGAACTTAGATGAACTCGTAACTTACGAATCTTGTCTCAAAGGAATAATGACCAAAATAAAGTTTGCTAGGCATTCTAAGCATATCAACCGAGTGGATTTAATCCATAGGGACAAACGTGGAGAACTAAAAAGGTTAGTTCAAAAGGACGTTACTTCATGTATACTTACGATTTTTTTAATCGTCAAAAGCATATGAGTACTTTGTGAAAGTACAGTTCCAAAATTGTTGAAATGTTCAAAGAAGTTTTGGAAATGAAGTAATTAAGAGCATAATGTTGAAACCGTTTGATCTAATCAAATTGGCCGAAACATAAGCTATAAATTCCACGATTATCTAAACGAGAATAGGATTCTCACGGAGCGAATTAAGTAGGAATTGAACTTGGTTAGACTTAGTTCATTTCACGATAAGACTTCGCTGAACTTCCTTATTTACTTTTGGGGATAGCCTCCCCTGACTATTCAAAGGATACTTAGGTTGGTACCTTTCGAAGCAAGTCCTTACACCACCGTACCATATACGATATGGCATAATACCCTTGCACGACAAATTGGATGGTAGATCCAATTCACGCAAATTTGTGGGATATCCAACGAAATCCATTGGATACCTGTTCTGCGACAATGAGAAACAATAGGTAAATCGTTTCTCACAAATACCCGTTCCTCTGTTGATGAATTCTTCGTCAAAGGAAATAGGGAATGTCATGGAACTTGATGAAGTCCAAGATCTGGACCCATCCCCACAAACAGTGGGAGCAAATCCTTAACCTACTGAACCAAATTACGCACAAACACTTCGTAATTCAAATCAAATTCGTAAGGAACTCAAAATTCCATTTTACGAGATTGATAAATTGGATATTGATCCAAGATTACAAAGAAACTATGTTTGACATAAGACTTAGGGATGTGGCATGAGGCCATAAGATCCGAAATGGAAAGGTTCAACTTGTTTGACTCGCTTAAATGGCGGAAGGTTATTCTTCAAAAGCTTTTTGAAGACTAATGAAGATACCTTCGCTCCATTTTTCAAACGTCAAAATCCATTTCAAAATTATTAGCCATAGAAAAGTGGTTTGACTACTAAAATATGACTATTGGATATGAATTCTGCCTCTCACAATTGGAAATTGATGAGAAGATCTTTATTCAAATCCATAGGTCAATCTATGACTTTTAACACAATCCCAAACTTGGAATATGCGACTTGATAAGATGATCAAGACTGTTGACTTTGTCAAAAGGCATATGGATTCCAATTGTGCAAAAGAATCAGTGGGAGCATAGTGAAGTTCGTAACAAAACATGACGACGTTCTGACTATCAAGGACGATATCAGAATATCAAGCACAGACGAAAGCGTGTTTTTCACGCAATTTCTCCATGATAAGATTTGAGAATTACATCTCACGTATTGGCAATACGTTTCTATAGAGATAGAGCGAAGTAGATGTTGCAATTCTCCAAATCTAAGTACATAGACTAATTATTGAATGAATTCAATATGGAAGAATCCAAGAAAGGATTAGTTCCAAGGAGATACAAAATCTCTCTTTCTTATTCAATGTGCCCTACATTTGATAAGGAAAGAAGAGGATGTCTCAAAAGGTCTTATGCTTAGGCATTTGGTTTGCATGTAGCATGCAAAGTCTTGTACTAGACCTGACTTAACACATGCTGTGATTTTCACGAGCTACTGTTAGTCAAACACCAGTAAGGGACACTGGACTGCCGTAAAGCAATCCTCGAAGATAATTAAAGGATATAATGCTGGTCTGCGGTAGTAGTGGAGGATTGAAACTCGAAGGATTTAATGATTCGAGCTTTCAAGTCTGATGTGGATGATTTATTCTGTCTCGATGGAGCAGAGGTAAATTGGAATAAACCCCAATAGTCTACCACTGCCAACTCAAACAGAATATATATCGCAGCATAGGATGCAGCAGAAGGAAGTGTTTGGATAAGTAAATTCATCTAATGGTTAGATGTAATACCTAGCATAGCAAAAGCCTATCGTTATCTTTGCTGATAAAATAGGGCAATTGCTAAATGAAAGGGAATCGAGATCACACCAAAGATCTGAACACAAAACCATATGATTAGATAAATCATAGATATTTGAGATACGTAAAAGTGTTACGTTATCTCAATAGACAACTTAGCAGATCCACTAGTAAAGTCATTATCGCAAAAGAGTTCGAAGGACATCTTGATAAGATGGGTCTTAGAAATGTTGTGATTGGCTTTAGGGCAAGTGGGAGATTGATAGGATAGTGCCCAGCAAGCCAATGTTAATTAGCTTGTAAGAGGACTACCTTCTTATGGATTAATAAATATACGACTGTTTATTTATAGTACGTAAATTAAACAATGGCCAACTTCATCTCTCGCGAACTTATCTAAGCGATTGGATGAAATCCTAAGGTCACATTCGACTATGGGACGATTCACTTCAGTACTGAGTGCAATCATGAAACAGTCTCTAAGGTCGTGATCTTAAAACACGTTCCAAGTCATAGATTCCGAACGAGACGGGGTATCGAAGGAATCGCTAAGACTTGTACGAGTATGCATGATTCACATGGAGTGAATTTGTAGAGTTTCATGAACAAGACATTTGATGTCAGTGCATATGACTAGGTGGTTCGATAGGGGATCGAACGCATCGAACGACCCGAACAGAGAAACCCATTGTGGAAGCGCATGACGCATATCGGTGATGGGATGTTTCTCAAGGCTTATAATAGTGTACGATTTAGTCCTTAGACTTGAGGTACTAGGGCGAATTCGGTGCATGGGTGTACGTATTTAGATTTAGGTGCTGGTCACGTAGCCTGACCTTAATGTGCCTAAGTTGGGTGCGTATAGTCGTGTACGCGAGTGGTTAGTACTAAGAAAGGATCTATCGACTCATCCTGATAAGGTGGGAGAATTTCCTATACGTTCTTAGATAATATGTTCCGAGGAACCTGCGGCCGCAGTCGGTGACGGATTTGGAAAGGAGTTTCCAAATTTAGCAGTCACACTGGAATTATTATCCTGAATTAGAAAGTATAGTAATTGAGATAATTAGAGGTGCCGATCAATTCACACACCCTAGGTCTCAATCGGGAAATAAGTCGAAAGAAGGACCGTATGTACATGGCAATTATAAGAGGTGAGGTTCACAAGATCAATTCACCTGAAGTTGGGCTTCATGGGCTTGTGGCTAGACATCGACCATGAAGTGTGGGTACTCCTAAATTAATAAGGGAAATTAATTTTGGAGTGGTCAATTAAAAGTGTTTAATTGATCGGAGCATTTAATTGTTCATTAATTAAATCACGAAAGTCGTGGGCCTGCTGCCAATTGATGGTGAACCCAGAGGGTCACACACAATACAGTTGGACAGTGACAGTCAAAAAGGAAATAGTTGATTTAAGGAAGTTAAATCAAAGTTGATGAATTAAAGTGTTAATTCAAAGAAATCAAAGTTAATGAATTAAAGTGTTAATTCAAGAAGAAGAATTATTAATTAGAATACCTAATTAATTTATTAGAGTGTCTAATTAATTAATTGGATTATCTAATTAATTATGAGATTAATTAAAGTAGTTAATTAATTAAATGGAAGAAGGATTTATCATGAAATTTTCGGATTTACATGAATAAGGCATAGGGGCGATTTTTGAGGCTAAGGAAAGTTGGAAGAATTTGTTTCTTGTGGGACAAGAAAGAAGGAAGAGATTCATGTATATCTAGTTTCCTAATGAGATAAGGAAAATCTATAAGATATACTTGTATATCTTATTTCCTAATGAGATAAGGAAAAGAGATATTGATGTACATGGAAAAGGATATCTATTAAGAGAAGGACTCTTCTCTTATAAATATCTCTCTTCATAATTCTTCCATAAGCTAATGAAGCAATAATAAAAGGTGATAAAAAACACAAGAGATTTTCAATAGCTGAAAATTGAAGAGAAAAATCGACCAGCCCTAGCCAAAAGGCCAGTGCCGCCGCCGCCCTCATCTTCTTCTCTTCTTCATCTGGATCTGGTTCATGAGCTGGATCCAGTTCCAACTCTTCCTTCACTGACAAGTTTCCAAGATCTAGTTCGTAGCCTGTGATTTGGAAACGTTGCTACAATCCATCTGGTGTGGATACATTCTGGAGGTGAGACAATTGGATCACTGCATCGTGAATCAAACAAGAAAAGCCGAAACAAGTTTTGAGGTATTTCGCAAAACACCCCCTTTGTTTTCTGTTACTGTTTGATTCAACCTGTTTCACATAAATAATATGGAGATCGATTTATGGGACTGATGGGATGCCTCGGAAAATTTTAAATTCCGCACTCTCGTTGTTTTGACAACCGGGGCATACCCAACACCTAGAGGGTCACACACAATACAGTTGGACAGTGACAATCTAAAAGGAAACGTTTGATTTAAGGGATTAAATCAATAAATGAATTAAAGTGTTAATTCAAGTGAGAAGAATAATTATTTAGATGGTCTAATTAATTAAACGTGAATTAAAGTGTTAATTCGAAATGGAGAATTATTCATTAGAATGTCTAATTAAATAATTGATTAGAATATCTAATGGATTACACTATTAATTAAGGTGTTAATTAATGAGGAAGATTAATTAATTAATAGTGGATTAATTAATTAAACTTCATGGGCCGATTTTAACCATGGAAATGTTAATTGATTAATCTTGGATTAATCAATTAAACATGAGGGCCGATCTATGCTAAGAGAAATAATAAATTGATCTTGGATTAATTTAGCATGGTCGATTTTTTGATAAGGGAAATTTGGGAAAGATTTATCTTGTGATATAAGGAAGAGATTATATATCTTGTATCTTTATTTGATAAGAAAAGATCTCTTAAAGATATGATATATATCTATTAGAAGAAGGAGTCTTCTAATAGAGATATATATTAGATATACATATAATAATCTCTAACTAACAAGATATGCAAGATATGAGATATCTATTAGAAGTAGTCTTCCAATATAAATATCTCATATGCTCTCTCATAAACCCTGATGAATTTTAGCAGAAAATTCAAAGCAAAAGCCGCCCCATTATTCCCTTGGACGAACCCTGCCCTAGCCGCCCCTCTCCTTGTTTCTTCTCCATCTAGATCTAGATCTAGATTGAATTCCTCCATAGATAACTCCTTAATCCTAGTTCTGAGCCTGAGGATTACGTGAAGTCATTCAAATCTGGTGTGGACTTTCTCTAGAGGCACAACACTTGGGGTGCTCTAGTGAACTTTTGAAGACCGGAGAAAAACCACCACCTTGCCTGTGGTGAGGTAATTTTCGAAATTACCAACTTATTTATGTTTTGAATTGTGATTCAAAATACCTGTTTTTCGTATGAGTTAGATAACTGAGATCCTGGGCTCATGGGTATTTCGTGTGTATTAAAATTTTTTGAATATTCCGCACGTTGTTTTTTACAATAGTACCGCGTAAAACCCAATATCAGCTTGGTGTCCGACAAGGAGCAGCTTACTAAGGAGAAAGAAGATCTGCTCCGACTGAACAGGAATCTAGAAGAAGCTACTCAGTCCCAGATCGATAAGAGTAAAAAGCAAGAGTTTGAAAGGGGTTTTTCTCTCGGATATAAGCAACGTACGAAAGAAATGATGACTTATCTTGCTCATCAAACGAGTCCCGATCATGCTTTTGAACAGTAGACAAAGGTCCTCCTTTTTTTTGTTTTTTTTTGAAGTGTAATAAAAACTCCTTTTGTCGTGAATAGAGAAGCTCGTTGTTTCAATCGTTTATATGTAGAAAAATACGTCGTTTCGATCTGAATGCCAAAATAACTGTTATCTATCTTCTTGGGAGAGAAAAGGTCATCTTGGTAGTTGTGCCGTAACCGTAGTTGTTTCAATCGTTTATATGTAGAAAAATACGTCGTTTCGATCTGAATGCCAAAATAACTGTTATCTATCTTCTTGGGAGAGAAAAAGTCATCTTGGTAGTTGTGCCGTAACCGTAGGTGTAGGACGTTTCGCATGCTTGTCCATTAACTGATAACTTCCTCATACTATAAATAATTCCTTTGAAAAATAAGAAACATAATAGAGGGAAATAATATGTCTTCATTAAACATTTCAATTTGGCACTTATGGCATCTTGATTATGGTGGAGATATTAACCTAATCTTTTTATGAGAGACGAGAGCTGGTTAGTTCATTAAAATGATGGTATCCCCTGTGTCAGGTATGCTCTCCGACCAAGGAGGCTACTTTGTGTGAGTTGGATGAGATATCCTTCGACTCAGGCGAATACTTTGTAATCTTCCATCTGGACATCCTCCGACCAAGGAGGATATCTTGTTAAGGTCTGGTGGAGTATATTTGCCAATCTTCACCAATGCAGTGACAAGAGTCCAAGAGTAAGAAGTACGTCGGACTGGAGGAGCAATCATTCCGAGGAGCAGCTTAGTAGGCTAGTATTTGTAATAATTGTAGGTAGATTTTAGAAACAAAACTACTTTTCCTTGTCTTTGTACCTAACTGATCTTTTTTTGCTAAATGTAACGAAAAAAGTCTCAATAAAATCATTTACTTTTGATTTGTTCATCTGTGTTCTTCTCTTTTGATTTTATGATAGTAATCGAACGTATATCCGACACTGTGAATTTAAATCAACTTGTTAATATCACATTCCCTTGTTAACTCATTAATCTGGACCGTCGATATGATCTCAAAGCAACACCGTTGGATCCTTTATCTCCTGCCTATAAAAAGGTCATTCCATGCTCCTCCATCTCACAAAAATAAAGTTGTTCAAGAAAAAAATTTATTGGTATAACCATTATCATCCCCCAAAATGTATTACCTCAGCGAAGGATGAATTCCTGACTTGGTATGGGATGAATTGGAAAAATGAGATCTCCATCTTATATGGTGATGCTCGGATGAATCCCGTAATTGGGGATTAGTCGACCATAAATTACGCCATAGGGTATAGGTCGAGGTCAGAGGAAAGCTGGATTCTTGCTTTATCGAAATCAACTTGTTTCTAACAGGTCGATGATGCCACGCATGAGATCCTTCTGATCCCTATTTTACTTGGCGAAGGAAAAGCATCAGCTTCTTCGAGGTGGTCGAGTTGTGATAGCATGTACTCTTCCCTCGACCACTGACAGCTGCCAATCCTTAGAAGAACGCCTGAACTTTAGTTTCTCGTCACTGTTCTCAAAGTAGACGTAAAGATGGTTGTTCTGTAGCTCGAAGGTTCCGAAGTACTTTGTTGTTATGATGCTCATTGAAGATAACAACTTCCTTGAGATTTTGTAGATAGAGTTGCTAGTATATCGATCGATGTCTTTGTTTAGACAGGAATCTCAGACATGTAATATAATTTTTGTAATGATAATCTTTGCACCTTGAATATCGATCTAATGTATAATTTTTAATTGACCAACCTGATAGTGCATTTAATTCAAGTTCTATTTTTATGGCTGGTAGTTATGAATATGTAACGTAAATCCTGATAACATGTCATCACCGTTGATTGGATATGAGTTTCACCGTTGGATCTTTACCCTCTTATCTTTAAAAGGAGTCATTTACCTTCATTCATTTACCATCAAAAGTAAAATTTCCAAACAATGTACTTCCTCTTTTTTCAAAATGGTGGTCGTCCACCTAACTCGAAAATCCAAGAAATTGTTAATTACTTCGACTCGGTATGGGCGGAATCGGAAAATGGAGACCTCTCAAAAACCATGAAGTCTCCGATCCCTAAAAAAGGGGATCGATCGGAGTGTCTATCATGTATCGACCATCCTGTGCAAATGGGTAAGGGTCGGTCTGGTGGCATTCCGATCTAATAGTTCCGTGGTCGGTGGAAAGCTGGTCAGTTCATTAAAATAAGAAAATATAAACGAAAATGCTGACCACCATCGACCGATGTAAAATTATGATCTCACAAATCTCTAAAATTCTCCGTGCTTGTGGTCGTAATTTCGGAACTTAATAAGCGGTTGTCCTCGTCAACTGGGGTTAGCTGGTAGCAAGAATGCTGGGAAAAGTGTGGAGATAAACAAAGACAGAAGCTCACCATTCATGCCGCCATTCTTCAAATCTAAACAGCCTTAGTCGATGAATCGATCTTGTAAGATTGCTTTTTACAAGTCTACAGGACAAGCGAGCTGTACCTAATTAGGACTTTTCTTCAGCATGTAATAGAATATTGTTGTCGATCAGTTAGGGAAATCGTTATATCTTTCCGATGTATTTTTCTACTTGTAATAAATAAATCTCTTATTATTTTTACTAGCTGCTTTATTTGTCGATCATATAATGTTTAAGCTATCGCCGACCCATTTGGTTTTATATTACTTATTTGTTTTTACTGTTTGGAGATCGTTTTATTAGATCGAAGAGTTTTTACCGACCCAATCGGTTTTACTCAAAGACCTTGGTTTACTTTTAGGTTTTATACCAGTCTCTTGGTTTTAACCTTTGTAGATCGTGATAGGATAGTGCCCAGCAAGCCAATTCTCTTTAGCTTGTAATAGGACTATTCTGTAATAAACAATCTTTGATTTTATGAATAATATGCACGTTTATTTATAACTGTATAGAATAAACAATGGCCATATTCATCTCTCGCGAATACATTTAAGCGATTGGATGAAATCCTTAGATCACATTAGACTATGGGACGATTCACTTCGGTATTGAGTGCAATCATGAAACAGTCTCTAAGGTCGTGATCTTAAAACCCGTTCCAAGTAATAGATTCCGAACGAGACGGGGTATCGAAGGAATCGCCAAGACTTGTACGAATATGCATTATTCACATGGAATGAATTTGTAGAGTTTCATGAACAAGACATTTGATGTCAGTGCATATGAGTAGGTGGTTCGATAGGGGATCGAACGCATCGAACGACCCGAACAGAGAAACCCATTGTGGAAGCGCATGACGCATATCGGTGATGGGACGTTTCTCAAGATTTATAATAGTGTACGATTTAGTCCTTAGACTTGAGGTGCTAAGGCGAATTCGGTGCATAGGTATATGTACTTAGATTTAGGTACTGGTCACGTAGCCAGACCATAATGTGCCTAAGTTGGGTGCCTATAGTTGTGTACCCGAGTGATTAGTACCAAGATGGAATCTACCGACTCATCGTAATGGATGAGAGAATTTCCTATACGATTCTTAGATAATAGATCCAAGAAACCCGTGGCCACGGTCAGTGACGGATGTGGAAAGGGGTTTCTAAATTTAGCAGTCACACTGGATTATTATCCCGAATTAGAAAGTATAGTTATTGAGATAATTAGAGGTGCCGATCAATTCACACACCCTAGGTCTCAATCGGGAAATTAAGTCGATAAAAGGACCGTATGTACATGGCAATTATAAGAGGTGAGGTTCACAAATATCAATTCACCTGAAGTTGGGCTTCATGGGCTTGTGGCTAGACATCGACCATGAAGTGTGGGAACTCCTAAATTAATAAGGGAGATTAATTCTGGAGTGGTCAATTAAAAGGGTTTAATTGATCGGAGCATTTAATTGCTCATAAATTAAATCACGAAGGGTTCGTGGGCCTTCTGCCAATTGATGGTGAACCTAGAGGGTCACACACAATACAATTGGACAGTGACAGTCAAAGAAGGAAATATTTGATTTATGGAAGTTAAATCAATTAAATGAATTAAAGTGTTAATTCAATTGGAAGGATAATTAATTAGATGGTCTAATTAATTAAATATTAATTAAAGTGTTAATTAATTGAGAGATAATAATTAATTGGATTAATTGGGCTGATTTAATTAATGGTTAATTAAATTAAGTTGCAAGACATGGGCCTTTTAATTAAAAGCCCAGAAGAAGTCTTGCAAGTATAGGGTGGGGCGATTTCTGGCTAAGGATAAGAAGGGAGAGTTTGTTTCCATGTGAAACAAGGAGGATCTAAGAAGATATATGTGTATATCTTATTTCCTTATAAGATAAGAAAAAGATCTTGAAGAGATATCTACAAAGAGAAGGTTTCTTCTCTTATAAATAGATATCTCCTCACAACTCTTCCAAATACACTTAACACTTGAAACAAAGAGCTGAAAATTAAACCCTAGCCGCCCCTACACCCTAGCCGCCCCTTGCACAGTGCCGCCCCCTCTCTCTCTCTGTCTTCCATAGCTGGATCTAGATCTGAATCTAGATCTGTTTCTTCCTCCATTGACAGCCTTCTATCTCTAGTTCGTAGCCGGTGAATAGAAGGTGTTGCTACAATCCAATTGGTGTGGATACACTCTGGAGGTGAGACAATTGGATCACTCGTTGTGAATCAGCAAAAGCCGGAGATTGCCACCACCTTGCCTGCAGTGAGGTAAAATCGCATATCTCTATCTTTTAATCTATTGTAGATTTGTTTGATTCAACCTTTTCGCATACATAAGGTGGAAAATAAATCTTGTGTGTGGAAGAGTTGTGAGGAGGTATCTATTTATAAGAGAAGAAACCTTCTCTTTGTAGATATCTCTTCAAGATCTTTTTCCTTATCTTATAAGGAAAAAAGATATACTCATATATCTTCTTGGATCCTCCTTGTCATACAAGAAAACAAACTCTCCCTTCTTATCCTTAGCCAAAAATCGCCCCACCCTTATCTTGCAAGACTTCTTCTGGGCTTTTAATTAAAAGGCCCATGTCTTGCAACTTTAATTTAATTAAATCAGCCCAATTAATCCAATTAATTATTATCTCTCAATTAATTAATACTTTAATTAATATTTAATTAATTAGACCATCTAATTAATTATCCTTCCAATTGAATTAACACTTTAATTCATTTAATTGATTTAACTCCCTTAAATCAAATATTTCCTTTTATGACTGTCACTGTCCAATTGTATTGTGTGTGACCCTCTAGTTTCACCATCAATTGGCAGCAGGCCCACGAACCCTTCGTGATTTAATTTATGAGCAATTAAATGCTCCGATCAATTAAACCCTTTTAATTGACCACTCCAGAATTAATCTCCCTTATTAATTCAGGAGTACCCACACTTCATGGTCGATTTCTAGTCACAAGCCCATGAAGCCCAACTTCGGGTGAATTGATATTTGTGAACCTCACCTCTTATAATTGCCATGTACATACGGTCCTTCTATCGACTTAATTTCCCGATTGAGACCTAGGGTGTGTGAATTGATCGGCACCTCTAATTATCTCAATAACTATACTTTCTAATTCGGGATAATAATCCAGCGTGACTGCTAAATTTGGAAACCCCTTTCCAAATCCGTCACCGACCGTGATCACGGGTTTCTCGGATCTATTATCTAAGAATCGTATAGGAAATTCTCTCGTCCATTACGACGAGTCGGTAGATTCCATCTTGGTACTAACCACTCGCGTACACAACTATAGGCACCCAACTTAGGCACATTATGGTCAGGCTACGTGACCAGTACCTAAATCTAAGTACATATACCCATGCACCGAATTCGCCCTAGCACCTCAAGTCTAAGGACTAAATCGTACACTATTATAAGTCTTGAGAAACATCCCATCACCGATATGCGTCATGCGCTTCCACAATGGGTTTCTCTGTTCGGGTCGTTCGATGCGTTCGATCCCCTATCGAACCACCTACTCATATGCACTGACATCAAATGTCTTGTTCATGAAACTCTACAAATTCACTCTAAGTGAATCATGCATATTCATACAAGTCTTGGCGATTCCTTCGATACCCCGTCTCGTTCGGAATCTATTACTTGGAACGGGTTTTAAGATCACGACCTTAGAGACTGTTTCATGATTGCACTCAATACCGAAGTGAATCGTCCCATAGTCGAATGTGATCTAAGGAATTCATCCAATCGCTTAAATGTATTCACGAGAGATGAATTTGGCCATTGTTTATTCTATACGGTTATAAATAAACGTGCGTATTATTCATAAGAATCAAAGATTGTTTATTACAGAATAGACCTAATACAAGCTAAAGAGAATTGGATTGCTGGGCACTATCCTATCAATCTCCCACTTGCCCTAAAGCCATTCACAAACATTTCTAAGACCCATCTTTACAAGATGTCCCTCGAACGCTTTTTGTGAAAGTGGCTTCGTTAGTGGGTCAGCTATGTTGTCTTCTGAGTTGACACGATCCACGTGTATGTCTCCTCTACCAATGATCTTCCTGATCACATGGTATTTCCTCATTACGTGTTTAGATTGGTGGTGTGATCTCGGCTCCTTCGCTTGAGCTATCGCCCCGTTGTTATCACAGAAGACTACTACAGGCTCTGCAATGCTAGGAACTACATCGAACTCTTGGATGAAGTTTCTCATCCAAACACTCTCTTTTGTCACATCCGATGCTGCAATATATTCTGCTTCAGTGGTTGAGTCGGTAGTGGTGGAATGTTTGGAACTTTTCCAACTCACCGCTGCGCCATTGAGGCGGAATATGTATCCATAATTGGATTTGTAATCATCCACGTCAGACTGGAAACTTGAATCAGTGAATCCTTCAAGTTTCAATTCTCCACTACCACCGTAGACCAAAAACATATCCTTAGTCCTTCGCAAGTACTTAAGGATTGCTTTAACGGCAGTCCAGTGCTCTTCGCCTGGATTCGACTGATAGCGGCTCGTTACACTAAGAGCGTGTGCTACGTCTGGTCTAGTACACAACATCGCATACATTATGCTCCCTATAGCAGAGGCATAAGGTATGAGAGACATTCTCTTCTTTTCTTCGTCAGTTGTAGGGCACATTGACTTGGAAAGAGAGATTACATGTCTCATTGGAAGCAATCCTCTCTTGGATTCTTCCATATTGAATCTCTTCAATATAGTGTTGATATACTGAGAATGGGAGAGTCCCAACATCTTCTTCGATCTATCCCTATAGATACGTATCCCCAATACGTAAGATGCCTCTCCTAAATCTTTCATGGAGAACTGCGCGGATAACCACGCTTTCGTCTGCGCTAACATTCTGATATCGTCCCCGATCAACTGAATATCATCGACGTATAAAACTATGAACTGTACCGAACTCCCACTATTCTTCTTGTACACACAAGGCTCAAATACGTTTTTGATGAAGCCAAAAGCTTTGACTGTCTCATCAAATCGTATTTCCAGGTTCGGAACGCCTGTTTGAGGCCATAAATTGACCTTTGAAGTTTGCACACCTTGTGCTCGCTTCCTTTGGACGCAAAGCCTTCAGGCTGTTGTATAAAGATCTCCTTGTCAATGTCTCCATTGAGAAAAGCGGTCTTTACGTCCATTTGCCATATTTCGTAGTCGTACCACGCGGCTATGGCTAAAAGTATCCGAATGGATTTCGACATCGCTACTGGAGAAAAGGTTTCCTCATAGTCTATTCCAGGCCTTTGAGAATAACCTTTCGCCACTAGGCGAGCCTTATGGGTTATAACCTCTCCATTCATTCCAAGCTTACGCTTGAAGATCCATTTGCATCCTACAGGGACAGTTCCCTCAGGTGGATCGACCAAGGTCCAAACCTTGTTGGAATGCATGGAATCCATTTCGGATTGCATGGCTTCGAGCCACGCACCCGATTCTATGTCAGACATAGCTTCTTCATAAGTCCTTGGATCAGTATCCAACTTATCGTTTTCGTGAATGAAACCAAATCTCTCTGGTTCTTTACGAATTCGATTAGACCTTCGAAGTATTGGTGTACTAGTAGGTTCAGTAAAATCAGGATCAGCTCCCACTGTTTGTGAGGATGGGTCCGATTCTTGGACTTCATCGAGTTCTACGATTGTCCCATTTCTGTTGGTGAAGAAGTCATCCTCTAAGAAGTGGGCATTCCTAGACACGAACGTATTACGTTCTTTAGGATCGTAGAACAAGTATCCAATGGATTCCTTTGGATACCCCACAAATTTGCACAAACTAGATCTACTATCCAGCTTATCTCCTTTCTTGTTCTTAACATAGGCGGGAGATCCCCATACTCATAGATACGAATATACGGGTGCTTTACCATACCATTCTTGGTGTGGTGTTGTTGGCACTGACTTTGAAGGTACTATGTTCAGTATCTTCGAAGCAGTTAATAAGGCTAAGCCCCAAAATGAAAAGGGAAGTTCAGCGAAGATCATCATGGAACGAACCATGTCCAACAAAGTTCGATTCCTCCTTTCAGACACTCCATTGAGTTGGGGCGTCCTAGGGGGAGTTCGCTGAGCGAGAATCCCATTCTTTTTTAGATAATCGAGGAATTCTTGACTTAAGTATTCCCCTCCTCGATCAGATCGAAGTGCTTTAATACTATGTCCAAGTTAATTCTCTACTTCCATTCGAAACTCCTTGAACTTTTCAAAAGTTTCGGATTTGTACTTCATCAAGTACACGTATCCATAACGACTGAAGTCGTTAGTGAATGTGACGAAGTAGGAGTATCCTCCTCTTGCACTGACACTCAGTGGTCCACAAACGTCACTATGGATCAGATCCAATGTTTGTTTGGTTCGCTCAGGATTCCCGATGAAGGGTGATTTGGTCATCTTTCCTTTGAGACAAGATTCGCAAGTCGGAAGTACATCTAAGTTCTGTATTTCAAGAGCCTTAGAGGAAACCAACTTTTGGATCCTACTCTTGGAGATATGTCCAAGTCTAGCGTGCCAAAGTTGTGGTGTGTTATTATCGTATTTTCTTTTTCTTGATTATATGTGCAAAACGTTGGAGTTTGTAGGTTCAAGGGAATATAGACCATCCATCAAAGTACCACTAGCATAGATTAAACCATTTTTAATTATGCTCATAGATCCATTCATAATGGAAAAATTAAAACCATCATTATCTAATAGCGGAATAGAAATAATGTTCTTAATTATTGTTGGTACGTACAAACAGTCTTTTAAAAGCAAAGTAAAGTTCCCTATCACTAACTCCACGTCTCCTATAGCCTCTGCAGCAACTCTTGCTCCGTTTCCAAAACGCAGGATCCTATCCCCAGGCTTAAGTGTTCTTACTGTTCCCATCACCTGCAAATCATTGCAGATATGAGAACCCGCTGCGGTGTCTAACACCCAAGATGCACAGTTAATAGAAATATTAACTTCAACCAAGAAAATACCTTTGGCTACCATTTTCAGGTAGTCGGGGCAGTTCCTTTTCCAGTGCCCTGCTTTCTTGCAGTGGAAGCATTCGTCTTCTGGGCTTTTGTGCTTTTTCTCGACAACCTTGGTGACTGCTTTAGAAGAGAACACCTTCTTCTTCTTTTTACCTTTCTTGGGCTTTGCAGCCTTTGATTGGTGAGCAATCATCACGTGTTTCTCTTTCTTGAGAGTGGCTTCTGCCGTAACCAACAGATTGGTCAGTTCGTGAAGAGCAAGGTTTCTGTCTTCCATGTTGAAATTCAACACGAACTGGTCGAACGAGCGAGGCAGAGTATGGAGAAGGAGGTCAGTGCTAAGATCAGCGTGCAATTTCACGTCTAATCACCCCAGTTTTTCAACCAAGTTGATGAAACGCAGACAGTGATCCTTGACACTGCTTCCCTCAGCCATCTTGAGACTAAACAACTCCTTAGTGGCTGCGAACCTTTCGGTACGAGACCTTTCTCCAAACATCTGTTGGAGGTGGAGAAGTATATCTCTAACAAGCGGTATACCAGCATGCTGTTTCTGCAGCTCATTTGACATTGAGGCTAACATGAGGCAACGAACCTGAAGATCATCATCAACCCTTTTAGCATGGGAAATTCGTTGTTCTTCAATAGCTCGTGCTGCGGGTGCAGCAGGCATAGGCGTGTCGAGTACATAGCTCCGACGTTCGGAGTCGAGGACTATCCTCAAGTTTCTCAGCCAGTCGACAAAGTTTGACCCATTTAGTTTATTAGCGTCGAGGATGACAGATAATGGATTTTTAGACATTGTTCAATAAATATCTACAAATGGAAAGAAGACAACGTTTAGCTGACTGATCTATGCCTAATACTTATAATTAACGAATACTGGTCTTGGTTTCGAAAAAGTTCTCCCACTATTTTGTCGAAACAATCACCCCTTTGATTGCTCGGGAAATCTTATTTCCTAGTAGGTCTTGACGTCCCAGCAGACATTAATTGCACCCACGACTCGTGCCCATACAATTAATTCTCCAGGTAGGTATACTTTTACCAATTGTGTCACTACACAACCTTCAAGCTATTTTGCCTCGGTTTTCTCACTTATCTAGCACTGCTACATCATAAGTGTTACTAATCGTTAAGTCTATCCCATCAATCATGATGAGCAACAGGCCCGGTCGTGAAATCCCCGTAACTGGTTATCGGTCGATATTCACATCCCGACTAGTCCTCACCCTTGTCTAGTTTAGTTAAAAACAGGAGTCAAGGAATTTTGCGTATTGTCCCTTTCTTCGACTCGGGTGCCAGACTCTGGATCACCTCTATCAATAAGTAGACAACTCACGCTAGTTCCTATTGATGGAAGGCTTGGATCTTTAAAACTTCATTTTAAATGTACCCAATTTGACTTAATATTTAATTCGAGAGGGGATTTTCGGGTTTGAAAGTTCAAAGTAACTCTCCTCGAGATCTCACCGCATAAGTTATGCTTTATCTTTTATTTACGATCTAGATTCTAGCGCGCATCACATACAAGCTAAATAAATAAATCGATAAATAAATTAAAACATACAAGCCTAGCATGCATACTACCACAATATGTTTTCGATCGGGAGCCTACTATGTGGGCCATCATCGAGCCATGATGTTGGCCCAATTGGTCAATCTAAAGGGTTCTTAATGGACCTAGGCTATTACAAAAATAACCATGCATACATGGCCTTCATTCCTTCTTGGGCTCCCACCTTGCTTGTAACGGGCCTCCATCCTAAACTATTTAAAACAGTAAAGCCCTATCTATTACAAAGCTCAAAGTGGCCCAAAAACTTAAGGCTCGCAGGCCCAATAAAAATCAAACAATAAATAAAACCAATCACATCTACCCTAGGGTCAAGGCTCGGCACGATCGAAAACCACGTAAACAGTTCACGTAGAGCAAGAAACAAGCAAACAACTTTTTACGTATTTCTTTCTTACTTTTAAAACTCCTTTTAAAAATAACATCCTATGATTCTTACTTTAGTCACTACTAATTATGACAAAATCAATTTTCGGGTAAACAAAACAATTTTTCCGCATAAAATCAGATTCGGATTTTCAACTTTTGAAAATTGCAGTTCGGCCCCTCAACTCACGGAAATTGCACTTTTAACCCCAAAGATTTGAAAATTGCAAAACAGCCCCAATTTACAAATCGGCCAGAGGACAGAAAATTAAAATTTGAATCCAGAAAATTTTCAGTTTCGCAAATTGACCCCTGAACTTTTGGAAATTACAAAACAGTCCTTTAATTTTTGGAAATTGCAAAAATGACCCAAAAACACGTACAGACCAGGTTTGCAAAAACAGTCCAGATTTTTCAAATATTTCCAGAAAACAGAAAATAAATTTCCAGCCCTTTATTTCACAAAATCGCGATTTGCATAAAAAGTCCTGAAGTTTCAAAAACTATAAATTTGCCCCAAATCTTAATATGCGATTTTACCCAATCACAGATCATATCATAACAAGCAAGAATCATCGCCCAGAACATAACAATCACAAATATCCATATATTTATTTATGTTCAGGCCTTTTCGCATAATAGTAATGGAATTGGCTCTGATACCAGTGTTGGGAATGCCCCGGTTGTCAAAACAACGAGAGTGCGGAATTTAAAATTTTTCCGAGGCACCCCAGCAGACCCAAGATATATTTTCCACCTTATGTATGCGAAAAGGTTGAATCAAACAATCTACAATAGATAAAAGAATGAGATATGCGATTTACCTCACTGCAGGCAAGGTGGTAGCAACCTCCGGCTTTTTGCTGATTCACAACGAGTGATCCAATTGTCTCACCTCCAGAGTGTATCCACACCAATTGGATTGTAGCAACACCTTCTATTCACAGGCTACGAACTATAGATAGAAGGCTGTCAATGGAGGAAGAAACAGATATAGATTCAGATCTAGATCCAGCTATGGAAGAACGGAGAGAGATGGGGGCGGCGCTTGTGCAGGGGCGGCTAGGGTGTAGGGGCGGCTAGGGTTTAGAGTGCAAGAGTGAATTCTTCTTGTGTTTTTGTGTATGGAAGAGTTGTGAGGGGGTATCTATTTATAAGAGAAGAAACATTCTCTTTGTAGATATCTCTTCAAGATCTTTTTCCTTATCTTATAAGGAAACAAGATATACTCATATATCTTCTTGGATCCTCCTTGTCATACAAGAAAACAAACTCTCCCTTCTTATCCTTAGCCAAAAATCGCCCCACCCTTATCTTGCAAGACTTCTTCTGGGCTTTTAATTAAAAGGCCCATGTCTTGCAACTTTAATTTAATTAACCATTAATTAAATCAGCCCAATTAATCCAATTAATTATTATCTCTCAATTAATTAACACTTTAATTAATATTTAATTAATTAGACCATCTAATTAATTATCCTTCCAATTGAATTAACACTTTAATTCATTTAATTGATTTAACTCCCTTAAATCAAATATTTCCTTTTATGACTGTCACTGTCCAATTGTATTGTGTGTGACCCTCTAGGTTCACCATCAATTGGCAGCAGGCCCACGAACCCTTCGTGATTTAATTTATGAGCAATTAAATGCTCCGATCAATTAAACCCTTTTAATTGACCACTCCAGAATTAATCTCCCTTATTAATTCAGGAGTACCCACACTTCATGGTCGATGTCTAGCCACAAGCCCATGAAGCCCAACTTCAGGTGAATTGATATTTGTGAACCTCACCTCTTACAATTGCCATGTACATACGGTCCTTCTATCGACTTAATTTCCCGATTGAGACCTAGGGTGTGTGAATTGATCGGCACCTCTAATTATCTCAATAACTATACTTTCTAATTCGGGATAATAATCCAGTGTGACTGCTAAATTTGGAAACCCCTTTCCAAATCCGTCACCGACCGTGATCACGGGTTTCTCGGATCTATTATCTATAAGAATCGTATAGGAAATTCTCTCGTCCATTACGACGAGTCAGTAGATTCCATCTTGGTACTAACCACTCGCGTACACAACTATAGGCACCCAACTTAGGCACATTATGGTCAGGCTACGTGACCAGTACCTAAATCTAAGTACATATACCCATGCACCGAATTCGCCCTAGCACCTCAAGTCTAAGGACTAAATCGTACACTATTATAAGTCTTGAGAAACATCCCATCACCGATATGCGTCATGCGCTTCCACAATGGGTTTCTCTGTTCGGGTCGTTCGATGCGTTCGATCCCCTATCGAACCACCTACTCATATGCACTGACATCAAATGTCTTGTTCATGAAACTCTACAAATTCACTCTAAGTGAATCATGCATATTCATACAAGTCTTGGCGATTCCTTCGATACCCCGTCTCGTTCGGAATCTATGACTTGGAACGGGTTTTAAGATCACGACCTTAGAGACTGTTTCATGATTGCACTCAATACCGAAGTGAATCGTCCCATAGTCGAATGTGATCTAAGGATTTCATCCAATCGCTTAAATGTATTCGCGAGAGATGAATTTGGCCATTGTTTATTCTATACGGTTATAAATAAACGTTCGTATTATTCATAAGAATCAAATATTGTTTATTACAGAATAGACCTAATACAAGCTAAAGAGAATTGGCTTGCTGGGCACTATCCTATCAAGTCTTGGAGTTTCTAGGAGGAAATCAGCAAGTACTTGAGCTTTGATTGCCGTTCGTGGTTGATATTCGATCTCATATTGTCCCAACTCCACGGCCCATTTGATTAATCTTCCCGAGGCTTCAGGTTTTGACAGAATTTGCCTTAAAGGTTGATTGGTAAGGACACTGATTTTATATGTTTGGAAATAGGGTCGTAGTCTTCGTGCTGACGTCACCAGAGCCAAAGCAAATTTTTCAATCACCAAATAATTCTTTTCAGCCCCTTGCAATAATTTACTTAAATAATAGACTGGCTTGTGTTCCGAGCCCTCAATTTTAACCATAACCGAGCTTATCGCCGCCTCGGAAATAGCGATGTATAAGTAAAGAGGTTGTCCTTCTGTAGGTTTGGCGAGTAGTGGTGGTGAGGTCAAATATTCTTTCAGTTGATCGAATGCATGGTCACAAGCCTCGGTCCATTCGAAGGTCTTAGCTTTTCTCAAATGTTGAAAAAATGGTAGACTTTTACCTGCCGACCTTGATATGAACCTGTTGAGGGCCATAATTTTCCCTACCAAGCTTTGCACTTGGGTAATATTTCTTGGAGGCTTCATTTCTGTGATAGCACGTATCTTCTCTGGATTTGCTTCGATGCCTCTTTCGTGAACTAGGTAACCTAGGAATTTCCCAGATCTCACTCCAAAGGTGCATTTCAAAGGGTTGAGTTTCATTCCATATTTCCTTAAAATTTTAAAACAACGATCAAGATGTTTAATGTGGTCTTCCTCGCTCATGCTTTTGACCAACATGTCATCGACATATACTTCCATTATTTCTCCGATCAGCTCTTTGAACATCAAGTTCACCAATCGTTGATAAGTCGCTCATGCGTTTCTTAATCCGAAAGGCATTACTACGAAGCAATATACCCCCTGTTCAGTAACGAAGGCAGTTTTTTCTTGATCTTTTTCGTCCATAAATATTTGGTAGAAACCCTGAAAAGCGTCCATCATGCTGAAAATAGCAAAACCGGCAGTGGAGTCGACTAATAGGTCGATTCTGGGGAGTGGATAGGGGTCCCACGGACATAACTTGTTTAAGTCGGTAAAGTCATTACACATTCTCCATTTATTATCCTTCTTGTCCCCTTTTGACACTAGCACGACATTACATAGCCACTCGGTGAAGTCTATTTCTCTAATCTGTTTAGACATTAAAAGCCTTTCGACCTCTGCTTTTATTATTTTGTCTTTTACAGGACCGTGATTTCTTTTCTTTTGTCTGACTGGTTTGGCGTTCGTATCAATTTTTAAAGAGTCGGTTATTATTCTCGGATCGATCCCTACTATATCCTCCGAGCTCCAGGCGAACACATCCATATTTTTCCTTAAAAAGTTAACTAACATAATTTCACCTTGTGGAGATAATTCCGTTCCAATTCTTGTAATTTTGGTCGGATCATTTTCCATAAGACGAATATCATTATGCTCGGACGCACGTAGAGTCAAATCTATAGGTTTCTTTCCCTTTTTATCAATCATTTCCGTATTGGGTAACTCTGGCTCTTGAGATCTTTCCGATGAAGATCCTACTGCTTTTCTTTTCGAAGGTGTTAATGGATCGACGTTCCTTTTCAACGAGAGCGCCGTATTGTAACAATCCCACGCCATGCAGTGATCGTTCGTTATTTCGCCAACCCCTGAGATCGTAGGGAGTTTTATCTTCTGGTGATAGGTCGAAACAACTGCTCGAAATTGATTCAATGCCGGTCTTCCTAAGATAGCATTATAAGCGAATGGTGTTTCTACCACTAAGAATTTTATCATCTTTACCACTCGATGAGGTTTGCTCCCAAGGGTTACACTTAAATTAATAGTTCCGGCTGGAACTATTTCCGATCCTCCAAACCCTATTAGTGGCGTGGCTACTCTTTGGAGAGTTATTTTTCCCAGATTCATTTGATTTAAAGCTTCGATGGCTATGATGTTAGCCGAGCTTCCATTGTCGATCAGGATTCTTTTAACATTAAAATCGGAGATTCTCAGTGAGACAACCATTGGAAAATCGGGGTGGACTTCGTTAATGTCCCAATTTAAATTTCTAAGGACTTCACTCTCATCAAAGCTGATAATCCCTTTGACAGAGTTCTTATTCTCGAGCGTCCATACTTCCTTAGGGACGATAACTCCTTTTTCCAGTGATCGGGCTGTTTTCCATCTTGCATTTCGACTATCACCCCCAGCTGGACCACCCGAGATTACATGTATGGTACCGTTGACGTGGTCGTTACCGACGTCATTTCTACGTGGCACGCGGTTGCTGGGAGATCTCTCGTGAGGGCTTCTATTCCCTTCCCCCCTTCTTGGACTCCGTGTCCTTTGTCTTCTTCGATCTGTTCTGTCCACAAATTCGTTCAACTTGCTTTGTTGAATTAATTTTTCAATCTCCTGTTTTAGGTGATAGCAATCCTCGGTCCTATGACCGTGAGCTTGATGGTACCTACAAAATAGATCATAGTTCTTTGCCCCAGGTTTAGCCTGCGTGATTCTTTTTGCTGGGGGAATCAAGTTACTTCTCTCCAGTATTACCAAAATGTCTTCTCTTGGGGTGTTTAGTTTGGTATACTCCACATAACTTATCCGATCTTTGAGATTCCTTTCCGGAGATCGTGGCCTGAGGTACACATTAGGTCTTTTCTCAGGGTTTCCCCCGTTATATTCCAACCTTTGGAATACGTTTCCCCTTCGGGAAAATCGATCGAAATCCATGGCTTTTTGTATCTGGGGGTTTTCAGGCTTCCTAGATCCTGAAGTGGATGTTTTATTCTTATTTTTATCCTTGAATGAGTTCATCTCTTCTTGAGTCATATACTTAGAGGCTAATGTCATGATTTCCGCAAAAGTCCGTGGCTGTTTCCGACTTAAAGCATTGCTGAATTGCCTATTTTTGGTTAGATCGAACAAAATAGATATAATATAATCAATATTTGGGGAGTCGATCTTCAATAGTTCAACATTAAACCTTGCCAGCCAAGTTCTTAGGGATTCTCCTTCTTGTTGGATAATAGTTCCCAGATAACTCATGGGAAGCTTTTGTCTTTTCTGACTAGCAAACTGTTGTTCTAGCTTGTTGCATAACTCTCTAAAACTAAATATTGAGTTAGGCGGTTGTTTTCCGAACCAGTCCAGTGCTTGTCCTTCGAAGGTTGTGATCATCAATTTCGCCGTGTATTCTGCTGAATGAGCGTATCAGTTCATTATATTTGTAAAACCAAATATATAGTCGGTCGGATCTCCAGTTCCATCATATCTGGGAAGTCGAGCAGGTAAAGGCCCTGAAGCTTGTGCTTCCCTGATTTCTAGGCAGAATGGGGAACAGGCAGCTATACTATCCTGAATTTCTCGAGGACGAGGCCAAGGCTGTCTCAGAGTCAACAACCTTTGTTCCACTCGTTCTTCCACCATCCTCTCAATGTCTCTTTCAGAGAATCTTCTAGTCGCTCGTCGATCGATAATCTGGGCCTCCTCTTCATCATCGATCGGGATAATCGTTTTTTCTCTGGATAGATAAGGTTCAGGACGAGCATTAGCTCTTGCCTGGTTACCTTTTCGACTAGGGTGTCTTTTCGCGGCGTTTGGTGGGGATATATGAGATCGTTGATCCCCATCTGGGCTTTCTGCTTCAGCCGATACTCGATTGTTGTCCACTCGGGCTCGCCTGATAGTGTTCATCTATCTGGTCGGTGGAATTGGGGCAACCTCTGGGCCAACGTTTTCTGGTCCCGGTGTATGTAAGATTTTCGCACATAATGAATTTACCAGTTGAGCCATTTGCCTAAGCTTTTCCTGATCGGCTGGCAACGGGGGAGGAGGGACGGATCGAACGGGCGAGTTAGGGGCCCTATTTCCGCTAGGAGTTTGTCGTCCTCCTATATTTTGGTTGTTGTTTACGTTTGACATAATATGCCCCTCTACACGATCTAAATCTTGATGTTCTGCAGGAGGCGGCATATTATTAGTGCTAATTCTTTGGGAGTTTTCGGGCAGACTTTCTACTACACGAGGATGCTGAGAGGTCGTGCTCTTTCCTGTGTTACGTGTGCTTTTCCTTGGATTGACCATATTCGATCGAGCAATTAACCTGCCCCACGGTGGGCGCCAACTGATTTAGCCTGAATTCGTCTTAAGGTTAAACTCAGTAAATTATTAAAATAATATCTTATTGTATTAGGGGTTTGGTTAAAGTACTCTGGATGGTGCAATTCAAGAACAATATATTCACGTAAAAAGAAGTATATTGAAGCAGAAACAACCGTAGTATTATTGATAGGTTAAATTCCGGATGCTTGATACAATGTAGAACTTAGTATTTATAATAGTAGTTTCATCCTACTATAGCTAGGAGTCCTATTAGGCCTAGGAATCCTACACGACTTAGGAGTACCGCATGGCCCAATAAGTCTTCAGGATCGGTCAGATACACATAGGCAAGTCGAGCCGATCTTGTAGTCCCCATAGGTCGGATCTATCCGGAATCTCCTCGGAAAGCTTTATACCATTATATGTGCAAAATAGCCCTCATCACTTCTCATTCAACAGTATTGTTTAAAAATAAAATTAGTTATTTAAATAAAATAAGTAAAATTTTCAAATTGGTCCGCACGTGGTCTTATTCGAGTCAATTTTGAAATTTGGCAACAATGTGGACTAAAATCGTCACTAAATTTGGAGATGTGGGGCTTTTTTGGTAACCTGAAATGTTATTGGGTTAAATTATCAGTCAACATAAGTAATGGCATCAACTTTGCAATTAGACTTAACTGCCACGTCACCACTTAACGGCAATTTTTAACGGCCGTACCAAATGTATCACAATTTGTTAATTAAAGTTCTGTACCAAATGTGTTGTACCCATAAAGCTCAGTACCAAAAGTGGGGATTGACATATAGCTCAGTACCAAAAATGCAATTCTCTCTAAAAAGCTGAATAAGTTTAAGAGAAAACATTTCAAAATAACAATAAATTAGGAGACGTGATGTACTGTTAATATATTTTCATGCCAAACAATTCAGTCGGTATAGAGAAAAAAATATACTAGAAGCATTCATATCCTAATTAATATAAGCTTGCAATTTGAGGACTACAAAAAACAAGCACTTCACCAAGAGTAACCTTAGACTCATCTCCAAACAATGATTCCTTCCCATCAGGTCTTTTAGCATAAGACAGCCCTAGCCTAGACTTAGCTTGCCTTAGATTGCCTACCCCTGAATTTGTATCAGGTCCTGCAAAACCACCCATAACCGGAGCCAGCGGAGGTCCAATGAGCAACCCATCGGCTCCGAACTGTGGGCCCCCACGAGCATAGTCGAAAAGGGCAGCCCCACTACCTCCTACTTTAGCCAATGTAATAGGTCCAATATTGTTTTTCTCGTCTTCCTCTTCGATCCAATAAAAGAGAAATGCATCAAACGTGTCATAATAGTCATCTGTGCTTCTATAGCCTTCAGGGTTAAATGCACCAAATTTGAAGGACTTGTCTGTGTAGCCAATTATGACACATGGTCCCTTGAAATCACATTTGTTGTGGAATTCAGTGGCACTAAATCCATCTATTGTGGCCTTATAGCAGCATTTGAGTTCCCTTCCTAATGCAAGATTATGAAGAAGATATGTATTAAAATATAGGGATAATTACATACACCTATCCTATGGTTAGATGAAATTACAAAAACATCATCTGAAGATTCAATAATTATTGTTAGTGGAAAAAAAATTGACATAATTAATGTGTAGAACGACACACTTACCACTCGTCCATATTTAAGTAACACATCCATTAAAAAAATAAAAAATAAAAAATAAAAATAAAAAAAAGGCTAAAATACCAAAATACAAATAAAAACATAACCTCAAAATGACAAAATATCATTTATCACATGTTTGTGTAACACAATAATTCACTGTACAAGTATATGCGTGAGCCCACTCAAATTTTAAATTTGTAGACTTGTCAACAGATCTATATATGTGATAGAAAAATGTGATACCAGAAGATCCATCCAACCTCAATCCACTAAACAAAATGGGAAGATTCTATAATTTAGTCTAACCTCGGGGAAAGTGGACTTAATTTTTTCTAAAATATACTCCCACTGTCCCATCTTTTTTACTTTTATTTTATTTTTTAGATGTACCAAATTAAAACCTCCTTCACTTAAATTAAAAATATATCCTCAAAGATATCATCACACATAAATTAATTATTTAATGCTAATACTTCTCAACTGTTATAAAACTTAGGATAAAAGATGAACAAATTGTATTAGACAAAGTAATATTTAGAGGAAACTCATTCACTCTTTTCTTTCATTTGATGTTGTAGTTCTTATTGTACAAATGATGAAATGAACTCATCTATTTATAGGAGTTCAAGACTACACATGTCTTACAAAGAAAAGTGATGGGTGGCCTCTCATGCATTGTGATACATGGCTACTCAATAAGTTGTAACACTTGTATATGTCTATAAGCTTCCACAAGTCCTTCCTTTGCCACACTTAATCTTGCTTTGACACATATAGAGATATGTGTTAATTCCTTATGCAACCAAGTGCAAGAGTATTGTCTTGACACATAAAGGGGTTATGTGTTATCTCATTATTTCACCAAGTGAAAGAACCATGTAAATCCACATTATGTCTTGAGTGGTAAATTACAAATGGCATCCACATAATATGTATATTTCATAACACTCCCCCTTGGATGCCCATTGCTTCTGGAGTATGCCTTGTTAAAACCTTGTCAAGAAAAACCCATTGGGACAAAAACTTGGACGAAGGAAAAAGAGTACATATCCATATGGGATTTATAAGCGTGTAACACTGCCTCGTTAAAACCTTGTCAAGAAAAACCCATTGGGACAAAAACTTGGACAAAGGAAAAAGAGTACAGTGTAAGTGTCGTTAATTACACGCTCCCCCTGATGCCGACATAAGATCCACAAGTCGCCGCATTCCAATGTTGTAAACCATCTTTCTGAATGATGTAGTTGGCAATGCTTTAGTGAATAAATCAGCAAAGTTATTACATGACTGAATATGAAGCACTTCTATATCACCCTTTTTCTGAAGCTCATGGGTAAAGAAAAACTTTGGTGATATGTGATTCGTTCTGTCTCCTTTGATATATCCATTTCTTATTTGAGCAATACAGGCGGCATTGTCTTAATATAATGATGTTGGTATATTCTTTGTTTAAGGCAACCCACAAGATTCTTGAATATATTGAACCATTGATCTCAGCCATAAACATTCTCGACTGGCTTCATGCAATGCCAAAATTTCAGCATGATTGGAAGAAGTGGCTGTTAGAGATTGTTTAACAGATCGCCATGATATTGCAGCGCCACCACAAGTAAATACATATCCACTTTGTGATCTACCTTTGTGTGGATCAGAAAGATAACCGGCATCTGCATAACCCACTACATGTGGGTCGGAATCTCTAGAGTAAAATAAACCCAAACCAATCGTTCCACGAAGATAACGCAAAATATGTTTAACTCCATTCCACTGTCTTCGTGTTGGTGCAGAGCTATATCTTGCCAGCAAATTAACTGAGAAAGCGATATCTGGACTAGTACAATTTGCAAGATACATCAAGGCTCCAATTGCACTTAGATAAGGTACTTCAGGACCAAGCAATTCTTCATTTTCCTCCCGATGACGGAAAGGATCTTTCTTTATATCCAAAGATCGGACAACCATGGGACTGCTCAATGGATGAGATTTGTCCATATAAAATCTCTTCATAATCTTTTCTGTATATGCCGATTGATGAATAAATATTTCAGTTGATAAATGTTTGATCTGCAGGCCGAGACAAAACTTTGTTTTCCCGAGATTTTTCATCTCAAATTCTTTCATCAAATAGTTTGCGGTCTTTGTGAGCTCTTCAGGAGTTCCCACAAGATTTAAGTCGGCCACGTATACCGCAATAATGGAAAATCCATTCTCAAATCTTTTAATGAAAACACATGGACAAATTGGATTATTAACAAATCCTTCCTTTACGAGATAATCACTGAGCCGATTATACCACATCCGGCCAGACTGTTTTAATTCGTACAAGGATCGTTGCAATTTAATTGAATACAGTCCATGAGACCTTTGATTATGAGATCCTTCAGGGATTTTGAATCCTTCAGGGATTTTCATATATATATATATATCACTATCAAGTGATCCATATAAATATGCGGTAACCACATCCATGAGACGCATGTCCAATCCTTCAGAGACTGCAAAGCTAATCAAATACCGCAACGTGATTACATCAATCACAGGGGAATATGGTTCATCATAATCAATTCCAGGTCTTTGCGAGAATCCTTGTGCAACAAGTCGTGCCTTGTATCTCACAATCTCATTTTTCTCATTCCGTTTTCGTACAAATACCCATTTGTACCCGACCGGTTGCACGTTTTCGGGCGTGCGAACTATCGGTCCAAAAACTTTGCGATTTTCTAGCGAGTTAAGCTCAGCTTGAATTGCATCTTTCCATTTTGGCCAATCATTTCTATGTCGACATTCATCAACCGATATCGGTTCGGGATCTTCGGGATCCTTATTTATAATATCTAGTGCGACCCCATATGCAAAAACATTGTCTACAATTACTTTCTTTCTATCCCAGTTTTATCGGGTATTTAAATAATTCAAAGAGATCTCTTCAACTATCGCCTCTTCAGGGGCATTAGTTTCATTTGCCTCTTCCGGGGCATTTCTTAATTCAAACTGATCAGTTATTTTTTCTATAGCGCTTTGTGTTGAAACAGTTTCCTCTCCAGGAGGAATACATACTTCTGGTATCTTTTTCCTTCGGGGATTCTTGTCTTTTGCACCAACCGGGCGTCCACGTTTCGTTCGTGGTTTTTCAGATTGTCCTGCAAGGACATGTCCTTCAGGGACGTCAATCCGTGCTGGTGCATTAACAGCCGGTATATAAGATTTTGTTATTTTCTTTGTATCAACAAATACATCCGGCAATTGATTTGCAACATTTTGTAAATGTATAATCTTTCTTACTTCTTGCTCATAATTATTTGTACGTGGGTCATAATGAGACAAAGATGGCACATTCCATTCTATTTCACGCCGTTCTTTAGGAACCGGCTTCTTATCTCCCCCTAACGGCGGGAAAACTGTCTCATTAAAAATACTATCAGCATATCTTGCTTTAAACATATCACCCGTCAGGGGCTCAAGATATCTAATAATAGACGGGGAATCAAAACCAATGTAGATCTCAAGTCGTCTCTGTGGACCCATTTTTGTTCGTTGTGGCAGTGATATTGGAACATAAACCGCACATCCGAAAATTCTCAAATGAGAAATATCAGGCTGCTGGCTTGTCACAAGCTGCAATGGCGAATACGCCTTGAATGAACTTGGTCTAATCCGGACCAGTGAAGCAGCATGTAATATTGCATGTCCCCAAACAGAGGTGGGTAAATTTGACCTCAAAAGTAAAAGTCTAGCAATTAATTGCAACCTCTTTATAAATGACTCAGCCAGGCCATTTTGGGTAGGAACATGTGCAACAGAATGTTCAACATTAATTCCAATTGACATGCAATAATCATCAAATGCCTGAGATGTAAATTCACCGGCATTATCAAGACGGATTGTCTTTATCGAATAATCAGGGAATTGTGCCCTCAATTTTATAATTTGAGCAAGAAGCTTAGCAAAAGCCATTGTACGCGTTGACAGTAGGCATACATGAGACCATCTTGAAGATGCGTCTATTAGGACCATAAAATAACGAAAAGGTCCGCAAGGTGGATCTACAGGCCCACATATATCTCCATGAATTCGTTGTAAAAACATTGGGGATTCAGCACCAATCTTCATAGGAGACGGTCTGATGATTAATTTCCCCTGTGAGCATGCCACACACACATTTTCTTGCGGCAAAAGAATCTTCTGGTTCTTTAAAGGATGCCCGCTTGAATTCTTTATTATTCGATGCATCATAATTGCTCCCGGGTGGCCAAGTCGGTCATGCCAAAGCGAGAAAAATTTTGAATCATTGAACTTCCGGTTCAATACAACATTTGATTCAAAAATTCTTATGGTCGCATAATATAAACCCGATGAGAAAACTGGGAGTTTTTCATTTACATGCTTCTGGCATGAAACATGCTTCTGGCATGAAATCATGGATGTGATACAAAAATATTCCATATTCCCCTCATTCATGGTCTCAATATGAAAACCATTCAAACGTATATCTTTGAAACTTAACAAGTTTCTTTTGGATTTCGGAGAGTACAACGCCTCTTTTATCAAAATATTTGTACCCCCGGGCAATATTATATTAGCTCTTCCGGAGCCTTCAATTAATTTTGTAGTACCACAAATTGTACTTACATTAGCCTTTGCTAATCTCAATTTTGAGAAATATTTGTCATCTCGAAGAATCGTGTGTGTGGTTCCACTGTCAACCAAACAAATATCTCCATTGTTCACGCTCACATCAACGTTATTTTTCATTTTTTCTATAACATAAAGATAATGAGATATAAGTTAGAAAACATGCCTTTTATACATTGGTCAAAATTTGTATATATTTAGATATATATATATATTTATATATATACATATAAACATAAAAAAAAACATAAAGATACATAATACAAAATGACAAGTTCATTTTCTATTGCCATCAAGTAATTCATTCTGGACTTTTTCATTGTCGTCATAAGCACTGCTGGGCTCAATGAGAAAATCGGCAACATCCAAATGAGTGGTTTCAACTGTATTGATAAAATTAGCTTCTTTTTCTTTTTCTTTTATAGAAGCTTGATAAAGATCAACAAGATGTTTTGGCGTACGACAGGTACGAGACCAATGTCCTTTAACTCCACACATATAGCAAGTATCATTTTTGTACCTTTTAGTACCCTTCGCTTTTTCATATTTAACACCACTATTGTTTCCCTTTGAGTGGTACGGTGCAGTCCTTTTATAAGGACCACCTCTGTTCCTTCCAGAGCCGCCACTATAACCACGGCCGCGTCCACGACCACGACCACGACCACGATAGTTTCCATAATTACTTGCATTCACTTCTGGGAATGAAGCATTTGCATTTACTTCTGGAAATGCTTGGGAACCGGTTGGGTGGGAGTTGTGATTTTTCATCAACAATTCATTATTTTGTTCGGCCACAAGAAGGCATGAAATCAATTGAGGGTATTTCTTAAAATTCCTCTCACGATATTGCTGCTGCAGGAGCATATTAGAGGCATGAAAAGTAGTATACGTTTTTTCTAACATATCTTCATCAGTGATATTATCTCCGCACAATCTCAATTGAGATACAATTTTGAACATTGCGGAGTTATACTCATTCACTGTTTTAAAATCTTGTAGCCTCAGGTGCATCCACTCATATCGAGCTTTTGGGAGTATCACACTCTTTTGGTGATCATATCTTTCCTCCAAGCTCTCCCATAGGGCAGCGGGATCTTTCATCCCAAGATATTCAGATTTAAGCCCTTCATGGATGTGATGGCGAATGAAAATCATAGCCTTTGCCTTTTCTTGTTCGGTTGCCTCATTTCCTTTTTTGATAGCATTTCCGAGGTTCATTGCACTCAAATGAATGCCAACATCAAGAACCCATGTCAAATAATTCTTTCCGGAAATGTCAAGGGCAGCGAACTCGAGCTTGGTGATATTTGCCATTTTTCTATGGCATAAATATAGTAGGCCCAAGCCGAAAATATACTCAAAATTTCGGGTTTGAGTTTTTCGTCTAGACTTTCTTTCAAGTCTAAGATTTTTGAAGCTTTCTTTCAAGCTTAAACTTTAAAGCTTTATTTCAAGCGCAAAACTTATTAGGCTTTCTTTCAAGCCGAAAACAATTTGTTCATATTCGAATTTCAAGTTATTTGTACTACGTATAATAAAGTATGCATATTAATTCGAATTTCAAGTTATATATACTACGTATAATAAAGTATGCATATTACTTGTTTGTCGATTTTAATCCTTCCGGATAGAGGCAATTGCTACTTTCCTTAACCTTTTTTTTCGTCAACTTCTGATGGATGCCGTGTCACCTAAAAACGTTGTAAGGACGATCCGAACGGTCAGAATGAAGAGACTGGTGTGAGGAACCTTCGATTAAAATTTGAGGATGATCCAACGGTGGAAATGGTCGGAATGAGTGAAAAACAGAAGCTATTTTGTACAAATCCGAAAATTTTGCCTTTCAAAGTGTTTGCCTCATTTCTTTCTTGTTTGTGTGATATATTTTATTGGTCAAGCTAAACTTCGGGAAATCGAGTTATGGAGCAAATTCGTGCTGATAACGTGTTATAAAACTTAGGATAAAAGATGAACAAATTGTATTAGACAAAGTAATATTTAGAGGAAACTCATTCACTCTTTTCTTTCATTTGATGTTGTAGTTCTTATTGTACAAATGATGAAATGAACTCATCTATTTATAGGAGTTCAAGACTACACATGTCTTACAAAGAAAAGTGATGGGTGGCCTCTCATGCATTGTGATACATGGTTACTCAATAAGTTGTAACACTTGTATATGTCTATAAGCTTCCACAAGTCCTTCCTTTGCCACACTTAATCTTGCTTTGACACATATAGAGATATGTGTTAATTCCTTATGCAACCAAGTGCAAGAGTATTGTCTTGACACATAAAGGGGTTATGTGTCATCTCATTATTTCACCAAGTGAAAGAACCATGTAAATCCACATTATGTCTTGAGTGGTAAATTACAAATGGCATCCACATAATATGTATATTTCATAACATCAACCAAAATTTTTTAGGGCATAAATGTGAAGATATTTAAAAGTTGCACTTTTGTATCTCTCACCTAAAACTTCGTCCCAAAAGTAAAAGGAGCAAGAACATTAAGACAAATAGAGTACAAAAGTTCCAATCACCGAAACCAAATCAATAAGTGAATTGTTAATTTCATACGTGCACTTAGGTATAGCATATAGAATAAATCGAGATCTTGGGCGTAAGGAAGCAAAATAATTAATGTACCTTTTAGGAATGTTTTGGCAACGAGAGAAGTAGAAAATGGAAGAAGAACGTCGTCGTAGTATTTGGGCTCCTGAGGTTTGCTTATGCTATTACCGAAGTCCCAATTGAATAAGCTCTGTGGACATGACTTCTTCAGGCCATACGAAAAAGAAGAATTTGACGCACTAAAGCACTTCATGTTCATCCTTTCACTATGTCTAAGCAAGATGCCAAGGGCAATTTATTGATACCTTATCTTTTTGTCACACTTCTTCTGTGATCAGCACATGGTTTTTAATTTTGTATTCTTTTGTGGGTGGATGATTTTTGTCTACTTCTTCTTTATTGGGTGGTGAGGGATAATGTGCAAGAAATGGATTCAGTAGTGTTAGAAAAAAATTGTTTTTGAATCAACATATAAGAAAAGTATGAGATATTAAAAAGTTTGTAATTTTGAAATCTTTTGTTTGCATTGAAATTACACTCTTAATTTATTTAATTTAGTAATTCTTTACAATTTTCTCTCATGTTTTCGATATGTTGTCGAAAAAATTTCAATGTTTAATTGACGGGAATATATACTAAAAATAAAATTTTGAAACAATGTAAAATTATTTATATTTTTCTTTTCTCAACTAATTGGAATTTGTGGTGGTGAAATACTTATTATGTTGGAATTTGAATTTTAAATTCAAACTAATCGGTGATCTTTGTAGATAGGGTCTTATATTTTAATTTGTTAATTAGAGTTTAGGAGATTGAGATATCTACCATTTGAATTTTGAATTGTGAGTTTGTTGCTTGGAAATAGGACTTCTTCTATAAATATGAGCCCCCTTCACAATTCATATGCAGAAAAAGCATCATATATGCATAAAAATAAAGTAGTCTAGACAGAGAAAAAGTTAAGTTGAGTTAGAGTTTTATAAAGTTATTTCTACTGTGTAGAGAAAAATCGAATGAGTATTAATTTATGTATTTCTATTGTTTCGACCTCCTCCTCTACGAGATTTATTGTGTAGAATCTCTTATGTGTTTATTTTCTTTGTATCTGCGTGTGTGGTTGTTCATCGGTTCATCTTCCCTACTCCAATTGTGTTTGTGTGTTTGGTTATTTGTAATTTATTTGCATTTCCCCGCGTTCAATATGTTAGGAAGTTGTGGTACCGACACCTCAATACAACTAAAGTAGAAATGAGAAAACTTGTGAGAATGATATAAACAATTGGAGTCGAGCAAACCGTAGAAGGATTTTATTATAGCAAAAGGATTACAACACTTTCTATAACAAAGGAGAGACACTAAATATTAGGAGAAACCTCACTTTTATTCTCTCTATATTTTTCTTACACTCTCTCGATGTTATTCTCTCAAGTGGGAATCAATCCCTATTTTGCTCTCAAAATGGGATTCAATTAATTGTACTCTCCACTCTACAAATGTTACAGCTAATGTAACATATATATAGATGTCATGAGGAGGTGAACAAGTAGCCAATTTCAAGTTGTCTTCTTCTTTTGATTTCTTAGCTAGGAAGTAATTGAAGAAGTCAATTTAAATTTTTCTTCTTTCTTTTGATTTCTTAGTTAGGAAGTAATTGAAGAAGTCAATTTCAATTTTTCTTCTTCCTTTAATTTCCTTAACTAAGAAGTAATCTTCTTAGCTAAAAATCATCAACCAACCTCAATTAAACATGTGGCTTTATCACTAACACAATAGAGTGGCATCAGATCCACGGTGTGTATAACCACAATACATATAACCAATTAATGGTTAGAAACTATGGGGGGGGGGTGGGGGGGGGGGGGGGTGGGGGGGGGGGGGGGTGGGGGGGGGGGGGGGTGGGGGGGGGGGGGGGTGGGGGGGGGGGGGGGTGGGGGGGGGGGGGGGTGGGGGGGGGGGGGGGTGGGGGGGGGGGGGGGTGGGGGGGGGGGGGGGTGGGGGGGGGGGGGGGTGGGGGGGGGGGGGGGTGGGGGGGGGGGGGGGTGGGGGGGGGGGGGGGTGGGGGGGGGGGGGGGTGGGGGGGGGGGGGGGTGGGGGGGGGGGGGGGTGGGGGGGGGGGGGGGTGGGGGGGGGGGGGGGTGGGGGGGGGGGGGGGTGGGGGGGGGGGGGGGTGGGGGGGGGGGGGGGTGGGGGGGGGGGGGGGTGGGGGGGGGGGGGGGTGGGGGGGGGGGGGGGTGGGGGGGGGGGGGGGTGGGGGGGGGGGGGGGTGGGGGGGGGGGGGGGTGGGGGGGGGGGGGGGTGGGGGGGGGGGGGGGTGGGGGGGGGGGGGGGTGGGGGGGGGAAAAAGAAGAAGTCTGAAGTCAGAAGAGCACTTGAAATTGTTCAAAGTGACTCTACTATTTTCAAGAGGTTTGAAGCTGAGCTGGAGAGAATGAATCAGCTACTTCAATCCAAGACCACCTTTCTCCCAGAGAAGATACGATACAACAGATGGAGGGTTTATAGGTTAACCAAGTCTGAAGAAGAAATCCAAGCTTGGAAGGAGTTCGCTGATGAAGGACGTTGGGTCCTAAGTTGGTTGCATACAACTTCTGTGGCTAAGGCATTGGATTCAGACTTTGTAAGAGACAGACTACATGACTTTGCAAGAGTCATTGTAAGTCAGGAGGCAACTGCTATAAAGGATTCTTTATCAAATAAACCAAGTCCTGCTGATGATTTGGTAGATAGAGCAGTAAAGATCGCTGTCTACACAACTATGGAAAAATAGGCTGAACGATCAAGATATGAACCTGGTTCAACCAGTGATGTGCCCACTTTACCAAGTTTGCAGCGTATCGCCTTTGGCTCAGAAATCAGTACATATCAAGAACAACTGAGTGCTCAGCAGTCTACTTCGCCCTTTATCCCAGCTGACTTGATTCGTCAGAAGACTGTAGTGTCTGCTGATGGTACTGAGATCATTCACATTGCTGATGAGCCAGCTAGTGAAGAACGGAAGAAGGACCAGCAAGCTGAAGAGATTAACCTGGAAACATCAAACAAGCTGCCTGCTGAAGTCAAAGATTTGGTTCCTTTAGCTATTGAGTGGAAGGCTGAAGAAACTCAAGTTCTTCATGAAGCTCCTGTTCAACAGGAAGAGCCTGCTGAAACATCAACCTCTGTTCCTACTGCTGACTTGCATTCTTCACTAATGGAGTCAATGCAGATGCTGATTGATAATGCCATGAAGAAGATGGAAAAGAGGAATGAGCTGATGTTAAAGCAAATGCAGGAGGCTACTGCAAAGATGGTGCAGGAAGCCATAGAAAATTTTCCTCTGCCACCAGACAATTCCCTTTTACTGACTCAGAGTATCTTGAGCATGAATAGAAACATTGAAGACGTGAAAGCTGATGTGAGTCATCTGCACACTGCTCTTCAAAGGCATGAGTCTGATACTGCAGAAATTGCCAGAGTCATGAAGGAAGTTGGTGAGGCGGAAATAGAGAAAAATGTTGCATTAATGCAAGAGTTCACTGTTGTCACCAATAAAGCTCAAAATGAAATATCAACACTTCAACTGAATGTTGACTGATTAAATGACCAATCCGGTGAGATGAAGACTACTCAACTTCGCATGAAAACTACTCTGAATCATCACTCTGATCAACTTCAAGTTGTGGATCGCAACATCAGAAAGCTTTGTGCTGCTGTCAACGTAACTCCTGATCAACTCAACCCTGCTGCTGATGACAAAAAGGGGGGAGAGGAATCAGCTAAGAGGAGTGTTGCTACTGCAACTGTTTAAGTACAAGACCAACGGGCTGCTGCTGGAAAGCCAAGTGAAGATGAAGTACTTGAAGAGGAAGCTGATGAAGTAGAGCCCAAGGATGTAGCTAAAACTGACAAAGAGTTAGCTGCCTCTAAGTACTCTGCTGAAGAACAGCTGAATCCATACGTGAAGTATAAGAGAATTGAGGACATCAAAGCAAAATTCGAAGCTGATGAAAGAAGAGAAAAATTAAAGAATTTTGATGATGCTTTCTCAAGTGGTGAAGATGATGAAAGTAGTGATGAAGTTGAAGATGAGGAAGAAGAAGAAGATGAAGAAGCTGAGGACTAGGCTAGGTTTTTCTAGACTATGTTATCTGTTGAAAATCTGTAATCAGCTTACTTTATTTGTAATTTTCGCTTAAGTTCATTTTCCTGTAACTTGCACTGTAATTTCAAGATCAAATTTATAAAAGTCAAGTTTCGACCAAACTATTTCTATCTCAGAAAATTTTGAGGACTTAACTTTAGTTTTAGGTACAGGTACTTAGTGTTGGGATTCAGTAAGATAAACAGCCCTTAATGCAGCGGAAATTAAAAATTTTAGGACCTCTTACGGAATCTTGCCAGGATACTAAACTGGTTGTATATATATGAATAATAAAACGACTGGAATAATTCAGATCTACATTATACGTGTCTCCTTGCAAATACAAACTGTCAGAAAAGTCGTTGTGTTTCTCCCTCGACTGGCTCGATCCCAAGCTCCTAGTAGCGCCCTACGTGTTGCGCCTCTACGGGTTGATACACCACAATATCACGAAAATTAATGAATCCTAATCGGCTTGAACATAAGATATATTAATATCTAAAACTAGAGAACAATATGGAGCAAGAATCGAAAAACGAAAATCTCTTCCAAGTGGAAAAGATGTTCGGCCGATTTGGTGAGAGAGAGAGGGAGAGAGTTTTTCTTGACCCTAAGTCTTCTAACTCTCCTATATGGGCCATGGCCCTTTTAATTGGAAGACCAAGTCTTCTAATTAAATCATGACCCATACTTGATTTAATTAATTAGGTCTTTATTTAATTTCTCAATTAAATAGCCCAATTAATTTATTTCTTTCTCATTTAATTAAATTAGACTCTAAGTCTAATTAATTAAATATTCCCATAATTAATTAAATCCAATTTAATTAATTAACTCACAAATTAAATTCCAATTTAATTTTCAATCTTGATCCAATTCCAATTGGATCACGTTCGCTCCAATTGTGTCGACCCAGTCACCCCAATCGACCCAGTCGATTTAGTTGACTCAGTTGTTCTCCTTTTTTCTCGCTTTCGCTTCATGTGTATTGTGTATGCCCCCATAGGTTCACCACATAATTTGCCGTGGGTTATAATCAAATATTCATTTAATTACTCGAGTATTAAATACTCTAAATCAATCGATCACTCTGTCGACTGATCATTCCAAAATTAGCACCCCTGCTAATTTGGGAATTCTCCCACACTCCACGGTCGATGTCTGGCCACAAGCCCATGGAGCCCAATCACTGGTGAATTAATTCAGTGAACCTTTTAATCATTTACAATTTCCATATACGCTATAATCTCTCCATCGATCGATCTCCCAGTCAAGACTTAAGGGCATGGATTTTTCATCGGTTCCCTTTTAATTTGTTTTGACTTTATGCATTCTGATCTTGAAATAATTCTCTTTGACTTAATCCTTATGAGCTACTTTCATAAAGCCGTCAGATACCTTGGCCAAGGATTTTACCAGAATTAATTTCTCACAGAAATCCATAGGAGAATTTCCCAACCTATCAAGTCGGGTCAATGGATCCTTTGTTGATGATATGAACCTGCATACGAGTCCCTTTATACCCAACGTGAATCCACAGAGACTTTCTGGTAATCTCCAGTCGGTCGGAACTCACATCTAAGTATAGACGTTCTTGTACCAGATAAACCCTATCACCTCAAGTATTTAGGGATCATTCCTCGTATACTATTGTAAATTGGAATAACTTCAACTCCGATATGCGACTACCGCTTCCATGGTGAGTTATTTCCTAATTGGGGTATTCAGTGCACTTGCCATCCCAGCAAGTCACCCACTTATGTGTATCGACTATCCCAGTCACGCTCGTGGACCCCAGTGTTCTCCAGTTCATCGGAGTATACACATTAGTGAGAGTCTAACCGAATCCAACGATGTCCTATCTCGATTGGATTCTACGACTCTTGAATATGTTCTAGATCATGGCCTTGGAGATCAGTCAACGGGTTGTCCCATAGCCCTGTGATCTAAGGACTTCTATCCTTATGCGTAGATAATTATTACATAAGTTAAAGGTGACCATATAAATAAATGCATTTATTAATCCATTTGAATGGTCCTTTTAATTTAAATGCAGCCAAAACAGTTGGCTTGCAGGACACTATTCTATCAATCTCCCACTTGTACTAAAGCCAACTCTCCATACTTCTGATTCCCTTGAATGCCTTTGAGGAAATGGCTTAGTTAGCGGGTCCGCCGTATTATTCTTTGAGGTGACACGTTCCATCTTTATGTCTCCTCTACCAATGATATAACATATCAAATGGTATCGTCTTATTTCGTGCTCGGATTTCTGATGATATCTCGACTCCTTCGCTTGCGAGATAGCTCCATTATTATCACAGAAGATAGTAATGGCTCGACAATGCTAGGTACGACGTCCAATTCTTGGACGAAGTTTTTCATCAAAACACATTCCTTTGCAGCTTCACATGCTACAATATTTTATGCCTCGGTGGTTGAATTTGCGGTAGTATCCAACTCACCGCACCACCTTTGAGGCAGATATATCCAGATGTTGACTTGAAATCATCTACATCACATTGCAAGCTAGAATCAGTATAGCCTTCCAATTTCAATTATCCACCGCCGTATACTAAGAACAATTCTTTAGTCCTTTTCAGGTACTTCAGAATTGACTTTACGGCTACCCAGTGCTGCTCTCCTGGGTCAGACAAATAGCGGCTAGTTACGCTCAGGGCGTACGCTATGTCTGGTCTTGTACATAACATACCATATTATGCTTCCTATCGCGGAGGCATGTGGTATCTTAGACATCATGCTTCTCTCCTCAGAGGTCTTTGGGGCCATAGACTCAGAGAGAGCAATACCATGTCTCATCGGAAGCAATCCTCTCTTGGATTCTTCCATACTGAATGTCTTCAATATTTTATCTATGTACTTTGATTGGGAGAGGCCCAACAGGCCTTTCGATCTATCCATGTAGATCCTTGTACCCAGTACAAAGGATGCTTCTCCCAAATCCTTCATTGAGAATTGTGTAGAAAACCATACTTTCGTTTCGGATAACACTTTTGCATCATATCCAATGAGCATAATGTTATCAACATAAAGCATAAAAATTCAACTGTACTCCCACTAACTTTCTTGTACACACACTGCTTGAACACGTTCTTGACGAATCCAAAGGTTTGGATTATATCATCAAAACGTATGTTTCGGCTTTGGGAAGCTTGCTTAAGTCCATATATGGACCTTCGGAGTTTTCACACTTTGTGCTCATCTCTCTTGGATGTATATCCCTTTTGGTTGCTTCATGTAGATCTCCTTATCAATGTCTCCATTGAAAAACGATCTTTACATCCTTCTGCCATATCTCGTAGCTGATACTACGCTGATATGTCAAACGATCTTTACATCCTTCTGCCATATCTCGTAGCTGATACTACGCTGATATGTCTAAAAATATCTAAATGGATTTGGGCATCGCTACATGCAAAAGTTCATCAAAGTCAATGCTCGAAATTTGAGTGTATCATTTTGCGACTAGTCGTGCCTTTTAGGTAATAACCAAGGTACAAACCCTGTTAGAGTGCATGGAGTCCATTTCAGATTCCATGGCTTTTTGCCACCTTCCCAAATCTATGTCTTGCATAGATTCTTCGTAGGTCCTTGGATTAGTCTCAGACTGTCCAATTTCATGCAGCAGACTGTAGTACCTCTCGGGTTCCCTACGTTGTCTTTCAGACCTTCGAAGTTCATGTGTACTAGTTCGTTCATTTTTATGCTCAGGTTCTCCCACTGCCTATGGTGATGGGTCGATTTTATGAACCTCATCTAGTTCTATGTTGTTTTCTTTCTTGTCCAACAAGAAATCTTTCTCCAAGAAGTTAGTTTTCCTAGAGACAAAGGTGGTTTGTCTTAGAGGAACATAGAACTCGTATCCTATTGAGATTTTGGATACTCCACGAAATGCATAAGATGGATTTTATTTCCAGCTTATCTCCCACTAGCTTATTCACATAAGCGGGAGACCTCATATGCGAATGAATGCATATGAAGGTACAATACCAAAACCCATATCACTTGATATGTTTTAGCACTGGCTTCATAGATACTTAGCTCAGTATCTTCGTTTTTCTCGATCAAGTTATAATTGATTGAATAAGGAATTTCATGTAAGATTTCCTAATGGACATTTTCATGTCCAGAATGCTCGACAACTGACGATGTTTCGAGCGGGTCTTACATTTTGAGAATCTAATTCTCTATTAAATAATCAATGGCGTATTTGCCAATGCACGTTCGATTTTGAATCGATCTAAATCTCTTACATGCTTTCATTGATTAGGCTCTCTTCTTTATTCCAAAAATATTTTGGAATTGTACTTCACAACGTACTTTTACCCATGAGGGTACAAGAGACGCCTTATCTCCCACTAATGCTTTAGTGTTTTCACACACTTTTAAATGGATTAAATCCATTACAATTGTTTATTCCTCTTGGTTGCCTAGCAACCAACTACTAAATTTGATTTCCGTTTAAGTAAGATTCGAAAGTCGGTTACTATTTCTAGCGTCCCTGTCAAGCTCGACCTAGTCGAGCTCAATCTTTTGAATCTTTAATTCGGAAATTTATTTTAGTGCTCGTGCATCGCCTTTCGGTTATACAACGACTCAAGTGTGTGGAATCTTGATTATTTATATTTTATTGACTATGCATATTATATTTAGTCGTTGCATGAGTATTCATACCCATTTGCTTATACATACCTTTTGCGTATAAATTTTATAGCGCAATCAGTTCCAACCATTATGGAACTATCACATCCCTTAAGACAAGGGATGGCATAAGCAAATTCTAACGATCTAAATAATTCATGGCTTTAGATGTATTAAATGCATCAATGAGTACTTCATCGGGCGTCCAACACCCTTATGCATTACTTGACCATAAGGTTAAGTTCAATAAAATTTAATCATCCCTTACGGGATGAGTAGGTTCAATTCCTTCTTTCTCTCTTTCCCTTGATCTCAATCCATGGAAGAACCATTTTGATTGACTTTTCGACTTATCATCCTTACAAAAAAATCTCTAAGGTTATTTCCCTTCAGAGAGGATCCATTCCTCATCTTCCATCTCTCGAGCCTTTTGGGGACCTTTCAACGAGATGTTCTAACTTCCCATTTAAGGGAGACTTCATGTTTGCCTTCAAGAAAATTCGGGCTTGAGAACCATCCTCAACCCATTGGTGAATGGTGAAACTAATCACCTTTCTTATTTGAAGAGTAACTTCGAAAAAGGCAGCTTGGTGAAACCTATCACCATTCCAGTCGAAGTGTAACTTCGGAAGGATAACCAATGAAATCTTTGTAAGGAGATGAGTCCTTGCTTGGACTCGAGAATAATTTCTTAAGTTTTGAAGTCATTCAAAATTCATTTGGGTTCAGTCAATTTATTTGATTCAAGTATGATGGTAAATATTCTAGGATATATCACTTATGAAAAACTATCATAAACATGACGATAAAAGAAATAAATACGCGGCAGATTAATATCAATGCATAATTTACAAACATGGTTTTTATTTGTAAATTACTCCCACTATTTTTATCGAATACTTATGCCCCCACATAAGGTTCGGGAAATAAAAATTTCCTAATGGGCTCAAGGCCCAAATGCAATCGCTCAGTACCCACGACTCGTTGGCCATACCAATTGATCCACTTGGTGGGCGATCACGTCGCCGGTTAACCATCGCAGCTAACCCTTGAGTTCATTTAGCCTCATTTTTCGTTATGGACCCACGACTCGTGAGACATCCATACTTACTCGCGTTAAATCATGTCCAATACTCGTGAAGAGAAATAGTTCAATCCTAGACGCCCCACGACTCGTGAGACAGCGCCTAGAACCTTGCTATCCTCTCCCTTGGCACTAAACTGTGCATCGAGGCAATAGACATACCATCTTCCTATAACTCGACCCACGACTCGTGAGACATCGAGATATATTCATACGATATGCCTAAGACCTAGTAATTGGATAGGCTCGGACCATAAACACCATTCTATGCGCCCGTTTTACGATTTAATATTATAATTGAATTTTAGGTTCAATTGGAGGTTTTATGAAATTTTCAAGTGTGAGGTCTCATCAGATTATCAATTATCTTGTTTACGTTTTTCTATCCTAAGCATGCATCTCATACATCAAAGAATAAATACAAAAAGTAAACATTCATCACCTAGCATTGCACGTACGATTGATCGATTTCCCATCCTATGCGATCCATCACGAGCCACGTGATGGACCAATTGGTCAGTCTAGGGTGAAAATAATGGCCTAATTCTATTACAAAATAAATCCCATGCATACATGGGCCTTCACTTGTAATGTCCACTCATCTTTCAGAATTGGGCCTCCATGTTGATCTCCAAAGTCTCCATGAGGTCTATCGGGCTCCAAGCCTAATGTAAGTCTAACTTAAGACCCTATTCTATTACATTTGAATTCAACAAAGAAGGGACACCAATCAGGCCCATTTAATTACAACCCATAATGAAAAATCAATAATAAACTACACAGGACTTAAGGGGAATTCGATCAATCCACATATTCAAGCAAGAACATGCATAAATTCACATAAGGGCAATAATGTAAATTTACCGGCTTCTTTAAATTTTAATACGAAATATTATTCATATTATTAATTTTGAATTGTCCAATATTAAAAGGACTATTATGCTCTTGCTTGAGCATCAAGGAATCTAATCTTGCAATTTAATTAAAGATAGAAATAAAATCCAATTTAATTATCTATCCTTATCTTGAAACTCTAAGTTTCCTTGTTTAATAAGATCTCTAAGATCTATAATCATGGTAACTTACTAGAAGACATTAATTTTAATTAAATGTCTTATCACAAATGAAACTCTAAGTTTCCTTGTTTAATAAGATCTCTAAGATCTTTAATCTTGGTAATTAACTAGAAGACATTAATTTTAATTAAATGTCTTATCACAAATGAAACTCTAAGTTTCCTTGTTTAATTAGATCTCTAAGATCTATAATCATGGTAACTTATTAAAAGACATTAATTTTAATTAAACGTCTTATCACAAATGAAACTCTAAGTTTTCTTGTTTAATAAGATCTCTAAGATCTTTAATCTTGGTAATTAATTAGAAGACATTAATTTTAATTAAATGTCTTATCTTAAATGAAACTCTAAGTTTCCAAGTTAATTAGATCTCTAAGATCAATCCAAGATTTACCAAGATTCCATAACAACCAAATCTCCAAGATTTTGTTCAAGATTATCCAAAAACAAAAATTCCCGAAACCATAATTTTCCACTATCGCACGCGTGCAGTTTACGTGCAACTGCCGTGCAACTGCCGTGCAACCGCCGTGCAGCTGCTGTGAAGTCGCTGTGCGTCTGCCGTGCAACTGCCGTGCAGTCGCTGTGCGTCTGCCGTGCAACTGCCATGCATCTGCCGTGCAGTAGCCGTGCAGTCGCTGTGCGTCTGCCGTGCAATCGCCATGCAGTCGTCGTGCAACTGCTGTGCAATTTTCAGATTTCGGTTCCCAATACGTTTTTATATAACAATTTCTTGATTCCTTAATTAATTAAAATCAACAGTTTTAATTAATTTAATCCAAAATTAAAAACATGATAACAATAACGAATCTAAAATTACAGTTTTAACAATCCAGTTAAAAACTAAAGATCTATCCAACAGATCTAATCTACAGATCTAACATGCATGTTAATCTAATCAACAGCAAAAATCAAACATATGATTTTAATCCACAAAATTTGCAAATTCATATATATACAAAGCCAGAGTTGGCTCTGATACCACTGTTGGGATTCAGTAAGATAAAAAGCCCTTAATGCAGCGGAAATTAAAAATGTTAGGACCTCTTACGGAATCTTGCCAGGATACTAAACTGGTTGTATATATATGAATAATAAAACGAGTGGAAAAATTCAGATCTAAATTATACCTGTCTCCTTGCAAATCCAAACTGTCAGAAAAGTCGTTGTGTTTCTCCCTCGACTGGCTCGATCCCAAGCTCCTAGTAGCGCCCCACGTGTTGCGCCTCTACGGGTTGATACACCACAATATCACGAAAATTAATGTATCATAATCGGCTTAGACCATAAGATATATTAATATCTAAAACTAGAGAACAATATGGAGCAAGAATCGAAAAACGAAAATCTCTTCCAAGTGGAAAAGATGTTCGGCCGATTTGGTGAGAGAGAGAGAGGGAGAGAGTTTTTCTTGACTTAGATTTTGGCTCTTGAATTGTGTGTGTGAGATATGACATCAAGTCTCCTATTTATAGGAATCTCATAATCCTAATCCTCCTAGGATTAGGACTCCTAAGTCTTCTAACTCTCCTACATGGGCCATGGCCCTTTTAATTGGAAGACCAAGTCTTCTAATTAAATCATGACTCATACTTGATTTAATTAATTGGGTTTTTATTTAATTTCTCAATTAAATAGCCCAATAAATTTATTTCTTTCTCATTTAATTAAATTAGACTCTAAGTCTATTTAATTAAATATTCCCATAATTAATTAAATCTAATTTAATTAATTAACTCACAAATTAAATTCTATTTAATTTTCAGTCTTGATCCAATTCCAATTGGATCACGTTCGCTCCAATTGGGTCGACCCAGTCGACCCAGTCACCCCAATCGACCCAGTCGATTTAGTTGACTCAGTTGTTCTCCATTTTTCTCGCTTTTGCTTCATGTGTATTGTGTATGCCCCCATAGGTTCACCACATAATTGGTCGTGGGTTATAATCAAATATTCATTTAGTTACTCGAGTATTAGAAACTCTAAATCAATCGAACACTCTGTCAACTGATCATTCCAAAATTAGCACCCCTGCTAATTTGGGAATTCTCCCACACTCCACGGTCGATGTCTGGCCACAAGCCCATGGAGCCCAATCACTGGTGAATTAATTCAGTGAACCTTTTAATCATTTACAATTTCCATATACGCTATAATCTCTCCATCGATCGATCTCCCAGTCAAGACTTAAGGGCATGGATTTTTCATCGGTTCCCTTTTAATTTGTTTTGACTTTATGCATTCTGATCTTGAAATAATTCTCCTTGACTTAATCCTTATGAGCTACTTTCATAAAGCCGTCAGATACCTTGGCCAAGGATTTTACCAGAATTAATTTCTCACAGAAATCCATAGGAGAATTTCCCAACCTATCAAGTCGGGTCAATGGATCCTTTGTTGATGATATGAACCTGCATACGAGTCCCTCTATACCCAATGTGAATCCACGGAGACTTTCTGGTAATCTCCAGTCGGTCGGAACTCACATCTAAGTATAGACGTTCTCGTACCAGATAAACCTAATCACCTCAAGTATTTAGGGATCATTCCTCGTATACTATTGTAAATTGGAATAACTTCAACTCCGATATGCGACTACCGCTTCCATGGTGAGTTATTTCCTAATTGGGGTATTCAGTGCACTTGCCATCCCAGCAAGTCACCCACTTTTGTGTATCGACTATCCCAGTCACGCTCGTGGACCCCAGCGTTCTCCAGTTCATCGGAGTATACACATTAGTGAGAGTCTAACCGAATCCAATGATGTCCTATCTCGATTGGATTCTACGACTCTTGAATATGTTCTAGATCACGGCCTTGGAGATCAGTCCACGGGTTGTCCCATAGCCCTGTGATCTAAGTACTTCTATCCTTATGCGTAGATAATTATTACATAAGATAAAGGTGACCATATAAATAAATGCATTTATTAATCCATTTGAATGGTCCTTTTAATTTAAATGCAGCCAAAACAATTGGCTTGCAGGACACTATTCTATCACTTAGCTGAAGTTTTGTCATCATCAAAAAGGGGGAAATTGTTGGATGAAGATGAAGACTTTAAAGTGAAGGGAGGTTTTGATGATTCCCAAAAGTCATCAGTTAAGTATGGAAGCTTAGTACAAACCTTAGAAGATATTTGACCAAGGAAGGATTTACATCAGACGAGTCAAATATGGTCCAGAAGATTACTGATCTGTTGCTGAAGAAAGGAATCAGACTGGTGGATTTTCAGCCGAATCAAATCAGATTAGTTCAAGTTTGGGATCAGCCGAGTGTACATCAGACGAATGATTTCGATCAGCAGAGTGGAAGTGGATCAGAATTTATTGCAATGGTAATAAATGCACTTGAAGTAATAAATGCTGAAGAGGAAGGGTATTTATGACAAATGATTGAAGAGAAACCTCGTATCAGCTTGGTGCATTTAATGCGAACTGACAGCAAGTACAGCAGAATGTACAGTGTTCAGTCGCAGGTAGCCGTTTCTGCAGAAGGGACCAGTACTCGAGGATTTGAACACCTGTCGATCTCTCAACGGGCAGATTTTCAAATCTCAAGTATAAATAGTTCAGTTCAAGAGTTGAAGAAAAAGAAGCAACACAACTGAGATTAAAATCGAAGCAGAATTCTTCTAAGTCTCAACTTCAAGAACAGAACACTCATCAGCCGAGTCATTTGTTGACGAAGCAGAATAGAGAGAAAACAATATATATACATAAAAATCTGAGTGATTTTGTGAGAAAAGTGTTGTGAGAAGTAGATATCCATCTAAGTGAGTGATATTACTTCAGAGAGTAGGAGTTTCTTTGTGATTTCCTATTGCGCACTTGTGGCCTTTTCATTTGTTGATTGGCGCAAGCATTGTATACTGTTATCTTTGTGCTTATAGTATAACCCAAGATCTAAGTGACTTGGAAGAGTGGACTAAAGGATTTACATCCATATAACCACTATAAAAATTCTTTGTGTTATACTTGCATTATATCTTGCATACTTTCAAAGAGCATATTTTATCACGAAAAGGTTAACTGTTGAAAAGTTTTAAAAAGGAGTTTATAAAAATGGGGATAAAACTTTTTCTAAGTTAAGAAAACTACTTGTGAAAAACACTAGAAAAATCCGCTGCAAGTTAGTTAATTTAAAACTCTGATTTCGATAAAATCACCTTAGTAAAATCAGAAGAGTGGTCAACTCTGCTGTTCAAAGCTTTGTGCGTGATCAGCTTAGTCAACTTACGATTCCTGATCAGCTTAGTCTGCTGACAGAAAAAGTTAGAGATTTTGAAAGATAAATTTTTAGAGGTCTATTCCCCCCCCCCCCCCCCCACTCTAGCCCTCATCTGACCACTTGGGACCAATATCTTCCATGGCTGTAATCTTCATGTTGAATTTGGGAGGTAGTGCCTTCAAAACTTTGACAGTGATCTCTTTATCTGAGAAGGTCTTTCCCAGCTTCAATACTTCATTTAGAGTCCTTGTAAACCTTGTATCAATCTGATCAATGGTTTCTCCAAACTTCATCTTGAAGTTTTCCAACTTTTCAAGAGTTATGCTCAAGTTGTGCTCTTTGATGCCCTCATTTCCTTCGCTCATATCACGAACCTTGTCCCACATTTCTTTTGCAGTTTTGCAATGCTTGACCTTATCAAATCGGTCATTGTCTAGGGCTCTAGTCATGATGAAACGGCCAACTTTATCTGGATTGAACAGCTTGACTTCCTCAGCTGTCATCTCATCAAGCTCTTTATTCACCACCATTTCTTCGTCATTTACTTTGATGGTCTTGGTGATTTTGAAAGGACCTTTGGTTATGCACGTGTATATATTATCGTTGTAAGCAGCAAGGAAGATTTCTATTCGGGTCTTCCAGTCCTCAAAACTCATACCGCCGATGTGGGGAACATGGCTGATACAATCCATTTTTCAAAAAGTTTTTATTTTTCAAAATATGCTCTTTTGAAAACTTTTTCAAACCTTTGAAAAACACACTAGGATCAAGCTCGTTGATCAGGTAAATGATTCAAGTGAACCACCTGCTCTGATACCACTTGTTGGTCCCAAGTGGTCAAATGAGGTCTAGAGGGAGGGGTGGGGGGGGGGGGTGTGTGAATAGACCTCTTCAAATTTTAACTTAAAATTCTCTAACTTTTTCTGTGAGCAGACTAAGCTGATCAAGATTCGTAAGTAGACTAAGCTGATCACGCACAAAGCTTTGAACAGCAGAGTTGACCACTCTTCTGATTTTACTTAGCTGATTTTGAGAAAATCAGAGTTTTAAATAACTTACTTGCAGCGAATTTATCAAGTGTTTTTCACAAGTAGTTTTCTTTTAACTTGAAAGATTTTATCCCCAGTTTTATCAAACTCCTTTTTAAATTCTTTAACAGTTAAACTTAAGTGTTTGAAGGCTTTTGAAAAATATGCAAGTAAAAATGCAAACTCAAACACAAGCAATTTTTATAGTGGTTATATGGATGTAAATCATTTAGTCCACTCTTCCAAGTCACTTAGATCTTGGGTTATACTATAAACACACAGTTTACAATATACAATACTTGCGCCAAACAACAAAGGAAATGGCCACAAGTGCGCAATAGGAAATCACAATGAAAACCTATCCTCTGAAGTAATATCACTCACTAAGATGGATATCTACTTCTCACAACACTTCTCTTACAAAATCACTCAGATTTATGTGTATATCTTTGATCTTCAACTTCGTCTTTCGTCAACAGATGACTAGGCTGATAAGTGTTATGTTCTTGAGTTTTGAGACTTAGATAAATATTTGCTTCGAAATTTCTCTCAAGTGTGTTGCTTCAGATTCTCTAAAACTCTTGAACCTTGAACTATTTATACTTGTGATTTGAATTATGTCCGTTGAAGAAAGACGGAATCTGATTTCTCGAGTACTGGTCCCCCAATTTCAGGAACGGCTACCTGCAACTGCGCACTATACACTCTGTTGTACTTTCTGTCAGTCGCATATAATGCACTCTGCTGATCTGAGGTTTCTCTTCAATCATTTGTCTTTAATACCCTTCCCTTACAACATTTATTACTTCAGGTGCATTTATTACCGTTGTAATAACTTCTGATCACTTCCACTCTGCTGATCGAATCCACTCGTCTGATGAACACTCTGCTGATCCAAATCGAACTCATCTGATTTGAAAGCCACCAGTCTGATTCTGAATGCAGCAACAGATCAGTAGTCTTCTGGACCATAAATTTGACCCTTCTGATTTGTCTTCTTCCTTGGTCAAATAATTATAGAGATTTGAGCTAAGTTTCCAATACTTAGCTGATGACTTTTGGAAATCATCAAAACCTCCCTTCACTTCTAAGTCTTCATCTTCATCCAACAACTTGTATGCAGCAGATATGAAGGTGAAAGTTATTCAAATAAGTTTAACTTAAAGGTTTTATCTCAGTTTTATAAATTCCTCTTTTAAAAGCTATATCTTTTAAATCACTTTACTTATCTTATAAGATATGCAATGCAAGTAAGATAAGTAAGTAACGCCGGAATTTTTATAGTGGTTATACAGACAGAATGTCTCTTAGTCCACTCTTCTAAATCACGAATATTTAGGTTCTACTAGAACACTTAATACCTAGTACAACTCTACTTGTGCTTTTACAACAAATGATGAAGCAACAAGCTCACAATAGGAAATCACAAAGAAAATCTATACTATATCACTCACAAAGATGGATATCTACTTCTCACAACACTCAGTTTTACAGAAATCACTCATATTTGTGTGTTTGAATTGTTTCTTCAACTCGGCTTTGTCAACAGATGACTCAACTGATAGTGATATGTTCTTGAGTTTTTGAGACTTAGAAAATTTGATCTTGAATTCTATCAGTTGTTGTGTGTCTCTAATTCTTGAATGAATCTATTTATACTCGGTAATTCGAATTATGCCCGTTGAAGTGAGATAGATTTCAGATCTTCCTCGAGTTCCGGTCCTAACCTTAAACGGCTTATTGCAACTGTTCACTGTACAGTCTGCTGTACGGATTTGTCAATCGCATCAAATGCACCATGCTGATACTTGGTTTTTGAATTAACTCCCCCAATCATTTGTCATAAATACCCTTCTCATACAACATTTATTACACCAAGTGCATTTATTACCGTTGGAATGACTTTTGATCTCTTTCCACTCTGCTGATTGAATCTACTCGGCTGATGAACACTCTGCTGATTCAAACCGAACTTATTTGATTTGACTCTTCTGAAATCCACCAATCTGATTTCGTACTCAGCTTAAGATCACTAGTCTTCCAAACCGAAATTCAATCTTCTGATTTTACTTGTCTTCTCGATTGAACTTTTTCAGAGGTTTGCTAGCTTCCACTACTAACTGATGACTTTTGGAAATCATCAAAACCTCCCTTCACTTCTTCATCTTCATCCAACAATAGTATAGTAGTACATAATTTGGGGGGGGGGGGGTGGGGGGGGGGGGGGGTGGGGGGGGGGGGGGGTGGGGGGGGGGGGGGGTGGGGGGGGGGGGGGGTGGGGGGGGGGGGGGGTGGGGGGGGGGGGGGGTGGGGGGGGGGGGGGGTGGGGGGGGGGGGGGGTGGGGGGGGGGGGGGGTGGGGGGGGGGGGGGGTGGGGGGGGGGGGGGGTGGGGGGGGGGGGGGGTGGGGGGGGGGGGGGGTGGGGGGGGGGGGGGGTGGGGGGGGGGGGGGGTGGGGGGGGGGGGGGGTGGGGGGGGGGGGGGGTGGGGGGGGGGGGGGGTGGGGGGGGGGGGGGGTGGGGGGGGGGGGGGGTGGGGGGGGGGGGGGGTGGGGGGGGGGGGGGGTGGGGGGGGGGGGGGGTGGGGGGGGGGGGGGGTGGGGGGGGGGGGGGGTGGGGGGGGGGGGGGGTGGGGGGGGGGGGGGGTGGGGGGGGGGGGGGGTGGGGGGGGGGGGGGGTGGGGGGGGGGGGGGGTGGGGGAGATTTATTGTCAAAATTTACAGGTTCCATGGATGGAAAGAAAGAAATAATTATAACTTGGTTATTGTCCAATACTCCAGTAATTGATTTGAACGCATCTCCGAGCGCCGAAATTATGGAGATCGATGCTCAAAAACCTTCTTGGATAGGACCTCTAAAGAATTATCTAAAAGAGGGGATCTTGCCTGAGGAGCCTAATGAAGCTCGACGGCTTAAGTATCGAGCACCGATGTATGTATTGATTGAGGATCAACTTTATAAGAGATCCTTCTCGGGCATTTTGTTGAAATGTGTTGCCGAGAATCAGTTATGAATCTATTTTGAAGGAAGTACATGAAGGGGAAGCCAACAGTCATTGCGGCGCAAGGGCATTAGCTTTAAAATGTTCTAGGTCAGGATATTATTAGCCAACTTTAATTTCAGACTTGATGGATTATGTGAGAAAGTGCCACCATTGTCAAATTCACTCGAATTTAATTCATCAACCCCCCGAGCAAATGCATTCAATCTCTATCTGCTGGCCTTTTGATAAATGGGGAATTGACATCATAGGTCCTCTCCCGATTGCCAGGTCGAAGAAGAACTATGTTTTGGTTGCAGTGGAATATTTCAGCAAATGGGTGGAATGTATTGCTAGAACCAAAGTCATGCAGTTTTAAGTCATAAACTTCCTATGGAAAAATATTGTTTGCAGGTTCGGAATACCAAGGGTTTTGATTTCAGACAACGGAACACAATTCGCAGGCAGGAAAATTGTAGAATGGTGTGAAAAGTTTGGGATTCAACAAAATTTTACTTCTGTCGGCCATCCTCAAGCAAATGGGCAGACCGAAGTCACAAACAGAGAAATTGTCCAATCTCTAGAGAAGCATTTAGCCGATGCAAAAGAAAAGTGGTTGGATGAGCTTCCAGGGGTCATTTGGGCAAACAAGACATCTATCAAAATAGCTATCGGAGAAACTCCTTTCAGCTTGGTTTATGGTTCGGAGGCCGTTATTCCGATCGAAACTTTGGTGCCTTCACCAAGGGTCGTGTTTTACGAGTCCGATGAGAATCACTCTTTGAGAGAAATGGATGTCGACCATGCGGACAACAAGCGAGATCGAGCAAGGCTAAAGATCCAAGCTACGAAATCTAACATGGAAAAGGCCTACAACCAGAAGGTCAGAATCAGAACTTTTAAGGTCGGGGACTTGGTCCTCAAAAAGGTAGAAGTCTCGAAGCACGTTGGAAAACTTCAGCCCAACTGGGATGGCCCTTACGTTGTGCTGTGTCATACAAAATTGCTCACCTCAACGGCGAGCCATTACCAAGAAGCTGGAATGCTGTTAACTTACAAAATTATTATGGAAAGTAGCTTTTTGTAATTAGATAATATCTTTGTAATTCCGTTTTTACCAAGTGTTTGCTCGGTTATTGAAGTTTTTCTTTCGTTCCCACTGTGTTTCCGATACCTTTGTTGTTGAATAGAAAATTGCAAAAAAAAAAAAAAAAAAAAAGGCAAAATGTCTCGACTAAGAGTGAAAGTTGTTGCTAGGACTCTTAGATCGATAACAGATTTGCAAAAAAAAAAAAAAAAAAAAGCAAAATGTCTCGACTGAGAGTGAAAGCTGTTGCTAGGACTCTTAGATCGGTAACAGACTTGCAAAAAGCAAAATGTCTCGACTAAGAGTGAAAGTTGTTGCTAGGACTCTTAGATCGGTAACAGATTTGCAAAAAAACAAAATGTCTCGACTAAGAGTGAAAGCTATGCTAGGACTCTTAGATAGGTAACAGACTTGCAAAAAAGCAAAATATCTCGACTAAGAGTGAAAGTTGTTGCTAGGACTCTTAGATAGGTAACAAACTTGCAAAAATTCAAAATGTCTCGACTAAGAGTGAAAGCTATTGCTAGGACTCTTAGATCGGAAACAGACTTGCAAAAAGCAAAATGTCTCGACTAAGAGTGAAAGTTGTTGCTATGACTCTTAGATCGGAAACAAATTTGTAAAAAAATAATTTGTAGGTTAAAAGGTTATCAGATAATGTGTTCGAGTTATGGCAGACTTGAATCAGTTCTGTTCCTCGTAGCTTTCTTCACAAGTTGATTGATCGTTTTTAAGCTGTTGATTTTAGATTGAGTTCTCCTCGAAGTGTTTTTTCCGACCTGAATTATTACTCAATGAATATCTTACTTCTCGAGGTGGTTTTTCCGAGTTGGTTATCGTTCGACGAGTACCTTGTTTTAGATCAATTTCAGACTTTCGAGAAAATCGAGTTTTCAGTTCGAAATTCAAACAGTGCAAAAGGTTAAAGCATAAAGCAACTAAGCATGGAAGTATAAAGTTGAACTTCTGATTTTATTACAAATTATGGAGCAATTACAAGTTAAGCAGTCACAAATTAACTAGATATTAGGCAAATTGGTAGAACTCAAGTAAAGCGTGAAGAAGCATTTTATTCATAAATTCCGAGCAGTTACAGATGTTCGAGACACAAAAGTTACTTAAAAGTCAGTTCATTCATAATTCCGAGCAGTTACAAATGTTCGAGGTTCGATAATTACAAATGTTCTTTACATGGTTTGAATACAAGTCCTATTACATGTTTAAGAGTCCTATTCTATGAAGCTCTACCATCCAGTAGACTTGTGAAAAGCAAACTAGCTCTGTTTATCGCCTGATGATATCTGGTTTTGAAGTTAGGCAATATGAATTACAGACTTCTATCTTTGTTTATCATCATCTACCTTCCAGCATTCTTGCCACCAGCTGAGCTCGAGCACTTCTCCGAGGCAACAAGTAAAGCGGACAGTCATCATTTTAAGATCTGAAATTTCGACCAAAAGTCACCATTCTTCAGGAAAAAACCTTGAAGAAGCTGATGCTCGAAGTCGATCTCCCTTTTTAATTATCTGACCAGCTTTCTGCCCTCGGAGCTACCCTTCGAAAAACCGCAATGGAAACCCTACCCAAAATACTCAAGCAATGGTCGCCATTTGCCGATATTTCAAAGGGGATCCCATTTTTCTGGGACAGGAGACTTCATGGGCTTTGAGAGGTCCCCATTTTCCGATTCCACCCATACCGAATTAAAGGTCGAGGTATCTAAGTACTCGAAAGAAAGTGAGAAGTCGAATTTCAAAACACTGAATGGGAAGTAGGAAGGTTCCGAGCATGGTTCTCGGAGAACTCATTTCACACAGCAGAGTGAAAGGTTTTAACGGAGCAAACGACCCCTTTTATACTAAGGGGATCTGAAAATCGACGATCAGGATATAAGACGATTGAACGGCCCAGATGAAGACATTAATCACGGGTGACCGTTCCGTTTCCCAAGAAATAGGTACTGTTTGGTCAGAGAAATTTGGAATTAAGCTAAAAAGGGGGGAGATTCTCTGACTCGGTCAGAAGCTTCTTTAACTATTTTTCCCACTTTATTAAAGAGATCGAAAAAATCTATTGAGATTAGGTCGGATTTAGAAGCTTAATCCTATGTGGCCTTCTCAGCAAGAGTGCAAATGTAGGATAATTCTCGAGCGATGTATCTAACGAATCACATGTAGTGGACAAATTTCGAGCAGAATACAGTAAAGTGTTAATGAAAGAAAGACATTTATAGCTCAAAGGATTCTTGTTCTTACAGAAGACAGTGCAAAATTAAGAAAATAAAGTTACAACAAATACAAAAGAAGATGAAGTCACAACAAAGCTAAATCTCTAGATTAGCTTATTCTCGGCCAGAATTTTTCGAAGCTCAGCGTTGCGGGCTTCATAACCTCTATTATACGCCTCTTGTTCACGGCGCACGGAATCTTTATTCTCCTGCTTGATTATGGACCTCAATTTGTCCAGCTCCTTGCTCAAATCTTCATGGATTTGATCTTCTTTCTGCTTTATAGCCTTCTCCTTCCCGAGGGTTAACTTCTGTTCGATGGCTTTGACTTCTTCGAGAGAATTCTGCAGGGCAGCCTTATTTTTCTCCAGTTCAAGGGCAATGGCTCCGCGTTGTCCAGCCTCCACCTCGACTTGCAATCCAAGGTTCAAGAGATGCTGCCCGAGCTGCATTTGTGGCAGAAACTGTTAATATATATACATATATATATATATATATATATATATATATATATATATATATATATAATGCCAAGTACAAAACTCACTTCAGTAAATAAATCTGAGCCCGACTGCACAATTTCCCGAGCACTCTTTTCTCTTTGCCATTCTTGGTCGGCGACCCGAATTTTCTAAGAGCAATATCCCAGAATTCCGAAAAAACACCCTCAACTCGAGATTTATCCTTCATTAAAATCGCAGTCAGTGTGCGAGTAACGTTGGAAATGGAGCTAGAAGCAGTGGGATTTTGAGGCATTGGTTGAGGAGTATGTAGCGTGGTTTCATCAAACGAGGGGTCGGTTATTTTGATCTTTTTATCTCGGACCTCGAGGAGAATGGTTTTACCAGCCTCGGATGCCTTAAGTGCTTCGTTCAGTGGTTTTTTCTCCCCAGCTAGTTGGCGTAATGAGGTCTTCCGGGCGGGCCCTTTTATTTGAAGCATGGGAAGAACCACCAGAACTGGGTTGCCCACTTGGATCTTTATTGTCCGGTCCCTTCGCGTTAGGACCAGCTATCGATCCAGGTGGGGAATCAGCTACCTGAGTTACATGCTCTTTCTCGGGCCAGGTAGGCTCAAGTTACCGAGTTGAAGAGGAAGTAACCGGTATCTTGCTCTCCTTGGGTTTAGATGGTTTTGGGGTTGGTTTGGAGACTTTCGGGTCTCCAGCTCGAGTTCTGGGTTTTCTCTTTCTTAACCCTAAAGAGTTGAGTATGATCAATCGGGGCGTCTACTAGGTCTTCCATTTCTACTATTAATATTGATCTGTTCGAAATATAATATCGATCTAAGGGCTCCGATGTGAGATAATTGGAAGGAGGGGCGTAATGAATTGATATTACTCCCCTTATATTTATAGAAAAGAGAAAATTGCTGTTGGGACCCAACAGTCGCGACTCCCCAGTTTTCCCCTTATATCATGGATCGGGATTTCCTCCATCATCTTCACTTTCGGAGCTATCTTCGATATTAACGTCACCTTCCTCCTCAGAATCATCTTCGTCATCCTTTTCGGAGCTCGAGCTCGTGCTGGAGGTTTCTAACTCCAGCATGTCTGGATTTGGCATGGGAACCCCAAACTCAGTCACGAAGGGAGCAAATTCACAAAGAGATATGAATACATCAGAGATAATTACAAGGCATTTCTCTTAAAAAAAAAAATATAGACAGAAAATATAAAATCTACTGTTCGATATGGTCGGGGCTCGTACGATGACCAAGATAAGTGATCAACTCTTGAGTACGTTGCTTATACCCGAGAGCAAAACCTTTATCGAACTCTTGTTTTTTCCCTTTCTCGATCTGAGATTGGGTAACTTCCTCCATATTTTTGTTCAACTGAAGCAGGTCTCCTTTCTCCTTTTTAAGTTGCTCTTTTTCGGACTCCAAACTGCAATTCACCCGAGCAAGATCTTCTTTCTCTTTAGAAAGCTTTTCATTAGCAGCTCGAAGATTCTCAGCTTCGGTCATCAGTGATCGATGAGCTGCGGCAATGTTGTCCAGTTTTGTATTAGAATCAAGTCGGGCAAAATAGGATTCATCATTCTGAATTCCGAGTTGAGCAGCTTCGTGTTTGACCTGTGACAATTTATAAAAGAATCAGAGTAAGATGTAAAGGAGTTAGAAGATAAAATATTTTTGTGAATCCCAATAAACAAAAAATCTTATTACCAGCTCCAAATGCTTAAAAATGGACTGGATGAGCTGTAGAGAAGAGTGATTCTTCAGTTTATCAAGCTCTTTTGGCAAAATGGTACCCATCCCCAAGTTCTAAGATACCCCGCCAGGCTCGTAAGATGCAGGGATGCATGCATCAAGAGATACTCCTCCTGATCGATCCAAAGTAAACTCAGATATTTCTTCAACTTGCGCGCTAAGAGGACGATCGTCTAATAGCGAAGGATCATCCAATGGATTTGCGGAGCTCGGATTACTGGGGCCGAATCCCGTTTTGATCATTTCTCGAGAAAAATGAGGAGGAGAAAGAACTTGAGTACCATGGGAACTAGATTGTACCACGGCAGTGTTGGAGGTCGGAGAAACAAAAAGAGATTCGGGAATATCTTCCATAACGGATCTCTCTATCTGCAAATTTGGGCCGAGCTCAGGATTAGAAGGGATAGACTCGGGTTGTAAATCAGTCTCCTGTTCAGAAGTTTGAATCAAAGCGATGTTAGAAGCAGGAATTTGGCAATCAACTTCCGACCGATCATCAAGAATAGGAGAGTTGGCTTGGGACTCCTCGTTCCGACAAGCTTCTAGAATATTTGGATCGACCAATGGGCTATGGATCGGAACTTTGAGGGTCCTGGAGGAGAACCTATTTGTGATTGCGATCGGAATGGGGTATTCGCCTTAGACGTCGAGAGATCCTTCGGAGGGGTCGAGACTCGATCGGCCAAAGGTGTAGATTTGTGGGGAATCTCTCTCCCCTCGGAGGATGTTTGGTGTGAGTTTTCGGTACGAGCTTTCTTCTTTGGAATTAGGACCACATAAAGATCTTTTCGCAGCACCAGAAAATAGGTTGGAACTCATGGCCGAAGAATAACGGAAATCGTGTGAATCTCGAGCTATTACTTCGAACTATTGCAGAGAAATTCTATATTTCAAGTGGGGACGCGCGGTAATTCTTTGAAGGATTTACCTTTATATATAGTTAAGGAAATGACATTTATGTCCTCAAGGGATGGCGCGAAAAGTAAAATTTAAACTGGTAGAGAATGTTAAGTTAATTCGACATATTGATCATGTAAAAGACAAAGGAAAAAATTTGACAAAAGCAATTCTACAATAGAATTTATATATTTCGAAGAAGTTACAATACGGGATTCATTTACAAAAGACTACATATCCGACGAGAAGAATAATAAACACTTGTTACAAGGATTAATAAAATCTAGGTCGTTGAGATGGCCTATTCAGTGGGAGTAGCTTCTTTTGAAGACGTCTCTTCGTTGTCATCAGCCTCTTCTTTATTCTCCTGATCATCTTCGACCTCCTCTTCAGGCTCTATGTCAGGGTCGGGCACAGGCAAGGGAACTCCTAACTCAGCCACTAGATGAGCCAAAGGATGATTACTGTATTGTACGGAAGTTAAGGACTCTGGGGGATATTCTCGAAGCCTTCGATCTTTGCTGATGTCCATGACTTTACGATAATCAGCCCGTCTATCAGGGATTAGCTCAGACTCGATCAATTGATCGACCCCCTTATAGAATGAACTCAGCAACAGATCCCCTATCTTTTCATGAATTATAGCTGTGCTAATGGGAGAATTAAGAAATTCCCTAACGATAGGCTCGACATCGGGGGTCTGAGCTTCATCCATAGCCTTATCCATGTCGGCATCATAGTCTTTAGCTTGAAGTTGGGATCGAAGCAAGTGAATCTCCGACTCTAGTTTGCTTATCGAAGTAGCATGAGAAACACGTTGCTCATCCAACTCTCGAGTCAGTTGATCGGCCTGAGCTTGGTACCGACTAGCATCCATCATAGTACTGATAATATGAGGATTGTCGGTCTCCAGGTTGGGATTATCGTTAGGGCCGGGCTGAGTTTCAATGGATGCTCTGGAACTTTCGACCTTGGCAAGTTTATCTTCGAGCTCTCTGATCTTAGCCGTTAATATGTTGTTGGTCTCCTCCACAAACTTCCATTGATCCCTGTGTAATGCCGCATCGTATAAAGCGGTCACCAACGCGTTCCCAGTCTGCAAAATTGTATCGTGTGATTAAGAATGGACCAAAGAAACCTGAAATTATGTTGAAATAATATCATTATAAAGAACATATTACCACTTCATGAGCATGTGCTGCTCTTGCAAGCTGGTCAAGTGGTGTCAAAGGATCTTGATTAGCCGATTTTATGCTTTAATTAGCAGTTACATATTTGATTAGCAGATTTTACGCTTTACAGATTTGATTAGATATTAAATCTTTTATTCTTTCATTTAATTAGGATATATTAGTTGTAGGATAATTCTGTACATAGCTTTTTTAGAGGCTGAATATCAGCATGTATTTTATGTATAAATAGTGGTTACTCTCCTCCTAGAGAGAACACATTTTTCTGAATAAAATCTCTCTAAATTAACATGGTATAAGAGCCAAGGTTCTATACCCTCACGTTTCTCTCGTTTCTAAGTTCTAGTGCAGTCCCTAGTTCTTGTTGAGTCTCTTGTTCTTGTGTATTTTTTTTCTCGGCATCATGTCTACAGACAAGTATGATTCCATCTTGATTCGTTTTAATGGCAAAAACTACTCGGCTTGGGCATTCCACTTCAGGATATTTGTCAAAGGCAAGGATTTATGGGGCCATGTTGATGGCAGCAAACCTGCTCCCGACAAAGACAAAGAGAAGGATGAGCACGCCAAGTGGGAGGTCAAGGATGCCCAAATCATGGCATGGATTCTCGGATCTGTTGAATCGAGCATCATTTTAAACCTTCAGCCCTTCAAAACTGCAGCTGAAATGTGGAATTATTTCAAGAAACTCTACAGCCAACAAAATACTGCTCGTAGATTTCAGCTTGAACATGAATTAGCCACTCTCCAACAGGGCAGTCTCTCTATTTCTGATTTTTATTCTAGTTTCATGAATCTTTGGGCTGAATATTCTGATATAGTCTATGCTAGCTTACCTCCTGAAGGTCTTGCTTCTGTTCAAGTTGTACATGAAATTACTAAAAGGGATCAATTTCTTATGAAACTTAGATCTGAATTTGAAGCCACCAGGTCTAATCTTATGAATCGAGAACCTGTCCCCTCCTTGGATACATGCCTCAATGCTTTGTTTCGTGAGGAGCAGCGCCTTCTCACTCAAGCCACCATGGAGCAGCAAAAATCTACCTACATTCCTGTAGCTTATGCAACTCAAGGTAAGCCAAAAGGTAGGGATATGACCACTATTCAGTGCTTTTGCTGCAAGGGATTTGGGCATTATGCTTCAAACTGTCCAAAAAAATTCTGCAATTACTGTAAAAAGGATGGCCACATCATCAAGGAATGTCCTACCCGACCCCCTAAGAAATCTGAAACAGCATATACTGCCTCCGTTGGTTCTTCAAGTGCTCCCACTACTACTAATGTTCAACCTGTAACCCCTGAAATGATTCAACAAATGATCATTTCAGCATTATCTGCTTTAGGAGTTTCAGGTAAACCACTTTCTACATCATCTCCTTGGTACTTTGATTCCGGAGCTTCCCATCATATGACAAACAATGTTGATCTTCTTACTAATGTAAAGAAGTATTCTGGAAATCTTAAGATTTATACAGCTGATGGGAACCCATTACCTATCACGGCGACCGGTGATATTTCTCCTTCTCTAACAAATGTTTTTGTCTCCCCTGGTCTTGCCACAAACCTTGTTTCTATCGGTCAGTTGGTTGATAAAGATTGTAAAATTGAATTTTCTAAATCTGGTTGTATTGTGCAGGATCAACAATCAGGGAAGATGATTGCAAGGGGGCCTAAAGTAGGACGTCTCTTTCCACTCCAATTTCCTTTGTCTTCACGTTTTTCTTTGCCATTTATCACATGTAATTCTGCTCATGTTGATTACCGAGCGTGGCATAAACGACTCGGACATCCAAACTCTAATGTTTTACATGCTTTGTTAAATTCTGGTTTACTTGGGAATAAAGAATCACCATCTCTTAGTGTTGTTCAATTTGATTGCAATTCTTGTAGGCTTGGCAAAAGTAAAACTCTACCATTTCCTACTCATACACCAAATGTAGTCCAACCTTTTGATATAATACATAGTGATGTGTGGGGTATGGCACCTGTTACTTCTCATGCTAATTACAAGTATTTTGTAACCTTTATAGATGACTACAGTCGTTTCACATGGATTTATTTCTTGCATTCTAAAGCTGAAGTATTTTCTGTGTTTAAGCTTTTTCATGCACATATTCAGACCCAATTTTCTGCAAATATCAAGATCCTTCGCTCTGACAATGGGGGTGAGTACATGTCTAAATTATTTCAGGAGTTCCTACAAACTAATGGGATAGAGTCTCAACGGTCTTGTCCTTCAACCCCACAACAAAATGGTGTGGCTGAGAGAAAGAACCGTCATCTCCTTGATGTTGTTCGCACCCTTCTTCTTGAGTCATTTGTACCCTCTCGGTTTTGGTGTGAAGCTTTGTCTACGGCTGTCCACCTCATCAACAGATTGCCGTCTCCCTCATTGAACCATGTCTCTCCTTTCACTCGGTTATTTGGTCGTACTCCAAATTATTCTAACCTACGTACCTTTGGTTGTGTCTGTTTTGTACACCTTCCCGCACACGAACGCACAAAACTAACAGCTCAATCAGTTCAATGTGCATTTCTAGGATATTCTGTACATCAAAAAGGTTTTCTTTGTTATGATCCTAATTTGCGTCGTATTCGGGTTTCTAGAAATGTGATTTTTTTTTGAAAACCAATATTTTTTTGCCAAACACCATGATCCTATTTCTCCATCATATTCTGTTTTGCCATTGTTTACTAACTCTTCTGCAGAACATGTATCTTCTAAGCCTCTCTTGGTGTATCAGCGACGCACTTCCAAAGAGACTTCCGAACCTCCCGGACCCCCTCCAACTCATTCCTTGACTGCTGATCCTGCTCATGTTCCAACAGCTGAACCTGCTCCCCTTAGACGCAGTAATCGGATTCATAAACCACCAGATAAGTACGGTTTCACCCCTCCTTTATCTTTGACAGCCACTTTATCCTCTATTCCTATTCCCTCATCATATAAACAGGCAATGGAGCATGAGTGTTGGCGGCAAGCTATTGAAACAGAATTTCTTGCACTAGAAGAAAATCAAACATGGGATGTTGTTCCATGTCCACCATCTGTGAAACCCCTTGGAAGTAAGTTGGTGTTTTCCATTAAACTTCGTTCAGACGGGTCTATAGATCGTTACAAAGCTCGATTGGTGGTTCTTGGCAACAAGCAAGAGTATGGCCTAGACTATGACGAGACCTTTGCACCTGTAGCCAAAATGACAACCGTACGAATCATATTCGCCCTTGCTGCATCTCAGTCATGGTCTTTACATCAAATGGATGTTAAGAACGCGTTCTTACATGGTGACCTCAAGGAGGACATTTACATGAAACTTCCCCATGGTATGCCTACTTCCTCAACTAATGCAGTTTGTAAACTAAAACGTTCTCTATATGGCTTGAAACAGGCGCCGCGAGTATGGTTTGAAAAGTTTCGATCTACTCTCCTTGGTTTTTCATTCACTCAAAGTCAGTATGACTCATCCCTTTTCCTTCAAAGAACATCTAAGGGCTTAGTTGTGCTACTTGTTTATGTGGACGACATCGTTATCACTGGTTCTGATATGGAGGCCATCTCTAAAATTCAAAACTTGTTGGATTCTACTTTCCACATGAAAAATCTTGGGCAACTCAACTACTTCTTGGGGTTAGAGGTGCATCATCGGCCTCAAGGTATTTTTTTAAATCAACAAAAATACATTCATGATTTGGTTCAATTAGCTGGCCTAACGGACACTGCATCTGTTGACACCCCTATGGAAATTAATGTGAAATATAGACGTGATGAAGGGGAACTTCTTGAGGATCCTACTCTATATAGAAAGTTGGTTGGTAGCCTCATATATTTGACAATCACACGACCAGACATCTCATATGCTGTCCACACAGTCAGCAAGTTCATGCAAACTCCTCGACATCTCCATCTTTCTGCTGTACGACGCATCATTAGATACATCCTAGGCACACCCACTCGTGGCTTATTCTTCCCTTATGGTTCTTCGCTTCAGCTACAAGCATATACTGATGCTGATTGGGCAGGCTGCCCAGACACTAGGAAATCTACTACGGGATGGTGTATGTTTCTCGGAGATGCTCTTATCTCTTGGAAATGCAAGAAACAAGACTCCGTCTCTAAGTCATCCACTGAGGCAGAATACCGGGCGATGTCTGCTGCATGCTCCGAAATAATTTGGTTACGTGGTGTTCTTACCGAGCTTGGTATCTCACAAGTTCAGCCTACTCCACTATATGCCGACAACACTAGTGCAATTCAAATTGCTGCCAACCCTGTCTACCACGAACGCACGAAGCACATTGAGGTTGATTGTCACTTCATCCGAGATGCCTATGATCACCAGATTATCACGCTCCCACATTTATCTACCACTCTACAGATTGCAGATATCTTCACCAAATCCATGACACGCCAGCGACATAATTTCCTAGTCAGCAAATTGATGCTTGTAGATTTACCAGCATCAATTTGAGGGGGGATGTCAAAGGATCTTGATTAGCAGATTTTATGCTTTAATTAGCAGTTACATATTTGATTAGCAGATTTTACGCTTTACAGATTTGATTAGATATTAAATCTTTTATTCTTTCATTTAATTAGGATATATTAGTTGTAGGATAATTCAGTACATAGCTTTTTTAGAGGCTGAATATCAGCATGTATTTTATGTATAAATAGTGGTTACTCTCCTCCTAGAGAGAACACATTTTTCTGAATAAAATCTCTCTAAATTAACAAGTGGCTCCCTTATAAAATTCCGATGTACATCCCTAGTGAAGGTCGAGGACAGAAGGAGTCGAATCGATTTATCGAGGATATTCTCCTTGTCATCAGTCATCAAAGTTCCTCTGTAGAATATCCGGCTGCCCTTTTTCCCTGAAGGTGGCTTTCAATCATATCTACCAAAGAGGCTTTGTGGCTCGAATCTCCGATATGAGTAAAATACTCACCTTGTTTGTCATAAAACTGTTTCCTCCTTTTCGTCGCTGGACCAGTAGGGTTACGTTCTGGCCAAGTTTTACAACCAAGAATACCATATTGATCCCTAATAAACTTGGGAGGAAAGCCACGTCCTGGACCAGTACTTGAGGAGGGAGTTTCCGCGGAGGGTTGGTCAGTTGTTGGGTGAGCAAATCGGATAGGATCTGCACTCTCAAAAGACTCTTCCTCGATGTCTTCCAGATCCTGATGCTGATCTCTTCTCCTTTTTCTCGATACTCTCTGCTCTAATTGCACTTTTCCCAATGACTTCCTCGAGCTCGAAAGGACAGTCTTTCCAACCACCGAGAAACGACATTTTTCGACCATGGAAGCTACAATATGAAAATTACAACATTAAAGGAACGATTGTTGAGAATCCTTCTAAAACAAAGATTAGTTGAGATATTTAAAGTTTTACCCAGTGGACGATCATCTGTTGGGATAGGAAAATCAAGGGAACTCAATCCAGCCTTTCGAAGGAAGATTTCTCCGACAAGGAAAGCCGATTGGTATTTGTCCGATCTCATCTCTGCTATCATGCTTGAAGAAAAATGATCGTCCGGAGCCAATTCTCCGATAACCTTTCGACCACCATATACCCAGGATGAGTCGTAACCCCAGTCGAAGACAAACGGTTCAGTTTCTCCATTTTCAAGTATACGATGGGTCGGAGGTTTTACGAAGAAGTAGTTCGATTTCCATTCCGTTCTGTTACTCGAAATAGCATTTTCCAGGACAGCAAAGCCTGGCCTTTGACTGACGTAGTAGTAGCCTCTATTGGAGGAAGTCGATATAGAAAGTCGAAAAAAGTGAAGAAAATTACGAAAAGAGGGTTGCAGTCCCTTCGCAACCATCAAAACTGAAAAAGCCATAATAAAGGCAATGACATTGGGTACAAGCTGGGTTAAGGAGACAAAGAATGTCTCTAAAAGTTGGAGGAGGATCGGAGAAATGGGGTAACGCAATCCGTGATCCAAGTGCGAAGTATAGAAGGCTCGGTAATTTTCTGGAGGGGTATTCACCCTCTCCTTCGAGAAAGGAAGAATTATCTCAAAGTCAGAAGGGAAGTAACAACCATAGTCCCTCCGCAAGGCTGGCAAATCCTTTTCTTTTAGGTAATTGCATTATTTGTATATATCTTATATTTGTATATATCTCTTTCCTTCTAGGTAATTGCATTATTTGTATATATCTTATATTATGAGTATATCATATAATCATAAAATGCATTTTCCTATTAAGGAAATTCCTACACAAATTTAATTCAATAATTAAATTTGATTTAATCAATTGTCATATTTTTAATTGATTAATTCACAATTCATCAATTAAATATTACAATTAATTCATCATGTATATTTTAGAAAAAACAATGTCCCAAAATATATCGAGAGTTTAATCATTCTTATTATAGGTTCAATCGTAGAATAATAGGAGCCGGAATTGGGACCTATGGACATGTAATTTCAAGCTCCAATAAATTAAATAATTAATTAAACTCATTAATTAATATATTCAATATATTAATTCCAAGTGACTCCACTAAAGATTTGGAATTGCACTCTTGTCCTTACATTATATTTTACTCGAAAGAACCAACGGGTAATTTTGGTTAGTGTTAGACACTAGAAGGCTCTCATCCCTGTAGCGAGCGGGTAATCTTATTACTCTCCCACTACTTCGAGGTACCAACGGAATCTGATTAGGAACTGTGGTCTTTTGACTTGGTCGTTCATCAGTGGTTGACTGCGGTCTATTAATTACGTCAGCTTGGAGTTCTTCTAATATTATTTTACTTAGAGGTTTAAAGTTTGTCATATAAGTGTGCTCAAGAAAAGTGGCATCTGTCGATACAAATACTTTCTTATCTTGAGTACTATAGAACAAACCACCTCTAGTGCCTTCAGGATATCCTACAAACAGACACACTTCTGTTCGCGCATCTAACTTTCCAAAATCACTCCTCAGCACGTGTGCAGGACATTCCCATATGCGAAAATGTTGTAAACTAGGTTTACGCCCATTCCACAACTCTAAGGGTGTCTTTTGGATGGATTTGGAAGGTACTACATTCAAAATGTAGTTTGCGGTTCTTAGTGCATATCCCCAGAAATATTTTGCCAATGAGGAGTAACTCATCATAGATCTAACCATTCCTAATAACGTTCTGTTCCACCTTTCCGCAACACCATTTTGTTGGGGTGTTCCAGGTGATGTGAGTTGGGTTTCAATTCCACGCTCCACCAAGTAATCCTTGAATTCATAACTCAAGTATTATCCTCCTCGATCAGATCTAAGAGTTTTCAGTGATTTACCTAACTGCTTTTCAGCTGCTGCTAAGAATTCTTTAAACTTATCAAAAGTTTCAGATTTTCTTTGCATTAGGTATAAATAACCATATCGTGAATAATCATCAATAAAAGTGACAAAGTATTCATAACCTCCTCGAGCTTCCACATTTAAGGGACCACAAAGGTCACTGTGTACCAACTCAAGAGGTTCTTTGGCTCTTAGGCCCTTTGCAGAGAAAGGTCTTCTAGTCGTCTTTCCCTCAATGCAGGATTCACAAACAGGAAGAGTGCCAACTTTTAACTCTCTTAAAGGACCTTCCTTTACAAGCATGTTTATCCTTTCGAGGTTAATATGTCCTAACCTTAGATGCCAAAGATATGTGTCATCACTTTCGGATATTTTAGAACGTTTGTTAGACCTAGGATTTGCTACCTTAAATAATTCAGAATTATTTATTAATCGTTCGTCAGGCCTTAATTCGTATAGTCCGTTTTCAACACTTGCATTGCATATAAATAATCCATTTCTAGAAATAACTATCTTATTATTAAAAAATGAAATATTAAATTTTTGTTCATGCAACATAGAAAGAGAAATCAAATTTCTCGAAAAATCAGGAATAAAATAAACATTGTTCAAAACAAGAAATTTACTCCTAAAATCTAAACGGACTGTTCCTATGGCCTTTGCTAAAACGAACGCCCCATTTCCCACTCTCATGGTCACTTCCCCTTCAGGAAGCTCCTTCAAAGAACTAAGCATCTGAATAGAAGAACAAATATGGTTAGTGGCTCCTGAATCAATTATCCAGGTTGAATAATCATCAACCACTAAGCAAGTTTGTAAAACTAGTAAATCGAATTTACCTTTCTTTTGCTCTTTCTTTTCGGCGAGATACTTTTTACAGTTTCTCTTCCAATGCCCATCTATCCCACAATGAAAACATTTTCCTTTGGGTTCTTTCTTCTTTGAATTGTTCTTGCCTTTGCCTTTGAATTGCTTCTTGGCTTTGGGCTCAAATTCAGACCCACAATTTGCCTTCTTCTTCTTCTTGTTCTTAACAGCAGAGGAAGATTGACCTTGCTCGGTAACATTTACCTCTCGCTCTTGAGACCTTATCTTGGATATGGCCTCAAAAGTTTGCAACTCGTTCAATAACTGAGTCAGGTTATACTCCAACGTATTCATTATATAGTTGGTAGTAAACGGAGCAAAGTCAGGCATTAGTGACCCAAGTATGATGCTAACTTGAGTTTTCTCATCTATGGTGGCCCCATGTATTTCTGCCTCATGCACAGTGTTGATCATGTCCAGCACACGATCTCTTACTGGAGCACCTTTCTTCATCCTTGCGTTCATGAATCTACGAGTAGCTTCATGTCGGCTTTGATCAGAAAGTTGTCCAAACATGGCTTGCAGTGATTCCCATATCTCATATGAAGATTCCATGTTTTCATGTTTCTGTCTGAGAACATCACTCATGGATGCACGCATGTAACATTTCACTTTGTTGTTGGTTTGAATCCAACTACCATATTTTTCTCGTACAGTACGAGTGGCAGTGGCAGGGGGTTCTTGAGGACATTCCTCTGTGAGACGAACTTTTGGTTCTCACAAACCATCATAATATTCATATTAGATTTCCATTTTGCGTAATTGTCCCCAAATCAATTTTTCTTTTGATAGTAAAGCAATAATTGAGTTTGAAGAAGACATGATTGCTGAAAATAAATAAATTTAAAGTTTCAATCATACAATCAACATAATTATCATAATTCATGGGGGGGGGGTGGGGGGGGGGGGGGGTGGGGGGGGGGGGGGGTGGGGGGGGGGGGGGGTGGGGGGGGGGGGGGGTGGGGGGGGGGGGGGGTGGGGGGGGGGGGGGGTGGGGGGGGGGGGGGGTGGGGGGGGGGGGGGGTGGGGGGGGGGGGGGGTGGGGGGGGGGGGGGGTGGGGGGGGGGGGGGGTGGGGGGGGGGGGGGGTGGGGGGGGGGGGGGGTGGGGGGGGGGGGGGGTGGGGGGGGGGGGGGGTGGGGGGGGGGGGGGGTGGGGGGGGGGGGGGGTGGGGGGGGGGGGGGGTGGGGGGGGGGGGGGGTGGGGGGGGGGGGGGGTGGGGGGGGGGGGGGGTGGGGGGGGGGGGGGGTGGGGGGGGGGGGGGGTGGGGGGGGGGGGGGGTGGGGGGGGGGGGGGGTGGGGGGGGGGGGGGGTGGGGGGGGGGGGGGGTGGGGGGGGGGGGGGGTGGGGGGGGGGGGGGGTGGGGGGGGGGGGGGGTGGGGGGGGACTTGGCAGCTAATTCAGCCTCTGTCATATTCTTGATATCAGCTTCCTTCTTGCTAGCTTCTAAAGCTCTTTTCAACTCAGCTTCATCACGCTTTCTTTGCTCAGCTTCCTCTCGTTTTTTCTTGTGATAAGCTGGTACTTTGGATTTTCCAGTTCTCTTCTTTCTGGCAGCTCTTGACTCAACAACTGGTGCCGCAGCTGTTGGTTCTGGAGCAGCAATTGCTACTGGTGCAGCAGCAATAGGTTCAAGGATCTGCACTTCAGGATCCTTTTGAGGTTGAGCAACCTCAACTGTTGGTGCAGAAGTCTGTTTCACTTGATCAGCTGACTTAACTTCGGCAGACTCCTTTTCTGATCCAACAGGCCTCTCAGCAGTTGGAGGACTTTCTCTAACCAACTCAGAAAGTTCTTTATCTTCGTCAATAAACGTCATCTTCTTTCTGGCAGTTTTCTTAGTAGAAGGAACAGCAGCAGCAGTAGAAGTGGCAGTGTCCTTCATGGCACTCCTTGTCCTTTTAGCCACATTTTCAGCTGGTAGCTCAGCTGAAACTGTTCTTTCAGGAGATGAGTCAACTGTCATCTCATCAATCTCCTTGACTGTTTCATCAATAATAGAATCACAGCATCCTTTTTCTTAGACACGCCAGTTCTGGCTTTAACAGCTGGCTTAGCTGTTTGAACAGTTGTCTTGCTCTTCTTGCCTTTATCATCAGGCTTTTCTGGCTCAGAAGCCTTTCTTTTCTGTTGCTTCTTCTCTGGCACAATAGCAGGCTCCTTTGATTTTCCAGTTTTCACTGGATCATAAGTTCTCAACTCCTTTGCCTTATGAACGTCCTTTCCATTAGTCACTGAACATCTCAAGTTCACCAGCAGATGACTAAGAAAGATTCTGTGAAGAGTTAGACCACGTTTCTTGTGATCAGCTAATATGTACCAGATGAAAGTTGCCCAGCTAACTTTCAAACCATAGAAAATAGCTATCATAGTGTGATATCTCTTCATCGGTACACTGTCCAATGAGAATGTGCAGTTCTCAAGGACCTTGGCAACCAAATCTGCCATCCGCTGAAATTCGTCCTTCAACTGATTTTTCTTTATTCCTCCAGACATCACTTGATTCTTCTTTGAAGCCAGATTCCAGAAATCTGCTTCAAGCGGTTCAGCTAGGGTTCCAAAGTCAGTCGAACCTTCTAGAGATAATCCATACATCTCATTCAGCAATTTGGGGGTTATACAGATAACCTTATCCCCAATTTTTGCAGTAATTTCCTTCTTATCAAAATCAGGCTCCTCTTTAGATCCGTAGAACTCCAAGACCTGATCTTTGAAAATCATGTCTTCATGCGCTTCCATGAAGTTAACCAGGGATGCCGCTTTGAACTTTTCCAAGATTTCTTTCATTAATGGTGTGCCAGTCGTATTGTAGGTCAGGTAGTTCAAGAACATACCTTTAGCAGCAGCTTCTTTGGCAGACATTCTGAAAAAGAGTAAGGAAAAACGGAGAGAAATTCGCAGTAGATGAGTGCAGAATTGCTCTGTATGCTTTTTGAAATTTTGAGGGTGCATAAAAGCTTAGTAAGCTGATCAGATCTGGATTTATAGATGTTAGTTTCTTGTCGGTTTCCGTGATTAGTGGTAACCGTTAGATCAGTTACTGAAAAGTAGATCGTGTGACCGTGATACGCGGATTTCAAAATATCATTAAATATGTCAGACAGGCGGGAATTTGAAACGCCACTCGTATTTCACTTATAAAAGCGTGCTTTTGATAAAAACGTTTTTGTACAACACTTAAATATAAGCTTACATAAATAACAACAGATGAGTAAAGTACTTATCTGATAGACGACTTGTCTGATACAGTATACTAGTGAAAGCCAATATATAGTGATCTTCCTTTGCTGTTTGTCAATCCAGCAAGATTAATAATCTTCAAGTCTTCAAGAATTAAGAACAAATCTTCTGATTAAAGCAACTTCAACTAACTGTCATTGAAAATTCCATCTTTAAAACAGGAGTACCGCTAGTCTTACACGTTCCCCCTGAATTCAAGAATCCAACAGTCAACTAGTCTGTTGAGAGTCAGTCTTCTTGAAGTGTAACACTTGTTGATATCAGATTAGTAAGCTGTTGAACCCAGTCTTCTGATAGGTTCCCCCTCAGCTTATGAATCCAAATTTAACAAGCCCAGTTCCACTCTTAGAGCAGAAAATCTTGCATCACTTAATGGTTTGGTGAAAATGTCAGCAATCTGGCTGTCGGTATGAACATACTCAATAATAACATTTCCTTTTTCAACATGGTCTCTGATGAAGTTATGTTTGATCTCAATATGCTTAGTCCTGGAATGACTAGTAGTATTCTGAGTATGTGAGATTGCACTTGTATTGTCACAGTAGATAGGGATTCCACTGATCTTGAGATTATAGTCTTCTATTTGATGCTTCAACCAAAGTATTTGTGCGCAACATGCTCCAGCAGCAATGTATTCAGCTTCAGCAGTAGATATGGATACTGAAGTCTGTTTCTTACTCATCCATGAGATCAGACGACTGCCTAAAAATTGACAAGTACCTGTAGTACTCTTCCTATCAATTTTGCAGCCAGCAAGGTCAGAATCTGAATATCCAATAAGTTCAAATCCTGATTCCCTTGGGTACCACAATCCCAATTCTTGTGTGCCTTTGAGATACTTTAATATCCTTTTGGCAGCTAAGAGATGAGATTCCTTAGGATCTGATTGAAATCTCGCACAAACCCCAACAGAATAAATAATATCAGGTCTGCCTCTGTATTTGAATGTCAACTGATTTGCCACCTTCATCCTTGTCCAGACGAAGTCCAGTAGACAAAGGAACATTAATAGATGAGCTAGTTTCCATACCAAATTTCTTGAACAGATCTTTTGTGTACTTTGCTTGATTAATGAAAATACCATCAGGCAGCTGTTTAACTTGTAATCCAAGAAAGTAATTCAGTTCTCCCATCATGCTCATTTCAAACATATCCTGCATCAGCTTAGAGAACCTTTCACACATCTGTTTGTTAGTTGAACCAAAAATAATATCGTCCACATATATTTGTACTAACAATATATGATTATCCCATTCAATAGTGAACAAAGTCTTATCTACTTTACCTTTACGAAATCCTTTGACTAAGAGAAAATCAGATAAAGTATCATACCATGCTCTTGGAGCCTGTTTCAGTCCATAGAGAGCTTTCTTCAGACGATACACTTTGTCTCCTTGTTGATAAACTTCAAAACCAGGAGGTTGTTCAACATATACTTCCTCTTGCAATTCTCCATTGAGAAAAGCAGACTTCACATCCATCTGATAGACAGTGAAGTTCTTGTGAGCAGCATAGGCTAAGAACAATCTGATTGCTTCAAGCCTTGCAACTGGTGCGAATGTCTCATAAAAATCAATGCCTTCTTCTTGGCAATAACCTTTGGCAAGTAGTCTTGCTTTGTTTCTGGTAACAATACCATCTTCATTCATTTTATTCCTGAATACCCACTTAGTGCCAATTACTCTTTGATGGGTAGGTCTGGGAACTAAGTACCAGACTTCATTCCTTTCAAATTGATTCAACTCTTCTTGCATTGCTTCAATCCAGTGAGAATCACTAAGAGCTTCATCAATCAACTTAGGCTCAATTTGTGAAATAAAACTTACAAACATTGTTTCATTTGCAGTTGACCTTCTAGTTCTCACTCTATCCAAAGGATCACCAATCACTAACTCAGGTGGGTGATCTCTGAGCCATCTGAGATCAGGTTGCAAATCTGGATGTTGTCCTCTTGATTGATCTTGCACCACTACTGTTGGAGTCTTAGTAGTAGTCTGTTGAACAGTTGTAGTCTGTTGAACAGTCTCTGGTCTGTCAGCTGTTTGCAACTCCTCTGTTAGACAATCAACAGACTGATTTTGAACAGCACTTGAGTTAACAGCTTGAGTTAAATCAGGTAATATGATGGGGACATATTCTTCCTTTCTTTCCACACTCAATTTCTGAAAGTCAGCAGATATCTCTGGATTTGCACTTTGATTCTTTTCAGAAGATTGGCTTGGTTCATCAAATACTACATGAATAGATTCTTCTACAAGTAAAGTTCTTTTGTTAAACACCTATAAGCTTTACTAACAGTAGAGTAACCTACAAAAACAACTTCATCAGCCTTTTCTGCAAATGCAGTAAGGTGATTTTTCCCATTGTTCAAAACATAACATTTACAACCAAAAATCCTAAGATAGTGTAAATTAGGCTTTCTGTTGTTCCATAGCTCATAAGGTGTCTTGTTTTGACTTTTGTTGATCATACATCTGTTCTGTGTATAACATGCTGTATTTGTGGCTTCTGCCCAGAATCTTTGGGGCAGCTTTGCTTCAGCTATCATTGTCCTGGTAGCTTCTTTTAGAGTTCTGTTTCTCCTTTCAGCAACTCCATTTTGTTGAGGGGTTCTGGCAGCAGAGTACTCATGATTGATTCCTCTGGAGTTACAATACTCTTCAACAGTAGAGTTTGTAAATTCAGTCCCTCTATCTGATCTGATCTTCAATATTCTTTGACTCTTCTCATTCTGGATCAGTTCCATCAGATTAGTAAGATGTTCCTTGGTTTCACTTTTCTTCTTCATGAAAATCACCCAAGTAAATCTTGAAAAATCATCCACAACAGCTAGGCAGTATTTCTTTCCACCATTGCTGATTGGGTCAATAGGGCCAAACAAATCCATATGTAACAGCTCCAAAACTCTGGTTGAAGATTGGTGCTTCTTGCTTTTGAAAGTGGACTTCACTTGTTTACCCTTCTGACATGCGTCACAAAACTTATCTTTGCTCATGACTGTTTTTGGAATTCCTTCTACCAGATCATTCTTTATCAATCTGTTTATGGCCTTGAAATTCAAATGATTCATTCTTTTGTGCCAAAGCCAACTGATTTCACTTGGTGTAGAAGCTACCAAACAAACATTAGAATTCTTGTCCACAGAATTCCAGTCGACTACATAGATATTTCCTTGTCTTCTGCCAGATAAAATAACCTTCTTTGTTCCAACTTCTTCAACATAGCACTTATCTGATGAAAACACTACAGAAAATCCCTTGTCACAAAATTGACTTATGCTCAGCAGATTGTACTTCAGGCCATTAACATAAGAGACGTCAGATATCTCTATGTTTCCTTTGATAAGCTTTCCAACAGCAACAACCTTGCCTTGTTTGCTGTCTCCAAAAGTAACTCTTGGACCATTCACAGCAACAGCATCTGCCAGTTCATGTATGTCTCCACACATGTGCCTTGAACATCCACTGTCCAAGTACCATTTCTTCACTACTTTACTCCTACTCCTAATCCTAACCTACAAAACAAAATAAAAATTGTTTTAGGTACCCTTTATTGAGAGGGTCCTGGAGGATTAGTGTCACCTTTGACAACCCAAGATGTTGAAGTCTTAGGCTTCTTAGGCTTCAGAGTTTTAGCAGGAGCATGAGCAACTTCATTTTCATCATAATCAGCAGGCATGTTATGTTGATAATCATTATGATGAGGATAAGGCTCATAAGCAGAATAAGATGCATGATAAGCAGGGTAAGCATGCATTGGTTGATGAGCAGGATATGTAGCATAATGAGGTGGATAATGAGGTGCAGCATAATAAGGTGAGTAAGCAGGTTGCACATAATGAGACTCATTTCCATACCAAGCATTACTGTGATAATTTCTTTGCTTCTTAGGTCTGCTCTTTACTTGCTCTTTAACAGACGACTTAGGTTTACTAGTCTGATTGGTTTTACTCTTATCAGCAGACTTCTTTGGACTACTCTGCTGTTTGGTTTTACCAGTCTGTTTTTCATTTTCAGGCTTTTTACCCTTTTTAGCCTTAGGAGGACTCTTCTCCTTTTTCTCAATTTCCAGTGAAATAGATTTAGCAGTCTGAACATACAAGATAACATTACTGTTATTAGCAGATATAAATTTCTCAGCTCTGTTCAGTTCTAAATTTTCTTTTACTAAGGGTGCACTCTGTTCATTTGATTTATCTATTGTCACAACAGATGACTTAGGAACAGACGACTTATTATGTAAAGATATTCTAGCTTCAAGTTCCTTAATTTGTCCCTTGTAAACTTCACATTCTGCTCTCAGAGATTCACATTCATGCGAAAGCTTTTTATACATGGCTGATTCGTCTGGTTTTTCAACACTGCGTTTCAGTTTAGCATTTTGCTTTTTCAGCAGAATCATCTCGTCCTTAAGCTTAGCAAATTCATTAACAACATCGGCTTTATTGTTCATCATTTGCTCAAATGAACTAAATAGCTCAAGTTCACTTTTAGAGAGTATTACCTCATTGTCAGAATCATCAGATTCCTTGGCCATGAGACAGAGCAGTGCGGGTGTCTCTTCAAAAACAGAGTCATCACTTGACGTGCCTGATTCTGAATTAGATGAGTAGATGGTTGCCATCTTTTCAGCTTCAGCCAACAACACTTTGCTTTTCTGGTATCTCTTCTCTCTTCTCTCTTTCCTTTGTTTCTTTCCTCCTCTGTATATTTCTCCGCTTTAGGTTATGGGCAGTCCTTGATGAAATGTCCCAATTTCCTGCAATTATAGAACATCATTTTGGATTTATAATCATCCTTAATATCATGAGAATTAGAGGTAGGTTTAGAAGTAGAAGCGTTGTTATATTTGTTCTTCATTTTTCTTTTATAGAACTTTTTGAACCCGTTCAATAACAAAGCAACATCGCCAGCAGTGTACTCCTTTTTGTTGAGCACTGGGGTCTCATCAGATGAGTCCACTTCTATAGTTTTCCCGGCTGATCTTCTGGATTTTTCTGCAGCAAATAGGGCAGCAGTGGGACTAGAAATTGAGGTCTCTTTTATACCCATTCTTGGCATTTTATACTCGTACGCCTTGAGTATAGAAAACAGCTCCGTCAGAGAGATATTCCCCAGATCCCTTGATTCTTCCATTGCTGTGATCTTCATGTTGAATTTGGGTGGTAGCGCCTTCAGGACTTTAAGAGTAATCTCTTTGTCTGTGAACGTCTTACCCAGCTTTAACACGTTGTTCAGTACTTTAGTGAACCTTGAATCCATCTGGTCAATGGTTTCTCCAGATTTCATCTTGAAGTTTTCAAACTTCTCCAAGGCTATGTTCAGATTGTGTTCTTTGATGGCATCATTCCCTTCACTCATATCACGGACTTTATCCCACATCTCTTTTTATGTTTTACAGTGTTTGACTTTGTCAAATCTGTCGTTGTTAAGGGCTTTAGTCATGATGAAGATTCCAACTTTGTCTAGATTTTTCAGCTTGATTTTTTCAGCTGTCATCTCGTCTTCATCTTTGTCAACGACCTTATCTTGGCCATCAACCTTGATTGTTTTGGTGACTCTTATCGGACCTTTTGTTATGCACATGTACATATTATCATTGTAAGCAGCAAGGAAAATTTCCATGCGTATTTTCCAGTCCTCAAAGCTCATACCGCCTATGTGGGGAACAAGGCTAATACAATCCATTTTTCAAAAAGTTTTTGTTTTTCAAAATGATGCTCTTTTGAAAACTTTTGAAAACCTTTGAAAAACACTCTAGGATCATGCTCGTTCATCAGGCAAATGATTCAGATGAACCACCTGCTCTGATACCACTTGTTGGTCCAAAGTGGTCAGATGAGGTCTAGAGGGGGGGGGGGGGGGGGGAATAGACCTCTTCAAAATTTATCTTTTAAAATTCTCTAACTTTTCTGTCAACAGACTAAGCTGATCAGTAATAGTAAGTTGACTATGCTGATCTCGCACAAAGCTTTGAACAGCAGAGTTGACCATTCTTCTGATTTCACTCAGCTGATTTTATCAAAATTAGAGTTTTAAAATAACTAACTTGCAGTGGATTTGTCAAGTGTTTTTCACAAGTAGTTTTCTTTAACTTTGAAATAGTTTTATCCCCAGTTTTAACAAACTCCTTTTTAAAGCTTTTCAGCAGTTAACCTTTAAGTGTTTTAAATATGCTCTTTCAAATATGCAGAAAATTATGCAAGTAAAAACACAAAGGATTTTTATAGTGGTTATATGGATAGAAATCCTTTAGTCCACTCTTCCAAGTCACTTAGATCTTGGGTTATACTAAATCACACAGATTACAATATACAATGCTTGCGCCAATCAACAAATGAAAAGGCCACAAGTGCGTAATAGGAAATCACAAAGAAACTCTTATTCTCTGAAGTAATATCACTCACTAAGATGGATATCTACTTCTCACAACACGATTCTAACAAAATCACTCAGATTTGTGTGTATATTCTGTTTCTCTCTATTCTGCTTCGTCAACAAATGACTCGGCTGATGAGTGTTCTGTTCTTGAGTTTGAGACTTAGAAGAATTCTGCTTCAGAATTTTGCTGTCAAATGTGTTGTCTCTTCTTCTTCAACTCACGAACTGAACTATTTATACTTGAGATTTGAAAATCTGCCCGTTGAGAGATCGACAGGTGTCCAAATCATCGAGTACTGGTCTTTCTGCAGAAACGGCTACCTGCGACTGAACACTGTACACTCTGTTGTACTTGCTGTCAGTCCGCATTAAATGCACCAAGCTGATACGAGGTTTTTCTTCAATCATTTGTCGTAAATACCCTTCCTCTTCAGCATTTATTACTCCAAGTGCATTTATTACCGTTGCACTAACTTCTGATCCACTTCCACTCTGCTGATCGAAATCACTCGTCTGATGTATACTCGGCTGATCCCAAACTTGAACTAATCTGATTTGAGTCGTCTGATAGTCCACCAGTCTGATTCCTTCTTCAGCAACAGATCAGTAGTCTTCTGGACCATATTTGACTAGTATGAAATACTTCTTCCTTGGTCAAATATCTTCTAAGGTTTGTACTAAGCTTCCACTTAGCTGATGACTTTGGAAATCATCAAAACCTCCCTTCACTTTAAAGTCTTCATCTTCATCCAACACTCCCCCTTAAAAATAATTTGGTCCCCAAATTAGATTGTGGGATTCAGAAGGTTCGGGTAAGAAAGCGTCACTTTCTAATGATGACATTCTAATCGGGGCAAAATAGATGGACAATAAGTTCATACTTAGAATCACGTCAAAACCTAGGGCCAGATATATGATTAGATCGACAGAAAATACCATTTCCCCAATCTTAACCTTGCATACCTTGAGAACCAAACTCTTTATAAACGAAGTTTAGAACGAAGTATGAGCCTTCAACTCACAGGGTAAATTTTCTACCATACTATTTTGGAACTGTACTAAAGTACTATGAATGAATGAGATGCTACAATATCAAATAACACTCTATATGATGGCCCATGAACATAAAGTTTATCTTCCAACGCTTCATTCACATTTGGCTCATAAAGCTCCTTTCCAGTCATAGCAAATGCTTTCCCTGACATCCCTGACTTTGGTGCTTTCGCAGCCTGGGATGAACCTCCGCTTCCTGAAGCTGATGTAACAAATGCTTTAGGGCAATTCTTGATGAAGTGCTCCAGACTTCCACACTTCAAACACTTGCCGGCCTTCCAATAACAATTTGACTCCCCATACCCCTTCGAGCCACAGTAAGTGCAAGCTCCATTCAGTGTCTTTCCCGAATTATACTGTGGCTAGTTATTCTGTTGAGGACCCTTCGGATTTCCCGAGTTCAACGGTCCTATCCTTGGTACCTTCCCTGTATTCTTCCCCAACTGCCAATTCTCCTGAGGAGGCCTCGACTTCTTCTCCAAATACTGCATCATTGAGCTCAATCAACCCGTTCTCAACTCTGGTGGCACTCTCCATTGCCCCAATGTATGATACAATGTTGTGAGAGAGAAGGGCTCGCTGAAACTCTGGCCTCAAGCATTTTTTGAACCTGCAAGTGCGACGGGGTTCATCTGTCATCAAATGGGGAGCATAACGAACTAGTCGGGAGAAAAAAAAACCTCAAATTGCGGCACCCTCATACTCCCTTGCCTTAGAGCGTTGAATTGCTCCTCACGTTGTTCCCGAACAACAGGCGGAACATACTTGTCGTTAAACTCCTTCACAAAGTTCACCAAGTCCTTTCGATTTGGTCCCGCTCCCAAACTATCTCCCTCGTCTGCCACCAAGATCTAGCGGCATCCTCAAAGCGATAGGTGGCCAATGAAATTTTCAAATTGTCCGAGTAGTCCAGGGCTCGAAAAATATTTTTGATCTCAGCTAGCCAGGCTTCAGCCTTCCGATCATTTGGCTCTCCAAGAAATTTGGGTGGTTGGAACCGCAGGAAATGTTCCAATGTTTGGTCCAAGGCGGGCGGTGTCAGGGTTGGAGGCACGGCCCGTGCAGTGCCTTGCAGAGCTTGGGTGAATTCAGCCAAAGCGACAATGATGCGCTCAGCCTGATCAACGGGTGCTGTCACTGGTGGGACTACCGGTGCCCCCTCAGAAGGGTCAGAGGTAACCCGTCGGCTAGTACGACTATCAGCTCGATTGCCTGTCATCTAATCATGAGAATGGCTCAGTAGCTAAACAAGAGTCAACCCCAAAACCCCATGAAGTAACTAAATTCAAATCAAACCAAACTATATACGTCGTATATTTAGGTAAACTGCCAAGACATCAAGTACTACCTTAATATGAAACCCTATCAGACTCTCAAGACAAGAAACAAAATAATTTTACATAACGTATTATGCATGATGACCGAAAAGACGTAGAACACGACTCAACATACGACTTCCGAGGATCCATTACTCGATTTGAAAACCAAAAGCTCTGATACCACCTGTGATGCCCCGCTCCCCGAGTTGGGTCCTATGTGGCCCATCCCCGAGTTAGGGTAACCGTGATAATCCTGCCGGCCCTTGCCGGCCAGGTTGCCATTGGGTCCATATACCAAACAAATAGGGCCCACACAAAATTGGAAACAAACGGAAACATAACATATCAAACAGATATAACATTTTACCAACAATTAACAATTCACCGAAAACAAATTAGATATATAGCTAGGTGAACATATTCGCAAATAAGTAGATCTAGATTTGGGTGTAGCATATTTTAGGATAATCATATTGATGTTCTAAATGATTCATACAAGTCAGCCTATTAGAAACATACACGAGGTACCTAGCATAGCACATGATGTTCAAATTATTTACAAACTAATTACATGCTTAGACTATACCTACTAGCATATCGGACTAACACATAAATGAACACAACGCTCATCTATGCTACTTACGGATCTTGAAAGTTTCTTGGTTGAACAGCGATTGCGGATCCTGTACATATTTACGTAACGTTTAATAATCTAAACATGAACAAGAACTTATGATTGACTAAAGAATCACTTTAGTCGCAATTATTGTCGTGTCATGGACGAATCAAGACCATGATCCAACTGAGACTAATTATTCCAGCTTGGGGCTTCCTTAGTTTACGTGGTATGGAAAGCCACAAATAAGGATTTATAAAAACCCCAGGAAGTTCTTCAATAATTTAACAAATACTTTAGTTAATTTCAACAAAAAAGTTTAGATGTTATTTTCTTTAGGTTTAGACTTCACTTTAAAATTTTCAAACGACTTTGAGTTCTTTAATTATCTTAAAATAGGTATACATTTAATTTCAATAAATCAAAGTTTATTTTTGAATTATTTATTTTTCAAATTTTTCAAATTTATTTATTTAATAATTTTATTTTCGGATTAATTAAATTCAGAAAAATATTTAATCAAAAATATTTTATTTTATTTTCAAATTATTTATTTTCCGAAAAATTAATATTTTTATTTATTTTTTAATTAAAAATTAAAATCCGCATGAAATTATTTTCGAAAATTATTATATAATCTTGATCTTATACGGAAAATAATTTATTATTATTTAACCTTATATTTTATTTTAAAAATTAATTAGATTTTGGAAAATTCTTTTATTTTATTTAACCCTCTGTTCTTTTCAAAATTATTTAAGTAATATATTTATTTTTGAAAATAAATTTAATATTTAAATTAAATAAACATTTTATTTTCTTGAAAAATGGGTTTATTATTTATATTTCAAAAAAATAATTATTTATTTTATTTTCAATTATTTATTATTTTTATTTTTCAGAATTTAATGTTAAATAATTGTTAAAATTATTTTCTATATTTACAATTTTAATTTTCATAGTTTAGCTATTAATTTCAAAATTATTTTTAAGTTTATTTAATTTTCTGAGTTTGATAATTAAACATAATTAGGAAATTATTTTAATTATATTTCATCTTATTTTCAACAATAACTTTTATTTTATAATTTTACTCAAATAATTCTTCTATTTTCCAAAAATATTTAATATTTTTCAGAATATATACTTAACTATTTCTACAGTTTTCAAATTTATTTTACATTTTAATTATGTATTATTATATTTCAAAAATAATTTATTCATTTATTAATTTTTTTAAGATATTAAATTTTAAAAAGTGTTTCAAAATCATTTTCATCAACATAGGACTTAGTGTTTTCTACCAAAAATAAAACTACACTTAATTATAAGAGAATTTTGAGGTTACCAACACTCCTTGTAAGTGGTTTCGGTGGAGGGTGGGTGGCGGTCCGACAACGGTGGTATGGCATCAACGATGGTGGTCCGGTGGTGGTGCTACGACAGTGGTGGTGGTTGTGGTGGTTTCTCCCTCGATTTCCTTCACTTTCTCACACTAACTTTCACCTATTCTCAAACACTCTCTTTTTCTATAATCTTAACTTAAACTATGGACACTAAGGTGCAAATGGGTGAAGAGAAATCTGAAAATAAGAAGAAAAGTGTTTATATACACCTTGGGAAGATAGGAGATATAAGTACTTCCAAAGAAACATGCCAATGCATGTCCATCTTGGATAGAGAAGTTTCTCTAACCAAGAGGCATGCTTTTCCACCCCTAGGGCTGTCTAGGAGAGCAACAAAGGCTCTCCTATCAGCTGCAATCAAGTATGGGGCGGAATTTGCACTTTGCCCCCTGATGTTTCGGTAAAGTGCATTTTTAACCCAAAAATTATTTATTTTGCACAGTTAAGTCCAAATATTTTTCAAAAGAGGTAATATTTTAAAATATTTTTATGTTTCTAAATCATTTTTTAGTTAATAAGAACATTGGAGATAATTTAATTGTACATTTTAACATAATGTAGAACTTAATTTTGAAAAATAAGATATAACACATAAAAATTGCATTAAAAATTCAATAAAATACAATTGAAAATGTCCGAAATTTACGGGGCGTTACATATCGTAGTACCGATCGAGGACAGTATCATATGAAACGCACAAGAGGTCAGAACAACAAGAAGGGTATCCGAAAGGGAGATCGAAAAGATGGTTGAAGAACGAGTAGAGCAACGTTAGCTCGCGGCCCAACAACCTTGGCCGCGATCTCGAGAGGTGCTAGATTGTATTGCCACATACACGCCATTCTGCATGGAAATCAAAGAGGCAGCAACTTTCGACCCTCTACCGGGCCGCTTACCCAGATATGATGGCACCGGAGACCCAAGTGATTATGTTTTCAGTTTCATGAATATCATGAACTTGTACGCTCACTTGGCGGAATTTTCTGCAAAGTTAATGGTGACTACTTTCGAAGGTTTGGCATTAGATTGCTTTGGAAAACAGCCTCTGAACTCCATATTCAGTTTCAGAGAGCTTTCCAACAAGTTAGAACAACAATTTGCCAGCCAGAAAAGGCAAAAAATCCCGATGAGGGGGAGTCCTTGAGGAACTGGTTCGAGGGATTCAACGTGGAATTATTAAAAATTGATTCCCCTAACATAGATTATATCATTTCGATCTTATTTGATCTCACGAAAAATAGGCAGTTTGGCAACGATCTAAGTCGGAAGCAATTGCGAACTTTTGCGGAAATCCTGATTTTAGCTTCCAAATATATGACACAATAGGAGATGAACTTATTTAAGGATCAGAATAAGGTATAAGGTTCCACCTCGGGATCGAAAAGACATGATAAAGATCCAATCCCCAGAATTTTCGACTACGGTTGATCGTTCAAGAAAGAAAATATTTTTCAGAGACTGGATTATGGAGGTTCGGAACCTAACAAAAGATCTAATGTCAACGTTAGGCCGCGATCCCCAGATCGAAAATTGAGAGACCGTATCAGTTATGTGAACTTTACCAAATTAAATGCACCGAGGGAAGAAATATTGGTGGTACTGGAGAAAAACAACTGGATTCCCTCGGCAAAGAGGATCACACAAGCTAGACCGGGGGCAAAAAATTATAACCTTTATTGTAGGTATCATCGGGCTCATGGTCATCGGACCGAAGATTGTCATCATCTAAAACAGGAGATCGAAAAGTTAATACAACTAAGTGAATATGTCGAAAGATCTGATCGAAACCGTTAGCGATCTCGCAGTCCACGTGTAAGGAAAGAACGTGGAAGTCCATCGAGACGATCACCAAGCAACAACATACCCAACCAAAATTATTTGGACATTGATAATGTTAATGGTACAATACACGTAATTTCTAGTGGACCCGCCGGCGGAGATAGCAGAAATGCTAGGAAAAGGACATCTCGATCGATAGAGAAGGCAATTATGACTCCTGGGGAAATATTGACAGTGGGTAACAAAGCCGTCGATAAACAGGTTATAAGGTTTGATGAAAGTGAGGTTCCGAGGAACATAAACTGGGATCTCAATCAAGATAACCCAGATTTCCCTATGGTGATTTCGCTCAAAATAGCGAGTTTCAATGTTAAAAGGATATTGATTGACAACGGCAGTTCAACAAAACATAATAGCTTCCGAAGCTTTAGCCAAGATGAATCTGGGAAAACTGTCCTTAGAAAAGGTGGCCACGCCATTGATAGGATTTGGAGGGTCGGAGATCGTTCCAGTAGGGATGATCAACCTGAGTGTCACATTAGGCAAAAAAACGCAACGGATCGTAAAATTGATCAAATTTTTAGTCGTGGAAGCACCTTTCGCCTATAACGCCATCTTGGGACGACCAACATTCAACCAATTTTGAGCTGTTGTTTCAACTTATCATCAGAATACGAAATTCCCGACCTCACAGGGAATTGGTGAAATTGTCAATGATCACTGTATGGCTTGGGACTGTTATAACACGGCCTTAGCACTGAGACAGAAAATGGAGCCACTTCCCCTTGTAAAAGAAAGACCATCGCTAGTGAATAGGTCGGAGGCAGTTATTCCAAGTCTGAGAATTGAATTATACGACGAAGATACCAACTACCAGCTACGCAAAGATGACAAACAGAAGCTCTAAGGGATAAAGCCAGTCTTAAATTACAAGCAGCAAAGTCCAGCATGGAGAAGGCGTACAAAGAAAAGGTCCGGATCCGATCATTCAAAGAAGGAGATTTAGTGCTTAAAAAAGTTGAAGTTTCAAAACATGTGGGAAAACTTCAACAAAATTATGATGGTCCATATGTAGTAATTGGAGTTGGCAAGAAAGATCCTATAAGATTGCGCATATGGATGGAACACCCTTACCACGCACATGGAATGTTGTAAACTTTAGGCTTTATTATGGCAGATGAGCTATGGCAATCAATTACGAGAAATTTTGTTTTGTTTCTTTAAGAATTATTAAATTTTCTTTTATTTAGTTGAATATTTGGGATATTTCAATTCATGTAATAAAAGCCTTTGCTTAGTTATTTGAATATAGTTGTTTACATTATCAAGACATAACTCGTAAAAGTTGTTGCTTCATCGATCTCCACTACTGATCTACAAAGGTTAAAACCAATAATTGGTATACAACCTACAAAAGTTAGAATTATTTTTGAGTAAAATCGATTGGGTCGATAAAACACTCAACGATCTCAAATTTCGATCTACAAAGGTTAAACTTAAAACGAATAATTGGTATACAACCTAAAGAAGTAAGAATTATTTTTGAGTAAAATCGATTAGGTCGGTAAACACTCAACGATCTCCAATTTCGATCTACAAAGGTTAAAACCAATAATTGGTATACAACCTAAAAAAGTTAGAATAATTTTTTAGTAGAATCGATTGGGTCGGAAAACACGATGCGATCTCCAATTTCGACCTACAAAGGTTAAAACCAATAATTGGTATATAACCTAAAAAGTTAACTTTATTTTTGAATAAAACCGATTGGGTCGGTAAACAATCATCGATTTTTTACTTATGATCGTCAATACTATTAAGGATCGGAAAGTTATGAAAGGATAAAGCAGATCATAAAAAAGCCAAAGATATGGAAGAATTTAGAGTTTATTCAAATTTCTTCATATTACAAATTAAAGAATCTGCTTACAAAAAATCGACCTATACAAGCTAGAAAACCCTATCTACAATACATGATATATGGTAATGTCCACGACAACATTTATTCGACCCGTTCGTTATCTAGCATCGGAAGATCCGAACTTCATGAACAGCTTCACCAGCTACGCCCAGAACTTCGAGACTTCTTTAGTTCGATGCTTGAGGTCGAGAGAGCTCGAAAATTCTTCGAAATGCTAACCCTTGATAAGCCAGAGGTCTTGTTGCAGTTATTCGTCCGAAAGAATTGAGAAGCTTCGGAGGGGTCGTCTGTTTCCGCAGTATTAATGATCGTACCTCCTACCTCTACCCTTTCAACTTTTGTGTAAATTTCTCGGAGATTGATAGTCTTATCCACACCTCCGAGAAAAATAATTTCACAATAGAGTTAGGAAGGCACGATCGAGGCAGCTGAAGACAACTGTAACCATTTGCTCTTCTCCGAAGCATCTAAGTCGGCATTTATCCAACGTGAATGCTCTGAAAAAGAACAAAGGTCATCATCCCCTCGACCTCAAATATGGGGTCGATAGGAAATTTCATCGTCTTCAAATTGCCCTACTTTTCCAATTCCACCCATACCAAAGTCGATATCATTTAAGGATTTATGTTTTAACGAGTTAGGTGGTCGACCACCAGTTTGGAAAAAGGAAATATACATTCTTAAGGTATATTGCTAAGTGTGGAAATGTAAAGAGTTTGGGGACTATTTATAACCCCAGGAGTAAATATCCGACGGCTGGGAAGAAAGGAAATCAACGGTGTGGATCAATCTTTGGGAATTACGCTATCTACAAACAACTTGTAATACATGCTAAAAGACTCTTTAGCGCACCTATAGGGTGGGAAAATAGCAGGAACGAAATATGAGGGCGGAACCGGACAATCGACCTCATAAAATAAAATAAAATAAAATAATAATAATAATTATAATAATATGAACAAAAGGCTAAGATCTATTGATAATCTGCTGGTCAAATTATCAGATCATTATATTGGTGCGAGCCTATACCGAATTTTTTTCCAAAAGTTTATGGGAAGATAGCACGAAGATTAGATCTACTCCTAGAATGTCTCTTTCCTATTAGCGAGATAAGTTACACACTTGGAATTGAGGATCAACAAAGGCAGTTTGGATTTGACATTCCAAAGCATAGGTTATTTGTTTAACATAGATGAAATAATCAAATATCAAACAAGTTAACAAAAAAGAGGATTTCATTTATCAAATTCCGAGTACAATGGAAAATAGGAAAGAAGATTACATGGAGTTACAAAAAACACAAACTAAGCTATAGGTTGGGAGGATTATTGGCAGGATGGCTACTATTGATTTAGCCTGATTTCGTCTTAGGGTTAAACTCAGTAAATTATTAAAAGAACAACTTTATATACTAGGGGTTTGGTTAAAGTACTCAGGATGGTGCAATTCAAGAACAGTATAAAATCATATAATCACGTAAAAACAAGTATACGAGAGGAGAAATAGTTGTAGTATTATTGATAGGTTAAAATTATGGATCCTTGATACAATGTAAAACTCAGTATTTATAATGATTGTCTAATCCTAACGTAACTAGGAGTCTTGTTAGGCCTAGGAATCCTGCATGGCCTAGGAGTATCTCATGGCCCAATAGATCTTCAGGATCGGTCTTCAGGTCGACCAGATGTATTAGGGCAGGTCGAACCGATCATGTAGCCTTCGAGGATACCTATCCCGGCTTCACAGATCGGATTGATTCTGAACTAGCTCGGAAAGTAATACACCATCATATGTGTAAAATAGCCCTCATCAGTACTCCCTCACTTCTCGAGCGTAATCGTAGCTGGAGCTCGTAGAAGTAGATAAAATCGCAGCGTCAATCCTTCAATAGTTCATGAAGTATGCCTCGTTAAAAACCTAGTTCGGAAAAATCCTTTATGGGATAAAAATCGAGCAAGGGAAAAAGAGTGCATATCCGTCTGAACTTTTCAGGTAAAGACACATAGCTTGGTAACGTGTGTCAGACATCCATAGAGTCTTCTCATGATTTTACTGGCGGGAAACTGAAATGACGCGAAGGGTTGAACCGTTTTTTCACTATCCGTATATATAGTCGAAATAAGCGGGATCTTTTTACTTTTTACACCAACTATCTAGATCTTTACAGTAAAAATTAGAGTCGATAAACTTGCGATTTATTCACTTCATCGAACATACCATTTCTAATGGCCTCGTCTTCGCAGAATCCCAATTCTTCTACCCAGAATGAAGAACAACAAACACCGCCAAATATCGTTAACCCAAAAACCCTTTCTTCTGATGAGGAAGTGGGAGACGGCGTTCAGGCCGAGGAAGTTAGAGATTACGAAGAGAAAGGAGTTGATAGTCTGGTGGTTGAGATCGTTCCTGAGGAGGAAATGGTTGCCAAAGCATCCAAAAAATCCAAAACTGCTCAACCTCAAATCTCTGCCCCTATTGAGTTTTTTCCTTCTCGACTGAAAGAGGAGCATTTACCTCCTCTGAAGAGGGAATATGGTCGTTATTTCCCCTCGGATTTTGAAATAATTATTCCTTCCCCCGAGGAGAGAGTGAATACACCTCCCCCCAACTGTCGAGCTTTTTATACTTCTCATTTCGAGCACGGATTACGTTTTCCCCTTTCTCCCATCCTTCGTCAGCTTCTAGAGACTTTCTTTGTCTCTTTAACCCAACTTGTACCAAATGCCATAGCCTTTATAATGGCTTTTTCTGTTTTGATGGTTGCGAGAGGTCTGCGACCCTCGTTTCGCAACTTTCTTCACTTTTTCCGACTTTCCATATCGACCTCCTCCAACAGAGGCTACTATTATGTTAGTCAAAGACTTGGATTTGCTGTTCTAGAAAACGCCATTTCAAGTTCTAGAAAACACCATTTCAAGTAACAGTATGGAATGGAAGTCGAATTTCTTTTTCGTTAAGGCTCCGACCCTTTGGGTAGTCGAGAATGGAGAGACATAAGAATTCACTTATGATTGGGGTTATAACCAATCATGGGTGTATGGTGGTCGGAAGGTGATTGGTGAAATGGCTCCCGACGACCATTTTTCTTCAGATGTGATCGAGGAGATGAGATCGGATAAGTACCAGTCAGCTTACTTGGTCGGAGAGATCTTCCTTCGGAAAGCTGGATTAAGCTCTCTGGATTTTCCTATCCCAACGGACGATCGTTCCCTAGGTAAGATTTTATTAATAATTGTTCTATCCTTAATAAGGATCTCTGATTTCGTCATCTATTAACGATATTGGCCTTATATTGTAGCTTCCATGGTCGAGAAATGCCGTTATTCTGTGGGGACTGTCCTTTCAAATTCGAAGAAGTCGACGGGAAAAGTCCCAATAGAGCAAAGACAATCCAGAAAAAGGAGGAGAGATCAACACCAGGATCTAGAAGACATTGAGGAAGAGTCGTTCGAGAGCGCATATCCTATTTGAGTAGCTCATCCCCCAACTGATCAAACTTCTACAGAAATACCTTCGTCGAGCTCTCGCCCAGGACGTGGTTTTCCACCCAAATTCCTTAGGGAAGAATTTGGTATTCTGGGCTGTAAGACTTGGCCAGAACGGAATCCTACTGGTCCTGATGCTAAAAGAAAGAAGCAATTTTATGATAAAGAAGGTGAGTATTTCACTCATGTTGGAGATACGAACCATAAGGCTTCTTTGGAAGGCATGATCGAGAGCCATCTTCAGGGAAAACGGGCGGCTGGATATTCCGAAAAGGATTCACTGACGACCGATGATAAGGAGAACATCATCGATAAGTCAATTCGGCTTCTTCTGTCTTCGACCTTTGTCAAGGACGTGCAGCGGAGTTTTGAGAAAAAACCTCTTGATCAGCTGGCAAGAGCCGCTCATGCCCATGAAGTGGTAATATATTATTATTCTGTTCGCTCTTCAACAAATTTTAACTCCTTCATTTCTTATTTAGATGATATGTTCTTGCTGCAGACTGGTATTGCATTGGTTACTGCCATGTATGATACGACATTGCATAGAGAACAGTGCAAGTTTGTTGAAGAAACCAACAACATTCTATCTACCAGAATCAAAGAGCTTGAAGATCAACTTGCTCAGGTCGACAGTTCTCGTACATCTGCTGAGACTCAGCCTGCTCCTACCGCCAATCCAAACATGGAGACTGATAATCCTCATATTATCAGCACGATGATGGATGCTAGTCGATATCAAGCGCAGGTTGACCAACTGAACCAAGAGTTGGATGAGCAACGTGTTTCCCATGCCACCTCGATTAGTAAACTGGAGTCGGAGATTCTTTCACTCCGATCCCAACTTGCGGCCAAAGAAGATGATTCTAACTTGGATAAGGCCATAGATGATCATCAATCCCTTGAAGTCGAGTCTGTTGTGAGGTAGTTTCTTGATTCTCCAGTTCATACGGCCATAATTCATCAGAAAATAGGAGGTCTGTTGTTGAGCTCGTTTTACAAGGGGGTCGATCAATTGATCGAGTCTGGGCAGATTTTTGATAAGCGAGAGGAATACCTCAAGGTTATGGAGATCGGAAAAGATCGAAAGCTCCAAGAGTACCCTCCTGAATCCTTGCCTTCCGTCGAGTACAGCAATCATCCTTTAGCCCATTTAGTGGCTGAGTTTGGAACTCCATTGCCTGTGCCTGCACCTGACTTGGAGTTAGCAGGGGGTGTTGATGGAGATCGAGCAGACGAAGGAGAAGATGAAGATAATGAAGGGTCGTCCTCGGAAGAAGTCAATTCCCCACTTTAGGCCATGTTTAAGACTAGGATCTCATCCGTTTTCTCCTTTAATCTTTGTAATTTTTTGTCAATCTATCCAGTAGAACTTGTAACATTTGTAAATGAAATTAGTAAAAATCCTTTATTTGCCATATATAATTTTCAGCGTTAGATTTGTCTCTGTCGAAGTATCCTTTGTCGTTTTGACGATCGTAGTATGCAATTAATAATCTATTCTGACATATATTTGAAATTTTATTGCGCGCACCAAAGACTAAGGACATAACTGTCATTTCCTTTACTATATATAAAGGTAAAATCTTTGAAGTTTTATCGCGCGTCCCCAGTTACAATATAAAATTTCTCTGTTATTGATCGGAGCTAGAGTTAAATAATCACCAAATTTTCTGATTTTTCGATCATGAGTTCCAACCTATTCTCTGGGGCTACAAAACGATCTTTACGGAGCCCATCTCGATGAGAAACACCAAAAAAGAAAACCCGGACTGAAAGTTCACACAAGCCATCTTCCGAGGGAGGAGCTCCTCCTCGGGAACCCGTACTTCAGTCTGACCAGGCGTCGACCTCTCCGGGTGAAATTCCGAGATCAGAAGTGGATACTCCTTCTCAGGCGAAGGAAATTATGGATTCTTCTATGGGTCCTTCCCGGGTTGATAGGATAGTGCCCTGCAAGCCAATATATTTAGCTTGTATTAGGACTATCGTAATCTTTCTCTAATATAAATGAATTAATACGCTCGTTTGTTTATAGTATGTAAATCAAACAATGGCCAACTTCATCTCTCGCGAATCACTTAAGCGATTGGATGAAATCCTAAGATCACATTCGACTATGGGACGATTCACTTCGTTATTGAGTGCAATCATGAAACAGTCTCTAAGGTCGTGATCTTAAAACACGTTCCAAGTCATAGATTCCGAACGAGACGGGGTATCGAAGGAATCGCAAAGACTTGTATAAATATGCATGATTCACATGGAGTGAATTTGTAGCGTTTCATGAGCAAGGCATTTGATGCTAGTGCATATGAGTAGGTGGTTCGATAGGGGATCGAACGCATCGAACGACCCGAACAGAGAAACCCATTGTGGAAGCGCATGACGCACATCGGCGATGGGATGTTTCTCAAACTTATAATAGTGTACGATTTAGTCCTTAGACTTGAGATGCTAGGGCGAATTCGGTGCATGGGTGTGCGTACTTAGATTTGGGTACCGATCACGTAGCCTGATCATTGTGTGCCTAAGTTGGGTGCGTATAGTCGTGTACGCGAATGGTTAGCATCAATATGGGATCTACCGACTCAACATAGTGTGTTGAGGGAATTTCCTATACGTTCTTAGATAATAGATTCCGAGAAACCTGTGGCCACAGTTGGTGACGGATTTCGAAAGGGGTTTCCAAATTTAGCAGTCACACTGGAATCATTATCCGGAATTAGAAAGTATAGTTATCGAGATAATTAGAGGTGCCGATCAATTCACACACCCTAGGTCTCGATCGGGAAATTAAGTCGATAGAAGGACCGTATGTACATGGTACTTATAAGAGGTGAGGTTCACTGAGATCAATTCACCTGAAGTTGGGCCTCATGGGCTTGTGCCTAGACATCGACCATGAGGTGTGGGTACTCATGAATTAATAAGGAGATTAATTCTTGAGTGGTTAATTGAAGGTGTTCAATTAATCGGAGCAATTAATAAGCTCGCAAATTAAATCACGAAAGTCGTGGGCCCGCGGCCAATTGATGGTGAACCTAGAGGGTCACACACAATACAATTGGACTGCAACAAATCATTAAAGGAAAATTTGATTTAAAGAGTTAAATCAAAATTGGAGAATTAAAGTGTTAATTCTTAAAGGAGAAAATTATTAATTAGAAGTAGTCTAATTAATTAATGGAGAATGATTAATTAATTAATTGGATTAATTAATTAAATGGGCTGAATTAATTAAAAGAGTTTAATTAATTAAAGAGTCAAATTAATTAAAGAGTTTAATTAATTAAAGGAGACCTAGTTAGTTGAGGAAATAAAGATAGAATGGGATTCTACTTTCCTAACTAGATAAGGGGCGATTTTTGCTAGGATAAGAATGGGAGAGTTTGTTTTCTTGTGTGACAAGGAAAATCTAAGAGATATACATGTATATCTTGTTTCCTAATGAGATAAGGATATACATGGAAGAGATATCTATTAAGAGAAGGATTCTTCTCTTATAAATAGACAACTCTTCATAACTCTTCCATACAACACAAGTGAAAACCTAAGCCCTAGAAGACACAAATTTCGTGCCCCCCTCTCTCCAAGAGGAGTGGCCGCCGCCCCCTTCTCCATCTGGAGTGGCCGCCCCCGTCTCATCTTCCAAATCTAGATCTGGATCTAGATCTGGTCTTTTCTCCTTCTTCCTTGCTTGATAACCTTTGGATCTTAGTTCTGAGCCTGTGGATCCAAAGGTGTTGCTTCAATCCAGTTGGTGTGGATACCGCTAGAGGCACAACGCTTGGGGTGCTTCTCTCGAACCAAATCCATCAGATCTGAAAGAAGACCGGAGAAAAACCACCACCGTTCCAGTGGTGAGGTAAAATCGCTAAACACCCTATGGATGTTTTGATTTGTGTAAAAATCCTTTTCGTATGACTAGATGAATAAAGATTGCTGGTTTGGGTTATTTAAAAATTTTAAATTCCGCTGCTTTTAACGTTCTGACGTTACCAATAACCCAACAGTGGTATCAGAGCCTAATTCATTACTCTCATACGAAAAGGTCTGAATATAATTTGATTGCTTTAATTGTATTGCATATTATATTCGTGTTATTGATTCTTACTTGTTATGGGTAGATCTGATTTTGGGTAAAATTGCATAAAAACGTTTTGGGCCAATTTTGTATTTTTCGAAAATAAAGGTCTGTTTTTGCGATTAGCAAATTTTTGGAAAACTGGACTGAAATTGAGATTTTACAAACTGTGTGTGTTCTGGACTCAATTGTAATTTTCTGGAAATTTTTGAATTTGGGGCTGTTTTGCAATTACCAAAAGTTTTGGGGCTGTTTTGTAAATACCGAAAACTGCAGGGGCTGAATTGCAAATTCGAAATTTTTTCTGGAAATAAAATTTTAACTTTCGGTCCTCTGCCCAGTTTTAATTTTGGGGTTAAATTGTAATTTCCAAAACTTCAGGGTTTCAAATCGCAATTTCCAAAAGTTGGAGGGCCGAATTGCAATTTTCAAAAGTTGAAAATTTTTTATTCTGTTTTTATGCATAAAATAGTTTTGTTTATCCGAATATAGATTACCTATAATTAGTAGAGACTAAAGTAAGAATCTAGAGAAATATTTTAAAGGCGTTTAAAATAATTGAAGTAAGATAGGAAACTAGTAAATGTGTTTGCTTGTTTCTTTGCTCAACGTGAATTGTTTACGTGGTTTTCGATCGAGCCGAGCCTTGACCTTAGATGTGATTGGTTTATTTTGCTTTGGATTTGTGTTGGGCCTGCGAGCCTTTATTTGGGCCTTTTTGTGCCAGTGTAATAGATTAGGGCTTTACATTAAATAGTTTAGGATGGAGGCCCATTACATGCAAGAAGGAAGCCCAATGGAGAATGAAGGCCAAGTATGCTTGGTTATTAATGTAATAGCCTAAGCCCATTAAGAACCCATTAGATAGACCAATTGGGCCAACATTATTGGCTCAATGATGGCAATGTTGGCCCAAGCATAGGTGGCTCCCGATCGAAAACATATTGTGTTAGAAATGCATGCTAGGTTTATTTATTTATGTCTTATTTATTTATTGGTTCTATTATTTGGCTTGTATGGTGATGCGCGCTAGAATGTTAGAACGTAAATAAGATAATTCATAATCGAAGCGGTGAGATCTCGAGAGAGTTTGCCTTAAACTTTCAAACCAGCAAATCCCCTCTTGAATTAAATATTAAGTCATATTGGGTTAAAATAAAATGAAGTATTTATATAAATCCAAGCCTTCCATCAATAGGGACTAGCGTATGTTGTCTACTTATCGATTAAGGTGATCCAGAGTCTGGCACCCGAGGCGAAGAAAGGGACAATACGTGAAATCTCTCGATTCTTGTTTATTTAATAAACTCGACAAGGGTGGGGACTGGTCGGGACATGTATAATCGACCGATAACCAGTTACGGGGATTTCATGACCGGGCCCGTTGCTCATCGAGATTGATTGGGTTAGACTTAACGAGTAGTACCACTCATGATGTAGCAGTGCTAGATGGGTGCGAAAATCGAGGCAAAATAGCTTGAAGGTTGTGTAGGGACACAATTGGCAATAAGTATGCCTACCTTGGGAATTAGTTGTATGGCCACGAGTCGTGGGTGCAATTAATGTCCGCTGGGACGTCAAGGCCTACTAGGAAATAGGATTTCCCGAACAATTGAAGGGGTAATTGTTTCGATAAAATAGTGGGAGAACTTTTACGATAGAAAGTCCAACCTTCGTAGATTATAAGTATTATTCATTAACTAGTCCTCTGTATATTTGTCTTCTCTTTAAAATAGATATTAAGATATCTATAATAATCCATTATACTATTTATCCTCGACTTATAAAATAACTGGATCAAAATATCGACTGGCTTAGAAACTTGAGGATTGTCCTCAATTCCGAAAGTCGGAATCATGTTCTTAATAACTAGCCTATGCCTGATGTCTAAAAGGAGGAACGAATCACCCATAGGGTATGGGAATATTAATGATTGTTTCCCCATATAAGGACGAGTCTCAAAAGTGGAACGAATCACCTATAGGGTATGGGAATCTTAACGATCGTTTCCTCATATAAGCATCAAGATTGAACGAGCTAAAGAAGCGACATAGGAGTATGTCTGAAGCTTCTAAAACAAACCTCCACTTCAAAAGCTTGTTTTGAGGAGCAGTATCGAATCGTTTGATTCGAGACCACTAAGGAGTTGTTTTAAAACTCGAGAATGAGTGAAGGAACTAATGTCAAGGATCACTGTCCTTGTTTTATCAATCTAGTTGAAAACTGGATCGATTAAACGTAGGCCTGCAAGTGATCTTAGCATTGACCTCCATTTAAATTCTCCTCCCGCTCATTCAATAGATTCGTGGAATACTCTGATCTTATTTGATAAGTTGATCACATTTCATGAATTAACCAAAGTATTGGTAAAAGGCAAATAGGATAAACATGTCATGATCGTTTACACTTCAGGGACTGCAAAGTCAAAGAAGAGTAATATGAAGAAGAAGTTGTTCTCTTCTAAAATCGACCATAAAAGTAGTCGAAAGAACGCAAGTAGTCTAAAAGTCGAATTATCCCACTGAATCTTAGAAAGGCACGGATTAGTTTAATTGATTAGAAGGTCTAATTAATTAAGCAACGTTTCAATTAAAGGGTTAACTGAAAAAAGGAGATGAATCAATTAAAGAGTTAATTGAAAGGAAGCAAATTGATTGAATTAAACCGTTAACTCTATTGAGTTAATGTGCTTAGTTCAATTAATACCAAGATAATAATCCACAACTTTGGCACGCTAGACTTGGACATATCTCCAAGAGTGGGATTCAAAAGTTGGTTTCTTCTAAGGCTCTTGTAATATAGAACTTAGATGAACTTCCAACCTGCGAATCCTGTCTCATAGGAAAGATGACCAAATCTCCCTTCACAGGGAATCAAGAGCGAACCAAATAACTTTGGATTTGATCCATACGATTGAATGTGGACCACTAAAGGTTAGTGTAAGAGGAGATTACTCATACCTCGTACCTTTTTGCTAATGAATTTGGTCGTTAGTGATATATGTATCTAGTGAGATACAAATCCGAAAAACCTTTGAAAAGTTCAAAGAATTTCGAAACGAAGTAGAGAATCAACAAGGGCATAGTATTATGGCCATTCGATCTGATCGAGGTGGCAAATACTTAAGCTTACAATTCCTCGATTATCTTACTGAGAATGGGATTCTCATATAACTAACTCATTCTAAGACACCTCAACTGATTGAAGTATCTAAGAGAATGAATCGAACTTTGTTGGACATGGTTCGATCCATAATGAGTTTTGTTAAGCTTCCTTATGCATTCTAGGGGTTGGTCCTCCTGGCTGCATCGAAGATACTGAGCAAAGTACCTTCAAAGTCCATGCCTACAAAGCTTTACCAAGAAAGGTATGGCAAAATACCTCTGCACTTTTACTATTGAGTATGGAGATCTCCTGCCTAAGTTGGGAACTTGAAAGGAGATAAATTGGCTAGTAGATCCAATTTGTATATAATTGTGGGGTATCCAACGAAATCCATTGGATACCTGTTCCACGACAATGAGAAACAATCGTTTCTCATAACTACCCGTTCCTCAGTTGATGAAATCCTCGTCAAAGGAAATAGGGAATGTCATGGAACTTGATGAAGTCCAAGATTTGGACCCATCCCCACAAACAATGGGAGTTAATCCAGAAACTACTGAATCGTCTAGTACACCAGTACTTCGTAGATCTGATCAAGTTCATGAAGAGCTTGAAAGATATGGCTTCACCATATACGAAGAAGCTACATTAGATGTAGACGTGCATGCATGGCAAGAGGCCATGCAACCCGAAATGGATTTCATGCATTCCAACAAGGTATGGACCTTGGTCGATCCACCCGAGGGATTTTATCCCTGTAAGTAGTGAATGGATCTTCAAGCTAGGAATAAATGGAGAGGTGTTGACTTCTAAGACTCGACTAGTGGTAAAACGCCATTCACAAAGTTCTGGAACAGACTTTGATGAAACCTTTTTTCCAGTAGCAAAGTCTGAATCCATTTAGATTCACATTTGTTTTGATGAGACAGTCAAGGCATTTGACTTCATCAAAAATGAATATGAACCTTGAGTGTACAAAAGGATTAGTGGGAGCTCTATGAAGCTCATATTTTATATTTCGATCACATTCTGCTTATCTGGGATGATATCGGAATGTTAGCGCAGACAAAAGCATGGTTATTCATGCAATTCTCCATGAAAGATTTGGGAGAGACATCTTGCGTATTTGGATACGTATCTATAGAGATAGATCGAAGAAGATGTTGGGATTCTCTCAATCTAAGTACATAGAAACAATACTGAAAAGATTCAGTATGGAAGAATCCAAGAGAGGATTGCTTCCAATGAGACATTGTAACTCTTTTTCTAATCGATGTGCCCTACATCGAATGAGGATAAAGGAGAATGTCTCAAATACCTTATGTTTCGACAAAAGGTAGCATGTGGTATGCTATAATATGTACTAAGACCAGACGTAGAACTTGCTCAAGTGTCACGAGCAGTTACTAGTCAAACTCCGGTGAAGAGTACTGGACCACCGTAATAGATATCCTTAAGTTCTTGAAAAAGACTAAGGATTCGTTCTTGGTCTACGGTGGTAATGGAGAATTAAAACTCGAAGGATTTAATGATTCGAATTTTCAGTCTGATGTGGATGAATATATATATCCAATTTTGGATACGTATTTTGCCTCAATGAGGTAGCGGTTAATTGGAAAGGTTCCAAGCAAAACACCGTTGCCGACTCAACCACTGAAGCATAATATATCGCAGCATTGGATGCAACAAAAGAAAGTGTTTGGATGAAAAACTTCATCCAATAGTTGGATGTAGTGCCTAGCATTGCGAAGCTCATGGTTATCTTCTGTGATAACAATGGAGTTGTTGCTAAAGCAAAGGACTCGAGATCTCACCAGAAATCTAAACACAATGAGAGAAAAGTACCATTTGATTAGAGAAATCATTGGTAGAGTTAACGCACATATTGGATGCGTCGACTCGGAAGACAACCTAGTGGATCCACTAGTAAAGCCTGTGTCACGAAAAGAGTTCGAAGAACATCTTTGGAAGATGGGTCTTAGAAGCGTTTGTGATTGGCTTTAGGGCAAGTGGGAGATTGATAGGATATTGCCCTGCAAGCCAATATATTTAGCTTGTATTAGGACTATCATAATCTTTCTCTAGTATAAATGAATTAATACGCTCGTTTGTTTATAGTATATAAATCAAACAATGGCCAACTTCATTTCTCGCGAATCACTTAAGCGATTGGATGAAATCCTAAGATCACATTCGACTATGGGACGATTCACTTCGTTATTGAGTGCAATCATGAAACAGTCTCTAAGGTCGTGATCTTAAAACACGTTCCAAGTCATAGATTCCGAACGAGACGGGGTATCGAAGGAATCGCAAAGACTTGTATAAATATGCATGATTCACATGGAGTGAATTTGTAGCGTTTCATGAGCAAGGCATTTGATGCTAGTGCATATGAGTAGGTGGTTCGATAAGGGGATCGAACGCATCGAACGACCCGAACAGAGAAACCCATTGTGGAAGCGCATGACGCACATCGGCGATGGGATGTTTCTCAAACTTATAATAGTGTACGATTTAGTCCTTAGACTTGAGATGCTAGGGCGAATTCGGTGCATGGGTGTGCGTACTTAGATTTGGGTACCGATCACGTAGCCTGATCATTGTGTGCCTAAGTTGGGTGCGTATAGTCGTGTACGCGAATGGTTAGCATCAATATGGGATCTACCGACTCAACATAGTGTGTTGAGGGAATTTCCTATACGTTCTTAGATAATAGATTCCGAGAAACCTGTGGCCACAGTTGGTGACGGATTTGGAAAGGGGTTTCCAAATTTAGCAGTCACACTGGAATCATTATCCGGAATTAGAAAGTATAGTTATCGAGATAATTAGAGGTGCCGATCAATTCACACACCCTAGGTCTCGATCGGGAAATTAAGTCGATAGAAGGACCGTATGTACATGGTACTTATAAGAGGTGAGGTTCACTGAGATCAATTCACCTGAAGTTGGGCCTCATGGGCTTGTGGCTAGACATCGACCATGAGGTGTGGGTACTCATGAATTAATAAGGAGATTAATTCTTGAGTGGTTAATTGAAGGTGTTCAATTAATCGGAGCAATTAATAAGCTCGCAAATTAAATCACGAAAGTTGTGGGCCCGCGGCCAATTGATGGTGAACCTAGAGGGTCACACACAATACAATTGGACTGCAACAAATCATTAAAGGAAAATTTGATTTAAAGAGTTAAATCAAAATTGGAGAATTAAAGTGTTAATTCTTAAAGGAGAAAATTATTAATTAGAAGTAGTCTAATTAATTAATGGAGAATGATTAATTAATTAATTGGATTAATTAATTAAATGGGCTGAATTAATTAAAAGAGTTTAATTAATTAAAGAGTCAAATTAATTAAAGAGTTTAATTAATTAAAGGAGACCTAGTTAGTTGAGGAAATAAAGATAGAATGGGATTCTACTTTCCTAACTAGATAAGGGGCGATTTTTGCTAGGATAAGAATGGGAGAGTTTGTTTTCTTGTGTGACAAGGAAAATCTAAGAGATATACATGTATATCTTGTTTCCTAATGAGATAAGGATATACATGGAAGAGATATCTATTAAGAGAAGGATTCTTCTCTTATAAATAGACAACTCTTCATAACTCTTCCATACAACACAAGTGAAAACCTAAGCCCTAGATGACACAAATTTCGTGCCCCCCTCTCTCCAAGAGGAGTGGCCGCCGCCCCCTTCTCCATCTGGAGTGGCCGCCCCCGTCTCATCTTCCAAATCTAGATCTGGTCTTTTCTCCTTCTTCCTTTCTTGATAACCTTTGGATCTTAGTTCTGAGCCTGTGGATCCAAAGGTGTTGCTTCAATCCAGTTGGTGTGGATACCGCTAGAGGCACAACGCTTGGGGTGCTTCTCTCGAACCAAATCCATCAGATCTGAAAGAAGACCGGAGAAAAACCACCACCGTTCCAGTGGTGAGGTAAAATCGCTAAACACCCTATGGATGTTTCGATTTATGTAAAAATCCTTTTCGTATGACTAGATGAATAAAGATTGCTGGTTTGGGTTATTTAAAAATTTTAAATTCCGCTGCTTTTAACGTTCTGACGTTACCAATAACCCAACACGGGTTTCGATCCATAGTCCATTGGTCGACCCGAACATCCTAGAAGCCTGTCAGAACGAGGAGTCTCAATTTAATTCTCCTGCTCCCGTCGACCAAACAAGAGATGACCCTCCTCATTCTGTTCAAAATGTCACAATAAATCAAACTTCTGATCGAGAAGCCTTTCAGCAGGTCGATACCATTCCTCCTAATCTTGAGGTAGAACCAAATTTGCAAATGGGCGGACCAGTGGAAGATATTCCCGAGTCTCTTTTTGCCCCTCTGACCTCTAATGTTGTCGTTTCCAGTTCTCAAAATACCCAAGTTCTTTCTCCTTCTACTATTCCTCAAGAAATGACTAAAATTGGATATGGTCCCAACAAATCTAGTTTCAAGAATCCCATGGACGATCCTTCTCTTTTAGACGATCGTTCTTTAAGAGATCAGGTCGAAGAAATAACTGATTTTGCGATAAATCGATCTGGAGGGGTTTCCATAGATTCATGCGTTCCTGCAACCTTTGAGCCTGATGGGGTAACTTGGAATTTGGGAATGGGTACAATTCTGCCCAAGGAGCTTGATAAGCTGAAGGAGCACTCTTCTCTGCTGCTTGTTCAATCCATCTTCAAACATTTGAAGCTGGTAAATGGACTTTTTTATTTTAATAGAAATCTCTTATCCTCTTACTCTTAAAGTTTTTATTCTTATATTTCCATAATAGGCTAAGCATGAAGCTGTTCAGCTCGGGATACAAAATGATGAGGCTTATTTTTCTCAACATGATTCCCTTGAAAGACTGGACACAATTGCTGCAGCTCATCGGTTGCTGATGAATGAAGCTGAGAGTCTTCGAGCAGCTAATGCAAAGCTCTCTAAAGAGAAAGAAGACCTAGCTAGGGCAAATAGCAGCTTGGAGTCCGACAAAGAGCAGCTTACTAAAGAGAAAGAAGACTTGCTCCAACTGAACAAGAATCTAGAAGAAGTTACCCATGATAGGATAGTGCCCTGCAAGCCAATATGTTTAGCTTGTATTAGGACTATCGTAATCTTTCTCTAGTATAAATGAATTAATACGCTCGTTTGTTTATAGTATGTAAATCAAACAATGGCCAACTTTATCTCTCGCGAATCACTTAAGCGATTAAATGAAATCCTAAGATCACATTCGACTATGGGACGATTCACTTCGGTATTGAGTGCAATCATGAAACAGTCTCTAAGGTCGTGATCTTAAAACATGTTCCAAGTCATAGATTCCGAACGAGACGGGGTATCGAAGGAATCGCAAAGACTTGTATAAATATGCATGATTCACATGGAGTGAATTTTTAGCGTTTCACGAGCAAGGCATTTGATGCTAGTGCATATGAGTAGGTGGTTCAATAGGGGATCGAACGCATCGCACGACCCGAACAGAGAAACCCATTGTGGAAGCGCATGACGCACATCGGCGATGGGATGTTTCTCAAACTTATAATAGTGTACGATTTAGTCCTTAGACTTGAGGTGCTAGGGCGAATTCGGTGCATGGGTGTGCGTACTTCGATTTAGGTACCGATCACGTAGCCTGATCATTGTGTGCCTAAGTTGGGTGCGTATAGTCATGTACGCGAATGGTTAGCATCAATATGGGATCTACCGACTCAACGTAGTGTGTTGAGGGAATTTCCTATACGTTCTTAGATAATAGATTCCGACAAACCTGTGGCCACAGTTGGTGACGGATTTGGAAAGGGGTTTCCAAATTTAGCAGTCACATCATTATCCGGAATTAGAAAGTATAGTTATCGAGATAATTAGAGGTGCCGATCAATTCACACACCCTAGGTCTCGATCGGGAAATTAAGTCGATAGAAGGACCGTATGTACATGGTACTTATAAGAGGTGAGGTTCACTGAGATCAATTCACCTGAAGTTAGGCCTCATGGCCTTGTGGCTAGACATCGACCATGAGGTGTGGGTACTCATGAATTAATAAGGAGATTAATTCTTGAGTGGTTAATTGAAGGGGTTTAATTAATCGGAGCAATTAATAAGCTCATAAATTAAATCACGAAAGTCGTGGGCCCGCGGCCAATTGATGGTGAACCTAGAGGGTCACACACAATACAATTGGACTGCAACAAATCATATAAGGAAAGTTTCATTTAAAGAGTTAAATCAAAACTGGAGAATTAAAGTGTTAATTCTTAAAGGAGAAAAATATTAATTAGAAGTAGTCTAATTAATTAATGGAGAATTAATTAATTAATTGGATTAATTAATTAAATGGGCTGAATTAATTAAAAGAGTTTAATTAATTAAATTGGCTGAATTAATTGGGTTATTTTAAAATTTTAAAATTCCGCTGCTTTTAACGTTCTGACGTTACCAATAACCCAACAGTGGTATCAGAGCCTAATTCATTACTCTCATACGAAAATGTCTGAATATAATTTGATTGCTTTAGTTGTATTGCATATTATATTCGTGTTATTGATTCTTACTTGTTATGGGTAGATCTGATTTTGGGTAAAATTGCATAAAAATATTTTGGGCCAATTTTGTATTTTTCGAAAATAAAGGGCTGTTTTTGCGATTAGCGAATTTTTGGAAAACTGGACTGAAATTGAGATTCTACAAACTGTGTGTTTTCTGGACAGAATGCAACTTTCTGGAAATTTTTGAATTTGGGGCTGTTTTGCAATTAACGAAAGTTTTGGGGCTGTTTTGTAAATACCAAAAACTGCAGGAGCTGAATTGCAAATTCGAAATTTTTTTCTGGAAATAAAATTTTAATTTTCGGTCCTCTGCCCAGTTTTAATTTTGGGGTTAAATTGTTATTTCCAAAATTGGTTTATTTTGTTTTGGATTTTTGTTGGGCCTGCGAGCCTTTATTTGGGCCTTTTTTTGTGCCAATGTAATAAATTAGGGCTTTACATTAAATAGTTTAGGATGGAGGCCCATTACATGCAAGAAGGAAGCCCAATAGAGAATGAAGGGCAAGTATGCTTGGTTATTAATGTAATAGCCTAGGCCCACTAAGAACCCATTAGATAGACCAATTGGGCCAACATTATTGGCTCAATGATGGCCCAAGCATAGGTGGCTCCCGATCGAAAACATATCATGTTAGAAATGCATGCTAGGTTTATTTATTTATGTCTTATTTATTTATTGATTCTATTATTTGGCTTGTATGGTGATGCGCGCTAGAATATTAGAACGTAAATAAGATAATTAATAATCGAAGCGGTGAGCTCTCGAGAGAGTTTGCCTTAAACTTTCAAACCTGCAAATCCCCTCTTGAATTAAATATTAAGTCATATTGGGTTAAAATAAAATGAAGTATTTATATAAATCCAAGCCTTCCATCAATAGGGACTAGCGTATGTTGTCTACTTATCGATTAAGGTGATCCAAAGTCTGGCACCCGAGGCGAAAAAAGGGACAATACGTGAAATCTCTCGATTCTTGTTTATTAAATAAACTCGACAAGGGTGGGGACTGGTCGGGACATGTATAATCGACCGATAACCAGTTACGGGGATTTTATGACCGGGCCCGTTGCTCATCGAGATTGATTGGGTTAGACTTAACGAGTAGTACCACTCATGATGTAGCAGTGCTAGATGGGTGCGAAAATCGAAGCAAAATAGCTTGAGGGTTGTGTAGAGACACAATTGGAAATAAGTATGCCTACCCGGGGAATTAGTTGTATGGCCACGAGTCGTGGGTGCAATTAATGTCCGCTGGGACGTCAAGACCTACTAGGAAATAGGATTTCCCGAACAATTGAAGGGGTAATTGTTTCGATAAAATAGTGGGAGAACTTTTACGATAGAAAGTCCAACCTTCGTAGATTATAAGTATTATTCATTAACTAGTCCTCTATATATTTGTCTTCTCTTTATAATAGATATTAAGATATCTATAATTATCTATTTTTACTATTTATCCTCGACTTATAAAATAACTGGATCAAAATATCGACTGGCTTAGAAACTTGAGGATTGTCCTCAATTCCGAAAGTCGGAATCATGTTCTTAATAACTAGCCTATGCCTGGTGCACTTCCGAGATGAGTCTAAAAGGAGGAACGAATCACCCGTAGGGTATGGGAATATTAATGATCGTTTCCTCATATAAGCATCAAGATGGAACGAGCTAAAGATGCGACATAGGAGTATGTCTGAAGCTTCTAAAACAAACCTCCACTTCAAAAGCTTGTTTTGAGGAGCAGTTTCGAATCGTTTGATTCGAGACCACTAACGAGTTATTTTAAAACTCGAGAATAAGTGAAGGAGATGATGTCAAAGTATCACTGTCCTTGTTTTTATCAATCTAGTTGAAAACTGGATCGATTAAACGTAGGCCTGCAAGTGATCTTAGCATTGACCTCCATTTAAATTCTCCTCCCGCTCATTCAAAAGATTCTTGAAATACTCTGAACTTATTTGATAAGTTGATCACATTTCATGAATTAGCCAAAGTATTGGTAAAAGGCAAATAGGATAAACCTGTTATGATTGTTCACACTTCAAGGACTGCAAAGTCAAAGAAGAGTAATATGAAGAAGAAGTTGTTCTCTTCTATAGCGACCACAAAGGTAGTCGAAAGAACGCAAGTAGTCTAAAAGTCGAATTATCCCACTGAATCTTAGAAAAGCACTGATTAGTTTGATTGATTAGAAGGTCTAATTGAGCAACGTTTCTATTAAAGGGTTAATTGAAAAAGGAGATGAATCAATTAAAGAGTTAATTGAAAGGAAGCAAATTAATTGAATTAAACCGTTAACTCAATTCTATTGAGTTAATGTGCTTAGTTCAATTAATACCAAGATGATAATCCACAACTTTGGCACGCTAGACTTGGACATATCTCCAAGAGTAGGATTCAAAAGTTGGTTTCTTCTAAGGCTCTTGAAATATAGAACTTAGATGAACTTCTAACCTGCGAATCTTGTCTCAAAGGAAAGATGACCAAATCTCCCTTCACAGGGAATCAAGAGCGAACCAAATAACTTTGGATTTGATCCATACGAATGAATGTGGACCACTAAAGGTTAGTGTAAGAGGAGATTACTCATACCTCGTACCTTTTTGCTAATGACTTTGGTCGTTAGTGATATATGTATCTAGTGAGATACAAATCCGAAAAACCTTTGAAAAGTTCAAAGAATTTCGAAACGAAGTAGAGAATCAACAATGGCATAGTATTATGGCCATTCGATCTGATTGAGGTGGCAAATACTTAAGTCAAGAGTTCCTCAATTATCTTACTGAGAATGGGGTTCTCATACAACAAACTCCTCCTATGACGCCTCAACTTATTGGAGTGTCTAAGAGAAGGAATCGAACATTGTTAGACATTGTTCAATCCATGTTGAGTTTTGTTAAGCTTCCTTATGCATTCTAGGGGTTGACCCTCATGACTGCATCGAAGATACTGAGCAAAGTACCTTCAAAGTCCGTGCCTACAAAGCTTTACCAAGAAAGGTATGGCAAAATACCTCTGCACTTTTACTATTGAGTATGGAGATCTCCTGCCTAAGTTGGGAACTAGAAAGGAGATAAATTGGCTAGTAGATCCAATTTGTATATAATTGTGGGGTATCCAACGAAATCCATTGGATACCTGTTCCACGACAACCAGAAACAATCGTTTCTCCTAACTACCCGTTCCTCAGTTGATGAAATCCTCGTCAAAGGAAATAGGGAATGTCATGGAACTTGATGAAGTCCAAGATTTGGACCCATCCCCGCAAACAGTGGGAGTTGATCCAGAAACTACTGAATCATCTAGTACACCAATACTTCATAGATCTGATCAAGTTCGTAAGAAGCTTGAAAGATATGGTTTTACCATATACGAAAAGCTACATTAGATGTAGACGTGCATGCATGGCAAGAGGCCATGCAACACGAAATGGATTTCATGCATTCCAACAAGGTATGGACCTTGGTCGATCCACCCGAGGGATTTTATCCCTGCAAGTAGTGAATGGATCTTCAAGCTAGGAATGAATGGAGAGGTATTGACCTCTAAGACTCGACTAGTGGTAAAAGGCTATTCACAAAGTTCTGGAACAGACTTTGATGAAACCTTTTCTCCAGTAGCAATGTCTGAATCCATTTAAATTCACATTTGTTTAGATGAGACAGTCAAGGCATTTGACTTCATCAAAAACGAATATGAACCTTGAGTGTACAAAAGGATTAGTGGGAGCTCTTTGAAGCTCATATTTTATATGTCTATCACATTCTGCTTATCTGGGATGATATCGGAATGTTAGCGCAGACGAAAGCATGGTTATCCATGCAATTCTCCATGAAAGATTTGGGAGAGACATCTTGCGTATTGGGATACGTATCTATAGAGATAGATCGAAGAAGATGTTGGGATTCTCTCAATCTAAGTACATAGAAACAATACTGAAAAGATTCAGTATGGAAGAATCCAAGAGAGGATTGCTTCCAATGAGACATTGTATCTCTTTTTCCAAATCGATGTGCCCTACATCGATACCTTATGTTTCGACAAAAGGTAGCATGTGGTATGCTATAATATGTACTAGACCAGACGTAGAACCTGCTCAAGTGTCACGAGCAGTTACTAGTTGGGGGGGGGGGGGGGTGGGGGGGGGGGGGGGTGGGGGGGGGGGGGGGTGGGGGGGGGGGGGGGTGGGGGGGGGGGGGGGTGGGGGGGGGGGGGGGTGGGGGGGGGGGGGGGTGGGGGGGGGGGGGGGTGGGGGGGGGGGGGGGTGGGGGGGGGGGGGGGTGGGGGGGGGGGGGGGTGGGGGGGGGGGGGGGTGGGGGGGGGGGGGGGTGGGGGGGGGGGGGGGTGGGGGGGGGGGGGGGTGGGGGGGGGGGGGGGTGGGGGGGGGGGGGGGTGGGGGGGGGGGGGGGTGGGGGGGGGGGGGGGTGGGGGGGGGGGGGGGTGGGGGGGGGGGGGGGTGGGGGGGGGGGGGGGTGGGGGGGGGGGGGGGTGGGGGGGGGGGGGGGTGGGGGGGGGGGGGGGTGGGGGGGGGGGGGGGTGGGGGGGGGGGGGGGTGGGGGGGGGGGGGGGTGGGGGGGGGGGGGGGTGGGGGGGGGGGGGGGTGGGGGGGGTGGGGGGGGGTGGGATGATGGAGATGTTGAAATTAAATTCTCTAACCAAAGAATTGCTAGACTTAATTTAGGGCAAAGTAGTCGATTTACTAGACCTAATTCAGCAGGTCCAAGTAGACTTAATTTAGAAAGAAGATCTACTTCTTCTGCCCCGCTATCTAAATTTGAAAAAGAAACCATATTAGGAACAAAATTTACTCCTGATGGGGTTAATCAACCTCAATATAATGTTAGTATACCATCAACTGTTACCCCAACAGAAATTGAAGTTGATACTAACACAGGAAGAAAATCTCCGACCGCTTCTGACATGGGTTATAATAGTGACACAAGTGTTTTAACTATTACAATTCCTGAAGAAGTTTGTTTTCCTTTTGACGGAATTGCTAAAGAATTATTTTATTCTCCTGAAAATGAAATTCGAAGAAAGTGGTTTTTCCAAGAAGATATTAAAAGTCAAAAGAAATTATTTACATCTTATAAGAGATTTCTACAGATAAATAAAGATGTCATTGATTTCTTTGATTTCTTGAAAAAATACTTTTATTTAAATAAAAAACAATTTCCTGATTTTGAGAACAAAAATTTTGTGTCAACAATTGAATCTTCGTATAATAGGGATTTTGTTACCAAAAAGGGAAAAGTTTTCAAAAGTATCCACCCTCCAGAAGTAAATTTAACCGTTAAAATCGATGGAGAAGAAATTTTTGCCACGCCCTATAGACAAAAGGGTGATAGTATTGATGCTGTTGTGCAACAAAATAACTTTACAAATTTAACTCTCAAAACTATTGGAGATCAATTAAATAGAATTGAGAAAAATATTGATCTAAATTCAGATCAACAAAAGGTTTCTAAAGAAGAAACTTCTGTAATTGATAAAAGGGTTTTATTTAAACCAATGTCTTCTGAAAAGATTGATTTTAAAATAAAACCACCAGATTCTTCCTCTGAGATGGTTGACGAAATAATAAAGAGATTAAAAAATCTTGGGCTTAATGAAAAGGAATTGTCACCTTTGGAACAAAATTCAGATAGTGAATCTAATATTGAAAGTCAAGATCAAACTTCCGAAATGGAAGAGAGAATTGATCAACTTGAAGATATGTTCTTAACAGAACAAAACCAACAACAACATTTTCAAGTTAATAAATTATCATCTTCTTATAAGAAGAAAATGGTATACAATGTACCAGCAAAACCTTATTATCATAAGCCAACACCAATTGATTTACAACTTGAGCAGCATGATGAATACATGACTGTTCAATTTGATGGCAGATCCATTAATGAATGGAATATAGATGGAATGTCAGAATACCAGATGCAAACAGTATTGCATTACATGACTATGTATGCAACTGCCTGCAAAGCAAATGGAAATTCTGATCAAAATATTGCTAAAGCCATAACTCAAGGCTTTACTGGACAATTAAAAGGTTGGTGGGATTTCTACCTACCAGAAGAGGCAAAATTGCATATTTTAAGAGCTGTTAAAGTTGAAGTTGTTGATAATCAGCCTGTGCAAGTTACAGATTGTGTTAATACGCTATTATATACTATAGCAAAACATTTTATTGGAACAACTTCATTACAGTTGGATAAAACACAAGAACAATTAATGAATTTAAGATGTCAAAACTTATCTCAGTTTAAATGGTATAAAGATGTGTTCTTCTCTAAAGTTTTTACTAGAGAAGATAGTCAACACGATTTTTGGAAAGAAAAGTTCTTATCAGGACTCCCTCATTTTTTCTCAGAAAAAATAAGGAATAGAATAAAACAAAAACATAATGGCATTATTCCATATGCCCAATATACATATGGAGACCTATCTTCTGAAATTATCTCTGAAGGCATAAATTTATGTAATGAAATTAAATTACATAGACAAATTCAAAAAGAAAAGGTTTTAGGAAAAAGAATTATAGGAGACTTCTGTGAACAAATTGGTTTACCTCCTATAGGACCTTCTAGTGATAAAAGGAAACATAAGACTAATAAAGTCTCAAAAAATTCTAAGAATTTAAATTATTTTCCTAAAAAGAGAAAGAAAGGTTTTTATAAAGGAAAGAAAAATAAAGGAGAAAGTTCTTCGACCCCTAGGCAGAAACCCATTCCATTATGTTGGAAATGTCAAAAACCTGGTCATTACGCTAATAAGTGTAAAATGAAAAAGAAAATCAATAGTTTAGATATTGACGAAGGTCTTAAAAGAACTTTACAAAAACTTTTTCTTAATGAAGAAGGAGAAAAAAGAGATTTTAAAATTACTGCTATAATTGACAATGAAGAAACTGAAGAATCTGAGAATTCTGAAGGATCTGAAACAGAATCCGAACAATCAGATAATTCTGGTTGCGAAGGAAACTGTGATTATTATAAAGCCTTATGTCAGGCAAATGGATTATTCACCTTAACTAAAGAGGATAATTTTATTCTCGATATAATTGATCAAATTACTGATCCAGTTGCTAAAAGAGAAATGCTCCAAAAATATTTGGAACAATACAGTCAGAAAAAATCTGAAAAGGGAATAAAATTCAAAGAACCAGAGACTTATAGTCTAAAAGAAATTTTAAATAGGGCTAAGACCTCTAAAGAAAAGGATTCAGAGGATTCATGTACTAGTGAATTAATTCACGAAGTAAAAATTCTTAAAAAAGAATTAAGTGACTTAAAGTCTAGAGTTTCTTTAATTGAATTAAGAAATCTTGAAACAGATCTCAGTCCTAATCAGGACAATGACGATTATGAAAAAGATTCTTTAAAAGAAGAAAATGTAAATGCATCATTAACATTTGTGAATATGATTGATAGGGTTATTACTCATAAATGGCACATTAAAATAAAAATCATTGTTCATAGAGAATATACTCTCTCTGCAATTGCTATGGTAGATTCTGGAGCTGATTTGAATTGTATCAATGAAGGGTTAATTCCTTCTAGATATTTTTCCAAAACTACTGAAATTCTTAATGCTGCAGATGGCCGAAAGCTTATAGTAAAATATAAGTTACAAAATACTGCTGTCTGTAACAATGGAATTTGCCTTGAAATGCCATTTATAATGGTTAAAGAATTATCTCACGATGTAATTCTAGGAAATCCCTTTCTTCATATGCTTTATCCCATAAAAAGCATTAATGAAAAAGGGATAACTAGTTCTGTTAATTCACAGGAAATAACATTTAATTTTATTACACAACCTCGTGATCACGAGATTGATTTAATTCAACAAAAAATAGAAAGAAAAGAAAAGTTTCTTAATTCCTTATCTCAGGAAATTAAGTACAAAAAAATAGCTGAAAAGATACAGCAGCCTCATATTCAAAAGAAAATAAATGAGTTACAAGAATTTATAATTAAAACAATATGTGCAGAAATTCCTAATGCCTTCTGGGAAAGGAAGAAACATATAGTAAATCTTCCATATGAACCAGACTTTAAGGAAAATCAAATTCAAACTAAGGCCAGACCTATAGCTATGGGTCCACGCCACCTTGAAATCTGCAAAAAAGAAATTGATGAGTTATTACTCAAAGGATTAATTAGAAAATCCTACAGTCCCTGGAGTTGTCCAGCATTTTATGTTGAAAATGCTGCAGAATTAGAACGAGGTGTTCCTAGGCTTGTTATTAATTATAAGCCATTAAATAAAGCACTAAGATGGATTAGATATCCCATCCCTAATAAAAGAGATTTGCTAAATCGGCTTTACACAGCCAAAGTTATGTCAAAATTTGATATGAAGTCTGGATTTTGGCAGATTCAAATTGCCGAAAAAGACCGATATAAAACTGCATTTACGGTACCATTTGGACACTACGAATGGAACGTAATGCCTTTTGGGTTAAAAAATGCCCCTTCTGAATTTCAAAATATAATGAATGAAATTTTTAGCCCATATACTAAATTTTGTATAGTATATATTGATGATGTCTTAATTTTTTCAGACAATATTGATCAACATTTTAAACATTTATATGCATTTATTAATGCTGTTAAAAGAGCAGGATTAGTTGTATCTGCAAAGAAAATAAAATTATTTCAAACTGAAATTCGGTTTCTCGGACATACTATTAAAGAAGGAACTATCTTTCCAATAGATAGATCCATAGTTTTTGCGGAAAAATTTCCGAATGAAATTAAAGAAAAAACTCAACTACAAAGGTTTCTTGGAAGTCTTAATTACATATCAGACTTCTTTAAAAATTTGGCAATAGATGCAAAACCTTTATTTGAAAGGTTGAGAAAAAATCCCCCTGAATGGACCAATATCCATACAGAGGCAGTTATCAAAATAAAAAATAAAATAAAGGAAATTCCTTGTCTTGCAATTGCAAACCCAGATGCTTTTAAAATTGTTGAAACAGACGCATCTGAACTAGGTTATGGAGGAATCCTTAAACAAAGGATAGATAATAAAATTACTCTTGTTAGATTCACCTCAGGAATCTGGCAAGGACCAAGGAAAAATTATTCCACAGTTAAAAAAGAAATTTTATCAATTGTATTATGTGTTCAAAAATTTGAAAGTGATTTGTTGAATAAAAAATTCCTAATTAGGGTTGATTGCAAATCTGCTAAAGATATTCTAGAAAAGGATGTTAAAAATATAGCATCTAAACAAATTTTTGCTAGATGGCAGGGAATTTTGTCTGTCTTTGATTTTGATATTGAATTTATTAAAGGATCAAATAATTCTTTACCTGATTTTCTAACCCGTGAATTTTTGCAGGGAAATGGAGAAAAAGAATAAATATAAAGGGAAAGGGAAGTCTAAAGAGACACCCCCAAAAAAGGATTTGTCTTATAGGACAATGGTTGGTAAATCAATTGATCAATTAAAAAATGAAGCCTTAAAGGCCACTCCAAAAGAATCTAAATTAAGAGATGATGCTTATGCAATAGCAATACAGACTAATTTGTCTACTGAATTTGTTTATCCGTATATCCCTTATTCTACTATATGGATAACTCCTCTCGAGCTTAAATATGCTCACCTCAATGCTAATGAAGCAGCTTCTTTCTATTTAAAAGACTCTGCTGATCCTTATCTTTGGCCCAAAGAATGTACTTTCTATTATGCCATTTTACAAACTACTAAATCAGTAGAATTTGACTCAATTTCAAGATCTAGTGCGGAATGGGCTTATTCTAAAGCCTTTATAAAAAAAGTTTTAACTCCAGAAACTTGGAATGGAGATTTGTATAGAAACCACGAAATTCCAAGTGGTAATAGAAAAAATTTAGAAAAATATTGGTACAATTATTTTGACTACATTAAAGCATGGGAAGGAGCCTTTTGTTATGAAAATAGGCAAAGAAAACACAGTTGGTTCCTACAATTTAGAGATTTTAATACCACTAATCTCCCTCAGTGGTTTATTAAATGGTTTTATAATTGGGGATCTCATCCCATTATTTTTCCTGATAAAATTAGATGTGTTTTTGAAGACTTTAAAAAATCTAATCCTTCATTAAAAACACCAGAGCTTAATTTTGTAGCTTTTTATCAAGTCCCATGGATTGTCAAATGGGATGTGGTTATTTCCAACCTTCCAATTAAAAAATTTGATGAAACTGTTACTCATGTTCCTGCTTTAGGAAGAAGAGTTTTAATTAAATGGTGGGATAAATTTGAATTTTTTAAAGATTCAATTTTTGCACAGAAAGGTATTGTTTCATTTGAGCCACCACAGCCGAAGACTCAAGCTCCTAAAACGGATATTACTGAATTTCTTAAAGAATTGATTGCCTCCTCGTCATCATCCAAACAAGACCTTAGGAAGCAACTTAGAGAGATTTTGGGAGAATCATCCAGTGCGTCTAGCAACTGTCCATCTGACGACGAGACCCAGAAAACAGACGACACCATGATGGATTCCCAAGACCCGTACGCATAATTCGCGGTTACTATTCACAGTTACTATTCACGGTACTGTTCATGGTTACTGTTCATGGTTACTGTTCACGTTACTGTTCAAACACTGTTCATGTTACTGTTCACCGTAATTGTTGGTACTGTTCATTTTACTGTTGGCCATAATTGCTGGTCCTGTTCATTTTTTAAATTGAAGACCGGTTTGAAGTCCGCCAGATTTGGAATCCGGAACTCACGTCCGCTGCCTATAAAAGGCCTCTTTCATTCACTCAGAAGACACGCTCAAGAATTATCAGCTACTCACTATATCCAAGCAACCCTTCTACAAAAGATTATCATCTTTTATATTTTGTAATATACACTTCAAATTTGTAATATAGCTTGATAGTTAGTTTTGTACTCAACTTTCCTTGAGCAATCAGTTTTTCGATTTCCTGCTTTAATTGAAAACAATCCTCGGTGCTATGCCCCCGAGCTCTGTGGTATCTGCAATACTTATCGTGATTCATAGTCCCTGGCCTAGGTTGAGTGATACGCCGAGCTCCAGGGACCAAATTTCTCTCCTCGAGGACTGTTAGAATCTCGTCCCTTTAGGTATTCAGTCTGGTAAAGTTGTTTTTTTCATGCTCCGTCCTCGGAGCCCTATCTGGAGACGCAGGTCGACCGTAGACATTAGATCTGTGGGTCGGAGCCTGAGGTTTATAGACCTTAAGTCTCTGCCAAACCGAGCCTCTTTGCAACGCGTTTGTCCCTCCGTAGTCGCTTGGCTTCGGGATAGGGGCCCGATCAGGTTTCTTCACGATCGGGGGCCTAGGGTTCTGTGCATTCTTTAACTTATTCATTTCCTCCTGGATCATGTATTTCTCAGCTATTTCCAAAATTCGCTCGAAAGACTTTGGTTGCTTTCGGCAGAGTGCATTCCCGAACTGGCTATTACGGGTCAGCTCGAACATCAATGATGACAGAAATTCAATCTGTGGGGTATCAACTTTCAGAAGTTCAATACTAAATCGAGCTAGCCATTGCCTCAGTGTTTCTCCTTCCAGTTGCTTCACCGTTCCCAAATGATTAGAGGTAGCCTTTGTTTCCTTTGGCTAGCAAACTGATGTTTCAATTTATCGCACAACTCATCGAAAGAGAAGATCGAGTTCGGAGGTAGTTTTCCGAACCAATCCAAAGCAATTCCCTCGAACGTTGTGACCATGATTTTGCAACAAAAATCCTCCGAATGTCCATATAAATTCAACACATTTATGAAACTGTTTATATGCTCCCCGGGGTCAGAGGTCCCACTATATCTTGGCAACCTGGTCGGGACCGTCTCTGTTCCCCGAGCTTCTCTAATTTCTTGACAGAAAGGCGAACATCGCATAATGTTCGTGCTCAGTTCCCTATTTCGCGCTTCAAGGAAAACGGCCCCATGCTCTTTGGCCTCAACTCCTCGAGCCCTGACGTCCGCGGGTGGGGTTTCTTTTATTAACTTCTCCTTCTCCAACTCTTTTGAGACTCTTTCTTGAACAATCTTTTCCAAGTCAGCCTGGGTCACCTTCCTGTAGGCTGGTTTTCTAGATCTCTCCACAGCTTTGGGTTGACTTTCCCCGACCACCGAATCCTCTAAATTTTGCACGTTCCTTGAAGGTTGCCCTGATCGGACAACAGTTCTAGCTCGCGGAGGGTTGGGTCTTACATCAGATGGTTCGCCCAGAGCAGATCGACGAACACTTCCTTCCCTTGGCCTGTTGGAAATCGGACCCCGAGCAGTAGGCTGATCGACCGGGGGCTGCTGACCTGGCAGAGTTTCATGATCTGCTCTCTCCGCGTTCAAGAATTCTCTACACATGGTTCCGATAATGGAACGTAAATCAGCCATTGTCGTATGAATAGGCATATCATTGGCGGGTCGAGCGGCGGCACCTCAGATTGGTGGGCCGCTCGGGATTGGTTACTTGGTTCATTATTTACGGAGCGCTGCGCTCCAACAGCTTGTGAAGGCTCACCTCGATTGTACGTGTACCTCCTAGTAGTAGGCATATTTCGATCTAACACCCGAGTAGGCCCCACGGTGGGCGCCAATTGATTATACCGTTCTTCGTTCGAGTTCAATAAGGAAAGTAGAGTATATCAATATATGAATCGAGCGTGTGAAAACTGTATATTGATATCAGTGTTCGAATACAAATTACAAAGCGAGTCTACCCGAGCATTACGGGAAGCCGTACTACTAGAAAGACTAAATACAATGAGAATACAAGCTGATTCCTAATCCGAACGATAGGTCCGAGCAGAAGGAATATCTTGGAAGTCGTGTCCCCTGATGTCATAAATGCGCCGCGTATTTATAGGAACAGTAATGAGCTAGGTAGACCATCCGTAGGAGAATAGCTCTCGGCCAGCTGTGTAAAGCTGTAGGTCGGTCCCACAGTAATTCCGAGGAGTCGAGTAGATCGGGAAGAAGGTCGGAGTACTTGATCTAGAGCTATCAATCTGCTTGATCGGAAAATAATGTTCTTCAGGTCGGAGAATACCATTCTGGTCGGGATCGAGGCCGAGCTTGAGCAGAAAGTATTTCCTAAAGTGGCGTATGCCCAAAATACCCCTCATCAACTCCGATCGTCGGAGCTATGTTCTCGATGCCCCAATGCCTGGTGCACTTCCGGAAAGAGTTTCGGAAGAGGAACGAGCCACCCATGCTAGATGGGTTGATGATGATATTCAGGTTCATTGCCTCATGCTAGCATCAATGACCAATGAGCTACAGAAACAGCATGCTAAGATGCCTCATGATGGTGATATACTTCTCCATCTCCGAGAATTGTTTGGAGAGAAGTCTAGGACTGAAAGGTTCAAGACTACAAGGGAGTTGTTTAATCTGAGAATGGCTGAGGGAGCCAGTGTCAAAGATCACTGTCTTCGTTTCATTAATCTGATTGAAAAATTGGAGAATTTGGAAGTAGACTTGCACGCTGATCTTAGCACTGACCTCCTACTCCATACTCTACCACGCTCATTTGATCAGTTCGTGTTGAATTTCAACATGGAGGAGAGAAATCTCGCTCTTCATGAACCGACCAATTTATTGGTAACGGCAGAAGCTACCCTTAAGAAGGAGAAGTCTGTCTTGATTGCTGAGCAACCCAGGGCTGCAAAGCCAAAGAAGGGCAAGAAGAAGAAGAAAGTGTTCTCTTCTAAAACAACCAAGAAGGTTGTCGAGAAACAGAGAAAGAGCCCAGAAGATGAATGTTTCCACTGCAAGAAAGCAGGGCACTGGAAAAGGAACTGCCCTGACTACCTTAAAACGGTAGCCAAAGGTATTTTCTTTATTGAAGTTAATATTTCAATTAACTGTGAATCATGGGTGTTAGACACCGCAGCTGGTTCTCATATCTGCAATGATTTGCAGGTGATGGGAGCAGTAAGACCTCTTAAACCTGGGGATAGGATCCTGCGCTTTGGAAACGGAGCAAGGGTTGCGGCAGAGGCCATAGGGGACGTTGAATTAGTTTTAGGGAATTTTACTTTGGTTTTAAAAGACTGTTTGTACGTACCGACAATTATCAAAAACATTATTTCGATTCCTTTGTTGGATAATGATGGTTTTTGTTTTTCCATTTCTAATGGAAAATTTAGCATAATAAAAGGTGGTTTTACTTATGCTAGTGGTACATTGATAGATGGTCTTTATTCCTTAGAACCTGCTAATTCTAATGTCATGCACATTCAATCAAAGAAAAGAAAACAAGATGATAATAGTCCACAGTTATGGCACCCTAGGCTTGGACATATATCCAAGAGTAGAATTCAAAAGTTGGTTTCCTCTAGGGCTCTTGAAATACAGAACCTAGATGATCTCTCAACTTGCGAGTCCTGTCTCAAGGGAAAGATGACCAAAACGCCTTTTACTGGGAAACCAGAGCGAACCAAACAAACCTTGGATTTGATCCATACCGATGTTTGTGGACCACTGAGTGTCAGTGCAAGAGGAGGATTCTCATACTTCATTACCTTCACAGACGACTACAGTCGTTTTGGGTATGTGTACCTAATGAAGTATAAGTCCGAAGCTTTTGAAAAGTTCAAAGAGTTTCGAATGGAAGTTGAGAACCAACTTGGACATAGTATTAAGGCACTTCGATCTGATCGAGGTAGGGAATACTTAAGTCAAGAATTCCTCGATTATCTTGTAGAGAATGGAATTCTCTCACAACGAACTCCTCCTAGAACACCACAGTTGAATGGTGTGTCTGAGAGAAGGAACCGAACTTTGTTGGACATGGTTCGTTCCATGATGAGTTTCGCTGATCTACCTTTTTCATTTTGGGGCTTAGCCCTCTTAACGGCTTCAAAGATACTTAATATAGTACCTTCAAAGTCGGTGCCGACGACGCCACACCAAGAATGGTTTGGTAAAGCACCCATGTATTCGTACTTACGAGTATGGGGATCTCCTGCCTATGTTAGGAACAAGAAGGGAGATAAACTAGATAGTAGATCTAGTTTGTGCAAATTTGTGGGGTATCCAAAGGAATCCATTGGATACCTGTTCTACGACCCTAAAGAACGAAAGACGTTCGTGTCTAGGAACGCCCACTTCTTAGAGGATGACTTCCTCACTAAAAGAAGCGGGGTGTCCGTAGAACTTGATGAAGTCCAGGAAGTGGACCCATCCCCATAAACAGTGGGAGTTGATCTTGAACCTATTGAACCATCTAGTACACCAGTACTTCGAAGGTCCGATCGAATTAGTAGAGAACCCGAAAGGTTCGGCTTCATCCACTAAAATGATCAATTGGATGGTGATCCAAGGACATACGAAGAAGCTATGTCAGACATAGACTCGGGAGCATGGCAGGAAGCCATGCAATCCGAAATGGATTCCATGCATTCCAACAAGGTATGGACCTTGGTTGATCCACCTGAGGGAACTGTCCCTGTAGGCTGTAAGTGGATCTTCAAGCGCAAGCTTGGAATGAATGGAGAAGTTTTGACTCATAAGGCTCGCCTTGTGGCGAAAGGTTATTCTCAAAGGCCTGGTATAAACTATGAGGAAACTTTTTCCCCGGTGGCAATGTCAAAATCCATTCGGATACTATTAGCCATAGCCGCGTGGTATGACTACGAGATATGGCAAATGGATGTAAAGACCGCCTTTCTCAATGGAGACATTGATAAAGAAATCTTTATGCAACAGCCAAAAGGCTTTACATCTAAAGAAAGTGAGCATAAGGTCTGCAAACTTCAAAGGTCAATTTATGGCCTAAAACAGGCATCCCGAACCTGGAACAAACATTTTGATGAGACAGTCAAAGGGTTTGGCTTCATCAAGAACGTTTATGAGTCATGTGTGTACAAGAAATTCGAAGGGGGTTCAGTACAATTTATTGTGTTGTATGTCGATGACATTCTGTTGATCGGAGACGATATCAGAACGTTGACGCAGACGAAAGCGTGGTTATCCACGCAATTCTCCATGAAAGATATGGGAGACGCATCTTACGTATGGGGAATACGTATCTATAGAGATAGATCGAAGAAGATGTTAGGACTTTCCCAATCTCAGTACATTAACACTATACTGAAACGGTTCAGTATGGAAGAATCCAAGAAGGGATTGCTTCCTATGAGACATGGGATCTCTCTTTCTAAATCTATGAGCCCTACAAATGATGAAGAAAGAAAGAGGATGTCTCTCATACCTTATGCGTCTGCCATAGGCAGCATAATGTATGCGATGTTATGTACTAGACCTGACGTAGCACACGCTCTGAGTGTGACGAGTCGCTACCAGTCAAATCCAGGAGAAGAACACTGGACCGCCGTAAAGGCTATCCTCAAGTACCTGAGAAGGACTAAGGATTTGTTCTTGGTCTACGGCGGTAGTGGAGAATTGAAGCTCGAAGGATTCACGGATTCGAGTTTCCAGTCTGACGTGGATGATTATAAATCCAATTCTGGATATATATTTTGCCTCAACGGAGCAGCGGTGAGTTGGAAGAGTTCCAAGCAGTCCACCACTGCAGATTCAACCACTGAAGCAGAATATATTGCCGCATCGGATGCAGCAAAGGAAAGTGTTTGGATGAGAAACTTCATCCAAGAGTTGGATGTCGTACCTAGCATTGCAGAACCCATAGTAGTCTTCTGTGACAACAATGGGGCAATCGCTCAAGCAACGGAGCCGAGATCACACCATCAGTCCAAACACGTAATGAGGAAATACCATGTGATTAGAGAAATCATTGGTAGAGGAGACATTCAAATGGAACGTGTCGACTCAAAAGATAACGTAGCTGATCCACTAACAAAGCCACTATCGCAAAAAGTGTTCGAAGAACATCTTGTGAAGATGGGTCTTAGAAATGTTTGTGATTGGCTTTAGGGCAAGTGGGAGATTGATAGGATAGTGCCCTGCAAGCCAACTCTATAGCTTGTAATAGGACTATTTTATCTTGAATGAATCTTTGATTTATTAATTAATACGCAAAGTTTATTTATTTAATAAGATAAACTAATGGCCAACTTCATCTTTCGCGAACACATTTAAGCGATTGGTTGAAACCCTGAGATCACTCATGACTATGGGACGATTCACTTCAGTATTGAGTTCAATCATGAAGCAGTCTCTAAGGTCGTGATCTCAAAAGTGTTCCAAGTCGTAGATTCCTGTCGAGACGGGGTATCGAAGGAATCGTCAAGACTTGTAGGATTATGCATGATTCACATGGAGTGAATTTGTGGAGTTTCATGAACAAGACATTTGATGTCAGTGCATATGACTAGGTGGTTCGATAGGGGATCGAACGCATCGAACGACCCGAAAAGAGAAACCCATTGTGGAAGTGCGTAAAGCATATCAGTGATGGGATGTTTCTCAGGACTTATAACAGTGTACGGTTTAGTCCTTAGACTTGAGGTGCTAGGGCGAATTCGGTATACGGGTGTGCGTGCTTTGATTTAGGAGCCGGTCACGTAGCCTGACCATTGTGCGCCTACATTGGGTACGTACAGTCGTATACGCGAGTGGTTAGCATCAAGATAGGATCTACCGACTCATTGTAATGAATGAGGGAATTTCCTGTACATTCTTAGATAATACATTCCGAGAAATCCATGGCCATGGTCAGTGACGGATTTGGAAAGGGGTTTCCAAATTTAGCAGTCACACTGGAATTAGAATTAGAAAGTACAGAATCGAGATAATTAGAGGTGCTGACTAATTCACACACCCTAGGTCTCGATCGGGAAATTAGTCGTTAGAGGGACCGTATGTACATGGTACTTATAAGAGGTGAGGTTCACTAATGTCAATTCACCTGAAGTTGGGCCTCATGGGCTTGTGGCTAGACATCGACCATGAGGTGTGGGTACTCCTGAATTAATGGGAGATTAATTCTGGAGTGGTCAATTAAAGGAGTTTATTGATCGGAGCAATTAATTGAATATTAATTGCTCGTTAATTAAATCACGAAAGTCGTGGGCCTACGGCCAATTGATGGTGAACCTAGAGGGTCACACACAATACAGTTGGACAGTGACAGTCAATTAAGGAAAGGTTTGATTTAAAGAGTTAAATCAAATAAAAGAATTAAAGAGTTAATTCTGAGAGAGAAACAATTAATTAGACAGTCTAATTAATTAAATATTAATTAAAGAGTTAATTAAAGTGGGAGATAATTAATTAGATTAATTGGGTTAATTTAATTAAAGGGTTTAATTAAATTAATGCAAGACATGGGCCAATTTAATTAATGGCCCAATAGCAAGTCTTGCACACAAAGGGGCCTTGAAAGGTGGCTATTTAAAGGAGTCTAAGTTGAGACTCAAACCCTAAGCAAAAACCTAGACCTAGCCGCCCCCTCACTTGGCCGCCCCCCTCTCTCCCTCTTGCTCTCTCCTTCACTTAGATCTAGATCTAGATCTAGATCAGCCATTGACAAGAATCCTTCTCTTCCATTTCTAAGCCTAAGAATTGAAGGAGTCATTCAATCCATCTGGTGTGGACTAATCTCTGGAGGCACAACACTTGGGGTGCTCTAGTGAACAAGGAAAGAGAAGACCGGAGAAACCACCACCTTGCCTGTGGTGAGGTAAATTCGATTTACCATCTTTTAATTTAGTAATTTGTTGCTAAATTGTATTCAACCTTATTCATATGTGCTAATAAATGTTCTTGGGATTTGGTGTATGAAAATTGAAAAATTTTATATTCCGCAACGTTGTATTTGACAATCATACCCATGAATTCCCAACACATTTTGCCGGATTTAACTTCATTTTGTACTTCCTTAGGATCGTGAAACATCTGTCAAGGTGCTTTATATGATCCTCCTCGGTCATACTCTTCACAAGCATATCATCAACGTAAACTTCCATAATCTCCCCGATGAGATCCTTGAACATCATATTCACGAGCCTTTGATAAGTTGCTCCTGCATTCCTTAGCCCGAACGGCATTACAATGAAGCAGTACACTCCTCGTTCGGTAATAAAGGCTGTTTTATCCTGATCTCTCTCATTCATAAAAATTTGATAGAACCCTTGGAAAGCATCCATCATACTAAAGAAAATAAAGCCAGCGGTCGAGTCGACCAGCATATCGATCCGCGGTAAGGGATAGGGGTCCCTCGGACACAACTTGTTTAGGTCAGTAAAGTCGTTACACATTCTCCACTTGTTGTCAACCTTCTCTCCCTTCGATACCAACACCACATTGCAAAGCCACTCGGTAAATGTTATTTCCTTAATTTGCCCAGCGGCCAACAATCTATCGACTTCAGCATTTATGATTTTATCTTTTTCTCGACCGTGATTCCTCTTCTTTTGTCTAACTGGCTTTGCTTTAGGGTCGATATTTAAAGAGTGAGTGATGACCCTTGGGTCGATTCCGACGATATCATCAGAACTCCAAGCAAAGACATCGGCGTTGTTTCTAAGGAATTCGATCAGCATGGTCTCCATCCCTTGACTTAGCTCGGTCCCAATTCTGGTGAACTTCTCGGGAGAGCCAGGGATTAATGTTACTTGTTTATGATTTGGGGGTTGTACGCTCATATCTATCTCTTTTCCTTTTTTACTCTGCAACTTTTCACAATCTGGCAACGGGAGGTCGGATACTGAGAATACCTTTTCCTCCTCTAACTTTCTTTTCGAGGGCAATACTGGCTCGAACTGCTTCTTCATGTTTAAAGATGTGTTATAACATTCCCACGCCATGCACTGGTCATTCCTCATTTCTCCGACTCCTGCCAAAGTGGGAAACTTGACCATCTGGTGGTAAGTTGACACAACCGCTTTGAAGACATTTAAAGCCGGTCTTCCCAAAATTGCATTATAAGCGAACGGGGTACTTACGACCAAGAACTTAATCATCTTTGTAACATCTTTTGGTTTCTTGCCCATTGTGGTGCTGAGGAGGATGGTTCCGAGCGGAACAATTTCCGATCCACCGAACCCAATGAGCGGGGTGGATACCCGTTCCAGACGCGGAAGTTGTAGATTCATCCTGTCGAGCGCCTCAGAAGAGATTATGTTTGCCGAACTGCCATTATCGATCAACACCCTCTTAACCTCAAAGTTAGCAATTCTCAGAGTTAAGACCATCGAAAAATCGGGGTCGTCTTCATTAGTGTCCCAAGTCACATCACTTGGTCTGTCAGCCTCGGAAAAACTAATGACTTGACTTAACGAGGGCGCTGGTCTTAAGGACATGACCTCTTTCCTGGTCGAGATACCTGTCTTTATCGACCTAGCCGTCCTTTTCCTTGCATTCCTGCTATCTCCCCCAGCTGGCCCACCAGCAATCATATTTATCACCCTAATTGTCTGGTCTTCTGCTTGATGATGATCCTCGCGGTGCCGTTCAGAGGACTTCCTTGGACTTCTGGATCGATAACGGCTGTTAGGATTCTCTTTTCTGACGTACTCCTTTAACTTTCCCTGAGCAATCAGTTTCTCGATCTCTTGTTTTAACTGAAAACAATCCTCGGTGCTATGCCCCCGAGCCCTGTGGTATCTGCAATACTTATCGTGATTCATAGTCCCCGGCCTAGGTTGAGTGATACGCCGAGCTCCAGGGACCAAATTTCTCTCCTCGAGCACAGTTAGGATTTCGTCCCTCAAGGTATTCAACCTGGTAAAGCTACTTTTTTCACGCTCCGTCCTCGGAACCCTCTCTGGAGATGCAGGTCGACCGTAGACATTAGATCTGTGGGTCGGAGCCTGAGGTTTATAGACCTTAAGTCTCTGCCAAACCGAGCCTCTTTGCTGCGCGTTTGACCCTCCGTAGTCGCTTGGCTTCGGGATAGGGGCCCGATCAGGTTTCTTCACGATCGGGGGCCTAGGATTCTGTGCATTCTTTAACTTATTCATTTCCTCCTGGATCATGTATTTCTCAGCTATTTCCATAATTCGCTCGAAAGACTTTGGTTGCTTTCGGCAGAGAGCATTCCCGAACTGGCTATTACGGGTCAGCTCGAACATCAATGATGACAGAAATTCAATCTGTGGGGTATCAACTTTCAGAAGTTCAATACTAAATCTAGCCAGCCACTGCCTCAGTGTTTCTCCTTCCAGTTGTTTCACCGTTCCCAAATGATTAGCAGGTAACCTTTGTTTCCTTTGGCTGGCAAACTGGTGTTTTAATTTATCGCACAGCTCATCGAAGGAGAAAATCGAGTTCGGAGGTAGTTTTCCGAACCAATCCAAAGCAATTCCTTCGAACGTGGTGACCATAATTTTGCAGCAAAAATCCTCCGAATGCCCATATAAATTCAACACATTTATGAAACTGTTTATATGCTCCCCAGGGTCGGAGGTTCCGTTATATCTTAGCAATCTGGTAGGGACTGTCTCCGTTCCTCGAGCCTCCCTAATTTCTTGGCAAAAAGGCGAACATCGCATAATATTCGTACTCAATTCCCTACTTTGTCCTTCAAGGATAACGGCCCCCACCTCTTTGGCCTCAACTCCTCGAGTCCTGACAACTGCGGGTCGGGTTTCCTTAACTAGCATCTCCTTCTCTAACTCCTTAACAACCCTTTCTTGCATAATCTTTTCCAAGTCAGCCTCAGTCACTTTTCTGTAGGCTGGCTTTCTAGACCTCTCCGCAGCTTTGGGTTGACTTTCCCCAACCACCGAATCCTCTACGTCTTGTACGTTCCTAGAAGGTTGCCCTGATCGGACAACGGTTCTAGCTCGTGGTGGGTTAGGTCGAGCATCAGATGGTTAGCCCAAAGCAGATCGACGAATACTTCCTTCCCTTGGCCGGTTGGAAATCGAGCCCCGAGCAGTAGGCTGATCGACTGGGGGCTGCTGATCTGGCAAAGTTTCACGATCTGCTCTTTCCGTGTTCAAAAATTCTTTACACATTGTCCCGATAATGGAACGCAAATCGGCCACTGTCGTATGAATAGGCATATCATTCGGCGGGTCGAGCGGCGGCACCTCAGATTGGTGGGCCGCTCGGGATTGGTTACTTGGTTCATTGTTCACTGAGCGCTGTGCTCCGACGGCTTGTGAAGGCTCACCTCGATTGTACGTGTACCTCCTAGTAGTAGGCATATTTCGATCTAACACCCGAGTAGGCCCCTCGGTGGGCGCCAATTGATTATGCTGTATTTCGTTCGTACTAAATAAGGAAAGTCGAGCAAAACAATAAGTGTATAGAGTGCGTAAATCTTATATATCACAATCGAATATTGAGTTCAGGTTACAAGATGGGTCTACTCGAGCATTACAGGATGTCGTACAACTAGGAAAGTAGATACAAGGAATAAACAAGCTAGTTCCTAATCCGAACAGTAAGTCCGAGCATAGGGCCTCTCTTGGAAGTTGTGTCGTCCTTGATGTCATAAATGTGCCGCGTATATATAGGAATAGTAATGAGCTAGCTGGACCGTCCGTAGGAGAATACCTCTCGGCCAGCTGTACAAAGCTGTAGGTCGGCCCCACAGTAATTCCGAGGATAGAAGCAGATCGGAAGTAAGGATCTTGAGCTATCGAACTGGCTTGATCGGAAACTGAGTTCTGCAGGTCAGAAAATAGTCTTCCTGGTAGGAATCGAGGTCGATCTCGAGCTGGGTATTTCCTAGAACAGAGCAGGCGAAAAACCCCTCATCAATATCCTAGGCCGGTTCTCGCGCGCACATCAAGGGGTATTGCATTTTTCAATGGACTATTGTAATCTTTCCTTCTTTTGCGTAATATATTCACAAATCATTTTTACCGCTATCCCTATGTAGGTCGGAGATTATTTCCTCCATCAGGTATATCGGACTGCACTTTTGGAAGACTAATCCGATCGCCAACACTTGGCCCTACAAAAGTCTCTCTTCGAAGAGGCCAGACTCCAAGCTCAAGTTGACAAGACTACCAGAGAGCTTACTGAGGTAAAAAAGGAGCTGGTTGAGGCTAAGAAGGAGAAATATACTCCAGCGGTCGAGGAGAGCTTGGTAAAGGCAGTTGCGGAGAAGAGCTTCCTCGAGGAGGAAAACCAGAGACTCAAAGAAGAGCTTGATCAAGTCAGGGCGGATTCCAAGCAGTCCTATAAGCGTGGAAAAGAAGAGTCGCGTATGAGCTCAATAAGGGAGTTCTTGGAATCTCCTGTGCTGGATGCCACTGCTCGAAAAAGGGTTGGTGGGATTCTCCAAACCACCTTCTATAAGGGAGTTCAACAATTGATAGTTGCAGGGATCATTCCCGACAAGATGACCGAGTACACTAGTCATATGAACATCCTAAAGAATTGAGATGGGCAAGGCCTGGGAGACACATGAATTTGCCCCCTTCGTGACTGAGTTCGGGGTTCCCATGCCAAATCCTGACATGTTGGAGTTAGAAACATCCAGCACGAGCTCGGACTCAGAAGAAGATGATCAAGATGGCTCTGACGACGAAGAAGTTGATATCGAAAATAGCTCCGAAAGTGAAGACGACGGAGAGACTCTCGACCCCTGATATACTTTGTAATAGATATTAGTAGGTTTCTTCATTTGTTGTTTTGTAATCATTTTTGACCATTTTATAATCAAGGTAGCTCGAGGTCTCTTTTCCCTGCATTATGGCCAAAGTCATCCGCCAATAATTTATGTCGGATTTTGGTGTGCAACTTATCTTAGACAAAGATCTTCGTAAGTTGTACGTAGGTCGAATAATATCTCGAACCAACGATAAATAAGTTATGCATAGGGAAAAACTCGAATTCTTTTCATAGATAAGAATATGCTAATAATTGAACTTCGCCTTTTAGCTCGGAAAAACTAGGAAGTCGTGAATGTTGGGTCCCAAAAGCAACTTTTCTCTTTCTTATAAATACATGGGAAGTAACTATAATCCATTATCATCGTTTCCAAATATCTCACATCGGAGTTGATAAATCGAAATTATATTCCGAACACGTTGCTTTTTTAACATCAGAGAATGGACGATCTAGTAGGTGTCCCCCTTGATCCTAGCCAACTTTTCAAGGCTAGGAAAGAAAAGGCTCAAAAAACTCAAGGACCCCAAACTCCCGAAAGCGATCCCGAAGACTTCTAAAGCCGATCGTGACAAAACAAAGGTCGATTCATCTCCGAACTCCAAGCCTACCCAGCCTGAGAAAGAGCCGATTATAGAAGTAGCCAACTCCCTACCTGGATCCAAAGCTGGTCCAGATGCGAAGGTACCGGACAACAAAGATCCGAGCGAGCAACCCAACTCTGGTGATTCTTCCCGTGCTTCGAACAAGAGGCCCCAGCCGGAGGATCTCATTCCGATCCAGGCATTACGCCAAATGGCTGGGGAGAAGAAGTTGTTGAGCGAAGCCATTTCGGCATCTGAGGCTGTTGGGTATGCCCCGGTTGTCAAAACAACGAGAGTGCGGAATTTAAAATTTTCCGAGGCATCCCATCAGTCCCATAAATCGATCTCCATATTATTTATGTGAAACAGGTTGAATCAAACAGTAACAGAAAACAAAGGGGGTGTTTTGCGAAATACCTCAAAACTTGTTTCGGCTTTTCTTGTTTGATTCACGATGCAGTGATCCAATTGTCTCACCTCCAGAATGTATCCACACCAGATGGATTGTAGCAACGTTTCCAAATCACAGGCTACGAACTAGATCTTGGAAACTTGTCAGTGAAGGAAGAGTTGGAACTGGATCCAGCTCATGAACCAGATCCAGATGAAGAAGAGAAGAAGATGAGGGCGGCGGCGGCACTGGCCTTTTGGCTAGGGCTGGTCGATTTTTCTCTTCAATTTTCAGTTATTGAAAATCTCTTGTGTTTTGATCACTTTTTATTATTGCTTCATTAGCTTATGGAAGAATTATGAAGAGAGATATTTATAAGAGAAGAGTCCTTCTCTTAATAGATATCCTTTTCCATGTACATCAATATCTCTTTTCCTTATCTCATTAGGAAATAAGATATACAAGTATATCTTATAGATTTTCCTTATCTCATTAGGAAACTAGATATACATGAATCTCTTCCTTCTTTCTTGTCCCACAAGAAACAAATTCTTCCAACTTTCCTTAGCCTCAAAAATCGCCCCTATGCCTTATTCATGTAAATCCGAAAATTTCATGATAAATCCTTCTTCCATTTAATTAATTAACTACTTTAATTAATCTCATAATTAATTAGATAATCCAATTAATTAATTAGACACTCTAATAAATTAATTAGGTATTCTAATTAATAATTCTTCTTCTTGAATTAACACTTTAATTCATTAACTTTGATTTCTTTGAATTAACACTTTAATTCATCACTTCCTTAAATCAACTATTTCCTTTTTGACTGTCACTGTCCAACTGTATTGTGTGTGACCCTCTGGGTTCACCATCAATTGGCAGCAGGCCCACGACTTTCGTGATTTAATTAATGAACAATTAAATGCTCCGATCAATTAAACACTTTTAATTGACCACTCCAGAATTAATTTCCTTTATCAATTCAGGAGTACCCACACTTCATGGTCGATGTCTAGCCACAAGCCCATGAAGCCCAACTTCAGGTGAATTGATCTTGTGAACCTCACCTCTTATAATTGCCATGTACATACGGTCCTTCTTTCGACTTATTTCCCGATTGAGACCTAGGGTGTGTGAATTGATCGGCACCTCTAATTATCTCAATTACTATACTTTCTAATTCAGGATAATAATTCCAGTGTGACTGCTAAATTTGGAAACTCCTTTCCAAATCCGTCACCGACTGCGGCCGCAGGTTCCTCGGAACATATTATCTAAGAACGTATAGGAAATTCTCCCACCTTATCAGGATGAGTCGATAGATCCTTTCTTAGTACTAACCACTCGCGTACACGACTATACGCACCCAACTTAGGCACATTAAGGTCAGGCTACGTGACCAGCACCTAAATCTAAATACGTACACCCATGCACCGAATTCGCCCTAGTACCTCAAGTCTAAGGACTAAATCGTACACTATTATAAGCCTTGAGAAACATCCCATCACCGATATGCGTCATGCGCTTCCACAATGGGTTTCTCTGTTCGGGTCGTTCGATGCGTTCGATCCCCTATCGAACCACCTAGTCATATGCACTGACATCAAATGTCTTGTTCATGAAACTCTACAAATTCACTCCATGTGAATCATGCATACTCGTACAAGTCTTAGCGATTCCTTCGATACCCCGTCTCGTTCGGAATCTATGACTTGGAACGTGTTTTAAGATCACGACCTTAGAGACTGTTTCATGATTGCACTCAGTACTGAAGTGAATCGTCCCATAGTCGAATGTGACCTTAGGATTTCATCCAATCGCTTAGATAAGTTCGCGAGAGATGAAGTTGGCCATTGTTTAATTTACGTACTATAAATAAACAGTCGTATATTTATTAATCCATAAGAAGGTAGTCCTCTTACAAGCTAATTAACATTGGCTTGCTGGGCACTATCCTATCAATCTCCCACTTGCCCTAAAGCCAATCACAACATTTCTAAGACCCATCTTATCAAGATGTCCTTCGAACTCTTTTGCGATAATGACTTTACTAGTGGATCTGCTAAGTTGTCTATTGAGATAACGTAACACTTTTACGTATCTCAAATATCTATGATTTATCTAATCATATGGTTTTGTGTTCAGATCTTTGGTGTGATCTCGATTCCCTTTCATTTAGCAATTGCCCTATTTTATCAGCAAAGATAACGATAGGCTTTTGCTATGCTAGGTATTACATCTAACCATTAGATGAATTTACTTATCCAAACACTTCCTTCTGCTGCATCCTATGCTGCGATATATATTCTGTTTGAGTTGGCAGTGGTAGACTATTGGGGTTTATTCCAATTTACCTCTGCTCCATCGAGACAGAATAAATCATCCACATCAGACTTGAAAGCTCGAATCATTAAATCCTTCGAGTTTCAATCCTCCACTACTACCGCAGACCAGCATTATATCCTTTAATTATCTTCGAGGATTGCTTTACGGCAGTCCAGTGTCCCTTACTGGTGTTTGACTAACAGTAGCTCGTGAAAATCACAGCATGTGTTAAGTCAGGTCTAGTACAAGACTTTGCATGCTACATGCAAACCAAATGCCTAAGCATAAGACCTTTTGAGACATCCTCTTCTTTCCTTATCAAATGTAGGGCACATTGAATAAGAAAGAGAGATTTTGTATCTCCTTGGAACTAATCCTTTCTTGGATTCTTCCATATTGAATTCATTCAATAATTAGTCTATGTACTTAGATTTGGAGAATTGCAACATCTACTTCGCTCTATCTCTATAGAAACGTATTGCCAATACGTGAGATGTAATTCCCAAATCTTATCATGGAGAATTGCGTGAAAGACACGCTTTTGTCTGCGCTTGATATTCTGATATCGTCCTTGATAATCAGAACGTCGTCATGTTTTGTTACGAACTTCACTATGCTCCCACTGATTCTATTGCACAATTGGAATCTATATGCCTTTTGACGAAGTCAACAGTCTTGATCATCTTATCAAGTCGCATATTCCAAGTTTGGGATTATGTTAAAAGTCATAGATTGACCTATGGATTTGAATAAAGATCTTCTCATCAATTTCCAATTGTGAGAGGCAGAATTCATATCCAATAGTCATATTTTAGTAGTCAAACCACTTTTCTATGGCTAATAATTTTGAAATGGATTTTGACGTTTGAAAAATGGAGCGAAGGTATCTTCATTAGTCTTCAAAAAGCTTTTGAAGAATAACCTTCCGCCATTTAAGCGAGTCAAACAAGTTGAACCTTTCCATTTCGGATCTTATGGCCTCATGCCACATCCCTAAGTCTTATGTCAAACATAGTTTCTTTGTAATCTTGGATCAATATCCAATTTATCAATCTCGTAAAATGGAATTTTGAGTTCCTTACGAATTTGATTTGAATTACGAAGTGTTTGTGCGTAATTTGGTTCAGTAGGTTAAGGATTTGCTCCCACTGTTTGTGGGGATGGGTCCAGATCTTGGACTTCATCAAGTTCCATGACATTCCCTATTTCCTTTGACGAAGAATTCATCAACAGAGGAACGGGTATTTGTGAGAAACGATTTACCTATTGTTTCTCATTGTCGCAGAACAGGTATCCAATGGATTTCGTTGGATATCCCACAAATTTGCGTGAATTGGATCTACCATCCAATTTGTCGTGCAAGGGTATTATGCCATATCGTATATGGTACGGTGGTGTAAGGACTTGCTTCGAAAGGTACCAACCTAAGTATCCTTTGAATAGTCAGGGGAGGCTATCCCCAAAAGTAAATAAGGAAGTTCAGCGAAGTCTTATCGTGAAATGAACTAAGTCTTAACAAAGTTCAATTCCTACTTAATTCGCTCCATGAGAATTCTATTCTCGTTTAGATAATCGTGGAACTTATAGCTTATGTTTCGGCCAATTTGATTAGATCAAACGGTTTCAACATTATGCTCTTAATTACTTCATTTCCAAAACTTCTTTGAACATTTCAACAATTTTGGAACTGTACTTTCACAAAGTACTCATATGCTTTTGACGATTAAAAAAATCGTAAGTATACATGAAGTAACGTCCTTTTGAACTAACCTTTTTAGTTCTCCACGTTTGTCCCTATGGATTAAATCCACTCGGTTGATATGCTTAGAATGCCTAGCAAACTTTATTTTGGTCATTATTCCTTTGAGACAAGATTCGTAAGTTACGAGTTCATCTAAGTTCTGTGTTTCAAGAATCTCAAATGAAATCAATCTTTCGAATCCTTCTTTTGGAAATATGTCCAAAAATGTGCATTTCAAGTATGTGGGCGATTATCTTGTTGTTTTACCTTTCTCGATTTAGCATATAATTTACTTGAAGTTTTAATTTGTTTGTCATTGATTCATTTCTATGCTTTAAAGACATTCCATTCATAATGGTAAAGCATCAATATTTTGTACAAGGTAAAAGCTTTAAATAAATAATATTCCATTCATAATGGTAAAGCAATGTTGTCTTGTACAAAAATTCGAAATAATACTCAAAAACAAATAAAACCAAAATTCATGCTAAGACGAAAAACTAAGTAAAACACTTTGCTAAAAAGTAAAGTCTAGATTCTTCTCGACCCAACTCCTGAAGCATTTTTCCCTTATATATTGTTGCAACTCTTGCCTCCTTCTTCCAAGGAATGCCCTTCTTCCCAAGGGCAAGGGAATACCGTCATCACCTGCAAACACTTTACAGATATGAGGGTCTATGAGATGTCATACATCAAAAAGAAATAACTAGGTCATACCGTTGTTAATTCTCTTCAGGAATTTCTTTCCAGCAAGCATCCTTAGTTGCTTATCTTTCTTACACAAGGGGCAATCCTTTCCTTCACTCAGACCCAATCCCTGTAGATGGGCTTTCTCATATTTGTCCAACAACTTGCGCAAATCGTTTGTCTTAATCCCATCACATGGAATTTCCAAATGATGCACAAAATGAGAAAATGAGTCAGACAAGCCAGTGAGAATAATTTCTATCTCATCATTCTGATCCAAATCAGCGCCTAGCTTTTTGATTCGTTTCATCATCTTGATTAGGTAAGAACAATATTCTCTAACATTGTCGAACCCAACCATGCTTGTCTCGTAGAGTGAATAACTCATGATTTGTCCCAAAGTTTGTTCGTACATGATTGTGGATTTTGAATGGCTATATATAAACAATTTAAAAGACAACAATAAGCAGACAGGTTTAATAAAATACTTATAATTAACGAAAATTGGACTTTTTATCGAAAAAGTTCTCCCACTATTTTTATCGAAACAATAACCCCTTATTTGTTCGGGAAATCCTATTTCCTAGTAGGTCTTGATGTCCCGGCAGACATTAACTGCACCCACGACTCGTGGCCATACAATTAATTCCCTAGGTAGGTATACTTTTACCAATTGTGTCCCTACACAACCTTCAAGCTATTTTGCCTCGGTTTTCACATTTATCTAGCACTGCTACATCATAAATGTTACTATTCGTTAAGTCTAACCCATTAATCACGATGAGCAACGGGCCCGGTCATGAAATCCCCGTAACTGGTTATCGGTCGATATACATGTCCCGACCAGTCCCCACCCTTGTCAAGTTTTTAAGGAAAACAAGAATCAAGGAATTTTGCGTATTGTCCCTTTCTTCGCCTCGGGTGCCAGACTCTGGATCACCTTAATCGATAAGTAGACAACTCACGCTAGTTCCTATTAATGGAAGGCTTGGATTTATAAAACTTCCTTTTATAGTTAACCCAATATGACTTAATATTTATTCAAGAGGGGATTTTCGGTTTTGAAAGTTTGAAGAAACTCTCCTCGAGATCTCACCGCATTTAATTATGCTTTATCTTTTATTTACGATCTAATTACTAGCGCGCATCACATACAAGCCATATAAATCGTCAAATAAAAATAAAACATTCACACCTAGCATGCATGCTATCACAGTATGTTTTCGATCGGGAGCCTCCTATGCGGGCCAGCATCGAGCCATGATGTTGGCCCAATTGGTCAATCTAATTGGGTTCTTAATGGACCTAGGCTATTACAGTAATAACCATGCATACATGGCCTTCATTCCTTCTTGGGCCTCCACCTTGCTTGTAATGGGCCTCCATCCTAAACTATTTAAAACAGTAAAGCCCTATTCTATTACAAAGGCTCAAAGTGGCCCAAAAACTTTAAGGCTCGCAGGCCCAATAAAAACAACACAATTAAAATTAAACCAATCACATCTACCCTAGGGTCAAGGCTCGGCACGATCGAAAACCACGTAAACAGTTCACGTAGAGCAAGAAACAAGCAAACAACTTTCACATATTTCTTTTCTTCCTTATTTTAAAACTCCCTTTTAAAATAATCCATGATCCTTACTTTAGTCTCTACTAATTATGATAAAATTAATTTTCGGATAAACAAAAACACCTTTTATGCACAGATACAGATTCTGTTTTTCAACTTTTGAAAATTACAGTTTGGTCCCTTAACTTTCGAAAATTATATTTTTGACCCCTCAAGTTTCGGGAATTAACAATTTAAACCCAAAAATTTTGACAGCTGCAAATCAGTCCAGAAAACAGGAACTTAAAGAATCTACCCAGAAATTTTCGTTAATTGCAAACAGACCCCTGAACTTTACGTAAATTACAAAACAGCCCAGTTTTACGGAAATTGCAAACAGACCCAGTTTTCAAAAAATCCAGAAAATTACAATTTCAGTCCAGAAACATGCAGAAAACGAAATTTTTAATTTTGGTCCAGTTTTTCGAAAATCGCTATTTGCAAAAACAGTCCACTAATTTTCGGAAATTCAAAATCGGCCCAAACTAATTCATGCAATTTTATCCGAGCATACATAATATCATAACAAGCAAGAATCATCACACAGAACATAATTATCACAAATATCACATATTAAATTATGTTCAGGCCTTTTTCACATAATAATAATGGAGTTGGCTCTGATACCACTGGTGGGGTATGCCCCGGTTGTCAAAACAACGAGAGTGCGGAATTTAAAATTTTCCGAGGCATCCCATCAGTCCCATAAATCGATCTCCATATTATTTATGTGAAACAGGTTGAATCAAACAGTAACAGAAAACAAAGGGGGTGTTTTGCGAAATACCTCAAAACTTGTTTCGGCTTTTCTTGTTTGATTCACGATGCAGTGATCCAATTGTCTCACCTCCAGAATGTATCCACACCAGATGGATTGTAGCAACGTTTCCAAATCACAGGCTACGAACTAGATCTTGGAAACTTGTCAGTGAAGGAAGAGTTGGAACTGGATCCAGCTCATGAACCAGATCCAGATGAAGAAGAGAAGAAGATGAGGGCGGCGGCGGCACTGGCCTTTTGGCTAGGGCTGGTCGATTTTTCTCTTCAATTTTCAGCTATTGAAAATCTCTTGTGTTTTGATCACTTTTTATTATTGCTTCATTAGCTTATGGAAGAATTATGAAGAGAGATATTTATAAGAGAAGAGTCCTTCTCTTAATAGATATCCTTTTCCATGTACATCAATATCTCTTTTCCTTATCTCATTAGGAAATAAGATATACAAGTATATCTTATAGATTTTCCTTATCTCATTAGGAAACTAGATATACATGAATCTCTTCCTTCTTTCTTGTCCCACAAGAAACAAATTCTTCCAACTTTCCTTAGCCTCAAAAATCGCCCCTATGCCTTATTCATGTAAATCCGAAAATTTCATGATAAATCCTTCTTCCATTTAATTAATTAACTACTTTAATTAATCTCATAATTAATTAGATAATCCAATTAATTAATTAGACACTCTAATAAATTAATTAGGTATTCTAATTAATAATTCTTCTTCTTGAATTAACACTTTAATTCATTAACTTTGATTTCTTTGAATTAACACTTTAATTCATCAACTTTGATTTAACTTCCTTAAATCAACTATTTCCTTTTTGACTGTCACTGTCCAACTGTATTGTGTGTGACCCTCTGGGTTCACCATCAATTGGCAGCAGGCCCACGACTTTCGTGATTTAATTAATGAACAATTAAATGCTCCGATCAATTAAACACTTTTAATTGACCACTCCATAATTAATTTCCTTTATTAATTCAGGAGTACCCACACTTCATGGTCGATGTCTAGCCACAAGCCCATGAAGCCCAACTTCAGGTGAATTGATCTTGTGAACCTCACCTCTTATAATTGCCATGTACATACGGTCCTTCTTTCGACTTATTTCCCGATTGAGACCTAGGGTGTGTGAATTGATCGGCACCTCTAATTATCTCAATTACTATACTTTCTAATTCAGGATAATAATTCCAGTGTGACTGCTAAATTTGGAAACTCCTTTCCAAATCCGTCACCGACTGCGGCCGCAGGTTCCTCGGAACATATTATCTAAGAACGTATAGGAAATTCTCCCACCTTATCAGGATGAGTCGATAGATCCTTTCTTAGTACTAACCACTCGCGTACACGACTATACGCACCCAACTTAGGCACATTAAGGTCAGGCTACGTGACCAGCACCTAAATCTAAATACGTACACCCATGCACCGAATTCGCCCTAGTACCTCAAGTCTAAGGACTAAATCGTACACTATTATAAGCCTTGAGAAACATCCCATCACCGATATGCGTCATGCGCTTCCACAATGGGTTTCTCTGTTCGGGTCGTTCGATGCGTTCGATCCCCTATCGAACCACCTAGTCATATGCACTGACATCAAATGTCTTGTTCATGAAACTCTACAAATTCACTCCATGTGAATCATGCATACTCGTACAAGTCTTAGCGATTCCTTCGATACCCCGTCTCGTTCGGAATCTATGACTTGGAACGTGTTTTAAGATCACGACCTTAGAGACTGTTTCATGATTGCACTCAGTACTGAAGTGAATCGTCCCATAGTCGAATGTGACCTTAGGATTTCATCCAATCGCTTAGATAAGTTCGCGAGAGATGAAGTTGGCCATTGTTTAATTTACGTACTATAAATAAACAGTCGTATATTTATTAATCCATAAGAAGGTAGTCCTCTTACAAGCTAATTAACATTGGCTTGCTGGGCACTATCCTATCAATCTCCCACTTGCCCTAAAGCCAATCACAACATTTCTAAGACCCATCTTATCAAGATGTCCTTCGAACTCTTTTGCGATAATGACTTTACTAGTGGATCTGCTAAGTTGTCTATTGAGATAACGTAACACTTTTACGTATCTCAAATATCTATGATTTATCTAATCATATGGTTTTGTGTTCAGATCTTTGGTGTGATCTCGATTCCCTTTCATTTAGCAATTGCCCTATTTTATCAGCAAAGATAACGATAGGCTTTTGCTATGCTAGGTATTACATCTAACCATTAGATGAATTTACTTATCCAAACACTTCCTTCTGCTGCATCCTATGCTGCGATATATATTCTGTTTGAGTTGGCAGTGGTAGACTATTGGGGTTTATTCCAATTTACCTCTGCTCCATCGAGACAGAATAAATCATCCACATCAGACTTGAAAGCTCGAATCATTAAATCCTTCGAGTTTCAATCCTCCACTACTACCGCAGACCAGCATTATATCCTTTAATTATCTTCGAGGATTGCTTTACGGCAGTCCAGTGTCCCTTACTGGTGTTTGACTAACAGTAGCTCGTGAAAATCACAGCATGTGTTAAGTCAGGTCTAGTACAAGACTTTGCATGCTACATGCAAACCAAATGCCTAAGCATAAGACCTTTTGAGACATCCTCTTCTTTCCTTATCAAATGTAGGGCACATTGAATAAGAAAGAGAGATTTTGTATCTCCTTGGAACTAATCCTTTCTTGGATTCTTCCATATTGAATTCATTCAATAATTAGTCTATGTACTTAGATTTGGAGAATTGCAACATCTACTTCGCTCTATCTCTATAGAAACGTATTGCCAATACGTGAGATGTAATTCCCAAATCTTATCATGGAGAATTGCGTGAAAGACACGCTTTTGTCTGCGCTTGATATTCTGATATCGTCCTTGATAATCAGAACGTCGTCATGTTTTGTTACGAACTTCACTATGCTCCCACTGATTCTATTGCACAATTGGAATCTATATGCCTTTTGACGAAGTCAACAGTCTTGATCATCTTATCAAGTCGCATATTCCAAGTTTGGGATTATGTTAAAAGTCATAGATTGACCTATGGATTTGAATAAAGATCTTCTCATCAATTTCCAATTGTGAGAGGCAGAATTCATATCCAATAGTCATATTTTAGTAGTCAAACCACTTTTCTATGGCTAATAATTTTGAAATGGATTTTGACGTTTGAAAAATGGAGCGAAGGTATCTTCATTAGTCTTCAAAAAGCTTTTGAAGAATAACCTTCCGCCATTTAAGCGAGTCAAACAAGTTGAACCTTTCCATTTCGGATCTTATGGCCTCATGCCACATCCCTAAGTCTTATGTCAAACATAGTTTCTTTGTAATCTTGGATCAATATCCAATTTATCAATCTCGTAAAATGGAATTTTGAGTTCCTTACGAATTTGATTTGAATTACGAAGTGTTTGTGCGTAATTTGGTTCAGTAGGTTAAGGATTTGCTCCCACTGTTTGTGGGGATGGGTCCAGATCTTGGACTTCATCAAGTTCCATGACATTCCCTATTTCCTTTGACGAAGAATTCATCAACAGAGGAACGGGTATTTGTGAGAAACGATTTACCTATTGTTTCTCATTGTCGCAGAACAGGTATCCAATGGATTTCGTTGGATATCCCACAAATTTGCGTGAATTGGATCTACCATCCAATTTGTCGTGCAAGGGTATTATGCCATATCGTATATGGTACGGTGGTGTAAGGACTTGCTTCGAAAGGTACCAACCTAAGTATCCTTTGAATAGTCAGGGGAGGCTATCCCCAAAAGTAAATAAGGAAGTTCAGCGAAGTCTTATCGTGAAATGAACTAAGTCTTAACAAAGTTCAATTCCTACTTAATTCGCTCCATGAGAATTCTATTCTCGTTTAGATAATCGTGGAACTTATAGCTTATGTTTCGGCCAATTTGATTAGATCAAACGGTTTCAACATTATGCTCTTAATTACTTCATTTCCAAAACTTCTTTGAACATTTCAACAATTTTGGAACTGTACTTTCACAAAGTACTCATATGCTTTTGACGATTAAAAAAATCGTAAGTATACATGAAGTAACGTCCTTTTGAACTAACCTTTTTAGTTCTCCACGTTTGTCCCTATGGATTAAATCCACTCGGTTGATATGCTTAGAATGCCTAGCAAACTTTATTTTGGTCATTATTCCTTTGAGACAAGATTCGTAAGTTACGAGTTCATCTAAGTTCTGTGTTTCAAGAATCTCAAATGAAATCAATCTTTCGAATCCTTCTTTTGGAAATATGTCCAAAAATGTGCATTTCAAGTATGTGGGCGATTATCTTGTTGTTTTACCTTTCTCGATTTAGCATATAATTTACTTGAAGTTTTAATTTGTTTGTCATTGATTCATTTCTATGCTTTAAAGACATTCCATTCATAATGGTAAAGCATCAATATTTTGTACAAGGTAAAAGCTTTAAATAAATAATATTCCATTCATAATGGTAAAGCAATGTTGTCTTGTACAAAAATTCGAAGGTAGTCCTCTTACAAGCTAATTAACATTGGCTTGCTGGGCACTATCCTATCAGAGGCTGCTAGGAGCGTTCTTCTCGAGCAAATTTCGGCGCCTGAGGCTGCCAGATTGTTTTCCTCGAAACCCAAGATAAAAGGATCAAACTAAATGACCCTATCTTTGACAAAAACATACTTCGTACTCCTCAACCGACACCTCAAAATCCTGTGTCCTCCAGCTCCATTTCCGACATTACTCGCACACTGACCGCGATCTTCGAAGAAATGAAAGATAAAATCTCAGCTGATGGTGTTCTTCCGAACTTTTGGGATATTGCTCTGAGTAGTATTGGAGTAGCCGAGCAAGAACGGCTAAAAGAAAATAGTGCTCGGGAAATTGTGCAGTCGAGCTCCGATTTGCTTACTCAAGTGAGTTTTACACTCTTGAGTTCTTTTTCCATTTTTTTTTAACTTTTGCAAGTAAATGCAGCTCGGGCAGCATCTTTTTAACCACGGGTTGCAAGTTGAGCTAGAGGCTGGACAACGTGCGACCATGGCTTTTGATCTGGAGAAAAATAAAGCTGCCTTGCAGAGCTATCTCGAGGAAGCTAAAGCTATCGAGCAGAATTTAGCTTCCGAGAAGGAGAAGGCTGTAAAGCAGATGGAGAACCAGGTCCATGAAGAATTGAGCAAGGAGCTGGACAAGATGAGGTCCATTATCGAGCAGGAGGCGTATAACAGAGGTTATAAAGCCCGCAACGCCGAGCTCCGAAAAATTCTGACCAAGAATAAGCTAATGTAGAGATTTAGCTTTGTTGTAATCCTATCCTCTTTTGCTTGTTTTCTGTTGTAATCTTATTTTCACTTTTCCGTACTGTCGATTGTGAGAACAGATAATTTTCTGAGTATTGACCAGCATGTCTTCTTCCGATTAATATTTTATTGTGATTTTTTCTGCTTGGAACATTTGTGCCGTGCTCGGGATTTACTTGACTTCGTGTCAATTTAAGTTCTTTATTTTTTTGACTTGTGATCAACTGAATTTCCGATCTCAAAATAGGAATGGAAAATAAATTTGTACTAACTTCTGACCGAGTCATAGAATCTTCACTTTTTTTTATCAAAATTCTAATTTTTTCCTGACCAAACAGTACCTATTCCTCAGGAAGCGGAACAGTCACCCATGATTAATGCCTTCATCTGGGCCGTTCAATCATCTTAAATACTGACCGTCGATCTCTAGGTCTCCTTAGTATAAAAGGGGTTGTTTGCTCCGTTAAAAATTTTCACTCTGCTGTGTGAGAATGAGTTTTTCGAGAACCATGCTCGGAACCTCCCTACTTCCCGTTCAATGTTATGAAATTCGACTCCGAACTTTACTCCGAGTACTTAGATATCTCGAGCTTTTTCTTGGAATGGGTGGAATTGGAAAACGGGGACTTCTCAAAGACCATGAAGTCTCCGATCCCAGAAGAATGGGATAAAGCGGAATACCAATAGTCTACCGGCCATCATGTACAAATGGATAAGGGTCGGTGCTGTGGTATTCCGAACTAACAGTTCCGAGATCGGGGGAAAGCTAGTCAGTTCATTAAAAGAAGAAAATGACCTCGAGACTGCTAAAAACCACCGACCGAAGGAGAATTTCGACCTCATGCAACTCTGGTGAAGTATGAGCATCAGTTTCTCAATGGTGGGGGTCGAAATTTCGGAACATAAAATGGTGGTTGTCCTCGTCGACCGAGCTCGACTGGAGAATGCTGGAAGGCATATGATGATAAACAAAGACAAAAGTCTGTAATTCATATTGCCTAACTTCAAAACCAGATATCATCAGACGATAAACTGAGCCGGCTTGATTGCTTTTTACAAGTCTACTGGACAACTGAGCTTCATAGAATAGGCCTCTTAGACATGTAATAGGATTCGAAATCGAACAGTGTAAAGAAAATTTGTAATTTTTTAACCTCGAACAATTGTAACTGCTCGGAACTATGAATGAACTGTCATTTAACTAATTTTTGTATCTCGAACATTTGTAACTGCTCGAAAATTTGCAATAAAATCAGAAGTTAAACTTATACTTCCATGTTTAGCTGCTTTATGCTTTAGCTTTTATACTGTTTGAATTCCGCACTGAAACTCGATTTTTTTGAAAGTCTGATAATGATCTAAAAACAAGATATCCATCGATCAGTAACCAACTCGACAAATCCACCTCGAGAAATAAGATATTCGTAGAATAAGAATTTCAATCGAAAAAAACACTTCGAGGAGTAAGATAATCGTTGTACGATAATTCAACTCGGCAAAACCACTTCGAGAAATAAGATTTTCTGAAAACTCAATCCGAATCAACTGCTTAAAAATATTCAATCAATTTGTGAAGAAAACTTCAAGGAACAGAACTAATGTTGGATGAAGATGAAGATGGAAGATATGAAGTGAAGGGAGGTTTTGATGATTTCCAAAACATCAGAATCAGCTAAGCATGGAAGCTTAGTAAAAACCTTCAAAGATATTTGACTAAGGAAGACTTATTTCAGACTAGTCAAATATGGTCCAGAAGACTACTGATCTATTGCTGAAGAAGGAATCAGACTGGTGGACTATCAGCCAACTCAAATCAGATTAGTTCAAGTTTGGGATCAGCCGAGTACACATCAGACGAGTGATTTCGGTCAGCTAAGTGGAAGTGGATCAGAAGATCAGTGCAACGGTAATAAATGCACTTGGAGTAATAAATGCTGAAGAGGAAGGGTATTTATGACAAATGATTGAAGAGAAACCTCGTATCAGATTGGTGCATTTAATGCGATCTGACAGCAAGTACAGCAGAGTGTACAGTGTTCAGTCGCAGGTAGCCGTTTCTGCAGAAAGGACCAGTACTCGAGGATTTGAACAGCTGTCGATCTCTCAACGGGCAGAAATTCAAATCTCAAGTATAAATAGTTCAGTTCGTGAGTTGAAGAAGAATATACAACACACTTTGAGAGCAAAATATCTGAAGCAGAATTCTTCTAAGTCTCAAAACTCAAGAACAGAACACTCATCAGCCGAGTCATTTGTTGACAAAGCAGAATAGAGAGAAACAGAAAATACTTGTAAAAATCTGAGTGATTTTGTTAGGATTGTGTTGTGAGAAGTAGATATCAATCTTTGTGAGCGATATTACTTCAGAGTATAGGAGTTTCTTTGTGATTTCCTATTGTGAACTTACGGCCATATCATTTGTTGTTTGGCGTAAGCAGTGTATACTGTAATCTACGTGATATAGTATAACCCAAGATCTAAGTGACTTGGAAGAGTGGACTAAAGGATTTCTATCCATATAACCACTATAAAAATCCTTTGTGTTTTTACTTGCTTAAAATTCTGCATATTTAAAACAGCATACTTAAAACACTTAAAGGTTAACTGTTTGAAAAGTTTTAAAAGGAGTTTGTTTAAAACTGGGGATAAAACTATTTCAAAGTTAAGGAAAACTACTTGTGAAAAACACTTGATAAATCCGCTGCAAGTTAGTTTATTTTAAAACTCTGATTTTGATAAAATCAGCTGAGTGAAATCAGAAGAGTAGTCAACTCTGCTGTTCAAAGCTTTGTGCGAAAATCAGCTTAGTCTGCTGACAGAAAAGTTAGAGAATTTTTAAAAGGGTAAATTTTTAAAGAGGTCTATTCACCCCCCCCCCCCCTCTAGACCTCATCTGACCACTTGGGACCAACAAGTGGTATCAGAGCAGGTGGTTCATCTGAATCATTTTCCTGATCAACGAGCTTGATCCTTAAGTGTTTTTCAAAGGTTTTCAAAAGTTTTTAAAAGAGCATCTTTTTGAAAAACAAAACTTTTTGAAAAATGGATTGTATTAGCCTTGTTCCCCACATAGGCGGTATGAGCTTTGAGGACTGGAAGATACGCATGGAAATTTTCCTTGCTGCTTACAATGATAATATGTACAGGTGCATAACAAAAGGTCCGATAAGAGTCACCAAAACAATCAAGGTTGACGGCCAAGATGTGGTTGTTGACAAAGATGAAGACGAGATGACAGCTGATGAAATCAAGTTGAAAAATCTTGACAAAGTTGGAATCTTCATCATGACAAAGGCACTGGATAATGAAAGGTTTGACAAGGTCAAACATTGCAAGACATCTAAAGAGATGTGGGACAAAGTCCGTGATATGAGTGAAGGAAATGAGGCCATCAAAGAACACAATCTAAGTGTTGCCATGGAGAAGTTTGAGAACTTCAAAATGAAACCTGGAGAAACCATTGACCAGATGGATTCAAGGTTTACAAAAGTGTTGAACAATGTTCTGAAATTGGGAAAGACGTTTACAGATAAAGAGATCACTGTTAAAGTGTTAAAGGCGCTACCACCAAAGTTCAACATGAAGATTACAGCGATGGAAGAATCAAGGGATCTGGGGAAGATCTCACTGACTGAGCTGTTTTCTGCACTCAAGGCGTACGAGTATAAAATGCCAAGAATGGGAATAGAAGAGACCTCAACTTCTGGCCCCACTGCTGCACTGGTCGCTGCAGAAAGAACAAGAAGATCCGCCGGAAAGATCATAGAAGAGGACTCATCTGATGAGGCCCCAGTACTGAGCAAAAAGGAGTACACTGCTGGCGATGTAGCTTTGTTATTGAATGGGTTCAAAAAGTTCTACAAGAGAAAAATGAAGAACAAATATAACAATGCTTCTACTTCTAAACCTTCCTCTAATTCTCATGATATTAAGGATGATTATAAATCCAAAATGATGTGCTATAATTGCAGGAAATTGGGACACTTAATCAAGGACTGCCCATATCCTAAAGCGGAGAAATATACAGAGGAGGAAAAGAAACAAAGAAAAGAAAGAAGAGAGAAGAGATACCAAAAGAGCAAGGTGCTGTTGGCTGAAGCTGAAAAGATGGCAGCCATCTACTCATCTAACACAGAAACAGGCACGTCAAGTGATGACTCTGTTTTTGACGAAACACCTGCACTGCTCTGTCTCATGGCAAAGGAATCTGAAGATTCTGACAATGAGGTAATACTCTTTGAAAGTGAGCTTGAACTGTTTAGCTCATTTGAGCAAATGATGAACAACAAAGTAGATGTTGTTAATGAGCTTGCTAAGCTTAAGGATGAGATGATTCTGCTGAAAAAGCAAAATACTAAACTGAAACTTAAGGTTGAAAGACCTGAAGAATCAGCCATGTATAAAAAGCTTTCGCATGAATGTGAATCTCTGAGAGCTGAATGTGAAATGTATAAGGGACAAATCAAGGAACTTGAAGCTAGATTATCTTCACATAATAAGTCGTCTGTTCCTAAGTCGTCTGTTGTGCAAATAGAGAAACCTATTGAACAGAGCACTCCCTTAGTAAAAGAAAGTTTAGAACTGAACAAAGCTGAAAAGTTTATATCTACTGATAATAGTAATATTGTCTTGTATGTTCAGACTGCTAAACCTGCTTCACCTGAGATTGAGAAAAAGGAGATGAAAACTCCTAAGGCTAAAAAGGGTAAAAAGCCTGAAAATGAAAAACAGACTGGTAAAACCAAACAGCAGAGTAGTCCTAAGAAGTCTGCTGATAAGAGTAAAACCAATCAGACTAGTAAAGCTAAGTCGTCTGTTAAAGAGCAAGTTAAGAGCAGACTAAAGAAGCAAAGAAATTATAACTATAATGCTTGGTATGGAAATGAGTCTAATTATGTGCAACCTGCTTATTCACCATATTATGCTGCACCTCATTATCCACCTTACTATGCTGCATATCCTGCTCATCAACCAATGCATGCTTACCCTGCTTATTATGCATCTTATCCTGCTTATGAGCCTTATCATCATCACAATGATTATCAACATAAAATGTCTGCTGATTATGATGAAAATGAAGTTGCTCGTGCTCCTGCTAAAACTCTAAAGCCTAAGAAGCCTAAGACTTCAACATCTTGGGTTGTCAAAGGTGACACTAATCCACCAGGACCCTCTCAATAAAGGGTACCTAAAACATTTTATTTTGTTTTGTAGGTTAGGATTAGGAGTAGGAGTAAAGTAGTGAAGAAATGGTACTTGGACAGTGGATGTTCAAGGCACATGTGTGGAGACATACATGAACTGGCAGATGCTGTTGCTGTGAATGGTCCAAAAGTTACTTTTGGAGATAGCAAAGAAGGCTAGGTTGTAGCTGTTGGAAAGCTTATCAAAGGAAACATAGAGATATCTGACGTCTCATATGTTAGTGGCCTGAAGTACAATCTGCTGAGCATAAGTCAATTTTGTGACAAGGGATTTTCCGTGGTGTTTTCATCAGATAAGTGCTATGTTGAACAAGTTGGAACAAAGAAGGTTATTTTATCTGGAAGAAGACAGGGAAACATCTATGTAGTCGACTGGAATTCTGTGGACAAGAATTCTAATGTTTGTTTGGTGGCTTCTACACCAAGTGAAATCAGTTGGCTTTGGCACAAAAGAATGAATCATTTGAATTTCAAGACCATAAACAGATTGATAAAGAATGATCTGGTAGAAGGAATTCCAAAGACTGTCATGAGCAAAGATAAGCTATGTGACGCATGTCAGAAGGGTAAACAAGTAAAGTCATCTTTCAAAAGCAAGAAGCACCAATCTTCAACCAGAATTTTGGAGCTATTGCATATGGATTTGTTTGGCCCTATTGATCCAATCAGCAATGCTGTAAAGAAATACTGCCTAGCTGTTGTGGATGATTTTTCAAGATTTACTTGGGTGATCTTCATGAAGAAGAAAAGTGAAACCAAGGAACATCTTACTAATCTGATGGAACTAATCCAGAATGAGAAGAGTCAAAGAATACTGAAGATCAGATCAGATAGAGGGACTGAGTTTACAAACTCTACTGTTGAAGAGTATTGTAATTCCAGAGGAATCAGTCATGAGTACTCTGCTGCCAGAACCCCTCAACAAAATGGAGTTGCTGAAAGGAGAAACATAACTCTAAAAGAAGCTACCAGGACAATGATAGCTGAAGCAAAGCTGCCCCAAAGATTCTGGGCAGAAGCTACAAATACAGCATGCTATACACAGAACATATGTATGATTAACAAAAGTCAAAACAAGACACCTTATGAGATATGGAACAACAGAAAACCTAATTTACATTATCTTAGGATTTTTGGTTGTAAATGTTATGTTTTGAACAATGGGAAAAATCACCTTACTGCATTTGCAGAAAAGGCTGATGAAGCTGTTTTTGTAGGTTACTCTACTGTTAGTAAAGCTTATAGAGTGTTTAACAAAAGAACTTTACTTGTAGAAGAAACTATTCATGTGGTATTTGATGAACCAAGTCAATCATCTGAAAGAAATCAAAGTGCAATTCCAGAGGTATCTATTGACTTTCAGAAATTGAGTATGGAAGAAAAGGAAGAATATGTACCCATCATACTACCTGATTTAACTCAAGCTGTTAACTCAAGTGCGGTTCAAAATCAGTCTACTGATTGTCCAACAGAGGAGTTGCGAACAGCTGACAAACCAGAGACTGTTCAACAGACTACAACTGTTCAACAGGCTACTACAGAGACTCCAACAGTAGTGCTGCAAGATCAATCAAGAGGACAACATCCAGATTTGCAACCTGATCTCAGATGGCTCAGAGATAACCCACCTGAGTTAGTGATTGGTGATCCTTTGGATAGAGTGAGAACTAGAAGGTCAACTGCAAATGAAACAATGTTTGTAAGTTTTCTTTCACAAATTGAGCCTAAGTTGATTGATGAAGCTCTTAGTGATTCTCACTGGATTGAAGCAATGCAAGAAGAGTTGAATCAATTTGAAAGGAATGAAGTCTGGTATTTAGTTCCCAGACCTACTCATCAAAGGGTAATTGGCACTAAGTGGGTATTCAGGAATAAAATGAATGAAGATTGTATGGTTACCAGAAACAAAGCAAGACTAGTTGCCAAAGGTTACTGCCAAGAAGAAGGCATTGATTTTGATGAGACATTCGCACCAGTTGCAAGGCTTGAAGCAATCAGATTGTTCCTAGCCTATGCTGCTCACAAGAACTTCACTGTCTATCAGATGGATGTGAAGTCTGCTTTTCTCAATGGAGAACTGCAAGAAGAAGTTTATGTTGAACAACCTCCTGGCTTTGAAGTTTATCAACAAGGAGACAAGGTATATCGTCTGAAGAAAGCTCTCTATGGACTGAAACAGGCTCCAAGAGCATGGTATGATACTTTATCTGACTTTCTTTTAATTAAAGGATTTCGCAAAGGTAAAGTAGATAAAACCTTGTTTACTATTGAATGGGATAAACATATATTGTTAGTTCAAATATATGTAGACGATATTATTTTTGGTTCAACTAACAAACAGATGTGTGAAAGATTCTCTAAGCTGATGCAGAACAAGTTTGAAATGAGCATGATGGGAGAATTGAATTACTTTCTTGGATTACAAGTTAAACAGCTGCCTGATGGTATTTTTATTAATCAAGCAAAGTACACAAAAGATCTGTTCAAGAAATTTGGTATGGAAACTAGCTCATCTGTTAATGTTCCTATGTCTACTGGACTTCGTCTGGACAAGGATGAAGGTGGCAAGTCAGTTGACATCACCAAATACAGAGGCATAATTGGGTCACTGTTATACTTAACAGCTAGCAGACCTGACATTATGTATTCTGTTGGGGTTTGTGCGAGATTTCAATCAGATCCTAAGGAATCTCATCTCTTAGCTGCTAAAAGGATATTAAAATATCTTAAAGGCACTCAAGAATTGGGATTGTGGTACCCAAGGGAATCAGGATTTGAACTTATTGGATATTCAGATTCTGACCTGGCTGGCTGTAAAATTGATAGGAAAAGTACAACAGGTGCTTGTCAATTTTTAGGCAGTCGTCTGATCTCATGGATGAGTAAGAAACAGACTTCAGTATCCATATCTACTGCTGAAGCTGAATACATTGCTGCTGGAGCATGTTGTGCACAAATACTTTGGTTGAAGCATCAACTAGAAGACTATAATCTCAAGATCAGTGGAATCCCTATCTACTGTGACAATACAAGTGCAATCTCACTTACTCAGAATACTACTAGTCATTCCAGGACTAAGCATATTGAGATCAAACATCATTTCATCAGAGACCATGTTGAAAAAGGAAATGTTATTATTGAGTATGTTCATACAGACAATCAGATCGCTGACATTTTCACCAAACCATTGAATGAAGCAAGATTTTCCACTCTAAGAGCGGAATTGGGCTTGTTAAAATTGGATTCATAAGCTGAGGGGGAACCTATCAGAAGACTGGGTTCAACAGCTTACTAATCTGATATCAACAAGTGCTACACTTCAAGAAGACTGACTCTCAACAGACTGGTTGACTGATGAATTCTTGAATTCAGGGGGAACGTGTAAGACTAGCGGTACCCTTGTTTTAAAGATGAAATCCTCAATGACAGTTAGTTGAAGTTATTTAATCAGAAGATTTGTTCTTAATTCTTGAAGACTCGAAGATTATTTATCTTGCTGGATTGACAAACAGCAAAGGAAGATCACTAGATATTGGCTTTCACTAGTGATATATTGTATCAGACAAGTCGTCTATCAGATAAGTATCATTTTACTCATCTGTTATTATTTATGTCATCTTATATTTAAGTGTTGTACAAAAACGTTTTATCAAAAACACGCTTTTATAAGTAACAGACATGTGGCGTTTCAAATTCCCGCCTGTCTGACATAATTAATAAAATTTGAATTCCGCGATTCTCGCCCGCACAATTGGAAACTGACAGATCAAATCAAACCGTCCGCGTATAACACGGAAACCGAAGTGATTCGAAATCTATAAATCCAGATCTGATCAGAAGGGTTAAACCTTACGCACCCAAAATTATCCTAAGTGAAAAAGAAGTTACTGATTCATCTGTTTTCTGTCTTAAAAGTGTTTTAATTTCTCTCAAGCCACTCCAATTTCATTAAAATGGCCGGAGCTGAAGGACGATACTTGAATTTCGAGAAGTTCCACGCTTCTGGAACTCCTCTAATGAAGGAAATCATGGTTAAAATCAAAGAGGCGTCGTTGGTAAAAGTTTTGGAAGCTCACGAAGAGTATGTATTCACTGACGATGTTGCTGAGTTCTACGAATCTAGGAAAAATGACTTAACCAAGATGATTTCTGTGGCTACTGTCGGAGGTAAAACTATCTGTATTTCGCCTGCTGTTTTGAATGAAATTTACGATCTGAAAAATGAAGGAGGAGAAGTGTTCACACTGGGTTCAAAAAAGGAGGAAGAATTTTGGTTTATTTGTGCGAAGGATGGAGAACCGATGACTGGAAGTTTAATGAAAACTCAGTTGAAGGATGAGTTTCAAAGGTTTGCAGACATTATTGCGAAGATTTTCGAATGCTGTACGAGCTCCTTAGATGGGTTACCTAGGAGAAGGTACCAAACAATGGTTTGTATCTACTATGGGTTACCAGTAAACTGGGCTGTTCATTATTTTTATCTTCTGGCGTTAAAGAAAAATGGACATGTGGCAATGATGAGTCATCTGCTCTCGACTCTTGGTTGTCCACTTGTGAATGGGAAGGTAATTCACAAGCTAAAAGAGGTAAAAACGTATGAACCGGTAAAGGTTGAAGCTACTTCTAAAAGAAAAGCAAAGGGAAAAGTAGAGAAGCCTGCTGCCAAGAAGCCCAAAATTACTATCAAGGCTAAGTCTGCTGATCAAACAGCAAACCCTGCTGTTGAAGCCAGATCAGTAGAGTCTGACGCTGCTGATAAAATAGTCACCAAAGTGACTAAGGAAATTGAGGAGATGACCACTGAAACATCTCCAGAGAGAACTGAATCTGACGAACCAGTTCCAGTGAAAGAAGTTGGACGAAGAACAAGAAGTTCAGTAAAAAGGACTGCTGAACCTCGCCAAGCTGAGATTTTGCCCAAGCCAAAGGCAAAAAGAAAGCTAACTCTGGGTGGTCAAAGAGTTACCTTTCCTACTGATCCAACGACTCAAGTTAGAGATATTCCTGCTGCTGAAAGACCAGTAGAAGCAGTAGAGAAAGATGCAGAAGGAAAAACTGCAGAAAACCTATCTCTCAACAAGTCTGCTGTTGAACAGCCGACTGATCTGACAGTAGAGGAGAATGTCCCACTCATTCATCCTGCCCCAATTGCTGCTGCTACACTGCAGATAGTGGAATCACCTGCCGCCAGAAGGAAAAGAACTGGTAAGGCAAAGATTAAAGTGTTGACTGCTGCTGAACAGAAAAAGAAAGATGAAGCTGAAAAGAAAAAGAAAGAGCAACAACACGCTCTTAAACTTAGGGAGCTTGAAGCTCAGACTAAAAATATGTCTGAAGCTGAGATAGCTGCTAAGGAAGTTGAGGACTTGGCTAAAGCTATAGAAGCCAGTACCAAGGATGCCCATGGTCCAAGGTACAGTGGTGGAATTGAAATTGGAGACAAGAAGAAGCCAAGGGCTGTTATGCCAACACCCAAGATGCCAAAGAAGCAACGATCTGAGTTAAAGTATGCTCTGGAGATAGTTCAAAATGATCCAGAGATATTCAAACAGTTTGTGGCAGATCTTGAGAGGTATAATGATATTTTGGTCCGTCAGAGTCTCTTTGTGGCTGAAAAGATACGATATAATAGATGGAGGGAATATCGTCTGACAAAGACCAAAGAACAAATAGTACAGTCGAAGGAATTTGCTGCTGAGGAAAGATGGGTCCTGCAATTTCTGGAAACTGGATGCTTAAGGCAAGCACTGGATTCAGATCACTTCTTCGATATGATCCACTATCGGATGAGGAAGTTGGCGAAGTCTGAAGCCAAGAAACTACAAAATTATGTTCCTGAAATTCCAGCTGCAGATGAAGATTTAAAGAACAGAATGGTAAAGCTGGCACTTTCCATAACTTTGGAAATGTGGGCTAAGAGGACCAGACATCAGAAGGGTCAACCTAGCTCCATGACGCCCCTGCCAAGCTTACAACAGATCGTCTTTGGACCGGCTATCAAAACTTATGAAGATCTACCTGAACAGACAACTTCACCATTTATACCTGCTCTTATCTTTACTCATAAAACTGTTGTTGCTGATAATGGTGTTGATGTTGTTACATAGGTAAATGAGCCAATACAGGTCCAAAAGAAGACTGGTGAAATTTCAACATCATCAGAGCAGTTGCCCCAACAGCAGACTACTCTGACTGATGAACCAAAGGAGTCTGAGACAACTCCTGAGATTGTTCCAGCAAGCACAGCCATTCCATCAACTTCAGCAAGCTTGCAACCGACTATTTTGGAGTCCATCCAGCAGTTGATTGCCAAATCTATGAAGGATATGGAAGACAGACACAAAGAGCAGTTGAAGCAATTTGAGGAAGTGGCCTCAACTATACTGTCTGCTGCTGCTGCTGACAAAGTTCCCAAGGCTGCTGATCCTGGCCCGCTGATAGTGGAAGAAATAGCAAGTATCAAAAGTGAAGTACAGGCTATCAGACTAGATGTGGAAACATTTGGTGCAAGGGTCAAGAATAACACAGCCGGTTGGAGGGACATAAATGAGGTTGTTGCAAATGCAATGGAGGCTCAAGAGGAGAAAACTGAAAGCATGCTGAAGGCATTCACTACCTCAGCTGATCTGATTCTGAGCTCTCAGATTCAACTGTGTGATCAAGTGGATCTTACTTTTATGAAGATTGAATCTTACAACTCATTGCAGCAACTGAAGAAGGAAAATCATCTTATGGCGGTGGATAAAAACATCAGATTGATTTGTGATGCGATTAACATCAGAAGGAATCAGACTGGTGGACTATCAGCCAACTCAAATCAGATTAGTTCAAGTTTGGGATCAGCCGAGTACACATCAGACGAGTGATTTCGGTCAGCTAAGTGGAAGTGGATCAGAAGATCAATGCAACGATAATAAATGCACTTGGAGTAATAAATGCTGAAGAGGAAGGGTATTTATGACAAATGATTGAAGAGAAACCTCGTATCAGATTGGTGCATTTAATGCGATCTGACAGCAAGTACAACAGAGTGTACAGTGTTCAGTCGCAGGTAGCCGTTTCTGCAGAAAGGACCAGTACTCGAGGATTTGAACAGCTGTCGATCTCTCAACGGGCAGAAATTCAAATCTCAAGTATAAATAGTTCAGTTCGTGAGTTGAAGAAGAATATACAACACACTTTGAGAGCAAAATATCTGAAGCAGAATTCTTCTAAGTCTCAAAACTCAAGAACAGAACGCTCATCAGCCAAGTCATTTGTTATACAGTGTTCAGTCTGCTGACAGAAAAGTTAGAGAATTTTTAAAAGGGTAAATTTTTAAAGAGGTCTATTCACCCCCCCCCCCCTCTAGACCTCATCTGACCACTTGGGACCAACAACTAATCCGAGTCCGCCACAACGCAAACACATTATCTGACAATCTTTTAACATACAATTTGATTTTTACTCAAGTCAGTTTCCGAGCTAAGAGTCATAGCAACTGCTTTCACTCTACATAGATAACTTGACTTTTGCCCTTTTATCCGAGCCTGTCTTCGATCTAAGGGTCATAGCAACGACTTCCACTCTTGATCGAGGCATTTGCTCTTTCAGTGCAAGTCTTTTACTGATCTAAGAGTCGTAGCAATGGCTTTCACTCTTAGTCGAGACATTTGCTCTCTTTATGCAAGTATGTTACCGATCTAAGAGTCGTAGCAACGGCTTTCACTCTTAGTCGAGATTATTTGCTCTTTTTTATGCAAGTTTGTTACCTATCTAAGAGTCGTAGCAACGGCTCTCACTCTTAGTCGAGAAATTTGCTATTTTTTATGCAAGTCTGTTACCGATCTAAGAGTCATAGCAACGGCTCTCACTCTTAGTCGAGACATTTGCTCTTTTTTATGCAAGTCTGTTACCGATCGAAGAGTCATAGCAATGGCTTTCACTCTTAGTCGAGACATTTGTTTTTTTTATTTTTATTTTATCAAAGCATCGGAAACACATCGGGAACGAAAGAACACTTCATTAATCGTGCAAACATTTGGATAAAAACATAAATACAAAAACATTGTCTGATTACAAAAACTATTTCCCATAATATTTTCGTAAGTTAACAGCATTCCAGCTTCTTGGCAGTGCTTCGCCGTTGAGGTGAGCAATCTTGTATGACCCTTCTTTCCGACATCCTGCACGACATAAGGGCCATCCCAGTTGGGTTGGAGTTTCCCAACACGTTTCGAGACCTCCACTCTTTTGAGGACCAAGTCCCCGACCTTAAAGCTTCTGATTCTGACCTTCTTGTCGTCCATGCTGGATTTCGTAGCTTGGATCTTTAGTTTCGCTAGATCCCGGTTGCAGTCCGCATGGTCAAGATCCATTTCTCTCAAAGAGTGATTTTCATCGGACTAGTAAGACGTGACCCGTGGTGATGGCACCAAAGTTTCGATCGGGAAACGGCTTCCGAACCATAAACCAAGCAGAAAGGAGTTTCACCGGTAGCCGTTTTGACTGACGTTCTGTTTGCCCATATGATTAAACAGAATTTCGTCTTAGGTTTGATCTCAGTAAATTTATTTAAGATCACAATTTATTGTATTAAGGGTTTGGTTAAAGTACTCAGGATGATGCAATTCAAGAACAAGCACAGTAATATAATTGAGTAGATGACAATAATATGAAGGGCGAACAATTGTAGTATATTTCGTAGGTTCAAATCTGGATCCTCAATACAATGTAAAACTCATTATTTATAATAATTCTCTCGTCCTAATTGAACTAGGAGTCCTATTTAGCCTAGGAATCCTGCATGGCCTAGGAATACAACATGGCCCATCAAGTCCTCTGGGTCGGACAATAGGTCGAGCAGATATGTTTGGCGGATCGAGCCGATCTCGTGGTTCAAGCAGGTCGGATCGATCTTGATTCTCCTCGGATATTCCTAGTTGGTTATGTGTGCGAAATAGCCCTCATCAGTACTCCCTCACTTCTCGAGCGTAATCGTAGCTGTAGCTCGTAGAAGTAGATGCAGTATTTACCTTGGTCTTTTCGTCGTTCATGAAATATGCCTCATTAAAAACCTAGTTCGGAAAAACCCTCTTCGGGATAAAAACCGAACGAGGAAAAAAGAGTGCATATCCGTTTGAACTTTCTACAAATAGACACGTACTTTGGTTAACGTGTGTCAGATGACGGCAGGGTCTCTTCACAATTTTGATTGGCGGGAATATGAAGAGACGCGAAGGGTTGAATCTGTCTTTTCACCGCCCATATATATAGTCAAAATTAGCGGGATATTTTACTTTTACCCCAGATATTTAATCCTTCCAGCAGTAAAAGCTTAAATCGACAATCTTGTCAATTTCTTACTTCCTCGAGCTTGTTATTTTAAGGACTGATGGCTTCGACCTCGCAGAATCCTCATTCTTCAACCCAAAACATAGATGAACAAGTACCTCCTAACATCCTTAATCCTGATATTCCCTCATCTGATGAGGAAGGAGCAAACAATTCACAAGTGGAGGAGATCAGAGATTACACTGAAAAAGAAGTTGATAGTTTGGTAGTGGAAATCATCCCAGAGGAAGAAATGGTGTCGAAGGCATCCAAGAAAACCAAAACGTCTCAACCTCAAATTTCTGCCCCTGTAGAATTCTTTCCTTCTCGATGGAAAGAAGATGACATTCCTTCTTTGAAAAAGGAATACGGTCACTATTTCCCCTCGGATTGTGAGATCATTATCCCTTCTTCCGAGGAGAGAGTCAACACTCCTCCCGCCAACTGTCGAGCTTTTTACACGTCCCATTTCGAGCATGGGCTCCATTTTCCCCTGTCTTCGGTTCTTCGTCAATTTCTAGAAACCTTCATTGTTTCATTAACCTAACTTGTCCCAAATGCTATAGCTTTTATTATGGCATTCTCTGTCTTGATGGTCGCTCGAGGTCTGCAACCCTCATTCCGCAATTTTCTTCATTTTTTCCGATTTTCCGTATCGAGCTCCTCCAATAGAGGTTATTATTATGTCAGCCAAAGGCCTGGCTACGCAATTCTTGAAAACGCTATTTCGAGTAATAGCACAGAATGGAAATCAAGCTTCTTTTTTGTTAAGGCTCCGACCGTGCGTATTCTTGAAAATGGAGAAACCCAGGAGTTTGCTCATGATTGGGGTTATAATGATTCTTGGGTATATGGTGGTCGAAGAGTGATTGGCGAGATGGCCCCGGACGACCAATTTTCATCCGCTATGATCGAGGAGATGAGATTAAATAAGTACCAATCAGCTTATTTGATCGGAGAGATCTTTCTTCGGAAAGCTGGACTGAGTTCTTTGGAGTTTTCCATTCCATCGGATAATCGATCTCTAGGTAAGATCATTTCTTAATTTCACTATATTCATAAAAGGATTTATGAATTCGTCATTTACTAACATCTATCTTCTTCCTAACGCAGCCACCATGGTCGAGAACTGCCCTTTTTCAGTGGTCGGAAAATCTGTTCTTTCGAACTCAAAAAAGTCCTGGGGTAAAGCCCCCATAGAGCAAAAGGAATCTAGAAAGAGGAGAAGGAATCAATTCCAAGATCTGGAAGATATCGAGGAGGAGTCGTCCGAGAATGCAGATCCTATCCGAATAGCTCCTCCTCTTTCTGGTCTAACTTCTTCAGACATACCGGCTTCGAGCTCTCGTCCAGGTCGCGGTTATCCTCCCAAAACTTTTAGGGAAAAATATGGTATTCTAGGTAGTAAATATTGGCCTGAACGTAATCCTACTGGCCCTGAAGCCAAAACAAGAACCCAATTTTTTGACAAAGGAGGAGAGTATTTCACTCATGTCGGAGATACCAGCCATCAAGCCTCTTTGGTAGATATGATTGAAAGTGATCTTCAAGGAAGACGGGCGGCAGGTTATTCTGAGAAGGACTCATTGGTGTCCGATGATAAGGAGAATGTGGTCGATAAATCCATTCGCGTTCTTTTATCTTCGACCTTTGTTCGAGACGTGGAGAGGACTATTATGAAGAAACCTCTCGAACAACTTGCAAGGGCAGCTCACGCTCATGAAGTGGTAATATTCTTTAACTCCTTTTGTTCTTTTAATAATCCTTGATATTCTTCTTGATCTTTATTTAGACAATTCTTTCTTGCTACAGACCGGTAATGCCATGGTATCCGCGCTTTATGATATGGCATTGCATAGAGATCAGTGTAAATATGTTGAAGAAAGCAACAATATTTTAACTGCCAAGGTTAAGGAGCTTGAAGATCAACTTGCCCAGATCGGTACTTCTCGAGCTTCCACTGAGACTCAATCTGTTCCTCTTGCCAACAAGAACTTGGAAACTGATAATCCGCATATCATTGGCATGATGACGGATGCTAGTCGGTATCAGGCCCTGGTCGACCAGTTGACTCGGGAATTGGATGAACAGCGAGTTTCTCATGCCACTGTAGTTAGCAAATTGGAGTCGGAGATCACCTCACTTCGATCTCAGCTCATGGCAAAGGAAGACGATTCTACTGATTTGGAGAGGATCATAGACGAGCATCGAGCTTCCGAGGTCGAGCCCATTATTCGAGAGTTTCTTGATTCCCCAGTACATACTGCCATAATCCATCAGAAGATCGGAAGTTTGCTCTTGAGCTTGTTCTATAAAGGTGTCGATCAATTAATCGAGTCTGGGCAGATCCCTGATAAGCGTGAGGAATATCGCAAAGTTATGGCCATTGAAAAGGATCGAAGTCTTCAAGACTATCCTCCCGACTGCTTGTCCTCTGTTGAGTATAGTAACCATCCATTGGCTCACCTAGTCGAGGAGTATGGAACCCAAATTCCTGTGCCAACGCCTGATTTGGAATTAATAAAGGATATCATTGAGAGTCAAGCAGGCGAAGAGGAAGGCGATGATGCCGAGGAGGATTTCGAAGGAGGCCATATCAACGAAGGGAATGAAGAAGGAGAGGAAGGATCGTCCCCCAAGGAAACTAATTCACCCAGTTAGGATGTTTTTATGATTTTCTTTTAGTTTGTTGTAAAGGTAGGTCTTTTGTATATAAAATCTCGTAGATTGTGTAAAATTCCCTTCTTGATATATATGATTTTAACTGAAGTTTTTTCTTGTCGCTTTGATGATCATAGTACGTATTTTACAACACGTTTTTCTCATATATTTGAATTTTTACTGTGCGCGCCAAGGATTGAGGACATAATTGTCATTTACTTTACTATATATAAAGGTAAAACCTTTGAAGTTTTACCGCGCGTCCCCACTTGTAATATAAAATTTCTTTATTGTTGATCGGAGCTCTCAACTCGATATTTCGTAAGAACCTTTAATTTTTTGATCATGAGTTCCAATCTGTTTTCTGGAGCTTCCAAACGCTCTTTGCGGGGTCCGTCCCGACGAGATACTCCAAGAAAGAAAATTCGAACTGAAAGTTCTCATCGATCATCTTCCAAAGGGGGATCTTTTTCTCAAGAAGCCAAGCCCCGATCTGAACTGGAAAACATTCCTTCTCCGGCAGGAGAAACTACGCACTCATCGATGGAAATTTCAAGGGCTCCGATCCGCAGTCCCTTGGTTGATCCGAAAATTCTGGAAGCTTGCCAGACTGAAGGTTCTCGATCTATATCGCCTCCTCCAGTAGATCAAACAACAAACAAGGAGTTTAGAACAGTCCTTCCTTCTCCTGTGGAGCAAACAACGAACGAGGAGTCACGTGGTGCTAGTCCCCCTCCAGTCAATCAATCAATAAACGGGGAACCTAGAGCTATTTCTCCTTCTCACGTAGAACAAGTGACGAATGAGGAGTCTCGAGCTGCTTCTCCCCGCCCGGTTGAACGACCAGTGGATGAGCGTCCCCCTTCCGACCGAGACATAACAAATCAATCTACAAGTCAAGAAGGTCGCACACAGATCGTGACTACTGCTCCTAATTCTGAGATTGCTGCTCCCAATTCTGAGATCGATCCGACTCTGCAATTAAGGGGGCCTGTGGAAGATATTCCAGAATCTTTCTTTGCCCCTTTGCATTCTCAGGTCGTTGTTTCGACCTCTCAGGATACTCGAGTCGTCTCTCCTGCCCGTATATCTCAAGGTGTGTCGAAAACTGGGTCAGGTCCCAGTCGTTCTGGTTTTGAAAATGTTGCAGACGATCCATCTCTTTTAGACGATCGTCCATTCAAAGAGCAGGTCGACGATATAAGTGAGTTTGGGTATAGTCGATCAGGTGGGGTTTCGGCTGACGCATGCATTCCAACAACCCTCGAGCCCGATGGGGTTTCTTGGAATCTGGGAATGGGTACAATTTTGCCTAAGGAGCTTGATAAATTGAAGAACCACTCTTCCTTGCAACTTGTCCAGTCCATTTTCAAACGTTTGGAGATGGTAAGCGTATTTTGTTGTTTGTCAAAAGAGATCTAGGTGTTTTAAGTTTCTCACCCATATTTCTCAAAACAGGCTAAGCATGAAGCTCTTCAGCTCGGGATACAAAATGACGAATCTTACTTTGCTCGAGAAGAATCCCTCGAACGGGTAAACTCAATTGCTGTTGCTCATCGATTGCTGATGACTGAGATTGAGCACCTCCGAGCTACCACTGAGAGGCTCACTAGAGAGAAGGAAGAACTTGCTCGAGTAAATAGCAGTTTGGAGGCTGATAAAGAGCAGCTTACTAAGGAGAAAACAGATCTTCTTCAATTGAAAGATCTGGAGTTTGACAGGGGTTTTTCTCTTGGATATGAGCAGCGTGCCCAAGAAATGATGACTTATCTTGGTTATCCGACGATTCCTGCTCATGTTCACGAAACAGTAGACAAAGACCTTACTCCCGAACAGTAGACAAGGGTCTTTCTTCATTTCTTTTTTTTTTTTTTTTAATTTTTTTTTATTCTTTTTTTTTTTTTTTTTTTTTTTTGAAATGTAAATATATATTTTGCCTGATGAATGGAAGAACATGCTCTTTATTCGATTTCTGCGCCTCTTCGACCTGCCTGTTGATAAATAACTTTTTGCCATATTATTGGAAGACTAGAAGTCAATTTGGTAGGTGTGCTATAACTGTAGGAACGATTCGTATGCTCTGTCCATTGATTGGTTAATTCCCCGTAGTATAAATAACTTATTGGAGAAGTAGGAAAAGAAGAAAGACTGAAACAATATGCCACCTCTGAACAGTTTAATTTGGTTTTTATATCCTGTTGACTATGGTGGAGATATCAAACCAGATAGTTTTTTGGATAGGCGAGAGCTGGCTAGTTCATTAAAATGGTGTTTTATCCATGCATGCTCGAAAACTTGCCCCCAAGGCGTGGAGAACGAACCTGTCTCAATTGTAAGACAACAAAGTTCTTCCCTTCTTAGTGTGCTTTAGCTTGATACTGTGATCGACTCTAGATGCAGTATGCCTCCTGGTTACCATGTGGGGCATTTAGTTTTGTGAATTCCACATAACTGATTCGATCTCTTATATTTCTTTCTGGAGAGCGAGGCCTGAGGTAGACATTGGGTCTTTTCTCAGGGTTATTCCCGTTATGTTCTAATCTATGGAATACGTTTCCTCTTCGCGAAAACCGATCGTAATCCATGGTTCTCTGCATTGGTGGTTTCTCAGGTTTCTTGGATCCCGAAACGGATGTTTTCTTATTTTTATCTTTGAAAGAGTTCATCTCTTCCTGGGTCATATATTTGGAGGCTAAAGTCATGATTTCAGCGAAGGTTCTAGGCTGTTTCCGACTTAATGCGTTACCAAATTGCCTATTCTTGGTTAGATCGAACAATATGGATATAATATAATCAATATTTGGGGAATCGATCTTCAGTAGTTCTACATTGAACCTTGCTAACCAAGCTCTTAAGGATTCCCCATCTTGCTGGACTATAGTTCCCAAATAACTCATGGGAAGCTTTTGTCTTTTTTGACTAGCAAATTGTTGTTCCAGCTTGTTGCATAATTATCTAAAACTGAAGATTGAATTAGGCGGTTGTTTTCCGAACCAATCCAATGCTAACCCCTCAAATGTTGTGATCATCAACTTGGCCGTATACTCTGCTGAATGAGCATACAGGCTCATTATATTTGTGAAACTAAAGATGTAGTCGGTTGGATCACTGGTTCCGTCATATCTGGGGAGCCGGGCAGGTAAAGATCCGGAAGCATGTGCTTCCCTGATTTCTAAACAGAAAGGGGAACAGGCAGCTATACTATCCTGTATTTCACGGGAACGAGGCCAAGGTTGTTGCAAAGTCAGAAGCCTCTGTTCGACTCGCTCCTCGACCATCCTCTCTATATCTCTTTCAGAGATTCTTTTGGTTGCTTGTCGATTGATAACTGGGGGCTCCTCCTCGTCATCAATCGGGATAACTGTATGTTCCTTGGACAAGCGACGCTCAGGACGAGCATTGGCTCTTGCCTGATTACCTTTTCGAGCAGGGTGCCTTCCAACTATGTTTGGTGGTGAGACTTGAGATCGCTGGTCAGCATCTGGGCTCTCTGCTTGAGTTGATGACTGATCGTTATTTTCTCGGGGTTCCTTGTGATTATTAACCGCCCTCGAGGGACGAACCGCGGCCCTAGTTGGTTCCGCAACTGCCTGAGTTGGAAGAATTTGAGGAAAAAATGAACTCAAAAGCTGAGCGATTTGTAGTATTTTTTCCTGGTCAGCCGGTAGCGGGGTAGCAGGGATGGATTGGACAGGCGGGTTAGGAGCCCGACTTGTGGTAGGAGTTTGTCGTGCTCCCTCGTTTTGATTGATGTTTTCGTTTGGTGCAACTTGTTCTTCTACAGGATCAAGATTTTGCTGATTTGCCGGAGGCTGTGTATCGTTAGCGCTGATCCTTTGGGAATCTTCAGGCAAGGTATCCATAGCACGAGAAGGTCGAGAATTCGTGCTTCTTCCTGCGTTATGTGCGCTTTTCCTTGGATTGGCCATATTTCGATCGAGTAATTAACCTTGCCCCACGGTGGGCGCCAACTGATTAAACCGAATTTCGTCTTAGGTTTAATCTCAGTAAATTTATTTAAGATCACAATTTATTGTATTAAGGGTTTGGTTAAAGTACTCAGGATGATGCAATTCAAGAACAAGCACAGTAATATAATTGAGTAGATGACAATAATATGAAGGGCGAACAATTGTAGTATATTTCGTAGGTTCAAATCTGGATCCTCAATACAATGTAAAACTCATTATTTATAATAATTCTCTCGTCCTAATTGAACTAGGAGTCCTATTTAGCCTAGGAATCCTGCATGGCCTAGGAATACAACATGGCCCATCAAGTCCTCTGGGTCGGACAATAGGTCGAGCAGATATGTTTGGCGGATCGAGCCGATCTCGTGGTTCAAGCAGGTCGGATCGATCTTGATTCTCCTCGGATATTCCTAGTTGGTTATGTGTGCGAAATAGCCCTCATCACCATATGACCCCAGGAAGCTCATCCAACCATTTTCCTTTTGCATCAACTAAACGCTTCTCTAGAGATCGGACAATTTCTCGGTTTGTAACCTCGATCTTCCCATTTGCTTGTGGATGGCCGACAAAGGTAAAATTTTGTTGAATCCCAAACTTCTCACACCATTCTACAATTTGCTTTCCCGCGAGCTGTGTTTCGTTGCCTGAGATTAATACTCTTGGTATTCCGAAACCTGCAAACAATATTTTCCCATAGGAAATTTATGATTTGAAATTGAGTAATCTTGGTTAGTGCAATACATTCCACCCATTTGCTAAAATACTCTACCGCAACCAAGACATAGTTCTTCTTTGACCTGGCGGTCGGAAAAGGGCCTATGATATCAATTCCCCATTTATCAAAAGGCTAGCAGATCAAAATCGAGTGCATTTGCTCGGCGGGTTGGTGAATTTAGTTCGAGTGAATTTTACAGTGGTGGCATTTTCTCACATAATCTATCGAGTCTGAAATTAAAGTAGGCCAATAATAACCAGACCGAGAACATTTTAAAGCTAACGCCCTTGCGCCGCAATGACTGCCAACTTCCCCTTCATGTATCTCCTTCAGAATAAATTCATACTGGCTTTTGAAAACACATTTCAACAAAATTCCCGAGGAGGATCTCTTGTAAAGATGATCCTCAATCAATACGTATATCGAAGCGCGGTACTTGATTCGTCGAGCTTCATTAGGCTCCTTGGGCAAGATTCCCTCTTTTAGATAACCTTTTAGAGGCTCTATCCATGAGGGTTTTGGAGTATCAACTTCCATGATTTTCGTGCTCGGAGATGCGTTCAAATCAATTGCGGGAGTATTTGACAATAACCAAGTTATCGGTCTTTCTTTCCTTCCATCCATAGAACCTGTAAATTTTGACAATAAATCTGCCCAAGAGTTTTCCTCCCTAGGGATAGCCTGGATCTCGAACTTATCCAATTTTGAAGCTAGATCCTTTACTCTGTTCAAGTATTTTACCATATTGAATTCCTTTGCCTCATAGACTCCCTTCACCTGTCTATGCACCAGCTCGGAATCGGTCAATATAGTAAGAGACTTAATGTTTGCTTTTATCGCCATTTCCAGGCCTGCGATTAAAGCCTCATATTCAGCCTCGTTATTTGTAACCACGAAGTCCAAGGTAATCGCGTAACTTAGATCTTCTCCTTCAGGCACTTGAAAGTGAATTCCGGCCCCTCCACCTTCTCTGGTCGATGAACCATCTACATGCATTACCCATATCTTTTCCTCGACCTCCACAACCAAGTTGACTTCGGAACCCTCTTCCTTGAGTCGTTCCGTTCCTGTTGATTCCACAATAAAGTCAGCAATGACCTGTTCCTTGATTGCCGTTCGGGGTTGATAGTCGATCTCGAATTGTCCAAGTTACACTGCCCACTTGATTAGTCTTCCAGAGGCCTCGGGTTTTGACAACACCTGCCTCAGAGGTTGGTTCGTCAAAATGATTATTTTCTAAGTTTGAAAGAAGGGCCTTAGCTTCCTGACTGCAATTACTAGGGCCAGTGCAAACTTTTCGATCTCCAGATAATTTTTTTCCGCGCCTTGGAGTAACTTGCTTAGATAATATACCGGCTTATGCTCGGAGTTCTCGACTTTTATCAAAACTGAACTGATAGCCTCTCCTGACACAGCTATGTACAAATACAAAGGCTCCCCCTCAATTGGTTTTGCTAGCATTGGGGGAGAGACTAAGTATTTTTTAAGTTCCTCAAAAGCCTTGTCACACTTCATTCCACTCAAAATCCTTAGATTTTCTCAACAACTTAAAGAAGGGTAGGCTTTTATCTGCAGAACGAGATATAAATCTGTTTAAAGATATGATCTTTCCAATTAAGCTTTGAACCTCGGAAAGTTTCTTGGCGGCCTAAGCTCAGCGATAGCTCTGATTTTTTCAGGATTCGCTTCGATACCTCGCTCGTGGATGAGGTAACACAGAAACTTTCCCGATCTCACACCAAAAGTACACTTTGCGGGATTCAATTTCATTTTGTACAGCATCTATACAGGTACTTAATGTGACCCTCCTCGGTCTTGCTTTTTACGAGCATATCGTCAACGTAGACTTCCATAATTTCTCCGATCAAATCTTTAAACATCATATTCACAAGTCTCTGGTACGTTGCTTCCGCGTTTCGAAGTCCAAAAGGCATTACTATGAAACAATATACTCCACGCTGGGTAATGAAAGCGATTTTATCCTGATCCCTTTCGTTCGTGAAGATTTGATAGAAACCCTGAAAGGCATCCATCATGCTGAAGAAAATAAATCCTGCGGTCGAATCGACCAACATATCAATCCGAGGCAAGGGATAAGGATCTCTTGGACACAATTTGTTCAAATCTGTAAAGTCGTTGCACATTCTCCACTTGTTATCAACCTTGCTTCCTTTAGATACCAATACTACGTTGCAAAGCCACTCAGTAAACGTTATTTCCCGGATTTGACCGGCGGCCAAAAGTCTGTCCACTTCCACGTTGATGGTTTTATCCTTTTCTCGACCAGGGTTTCTTTTCTTCTGCCTAACCGGTTTGGCTTTTGGGTCGATATTCAGAGAGTGCGTAATAACTCGCGGGTCAATTCCCACGATATCGTCGGAGCTCCAAGCGAATTCATCAGAGTTATTTCTTAAAAATTCGATCAGCATCGTCTCCATTCCCGGGCTTAGCTCGGTCCCTATCCTAGTGAATTTTTCAGGGGAGCCAGGAACCAGCGTCACCTGTTTGTTGTTCGGAGGTTGCACACTCATATCAACCTCCTTTCCCTTTTTCCCTTGAACACTAATAGTTAGAGATGTATTATAACATTCCCATGCCATATACTGGTCATTTCTTATTTCACCGACCGCAGCCATAGTTGGAAATTTGACCTTCTGATGGTAAGTTGATACAACAGCTTTGAAGATATTCAACGCTGGTCTTCCCAAGATGGCATTGTAAGCAAATGGAGTGCTCACTACCAGAAAATTAACCATTTTTGTTACGTCCTTTGGTTTCTTCCCAAAGTGTTGCTCAAAAGAATTGTTCCAAGAGGGACAATTTCCGAACCGCCGAATCCGATTAATGGGGTAGAAACTCGATCCAGCCGTGGATGTTGCAAATTCATCCGACCTAGAGCCTCTGAAGAAATAATATTTGCCGAGCTGCCATTGTCAATCAATACTCTCTCGTTTACATCCCAAGTTACATCACGCGGCCTATCATCATCACTAAAGCTAATGACCTGATCTATCAACGAGCGGGGTTCTAAGGACATAACATCTTTGCTGGTCGAGACACCTGTCTTTATCGACCTCGCAGTTCTTTTTCTTGCATTCCTGCTATCTCCACCCGCAGGTCCTCCAACAATCACATTTATTACTCCATTTGTTTGTTTATCAACTTGCTCTTGAGCATTACGCTGATGCCTAGAAAACTTTCACGGGCTCCTTGATCTGTAACGATTGATGGGGTTGCCCCCTTCTCACATATTCTTTTAGTTTTCCTTGTGCGATTAACTTCTCGATTTCTTGCTTTAGCTGGAAACATTCCTCCGTGCTATGTCCCCAAGCTCTGTGGTACCTGCAGTACTTATCATGGTTCATTGATCATGGCCTGGCTTGAGTGATACGCTGAGCCTCTGGGATCAAATTCCTTTCCTCGAGTACGGTAAGTATCTCATCCCTCGAGGTATTTAATTTGGTGAAACTAATCTTTTCTGATTCTCTCCTCGGTGCCATCTCTGGAGAAGCAGGTCGACCGTAGACATTAGATATGTGGGTCGGAGCCTGTGGTTTATGGACATTAAGTCTTTGCCAAACAGAGCCTCTCCGCTGCGCGTTTGACCCTCCATAGTCACCTGGCTTCGGGATAGGAGCCCTGTCCAGTTTCTTTTCGAGCTGGGGCCTCGAATTTTGAGCATTTTTTGGCTTGTTCATCTCCTCTTGGATCATGTACTTCTCAGCTATCTCCATGATCAGCTCGAAAGATTTTGGCTGTTTTCGACATAAAGCATTTCCAAGTTGGGTATTTGATGCGAACCTCAATAGGAAGATTCAATTTCATCCCAAGAAAAACTAAAAATCAGATTGTAAGTGATAGTGAACTTGTGACCCAACGATTATATGGAATCGCAAACCACAAGTATTCCAGATTGTAGTGAACTTGTGACCCAACGATTATAAAAAATCGCAAACCACAAGTATTCAAGTTTTGAACGCCACAAGGAGAAACCTTGATAAGTTCTGAAGTTCAATGAAGAACCAAAAGAGGAGTAAAAACTCACTTTATATTTTCAGCCAAAGATTATTCCTTACATTCAGCCATACTACTTATATATAGGGTTGGAACATGTCTCCAACCATAGTAATTAAAGCCAACACGTTTTCATATGTGCTGGGATACAAAAAGGTACATAAAGAAATATGAAAAATCTTGACTATTATCTATATGGACTTATATATATTAAAATCTGATGTAAATAAAGCCTAATTGAAGCTTCTCTTTCCCATAAGACTTAATTCTATGTAAGTAACTTCAATGAATTCCAAAAACCATCAGATTATATTGTTTGGATTAAATTCAAAACCAATGCATCTTCTTTTGGGCCAAACTTATGCATGTTAGAATCAGCCCATATCTCTTGAATTAGCCCGTTAAATGCTTCCTTCAGCTTTTTGGATCTTGCCCTTGTAATTGGCCCAATTGGAACATACAATGGATCCTTAGCTTGTACTTGTTCTTGGTGATTATCATCATCTTCCCTCTCTTCAAAACGATTCGTCCTCGAATCTTCACCTACATCAAAAAGAGAAAGATCAGCAACATTAAATGTAGAACTAATCTTATACTCACCTGGAAGATCCAACTTATATGCATTATCATTCACTCTTTCAAGAACTTGAAATTGACCATCTCCTCTTGGTTGTAACTTGGACCGCCTACGTTCAGGGAATCTTTCCTTCCGCATATGTACCCAAACCCAATCACCTGGTTCAAAAATGACTTGTCTCCGCCCTTTATTAGCTTTGTTAGCATATTGTTCATTTTTCTTTGCGATATGCTCCCGGACACTTTCATGAAGTTTCTTCACCATCTCAGCCTTCTTTTGACCTTCCAAACTAGCTCTTTAATTAACTGGCAAAGGCAGCAAATCTAAAGGAGTTAGTGGATTAAAACCATAAACAACCTCAAATGGTGAAAAATCAGTAGTAGAATGAACACTTCGGTTATATGCAAATTCAATGAATGGCAAACAATCTTCCCATTTTTTTATGTTCTTTTGAATTATAGTACGCAACAAAGTAGTTAAAGTTCTATTCACGACCTCGGTTTGTCCATCTGTTTGAGGGTGGCAAGTAGTTGAAAATAACAACTTAGTACCCATTTTTCCCCACAAGACTTTCCAAAAATAGCTAAGGAACTTAACATCCCGATCAGATACAATGCTCCTAGGAACACTGTGAAGTCGTACAATCTCCCGAAAGAACAAATCAGCAATATTTGTTGCATCATCAGTTTTATTACATGATATGAAATGTGCCATTTTAGAAAACCTATCAACCACCACAAAAATTGAATCCCTACCTTTTCTTGACCTAGGCAAACCCAAAACAAAATCCATCGAAATGTCTACCCAAGGTGCAGTAGGTACGGGTAAAGGAGTGTATAAACCATGGGGTAAGACTAGATTTGGCCTGCTTACAAGTAACACATCTAGAACAAATTCTTTCCACATCACGTTTCATTTTAGGCCAAAAGAAATGTTCATGCAACACTTCTAAAGTCTTCCTTATACCAAAGTGACCCATCAAACCACCTTCATGTGCTTCACGTACAAGCAACTCACGCATAGAACTGTTAGGCACACAAAGTTTATTCTCTCTCAACAAGTACCCATCAAGTCTATAAAACTTACCAAATGCTGATTTTTCACATGCTCCATACACACTAGCAAAGTCATCATCAGTAGCATATAATTCCTTCACATATTCAAATCCCAACAACTTTGCATTTAAAGTAGAAACAAGAGCATACCTTCTCGATAGTGCATCAACCACAATATTTTCCTTACCTTGCTTGTATTTGATTACATATGGGAATGTCTCGATAAATTCTGACCACTTGGCGTGTCTTCTATTCAACTTACCCTGTCCTTTCAAGTGCTTCAAGGATTCATGGTCAGTGTGAATGACGAATTCTCTCGGCCAAAGGTAATGTTGCCAAGTCTCCAATGCTCTCACCAATGCATAAAGCTCCTTGTCATACGTCGAATAGTTCAAAACAGCCCCATTTAGTTTTTCACTAAAATAAGCTATCGGTCGCAGCTCCTACATTAAAACAGCTCCAATACCTATTCCTGAAGTATCACACTCAATTTCAAATGTTTTAGAAAAATTAGGTAAGGCTAACAAAGGAGCACTACACAATCTTTCTTTAATTTCAGAAAATGCATGTTCTTGTTCATTACCCCAATGAAACCCTACCGATTTCTTAACAATTTCAGTGAGTGGTGCAGCTAGTGTACTGAAATTTTTGACAAATCGTCGATAAAAACTAGCCAAACCATGAAAACTTCTCACCTCGGAAAGTGACTTAGGCGTGGGCCATTCCTTGATAGCCTTTACCTTTTCTTCATCCACTCCAATTCCATTTGCGCTAACAATATAGCCAAGAAACACAACTTTTTCCAAGCAAAAATAACACTTTTTTAAATTGGCAAACAATTTTTCTTTTCTCAAAACATCAAACACACAATGCAAATGTTCAATATGCTCATCTAAGCTTTTGCTATACACCAAAATGTCATCAAAATAAACCACAACAAATTTGCCAATAAACGCCCGCAAGACATGGTTCATTAATCTCATGAATGTACTAGGTGCATTAGATAAACCAAAAGGCATTACCAACCACTCATACAATCCATATTTTGTTTTAAAAGCAGTTTTCCATTCATCACCTTCTTTCATCCTAATTTGATGATACCAACTTTTCAAATCAATTTTTGTGAAAATACTTGACCCATGCAATTCATCCAACATATCATCTAGTCTAGGAATGGGATATCGATACTTTACCGTAATGTTGTTGATAGCCCTGCAATCCACGCACATCCTCCAAGTCCCATCCTTCTTAGGTACAAGTAACACCGGTACAGCGCACGGACTCATGCTTTCTCTCACGTGGCCCTTTTTTAGCAACTCCTCAACTTACCTTTGAAGTTCCTTTGTTTCCTCTGGATTACTTCTATAGGCTAGCCGATTAGGAATGGCGGCACCGGGCACAAAATCAATCTGATGCTCTATTCCTCTTATAGGTGGCAATCCATTAGGTACATCATCTGGAAACACATCTTCGTATTCCTGTAACAAAGAGACAACAACACTAGGCAAAGATTCATTAAATTCGTTAGTGCTAAAACCTGCCTCTTTGTACACAAGTAAAATCATAAGCTTTTTTGAATTCAAGGCACTCTTGATATCACTCGTCTTAGCATAAAGACTCACTTGTTTTTTTCCCTCTTTCTTTTCACTCTCTTTTTCACTTTTTTTCTTTAAAATTTCAGCCTCACTATTTATTTTCAACTCACTCTCTCTTTTCATTTTCATTTGATCTTCATACACTTGTTTGGGTGTTAATGGTACAAGAGTAATGGATCTGTTATCTTTTACAAGAGTATGACGATTTTTAAAACCATCATGAGTAACCTTCCTATCAAATTGCCATGGTCTGCCCAACAATATGTGACCTGCTTGCATTGGAACGACATCGCAAAGCACTTCATCCTTGTACTTCCCGATTGAAAACGAGACTAATACTAGCCTTGTCACCTTAACCTCCCCACAATCATTCAACCATTGCAGCCTATATGGTCTAGGGTGTTTCAAGGTAGGTAACTTTAGCTTTTCAACCAAAGTAGTACTAGCAACGTTTGTACAACTTCCCCCATCAATGATCATACTACACATCTTATCATTTACATGGCATCTAGTATGAAAGATGTTCTCCCTTTGCTCATCAACATCATTTTCTTTGACATGGGCACTTAAAGCACGCCTAGCCACAAGTGACTCACCCTCCACCGGATATTCAACATCATTGTCACTAGTGTCTTTTGGCATATGATCATCATCATCACTCTCACTTCCAGTCTCCACATCTTCGTTAGCATGTGCAATCATGGTTCTCTTGTTTGGACATTGTGAAGCTATGTGACCTGTCCCCAAACACTTAAAACACTTAATATCACGATTACGAGTTGGTAATTCAGTTTTACCTCTATTGACATTGTCAACTTCATCTTTTCTCTTTGGTGCTTCTGTTTTGAATTTGGAATTAGCCCCTTCATCTTTCCTCCCATTCGACCTCCATGAAGTAGAGGAGCTTGGATTTTAGAAAGATCGAGTTCCTTTCCTTTTAAGCTGCCGTTCTACCTTTATTGCCATATGCACCATGTCCTCCAACTCCACATAATGTTGCAACTCAACAACATTTGCAATGTCCCGATTCAGCCCATTGAGAAATCTTGCCATGGTAGCTTCTCTATCCTCCTCGATATTAGCCCTGATCATGGAAATCTCCATCTCCTTGTGGTAATCTTCCACGCTTTTAAAGCCTTGAGTAAGACTTTGTAACTTCTGAAATAAGTCCCTATGATAGTGACTAGGAACAAAACGGCTCCTCATGATAGCTTTCATTTCATACCATGTCCTAATAGGCCTTTCACCATTTCTTCTCCTGGTCATCACAAGTTGATCCCACCATATAATAGCATAATCGGTAAACTCAATAACAATAAGTTTTACCTTTTTCTCCTCGGAGTAGTTATGGCATTCGAAAATCAGCTCCACCTTCCTTTCCCAGTCCAAGTACACTTCTGGGTCATTTTTGCCTTGGAAAGATGGTATCTTTACTTTGATGTTTCCCAAGCTTCTGTCATCTATATCTTGCCATCTCGGACCTCTTTGAAAACCTCTATCATGCCTTCCTCTCCTTTGTTTGAATCTGCCCTCACCATTCAATGAGCCTTGGTCATCTTCATGGAACTCATCATTGGAATTGTAACCAAAATCATCTTCATTTGCATTCCTTTCTTCCCTTCTAGCATTAGGAGCTCTTTCCGGATGTCCCCTGTTTAAAGTAGCAATAGCATCGTCTTGCCTATCCATCCGATCCCGAATCTCATTAAACATTACGTTCATACGTTCAAACTGTTTTTGCACGGCTTGCAACATAAATGTATCCCCCTGTCCGCCTTTGTTTATTGCTTCACCACTTGTAGACATGTTTGAAACTAGATATAACAATTAAAAATAAATCCTCACAGCACTCCCTCACGTGTTTATACTCGAATAATGTCACTCAACACTCGTGTTTCACTCAATACGGCTTTTACCCTCTAATAATCTCACACTCTCTTGCCTTTTTCCACTCGTAACTCCCCTTTTCAGTTCTTTAATGAACTAGTAAACTTTAATCAAGAGGTTCAACTTGTATTGTTTAAACAATGAATATCAATGGGCGGGTATTTCAGAAATAATGAATCAAAGAGAATGAGAATTTTTTTAGATTTGAGAGAATTGAAGAATAAATCAGAATATAGAAAGTAGTTGTATCCGCAAATCACCTTTTTTTTTTTCTTTTTTTTTTATCAATCACGTTTTTTTTTCTTTTCTTTTTTTGTCACCTTTTTTTTTTTTTTGGTCAAGTTTTCTTTTTCTATTTTTTTTTTCACGTTTTTTTTTTTTTTTTTTTTTTTTTGCTGGATACTTAATACTCACAAAGAGATTTAAGAGTAGGAAATAAGAGATTAATATAAATGGACTAAATATATAGGAACAAAAAATAAAGATAAAGGATAGTAATCTGATTTTAGTACCTTGCTCTGATTACCAAATGATGCGAACCTCAATAGGAAGATTCAATTTCATCCCAAGAAAAACTAAAAATCAGATTGTAAGTGATAGTGAACTTGTGACCCAACGATTATATGGAATCGCAAACCACAAGTATTCCAGATTGTAGTGAACTTGTGACCTAATGATTATAAAGAATCGCAAACCACAAGTATTCAAGTTTTGAACGCCACAAGGAGAAACCTTGATAAGTTCTGAAGTTCAATGAAGAACCAAAAGAGGAGTAAAAACTCACTTTATATTTTCAGCCAAAGATTATTCCTTACATTCAGCCATACTACTTATATATAGGGTTGGAACATGTCTCCAACCATAGTAATTAAAGCCAACACATTTTCATATGTGTTGGGATACAAAAAGGTGCCTAGAATCCTCCAAATACATAAAGAAATATGAAAAATCTTGACTATTATCTATATGGACTTATATATATTAAAATCTGATGTAAATAAAGCCTAATTGAAGCTTCTCTTTCCCATAAGACTTAATTCTATGTAAGTAACTTCAATGAATTCCAAAAGCCATCAGATTTTATTGTTTGGATTAAATTCAAAACCAATGCATCTTCTTTTGGGCCAAACTTATGCATGTTAGAATCAGCCCATATCTCTTGAATTAGCCCGTTAAATGCTTCCTTCAGCTTTTTGGATCTTGCCCTTGTAATTGGCCCAATTGGAACATACAATGGATCCTTAGCTTGTACTTGTTCTTGGTGATTCTCATCAGTATTTCGAGTTAACTCAAACATGAGTGATGACAAAAATTCGATCTGAGGGTCATCGACTTTCAAAAGTTCGATACTAAACCTAGCTAACCATTGTCTCAGGGTCTCTCCCTCCGACTGTTTTACCGTTCCAGGGTGATTCGTCGGTAATTTTGGTTTTCTCTGACTTGCAAACTGATGTTTCAACTTGTCACATAATTCATCAAAAGAGAAAATAGAGTTCGGTGGTAATTTTCCGAACCAATCAAGAGCAATTCCCTCGAAAGTTGTGACCATTATCTTGCAGCAGAAATCCTCTGCCCATATAAGTTTAGCACATTGATGAAGCTATTAATGTGCTCCCCAGGATCAGTACTCCCATTGTATCTGGGCAACCTTGTAGGCACAGTCTCAGTATTTCGAGCTTCACTGATTTCTTGGCAAAAAGGCGAACATCGCATGATGTTGGTACTTAATTCTTTATCTCGAATATTCTCTTGAATAACAGCCTCGTTCTCCTTTATCTCTGTACGCCGGGCCTTCGTATCTGCAGGTCGGGTTTCCTTTATCAATATTTCCTTATCCAACTCTTTAGCAACTCTCTCATGTACCATCTTCTCCAAATGACCTGACCTCTTAACTTTATCGACAGCTTCAGGCTGACTCTCTCTGACCACAGAGTCCTCCAGATCAGGAACATTTCTCGATGGCTGCCCTGAACGGATAATAGTTCTTGTTCGAGCAGCTCAGGGAGGATTAACTGGTGGAGCACCTACAGTAGATCGACAGATACTCCTTTCCCTCTGTAGGTTTGAAATAGGAGCTTGATGTCCTGAACGAGCAGCAGGTTGATCAACCGGGGGCTGCTGATTGGGTAATGATTCTCAATCTGCTCTCTTCGTGTTCATAAACTCCATACACATAGTGCCAATGATAGATCGTAAATCATCAATTGTCGTATGAATAGGTAAATCATCAGGCGGGTTAACTGATGGAACTTCAGACAGACGAGCTGCTCGGGATTGGTCACTTGGTTTTTTTTAACAGAGCGCAGAGATCCTACAACGTGAGAAGGCTCGCCGAGATTGTATGTGTATCTCCTTGTGGTAGGCATTTTTCGATCTAACACTCAAATAGGCCCCACGGTGGGCACCAATTGATTATGTTGTTTTCGTATTAGGACAATTATGGAAATTCGGTATTGCAAGCACAAATACAAGTTCGGGAATATATCGATGTATATTAAAATTTCGATCTGATAACAAGTTAAATATGTCTATTTAAGCATTATAGGATGCCGTACAATTAGTTTAACAAAATACAATGAGTGAGCTAATCTAAATCCCGAAGGATCCGAGCTAAAAGTCCGAGCAAGGTGCACCTTGGAATGCGTGCCTGATGTCATAAATGCGCTTGGCATTTATAGGTATAATGGTGTGCTAGTTAGACCCTCCACGTAAGAATGCGTCTCGACCCATAGGCCAGTCCCATGGGTCGGCCCAACAGTGAATCCGAGGAGAAGAGTCTGATCGGAACTAGACCCTTGAGTAGTCAAATCGGCTTGATTGGAAAATGTGTCTTGTAGGTCGAAAAACATCTTTCAGCTCGGAAACTACCCGATCTCGAACAGGTGTATTTTCTAAAATAGAGCATGCGAAATATCCCTCATCAGTGGGTATCCTGAATGACATGTAATATGCATGAACATGCTATCAATCATAACATAAGCATAAATAAAAAAACGGTTGTCAGGTGTTTTTGGGTATTTATAAAATTACAACTCATGAGAAAAATTACAACTCACAAGAAAATAATAATGGACCTAACTATTACAAAATTAGCTTCCTTTACGGATCTTCATGTTCAAGTCCATTATTGTAATTTTCTCTATCAAGTACAAATTTGCAAAGTGCACCAAACCCAAACCATTTTGGTTAAGTTTTAAACTTAATTGTAGTTTCACAATTCAAAATTGTGTCAACAGCTCATATCAAATAATTTTGATTAAGTTCTAAAGTTAATTCAAAACTTACAATTCAAAATTGCACCCATAGTCCCAGCCAATATCAATTTCAAAAATCGACCCACAATTCAAAATTGCATTATAAGGCCAAAATAAAGAAAATCCAACCCTGAGACAATGGTTAGCTAGATTTAGTATCGAGCTTTTGAAAGTCGATACCCCTCAGATAGAATTTTTGTCATCACTCATGTTTGAGTTAACTTGAAATACCCAATTTGGGAATGCTTTATGTCGAAAACAGCCAAAATTTTTCGAGCGGATCATGGAGATAGCGGAGAAGTACATGATCCAAGAGGAGATGAACAAGCTAAAAAATACTCAAAATCCGAGGCCCCAGCTCGGAAAGAAATTGGACAGGGCTCCTATTCCAAAACCAGGTGATTATGGAGGGTCAAACGCGCAGCGAAGAGGCTCGGTTTGGCAAAGACTTAATGTCTATAAACCATAGGTTCCGACCCACAGATCTAATGTCTACGGTCGACCTGCTTCTCCAGAGATGGCACCGAGGAGAGAATCAGAAAAGATTAATTTCTCCAAGTTAAATAGCCCGAGGGATGAGATACTTACCGTACTCGAGGAAAGGAATTTGATCCCAGAGGCTCGACGTATCACTCAAGCCAGGCCATGAGCAATGAACCATGATAAGTATTGCAAGTACCACAGAGCTCGGGGACATAGTACGGAGGATGGTTTCCAATTAAAGCAGGAGATTGAGAAGTTAATCTCCCAAGGAAAACTAAAGGAATTTGTGAGAAGGAGCAACCCCAACAACCGTTACAGATCAAGGAGCCCGCGAAAGTTTTCTGAGCATCAACATAATGCTCAAAATCAAGTTGATGAGCAAACAAATGGAGTTATAAATGTGATCGCTGGAGGACCCGCGGGGGGAGATAGCAGAAATGCGAGAAAAAAAACTGCCAGCTCGATAAAGACAAGTGTCTCGACTGGAAAGGAAATTATGTCCTTAGAACCCCGTTCGTCGCTAGATCGGGTCATTAGCTTTAGTGATGCTGATAAGCCACGTGATGTAACCTGTTATGTAAATGAGGATGACCCCGATTTTTCGATGGTCTTGACCCTTAGAATTGCAAATTTTGAGGTCAAGATAGTATTAATCGATAATGGCATCTCGAAAAATATAATCACTTCATAATCTCTAGATCAGATGAATTTGCAGCATTCGCGCCTGGATCGAGTTTCTACTCCTCTAATTGGATTCGGCGGTTCGGAAATTGTCCCTCTTGGAACAATCCTTTTGAGCACCACCTTGGGAAAGAAACCAAAGGATGTGACGAAAATGGTTTAAGTTTCTGGTAGTAAGCACTCCGTTTGCCTACAATGCCATCTTGGGAAGACCAGCGTTGAATATCTTCAAGGCTGCCGTATCAACTTACCATCAAAAGGTCAAATTTCCAACTATGGCAGGGGTTGGCGAAATGAGGAATGATCAATATATGGCGTGGTAATGTTATAACACGTCTCTGACTATTAAACAAAAAATCGAGCCCTTGCTACCCGCTAAAAGAAAGTCGATCGAACCAAAAGTGTTTTTAGTATCCGACCTCCCTCTACCTGATTGCGAAAAATTGCAAGGAAAAAAAGGAAAGGAGGTTGATATGAGCGTGCAACCTTCGAATCACAAACAGGTGATGCTGGTTCCTAGCTCCCCTGAAAAATTCACTAGGATCGGAACCGAGCTAAGCCCGGGAATGGAGACGATGCTGATCAAATTTTTAAGAAATAACTCTGATGTATTCCCTTGGAGCTCCGACGATATCGTGGGAATTGACCCGCAAGTTATTACGCACTCTCTGAATATCGACCCAAAAGCCAAACCGGTTAGGCAGAAGAAAAGAAACCATGGTCGAGAAAAGGATAAAATCTTCAACACGGAAGTGGACAGACTTTTGGCCGCCGGTCAAATCCGGGAAATAACGTTTACTGAGTGGCTTTGCAACGTAGTGTTGGTATCTAAAGGAAGCAAGGTTGATAACAAGTGGAGAATGTGCAACGACTTTACAGATTTGAACAAATTGTGTCCAAGAGATCCTTATCCCTTGCCTCGGATAGATATGTTGGTCGATTCGACCGCAGGATTTATTTTCTTCAGCATGATGGATGCCTTTCAGGGTTTCTATCAAATCTTCATGAACGAAAGGGATCAGGACAAAACCACTTTCATTACCGAGCGTGGAGTATATTGTTTCATAGTAATGCCTTTTGGACTACGAAACACGGGAGCAACGTACCAGAGACTTGTGAATAGGATGTTTAAAGATTTGATCGGAGAAATTGTGGAAGTCTACGTTGACGATATGCTCGTAAAAAGCATGACCAAGGAGGGTCACATTAAGTACCTGGATAGATGCTTCGGGATTTTGAGAAAGTACAGAATGAAATTGAATCCCGCAAAGTGTACTTTTGGTGTGAGATCGGGAAAGTTTCTGGGTTACCTCATCCACGAGCGAGGTATCGAAGCGAATCCTGAAAAAATCAGAGCTATCGCTGAGCTCAGGCCGCCAAGAAAACTTTCTGAGGTTCAAAGCTTAATTGGAAAGATCATATCTTTAAACAGATTTGTATCTTGTTCTGCAGATAAAAGCTTACCTATCTTTAAGTTGTTGAGGAAATCTAAGAATTTCGAATGGAACGAGGAGTGCGACAAGGCATAAATACTTAGTCTCTCCGCCAATGCTAGCAAAACCGGTTGAGGGGAGCCTTTGTATTTGTACATAGCTGTGTCAGAAGAGGCCATAAGTTCAGTTTTGGTAAAAATTGAGAATTCCGACCATAAGCCGGTATATTGCCTAAGCAAGTTACTCCAAGGCGCAGAAAAGAATTATTTGGAGATCGAAAAATTTGCACTGGCTCTAGTAATTGCCGCTAGGAAGCTAAGGCCCTACTTTCAGACTTACAAAATGATTGTCTTGACGAGCCAGCCCTTGAGGCAGGTGTTATCAAAACCCGAGGCCTCTGGGAGACTAATCAAGTGGGCAGTGGAACTTGGGCAGTTTGAGATCGAATATCAACCCCGAATGACAATCAAGACACAGGTCCTTGCTGACTTTATTGTGGAATCAACGGGAACGGAACAATACGAGGAAGAGGTTTCCGAAGTCAACTTGGTTGTGGAGGTCGAGGAAAAGATATGGGTGATGCATGTAGATGGTTCATCGACCAGAGAAGGCGGAGGGGCCGGAATTCACTTTTATGGGCCCGAAGGAGAAGATCTAAGCTATGCAATTACCTTGGACTTCATGGTTACAAATAACGAGGCCGAATATGAGGCTTTAATCGCAGGGCTGGAAATGTCGATAAAAGCGAACATTAAGCCTTTTACCATATTGACCGACTCCGAGCTGGTGCACAGACAGGTGAAGGGAGTCTATGAGGCAAAGGAATTCAATGTGGTGAAATACTTGAAAAGAGTAAAGGATCTAGCTTCAAAATTGGATAAGTTCGAGATTCAAGCTATCCCTAGGGAGGAAAACTCTTGGGCAGATCTATTGTCAAAGATTACAGGTTCTATGGGGGACGGAAAGAAAGAACTATAACCTGGTTATTGATTAAGCTCTTTTTCGTTGGGATACAAATATAGAAAGTCGAGCTAAACAATAAATAAATCAGGTAGATGGTGAATGTATATTAATAATCAGCTCAAATACAGTTTACAAAGTAGGTCTATTCGGGCGGTATTGGATGCCGTAAAACTAGCTAAATCAAATACAAAGGAAAGTGAGATAAAGCCTAATCCGAACTCTAGGTCCGAGCTGGAGTCCTTTCTTGGAAAACGTGTCCCCCTGATGTCATAAATGCGGTGGTATATATAGGAACAGTGATGGGCTAGCTAGACCCTCCGCAGGGGAAGATATCTCGGCCAGCTGTCCAGGCCTGAGGTCGGGCTCACGGTAAACCCGAGGAGTTTAGTAGATCGGAAAGAGGAATCCCGAGCTATCAGTCTGACTTGGCTGGAGACTCAGTTTTGGATGGAGAATACCCTTCTTGGACGGGATCCAGGTCGATCTCGAGCAGAGGTATTTCCTAAAATGGCGTATACAAAATATCCCTCATCAATACTCCCCCACTTCTCGAGCGCAAGTAAAGCTGAAGCTCGGAGAAGTAAATATCATCGTAGCACAAAACTTGATATGCCTCATTAAAAACCTTACTCGGAAAAACCTAGTGGGACAAAATTCGAGATAGGGAAAAAGAGCGCATATTTTCTCTGGACGGGCCTTTGGAAAGGCAGGATGCTTCAAATCATTGGAGGTCGGAGTCCTCGATCTGTGTACTCTACCTCGAAGTCATAGCAAAATCTGAGAAACGGAGAAACATATAATGAAAATCAAGTCTTGAACGGTCTTGAGTCGGATATGCCTCGTTAAAAACCTTACTCGGAAAAACCCTGTGGGACAAAAACCGAGCAAAGGGAAAAAGAGTGCACATCTTCATAATACCGAGCTGAAAGACCAACTTCCAAAAACTTAGAGGACCGTAAGTGCCATTTTTAGAAAAGTTAATCTTCAATTTACTGAGTGGGAGCTTAACCGTCGCGGTTACTCGGGGTTTAATTTGCAATTTACCCTTTTAACCTTTATATATATGCGTTGACCTGAAGAGACGCCCACACCTTCTCAACTTTTACCGCAGATCGGAGTACTCGCGTCGATAGAAAGCATAACTCTTCGTCGACCATCGCAACAATCTCCTGAAATGTCTTCTGAGAAGCCAGAAACTCAAGCCACTATTCCTCCGAGATCGGAATCCGATCTAGGGTCAATGGATGAATTCATTGATACTTTCAAAACCGCTGAAAATTCTCCTAACGAGGCGAATAAGACCGTCGAACAAGTTGAGAGGGTCGTAGAGCCGAATGCTGATGAGGGAACGTCTGGTCAAAATATACCCGAGCCGGAAGGTAACTCAGAGCACAATACCGAGTCCAATGCCGAGGGCGAAGGAAGTCCAGATTCCGAAAGTGAAGGGGATGAGGTCGGGGCGTTGGAAAAACACGAAATAATGAAATACTCTGTAGGACATGGATGTGTGGTGAGAATCCTCGATCTAGACTCCATGCCGAAGAAAGCTACTACCACTGTCCCAGCTCGAGCTCAGAAGACTGAAAAACAGGTAGATGAGATAGTCTGTTCATATGACCCGATCAAGAGTAAAGCTGATCTTGAGGCTGAGATCGGAAAATATCTTCCCGAGGGATACTCGCTGGTTATCCCGACTTCTTCTCAACGAGTAAACCAGCCGCCTGAGGGATGTCAAGCCTTCTACGCTAAACAATTTGCCTATGGGCTGCGGATCCCCTTTGCGCCCCTGGTCAATCAAATCCTGGATGTATTCGCTCTTGCACCTGCGCAGATCCTACCCAATTCCATTGGATATTTGATAGCCTTCAGTGTGCTAATGAAAGCCAAAGGCAAACGTGACAATTTCCAGAACTTTTGGCAATTCTTTAAAGTTAGCAACTCACTGGCCTCTAATACAGGGTTCGTGTATTTTTCACAACGGCCAAACCAATCGATCTTATCCACGATTGTTTCGAGCAACTCACTTGATTGGAAGAAACAATTTTTCTTTATCAAGGGACCCGATGCTCCAGTTTCCGAGGGGAGTTCGGAGATGGGCCCTCATCAATGGACAGGTCGACGCGACTGGGTGTGCGGGAAACGTGAATTCCTGGGCTCACTTAAGCAGGGCATCAGTGATAAGGCCGTCGCCGAGATGCATTCCGATCTATATCAGTCGGCATTTCTGATCCTAGAGCCCGTCCTTCGGAAGGCAGGCCTTAGTAAAGCCACGTTCGAGCATGCGGATGCAGTCGATATCCGATCGTTGAGTAAGTTCAAATTCTTACTCTATCTTCTTTAGACCTATTGTCCCAAATCTCCAACCTTATAAATATCATCTGCTTTTTAGGTGACATGGTCGGGTCTTATCGGGCTTCCATAGTCGGCAAAACCGTGGCCTCCACCTCAAAGAAAACGCCAGGTCAACCGAGGCGGCAAGCCAGAATTCCTCAAGTACCGGGTAATCGATCCATTGTTCCCCCACAAAGTAATCCTGCCCAAACTGCTCAAAAACAAACCGTCGAGGAGCCAGAGAATCCCGAACCGTTACGAATGGTCTTTCCAACAGACCAAGCTGGTCCTTCTACGTCGTCTGGATTGGGATACAGCTTGTTCACCATGAGAAAGATGAAGGGCTTGGAGATTAGTAACCGACGAACTCGGGAAGACCAGGAGGGAGCTCCCGAGGCGAAGAGAAGGGCAGGATTGTGGGGTCGGCACCGAACATCCCTTACTCGCCGTCCGGGTCGAGAAAAACCTGACAGGGTGGATTTTATCGAAAATCAGCTTAAAGGCCACCGAGCGTCGGGTTATCCTGAGGGAGGATCCATTCGGAGTGACCGCGGCCCGACCGGAGAAAACGAACACGACAAAGCGATAAAAATCTTCATGGCGGGAAGATTCGCGGAGGATCAGGAAGAACTTCTGTCTCACGACGATCTTGATATATTAGGTCGATTTGCGCGAGCGCATCATGAGGTAAAGAAACATTTGGAGTGATAACTCATAGACGTTTATACAGAATATTTATTGTCCTCTTGTTTCTTGGCAGATCGGGGATTGCTTCCTCACAGAACTTAATCGCACCTCGCTGCTCGAGGACGAGTCCGATCGAGTCCACCTGGCCTATCAAAACTCCCTCTTTGAAGAAGCCAGACTTCGTCGGAAACTCGATGCGGTCCAGAAAGAACTGGAGGAGTCGAAGTTCAAGTATACCCCTGCGGTCGAGGAGGACTTAGTTAAGGTTGTCGGTGAGAAGAGTCTACTCGAGGACAGGGTGAAACAGCTCGAAGAAGAACTCGCGCAAACCAAGACTGACTCAGAGCTGTCTTATCAACGTGGAAAGGAGGAGTCGCGCCTGAGCTCAATAAGGGAGGTTTTGGAGTCCCCCGCCCTGGACGCTATAGCTCAAAAAAGGGTCGGCGAAATCCTTCAGACTACTTTCTACAAAGGTGTCCAACAGTTGGCCGCAGCAAAGGTTATTCCCGACAAAATGACGGAGTATATAAAGCACATGGACATCATGAAGAATTCTCGCGGGGAAGACTATCGAACCGCGTCCTCGAGTTCTCGGAATTGGGAGACGTGTGAGTTCGCTCCCTTTGTAGAAGAGTTTGGGGTTCCTATGCCAAATCCTGATATGCTGGAAATAGCATCGTCTAGCTCGAGCTCGAGCGATGACGAAGAGAGCAACTCTACTGACGTTGATGTCGAGGGTAGTACTGAGAGCGAGGATAGCTCCGAGGATGAGGACGACGCGGAGTGATCAAATAGTTAGAAGTATTTTGTAATAGATGATAGGTTCCTCCTCTTATTGTATTGATATTCCTGATCATATAAAAATCCTCTTTTGCACTTGCAACGTGTCAATTTCCGACGTAATAATTTTCTTCCAGTTTTGAACATAATTTAACCAGAACGATAGCATTTGCAAGTTTCTAGACGGCCTGACAAAGAAAATCGATGTCGAATCGATAGTCACAAAATTACTCCATATATAAAATAATAATCAATCGATCTCCATAATTCAGATCGGAAGAACTTTGGAATTTGTGACCGTTGGCCTCCTAAAGGCGACTTTTCTCTTCCTTATAAATACACGTGAGGTTCATAAGATTCGTACCATTTGAAATTCTAATTTCGTGCATCGGAGCTGCCAATTCGATCACATATTCCGACCTCTTCCTTTATTAAATATTTGATCATGGACGGATTGGTAGGCACCAAGCTCGATCCAACCAAGTTGATCAAGCCCAAGAGAGAAAAAACTCCTAAACCCAAAAACAAAGAGTCTAAGTCCTCCGCGGAGGCATCAAAGAATTTGAAAGCTGATCGAGGCAAAAGCAAAGTCGATCCTAGCTTGAAAACAGGTCCGAAATAATCAGAGGCTCCCAAGGATGACCACGGAAAAATTGAGGTCGATCCTCCACTGAAATCCGCGCACACTCAGTCCGGGGAGGAGCCGGTTGTTGAGATTCCCGACTCCCCTTCTAAATCGAAGAACAGTCCCTGTAAGAAAAACACATCCGGTGTTTCCGAGCAGGCTGCAAACAAAAGGCCTCATTCCGAGGGTATGATTCCGACCTCGACCTTAATCCAAATGACCGGGGCAATTAAAGTACTAGGCGGGAGTACTTCATCTATGGAGGCTGCTAAGGACTTTGTCACCGAGCCTCAAAATAAAAGGGTCAAAATAAATGACCCTTCTGCTGAGAAGGAGAAAGTCAAAATAAATGACCCTTCTGCTGAGAAGGAAAAACTCAAAATAAATGATCCTTCTGCTGAGAAGGAGAAGGTCGACATAAATCCCGAGGCTTTTCGCTCTGTCTCCGATGTCGGTTGTACATTTGGTGCAATTTTTGGGGAGGTAAAAGGTAATGCAGCGGCTGGAGGCGTTGCCCCGAGCGGTTGGGACATTATTTTGAGTAGTATCCAGTTGGCCGAACAGGAGCGGTTGAAAGGAAAAAGCGTTCTGGAACTTGTTCAATCGAGCTCTGTCCTGCTCACTCAAGTTAGTTCAATTTTTACCTTACAACCCCCTTTTTTTTTCTTTTTTTTTTTTCTTTTTTTTTATAAAACCCCAAAATATATATATATATTTTTATTTTTGTAAACCCCTGCAGGTCGGGCAGCACATTTTCAACCTCGGGCTGCAGGTTGAGCTCGAAACAGAGCAGCGTGCTGCAGCGGTTCGTGACTTGGAGAAACAGAGAATTGAGCTGGAAAAATCTCGTGAAGAAGCTAGGGCTAACGAGCTGAAGTTGGCTTCCGAGGCAGAGAAAGCTGTGAAGCTGAGAGAAAGCCAAGTCCATGAGGAGTTGAGCAAAGAGCTGGACAAACTAAAGTCCATTCACGAGCAGGAGAAGAAAGATTCCGAGCTGCGGGAGCAAGAGGCTTATAAAAAAGGGTACGATGCGGGGTATGAGGCCCGCAACGTCGAGGTCCGCAAGCTCCTGTTCGAGAAAATTGTCTAGGGATTTCTGCTTTACGCTCGACTAAATGTTGTACTTTTAAATTTTTTCCTTTTGTACTTGTATTTCCTTTTGTACTTGTTTTTCTTGTCTAAATAATAAACTTATCCTTGCTTCTAATCGATGATGTTGTGTACCTAAGGAAAATATTCACTATCTTTTCATCGTAAAACAATTTATACTCGATCTAAGAGTGAACATTCAAGTTGCAGTTTCACTGTTAAAGCAATTTATACTCGAGTTAAGAGTGATCATTCAAGTTGCATTCTCACTGTTAAAACAATTTATACTCGAGTTAAGAGTGATCGTTCAAGTTGCATTCTCACTGTTAAAACAATTTATACTCGAGTTAAGAGTGATCGAAATTCCGAGCTCGTAATAAAAACGAAAGTTTTTTCGCAGCGCCCTCCTGACCGAGTCCTAATATTCCCATTTTTTCAGCAAAAATCCAAGGAAACTCTGACCAAACAGTACCTAATTCTCGGGAAGTGGAACCATCGTCCGTGATTAATGCTTCAATCTAGGCCGTTGATTCCGTTGATTTACAACCGTTGATCCAAACTTCTCCTTAGTATATAAAGGGCTTTCCATTCAAATGAAAAAAAATTTACTTTACGCTGTGGAAATGTCTCATCCGAGGACTAAGCTCGGATCCTTGCTCTTTCCTGTCCAAACCTTCGAGATTTCGCTTCGAACTTACTTCCGATCAGATAATCAAAATGGATGTTTCTTTGGTATGGGTGGAATCGGAAAAAAGGGGCACCTCCTCTATCTGGGGGTCTCTGATCCCTGAAAACGGGATCTCCCCTCGAGATGCCAATGTTCGATTAACCCTTGCTCGAGTACTTTGCACAGGGTTAGCATTACGGATCTCGAGGGGTATATCCGAGGGTGAAAAGCTGGTCAGAAAATTAAAAGGAAGTTTGACCTCGAGTCACCAATTTCTTCCTTTCTTCTTTGAAGATTGGTAATTTTGGGTCGAGCTTCCCGACCATAAGATGGTGACCGGCCGTTCCTGGTTGAGCTTTTGGATCTTACAATGAGAAATTTCAACCTTACTGACGGTTGAAATTTCGGATCTCAAACTGAGGAATTCCAACCCTGGACGCCAACTCGGGGAAGTGATCGGGCTCGGCTGGTAGCAAGAATGCTGGGAAAAGTATGGAGATAACCAGAAAAATAATCTGCGATCCATATTGTCTAATTTCAAGACCAGATATCATCAGACGATAAACATATACAGCCCGATCACTTGTTACATAAACTGTTGGGCATTGCCCGTGGTCGACTGCGCTAGAAGATGTTCGAAGATCATAGAATAGGGCATAGTAGTTGTAGTAGGACTTCACTTGTAAATGTATTCGAAGACTTTGTAATTTGTTCGATGAGCATCAATAAAGCTGGAATCTTTCTTCTCCTGCTCGTGAATGGACTTTAGTTTGTCCAGCTCTTTGCTCAACTCCTCATGGACTTGGCTTTCTCTCAGCTTCACAGCTTTCTCTGCCTCGGAAGCCAACTTCAGCTCGTTAGCCCTAGCTTCTTCACGAGATTTGTATACGCCATTTTAGGAAATACCTCTGCTCGAGATCGACCTGGATCCCGTCCAAGAAGGGTATTCTCCATCCAAAACTGAGTCTCCAGCCAAGTCAGAATGATAGCTCGGGATTCCTCTTTCCGATCTACTAAACTCCTCGGGTTTACCGTGAGCCCGACCTCAGGCCTGGACAGCTGGCCGAGATATCTTCCCCTGCAACTCTAGGTCCGAGCTGGAGTCCTTTCTTGGAAAACGTGTCCCCCTGATGTCATAAATGCGGTGGTATATATAGGAACAGTGATGGGCTAGCTAGACCCTCCGCAGGGGAAGATATCTCGGCCAGCTGTCCAGGCCTGAGGTCGGGCTCAAGGTAAACCCGAGGAGTTTAGTAGATCGGAAAGAGGAATCCCGAGCTATCAGTCTGACTTGGCTGGAGACTCAGTTTTGGATGGAGTACAGCCCGATCACTTGTTACATAAACTGTTGGGCATTGCCCGTGGTCGACTGCGCTAGAAGATGTTCGAAGATCATAGAATAGGGCATAGTAATTGTAGTAGGACTTCACTTGTAAATGTATTCGAAGACTTTGTAATTTGTTCGATGAACATCAATAAAGCTGCAGTTCCTTGTATCTCATTGATCATTTGTATTCTGCTCGGAATTTATGAATAAAACTTCATGTTTCTTCTTAATTATTTTGCAATCTTTAATCTCGTCTGATCTCAGTTATGATTGCTTTTTTGCTCGTAATTTAGTTCAAATAGAAAAACGTAACCCGAGGAGAAGGGCTAAATTCCTAATGTAAGATCAAACCATAATAAGGGATTTATCGATCGTCTAACATCATCTTCGGATATATCTCTTAATAAATAAGATATTAAATTCCTCATAAAAAAAGTTCGAGTCTGATCAACTTCCTTAGGCTTGAATATAGTATTTGGAAATAATAAACCTACTTTAGAAAGATTCCCGAGGAGTAAGGAGGTTCTCGAGGGTTCCACTTCCCGAGCAGATGGCTCTAATATAATCTTGGAAATAATAAACCAACTTTCAGGAAGTTTTCCGAGGAATAAAGAGGTTCTCGAGAACTTCATTTTCCGAGGATTTTCGTTGCTTTATAGAGCGATGCTCTTACATTTTTTATAGAGCATCTTGCTCTGTTTTATAGAGCGTCTTTTTCCGACCTAAGGTCTTAGACATTTTGCCCTTTCATTTTTATAGAGCGTCTGGCTCTGTTTCATTTTTATAGAGCGTCTAGCTCTGCTTTCGTTGCTTTATAGAGCGACGCTCTTACATTTTTTATAGAGCATCTTGCTCTGTTTTATAGAGCGTCTTTTTCCGACCTAAGGTCTTAGACATTTTGCCCTTTCATTTTTATAGAGCGTCTGGCTCTGTTTCATTTTTATAGAGCGTCTAGCTCTGCTTTCGTTTTTATAGAGCGTCTGGCTCTGTTTCATTTTTATAGAGCGTCTAGCTCTGCTTTTGTTTTTATAGAGCGTCTGGCTCTGTTTCATTTTTATAGAGCGTCTAGCTCTGCTTTCCTGCAAGTCTTTCATTCATTAATTTTTTTTTTTTTTTTTTTTTTATCTTGCAGGGCAAATAACTTTTTCTCGAGCAGGGATTTTGCAGTATAATTTGATCACGAAAGTAGAACTTCATTGAATGTGCTTACACTTGGAAGAAAACATAAGTTGTAAAAACAGAAAATACAATAATGGTAACAACTATTTTCCATAATATTTCCTTAGGTTAACTGCATTCCAGCTCCTCGGCAAAGGTTCACCGTTAAGGTGACCAATTTTGTAGGATCCCCTCTTCCCGACCTCCTGCACGACATAAGGGCCATCCCAGTTCGGTTGAAGCTTTCCGACATGCTTTGATATCTCCACTTTTTTGAGGACCAAATCCCCGATCTTAAACGTTCTCATCCTGACCTTCTTACCATAAGCCTTTTCCATGTTAGACTTGGTAGCTTGTAATTTTACGTAGGCTCGTTCCCGCTTGCCGTCGGCAAGATCGACGTCCATCTCTCGCAATGAATGGTTTTGATCGGGATCATAAGATTCGACCCTTGGTGAAGGTACCAATGTCTCAACCGGTATAACAGCCTCCGATCCGTAAACCAATGAGAAAGGAGTTTCTCCTGTAGCGGATTTTACCGAGGTTCTATTCGCCTGATTATGCTGTATTTCGTTCGAGTTCAGTAAGGAAAGTAAAGCACAGCAATATATGAATCGAGCGTACGAAAACTGTATATTGATAACGGTGTTCGAATGGAAATTACAAAGCGGGTCTACCCGAACGTTACGGGATACCGTACTACTAAAAAGACTAAATACAAAGAGAATACAAGGTAGTTCCTAATCCGAACAGTAGGTCCGAGCAGAAGGAATATCTTGGAAGTTGTGCCGTCCCTGATGTCATAAATGCGCCGCGTATTTATAGGAACAGTAATGAGCTAGGTAGACCATCCGTAGGAGAACACCTCTCGGCCAGCTGTATAATGCTGTAGGTCGGCCCCACAGTAATCCCGAGGAGACGAGTAGATCGGGAAGAAGGTCGGGGTACTTGATCGAGAGCTATCAGTCAGGCTTGATCGGAAAACCATGTTCTTCTGGTCGGAGAATACCATTCTGGTCGGGATCGAGGTCGACCTCGAGCAGAAGGTATTTCCTAAAGTGGCATATGCGAAAAACCCCTCATCAATACTCCCCCACTTCTCGAGCGTAAGTGAAGCAGAAGCTCGGAGAAGTAAACATTGCATTACGGCGAAAGACTTTGATCTCTTGATGTTTTCGGACATGCCTCGTTAAAAACCTAGTCCGGAAAAACCCAGTGGGAAAAATCCGAGCTAGGGAAAAAGAGTGCACATCATCCTTGGGAGAGCCTCGAAAAACCGAATCGCTCCAAAGATAGAAGGGTGAGGTTTTTGACCTGAGAGATTCATCTCGATAATTCACCAAGAGCTGCAATACTTGAAGTTCGGAAAAATAGATAGTAGAGAACAGGCCTCGGACAGTCTTGAGTTGGATATGCCTCGTTAAAAACCTTACTTGGAAAAAACCCAGTGGGATAAAAACCGAGCGAAGGGAAAAAGAGTACATATTTTATCCGTTTGAGTCGAGAAATATTCATTTCCGAAGCTTGGAGGACCATAAATGCTATTAGCAAAAGATAATCTTCAAATTTACTGAGTGGGAACCTAACCGTCGCGGTTACTCGGGGTTGAATTTGCAATTTACCCTTTTAACCTTTATATATAAGTTTACTTGGAGAAAGAAAAGTGCATCTTTACAATTCGCAGCTGATCGGAGCCTTTTGATCGATAAACAGTATTTTCTTTAATTCGAGCATTCAAATAAATATCTTCTGATCATGTCTACTTCCCATAATCCCGACGTTCAAACCCAGATCCCCTCTGGATCAGACTCCGACCTGGGATCCACTGGGGAACTCATCAATGATTTCAAAAACACCGAAAACTCTTCCGAAGAGACGAATAGAATCATCAATCAAATAGAGCATGCCATAGAGTCAAACGCTGGAGAGGGTACATCAGGTCGACAAGATTCCGAGCACGATGGTGATGCGGAACAAAATGCCAAGGCCAACAGTGGGGAAGGTGGAGATGGAGAAAAAACTGACTCCGAGAATGAGGGCGGCAACGGTTTGGCTGTACCGTTCGATAAGCATGAAATAATGAGGTATGAGATCGGAGGCGGGTGTAGTGTGCGAATCCTCGACTTGGCCGGTGTCTCGAAAAAATCCAAAGCCACAGGTCGGGCTCAAAAGACCGAGAAACGGGTTGACGAGATCTCAAGTTCGTACGATCCGAAAGAGCACGAAGCGAACCTCAAAGCTACAATAGGCAAATTTCTACCCGAGGGTTACTCGCTAATAATCCCGACCCCCTCTCAAAGAGTGAATAAGCCCCCCGCAGGATGTCAAGCTTTCTATGCTCGGCAGTTCGACTATGGGTTGCGTATTCCTTTTGCTCCCTTACTCGTGCAGGTTTTAGATGCATTTAGCCTGGCACCCGCACAAATTCTTCCCAACTCAATCGGGTATCTGATAGCTTTCAGCGTTTTGATGAAGGCCAAGAATCAAGTTGCTAACTTCCGACGCTTCTGGCAATTCTTCAAGATCAGTACCTCCTCCGCCTCGAACGTTGGGTTCGTGTATTTCTCCCAACGTTCGAATCATTCGGTCTTATCGACCATCACTTCCAGCAATTCTCTTGACTGGAAGAAACAGTTCTTCTTCATTAGAGGTCCTGAAGAACCAGCTTCTGAGGGAAGCTCGGAGGTGGTCCCACACAGATGGCCAGGTGAGCGAGAATGGGTGTTCGGAAAACGGGAACTATTAGGTCAACTTCAGAAGGTCATTCCGGACGCCGTTGTCAAAGACATGTGTTCGGATTTGTACCAGTCGGCTTTCCTCATTTTGGAACCCGTACTTCGGAAAGCAGAACTCAGCCGAGCCACCTTTCCACTAGCAGACGCTGATGATCCTCGGACATTGAGTAAGGGAAAGAAAAGTTTTTCCTAAGTGACTTATAATAGTGAGTTTTTTCAGCTGATTTCATTACTTACAATCCATCTTTTATTTCTTCAGGAACAATGGTGGAGCAATACCGAGCTTCTATAGTCGGTAAAACTGTAGCATCTACCTCGAGGAAAACACCCGGTCAACCGAGGAGGCAAACTAGACCGGAGCCTAGAACTGCTGTCCCTCCTCGGGGAAGCTCGGCTCGGACTAACCAGATCGGGAACGAGGAGGAGCCCGAGAATGCTGAGCCGATCCGAATGGTACCACCACCTCATCAAGCTGGTCCTTCTTCCTCTTCTGGCTTAGGATACAGCCTCTTTACGATGAAGAAGCTCAAAGGAACGGAGATCTCCCATCGGCGAGCTCGAGAAGATGTCGAGGGACCCCCCGAGGCAAAAAGGAGGACTGCATTATGGGGTCGACATCGAACACCCCTTTCTTCCCGATCCGGTCGAAGTAGGCCTGATATGGTGGACTTCATTGAAAATCAACTCAGCGGTTCCCGAGCAGCGGGTTATCCCGAAAGGGGATCAATTCGAAGTGACCGCACACCGAATGGCGAGAATGAGCATGATAAGGCGATCAAGATTTTTATGGCGGGGAGATTTGCCGAGGACCAGGAGGAGCTTCTTGGTCACTCCGACCTTGACGTGCTAGGCCAATTCTCCAAAGCATATCACACGGTAAACTCCTTTACATTTGTTGCAACTGTTTTAAGTCTTGGAATAAAGTATTAATCAGCCTGTTCTTGCAGATCGGGGACTGCTTTCTCACAGAGGTGAATCGTGTGTCGATGCTGGAAGAGGAGTCCGATCGAGTCCACATTGCTTATATGGATTTGCTCAAGGAGGAATCCCTACTGCGTAATCGATTCTCTTCTGTCCAAGCAGAATTGGAGTCCATGAAAGCCAAGTATACCCCTGCCGTCGAGGAAAACTTGGTTAAGGTCGTGGAAGAGAAAAGCTTGCTCGAGGAGAAAGTTAGGAAACTTGAAGAGGAGCTTGCGCAGACTAAGGCTGATTCCGAGCTGTCTTATCAGCGGGGCAAAGAAGATTCTCGCCTAAGCTCGATAAGAGAATTTTTGGAGTCTCCTGCATTGGATGCCATAGCTCGAGGGAGGGTCGGCGAAATCCTTCAAACTACCTTTTTCAAAGGTGTTCAACAATTGGCCGCAGCAAAGGTTATTCCCGACAATATGACGGAGTATATAAAGCATATGGACATCATGAAAAACTCTAGCGGGAAAGACTATCGAACCGCGTCCTCGAGCTCGGCCAACTGGGAAGAACATGAGTTCGCTCCCTTTGTGGAAGAATTTGGAGTTCCAATACCCAACCCTGACTTGATGGACTTGGATACCTCCAGCTCAAGCTCGAGTTCAGGTAGCTCGGACTGTTCGGATACCTCTGATGACGATTCCGATGGGGACGATCATGAGGCTTCTGGAGATGATGACGTCGATGTCGAGGGTAACTCCGAAAGTGAGGGCAACGAGGTGCAGCCAAACCTTTAAATTTCTTGTAATAGATGTAAGATTGTAGGATCGTTTATCATATGCCCTGTAATTGTTTCGATCATCTAAAGAATATGCTTTATCTGTTTTTCCGAGTGCTCTCACCATTAAATTATCATACTGTTCGACTAGACAAAAGTCTTTGTAAGCCATAAGGTTCATAGAAAGAACGTCGATATCAAAACAATCGATCTTCTTAAATGAGCGCGAAAATCTTGAAATTCGCGACTGTTGGTCTCCCCAAAAAGGCAACATTCCTTTTTCTTATAAATAGACGGTAGTTTAAGATTTGTCACTGAAATTATAATTCACTCTTCGTCGGAGCTATTCGGTCGATACGTAAATCGAGCTCTCTTCTGCATTAGAAACCTACAAATCATGGAAGGCCTGGTGAACTCCAAGATCGACCCGAGGTTGTTGCTTAAAGTCAAGAAAGAAAAACCTTCCAAGTCGAAAGTCAAAGAACCTAAGTCCTCCTCGGAAGCAGGAAAGACTTCTAAGGACGACCGAGGCAAGCACAAGGTCGATTCTCCTTCGAAGGCGGTCATTGAATCAACTGGCGACCTTAGCAAAACTGTGGGTAAGCAATCATCTGGCTCCGAGAAAGGGCCGATCATATCAATTCCGGACTCCCCCTCTCAGTCGAAAATTAGCTCCGAGGGTAACAAGAAGGTCGATAGGCCTAATAAGCAAATCACATCTGGTGATTCTGAGCCTGCTCCAAATAAAAGATCGCTCGTGGACGGTCTGATTCCAACCTCGGCCTTGATTCAAATGACTGGGGAAAAGAAGACAATAACTGATAGTGTTCTGGCCTTGGAGGCTAATAGGGATGTGGTTGAGCCTCCCAAAAAGAAGGTCAAAATAAATGACCCTCCCGTCGACCAGAAGAAAACTCCCTCGTCGGGTGAGAATCCAGAGCCCCAAAACACTGTCCCTATCGTTGCTCGGACGCTTAGCGCCTTTTTTGAAGAGGTGAAAAGTAAGGCCATGGCCGAGCCAGAAGGGAAAAAAGCGAATGAAATGGCGCGATCGAGCACGGATCTGCTTTTTCAAGTAAGTATTGTACCCTCTTCCCCCCCCTTTTTTTTTTTATTATTATTTTTTTTTTTTACTAAATAATCCTTTTGTCCCTTCAAGGTCGGACAACAGTTATTTGCCCTCGGGCTGCAAGTCGAGCAAGAAGCCGAGCAGCGTGCGAAGGTTATCCTCGAGCTGGAGGCAAAGAAGGTTGCATTATCAAGGTCCCTTGAAGAAGCCAAAGCCATCGAGCTGAAATTGGCCTCCGAGACGGAGAAAGCTGTGAAGGAGAAGGAGAGCCAAGTCCACGAGGAGTTGAGTAAGGAACTGGATAGGCTGAAATCACTCGTCGAGCAGGAGAAGAAAAGCGCCGAGCAGCGGGAGAAAGAGGCCTATCAAAAAGGTTATGATGCTGGGTACGAGGCCCGCAATGCTGAAGTCCGCAGGCTTCTGTTCGAGAAAAGTGCTTAGAAATTTCATCTGTTGCTCGACTAAATGTTGTATTTTTAAATTTTTCCTTTTGTACTTGTTTTCCTTGGTGGAATAATAAACTTTTCCTTCTTTCTAGCCGATGATGTTTTGTGTTCTGATAAAGTGATTTACAATTTATACTCGAGTTAAGAGTAAACAATCAAGTATCATTCTTAGTCAAAACAATTTATACTCGAGCTAAGAGTGATCGGTTGAATCGTATTAGTTGTAGAAACAATTTATACTCGAGTTAAGAGTGATCGTTCGAATTCCGAGCATAAGGTAGAAATGGAAAACTTCTGCACTGCACTTTTGGCCAAGTCATAGTATTCCCCTTTTTTCGGCTAAGTTTCAGATAAAAGCTGTACAAACAGTACCTTAATCTCGGGAATTGGAAAGGTCATCCGTGATAAATGCCTTAATCTGAGCCGTTGGTTTCGTTGCATACTGACCGTCGATCAAATCTTTCTTTTAGTATAAATATGGCATTTGCTCAGTTGTAAACCTTTACCCTCCGTTGTCAAAGAATGTTTTATCCGAGGACGACGCTCGGATCCACCCTTCTTCCCGTTCAAGCCTTTGAAATTTGGCTTCGAACGTACATTCGATGTTTCGTGCAAGGCATAAACCTCTTTGGTATGGGTGGAATCGGAAAAAACGAGTACCTCCTCTATCTGGGGGTCTCTGATCCCTGAAGGCGGGATCTCCCCTTGAAATACCAACAAGTGACTGACCCTTGCTTGGGTATTTCGGGCAGGGTTAGCATTGCTGGTTTCGAGGGGTATACCCGAGGGTGGAAAGCTGGTCAGAAAGTCAAAAGGAAGTTCATCCTCAAATCACCAATTTCTTCCTTTCTTCTACGGAGGGTGGGAATTTTGGGGTTGAGCTTCCCGATCATACAAAGATGACTGGCCGTTCGAGGTCGAGCTTTTGGATCTTACAATGAGAAATTTTAACCTTACCAATGGTTGAAATTTCAGATCTTAAAATGAGGAATTTTAACCTCGGACGCCAACTCGGGGAAGTGATCGAGCTCGTCTGGTAGCAAGAATACTGGGAACTGTATGGAGATCAGAAAATATAATCTGCGATCCATACTGTTTAATTTCAAACCCAGATATCATCAGACGATAAACATATACTGCTCGAACACTGTCACATTGTGGTGCAATCATTTGATGCTCGGCGATATTCCTGGTCGGTAACAGTGAAAGATGCTCGAAGATTCGAAGACCATAGAATAGGATACTAGTTGTATTTGGGCTTCATTTGTACCTTCAATAATTTTGTAGTCTATTCGATGAATGTCAATAAAGTTGTAACATTTGCCTTTAATTGATCTTTTGTAACTTGCTCGAAAATAATAATGAGAATCTTCCGTTTCAAATCAAATAATTGCAACTTTACTTTTCCACCATCTTAACATTAGTACTGTGCTCAAAACAACCAACTCGACGACGAATTAATTATCCGATGTATCTCAAATATTGGTATGATAAGATTGAACTTGTACCTGGAACATTTATTGATCGATGAAATATCCTCGGAAATATTATCCCACACTCGTCCAAGTGAATTATCTCTGAATAATTGAACTTAGGAAATAATGATCCCAACTTAAGAAATAGCAATCTTAACTTAAAGAACTTGCAAGTGGTAAGAAATTCTTGTAGGGTGTTCGGGTTTCGAGCAGAACTGCTTCATCCAAGCGTTTAGAACATCAATTGGAGTTAATCGAAATTATACTGTTTCGTTGCATAATTTGCCGCTATTCCGTGAGCTGGATAGTCATCCTGGATTTTTATCGAGGGAAAGTCGTAGCATAAGCTTTCACCTTCAACCGATATTTATTTTCGAACATCATCTTATCGAGGGAGGGTCATAGCAACAGCTTTCACCCTCGGCCGATTTTGATTTTTTGAACAAATTTTATCGAGGGAGGGTCATAGCAACAGCTTTCACCCTCGGCCGATTTTGCTTTTTTGAACAAATTTTATCGAGGGAGGGTCATAGCAACAGCTTTCACCCTCGGCCGATTTTGATTTTTTGAACAAATTTTATCGAGGGAGGGTCATAGCAACAGCTTTCACCCTCGGCCGATTTTGATTTTTTGAACAAATTTTATCGAGGGAGGGTCATAGCAACAGCTTTCACCCTCGGCCGATTTTGCTTTTTTGAACAAATTTTATCGAGGGAGGGTCATAGCAACAGCTTTCACCCTCGGCCGACTTTCTTTGTCGTGGTACTCGGAAAACAATTTGAACTTGAACCAAGGATTTCATTGATTGTCCTTACATTTTTGGGAAAGTAAAGTTTGGGAAAACTGTAAATTACAAGAAAAATTAAAAAATGAGAACATCTATCTTCCATAATATTTCCTCAGATTGACTGCATTCCAAGTTCTTGGCAAAGCTTCACCGTTGAGGTGAGCAATTTTATAGGATCCCTTTTTTCCGACTTCCTGCACGATATAAGGACCGTCCCAGTTTGGCTGAAGCTTTCCGACATGCTTAGATACTTCCACCTTTTTCAGAACCAACTCCCCGACTTTGAATGTTCTTACCCTGACTTTTTTGCCATAAGCTTTTTCCATGCTGGACTTGGCGGCTTGTATTTTTATGCATGCTCGGTCGCGTTTTGCATCCGCGTGATCGATATCCATCTCTCTCAGCAGTTGATTTTGATCGGGTTCATAAGATTCGACCCTTGGCGAAGGAACTAACGTTTCGACCGGGATTACCGCTTCCGAACCATATACCAAAGAAAAAGGAGTTTCCCCTGTAGCAGATTTTATGGAAGTCCTGTTTGCCCAAATTACTCCAGGAAGCTCATCCAACCATCTGCCTTTTGCTTCGGCCAAACGTTTTTCCAGCGAACGAACGATTTCCCTGTTGGTAACCTCGGTCTGCCCGTTCGCCTGGGGATGCCCGACCGAGGTGAAATTCTGCTGGATCCCAAACCTTTCACACCACTCCAAAATTTGCTTTCCCGCGAATTGAGTTCCATTGTCGGAGATGAGGATCCTTGGTATACCAAACCTGCAAACAATATTCTTCCAGAGAAAATTTATCACCTGAAATTGAGTAATTTTTGTTAGCGCAATGCATTCGATCCATTTACTGAAGTATTCCACGGCGACCAGGACATAGTTTTTTCTCGATCTGGCAGTTGGGAAAGGTCCCACAATATCGATTCCCCACTTGTCGAAGGGCCAGCAGATCGGAATCGAATGCATCTGCTCGGCGGGCTGATGGATTAGATTTGAATAAACTTGGCAATGATGGCACTTCTTGACATAATCGATGGAGTCCGAAATCATAGTGGGCCAATAATATCCCGTCCTCGAGCACTTTAAGGCTAAGGCTCGTGCACCGCAATGAGTTCCTGCTTCACCTTCGTGAACCTCCTTTAAAATGAGATCGAACTGACTCTCGGGAATGCACTTCAATAAAACCCCTGAGCTTGATCTTTTATAAAGGCTATCTTCGTTCAAAACATACATTGGCGCTCGATACTTAATCCTTCGAGCTTGATTTGTATCTTCCGGTAAAGTACCATCTCTTAGATAAGCCTTCAAAGGCTCCATCCAAGAAGATTCTCGAACATCTATCTCCATTATCTCCGAATTGGTGGTTAACTTCGAATCTATAGCCGGTGAGTTGGACATCAGCCAAGTTATTACTCTTTCCTTCCGTCCATCTACCGACCCCGTAAACTTCGAAAGCAAATCCGCCCAACAGTTCTCTTCTCGAGGGATAGCTTGTATATCAAATCTTTCGAACTTTGTCGCCAGATCCTTTACCCTTTTCAAATATTTCACCATGTTAAACTCTTTTGCTTCATAAACCCCTTTCACTTGTCTATGTACGAGCTCCGAGTCGGTTAACACTGTCAACGACCTTATGTTTGCTTTAATTGCCATTTCTAAACCCGCGATCAAAGCCTCGTACTCCGCTTCATTGTTCGTGACTACAAAATCTAGGGTGATCGCGTAGTTGAGGTCCTCTCCCTCGGGACCTTGGAAATGAATTCCGGCGCCACCTCCTTCTCTGGTCGATGACCCATCGACGTGCATTAACCAAATTTTCTCTTGATCTATCACGAGGTTTACTTCTGTAACTAACCGATCTCCCGAGCCTGCTCCTGTCGACTCCGCAACAAAATCTGCCAGGACTTGAGCTTTGATGGCTGTTCGGGGTTGGTACTCGATCTCGAACTGTCCGAGTTCCACTGCCCATTTAATCAATCTGCCGGATGTCTCTGGTTTCGATAGAACTTGCCTTAACGGTTGGTTGGTCAAAACAATAATTTTGTAAGTTTGGAAATAAGGTCGCAGTCTCCGCGCGGCAATAACTAAAGCCAGTGCGAATTTCTCGATCTCCAGGTAATTCTTTTCTGCCCCTTGAAGCAACTTACTCAGATAGTATACCGGTTTATGCTCGGAATCCTGAACTCTCACCAAAACAGAACTTATTGCCTCACTTGATACCGCTATGTAGAGATACAAGGGCTCTCCCTCGACTGGTTTTGCCAACATCGGAGGGGAAACCAAATATCTTTTAAGCTCTTCGAAAGCTTTACTGCACTCCTCATTCCATTCGAAATCTTTCGATTTCCTTAACAACTTGAAGAAAGGCAAACTCTTGTCTGCTGATCGGGATATAAACCTATTCAAGGATATTATTTTTCCGATTAGACTCTGTACTTCAGACAACTTAGTCGGCGGTTGCAGCTCAGCAATAGCTCGGATTTTTTCTGGATTCGCCTCAATTCCACGTTCGTGAACCAGATAACCGAGGAACTTTCCCGATCTTACCCCGAAAGTGCACTTGGCCGGATTTAATTTCATTCTGTACTTCCTTAGGATTGCAAAACATCTGTCAAGGTGCTTTATATGTTCCTCCTCAGTCATGCTCTTCACTAGCATATCATCAACATAAACTTCCATGATCTCACCAATAAGATCTTTGAACATCATATTTACAAGCCTTTGATAAGTTGCTCCTGCATTCCTTAGCCCGAACGGCATTACAATGAAGCAGTATACTCCTCGTTCGGTAATAAAGGCTGTTTTATCCTGATCTCTCTCATTCATAAATATTTGATAAAACCCTTGGAAAGCATCCATCATACTATGGGGGGGGGGGGTGGGGGGGGGGGGGGGAGGGGGGGGGGGGGGAGGGCGGGAGGGGGGGGGGGGGTGGGGGGGGGGGGGGGTGGGGGGGGGGGGGGGTGGGGGGGGGGGGGGGTGGGGGGGGGGGGGGGTGGGGGGGGGGGGGGGTGGGGGGGGGGGGGGGTGGGGGGGGGGGGGGGTGGGGGGGGGGGGGGGTGGGGGGGGGGGGGGGTGGGGGGGGGGGGGGGTGGGGGGGGGGGGGGGTGGGGGGCGGGGGGGGGGTGGGGGGGGGGGGGTGGGTGGGGAGGGGGGTGGGGGGGGGGGTGGGGGGGGGGGGGGGGGGGTGGGGGGTGGGGGGGGGGGGTGGGTGGGGGGGGGTTGGGGGGGGGGGGGGGTGGGGGGGGGGGGGGGTGGGGGGGGGGGGGGGGGGGGGGGGAGGGGGGGGGGGAGGGGGGGGGGTGGGGGGGGGGGGGGGGGGGGGGGGGGGGGGGGGGGGTGGGGGGGGAGGGGGGGGGGGGGGGGGTGGGGGGAGAATTCCGAGCCTGGTGGGGAAGCGGAACAGAACACCGAGCCCGATGGCGAGGAAGGTGGAGATGGAGAAAATGCTGATTCCGGTAATGAGGATAGTTCGACTATGGCGCCGGACGAGCATGAGATAATGAGATACTCGATCGGAGGAGGGTGCAGTGTGAGAATTCTCGACCTTGCTGGTGTCACGAAGAAGTCCAAAGCCACAGGTCGAGCTCAGAAAACTGAAAAACAGGTCGACGAGATCTCTAGTGCATATGATCCAATAGAGGACGAAGCAAACCTCAAAGCTGAGATAGGTAAATTCCTCCCCGAGGGCTATTCACTAGTTATTCCGACCTCCTCTCAAAGGGCGAATCAGCCCCCCGAGGGATGTCAAGCTTTCTACGCCAAGCAATTCGCCTATGGGTTGCGTATCCCTTTTGCCCTGCTACTCGAGCGGGTTCTAGATGTGTTCTCCCTGGCTCCCGCACAGATCCTCCCCAACTCGATTGGGTACTTGATAGCTTTCAGTGTTTTGATGAAGGCTAAGGGCAAAACTGCTAATTTCCACCATTTTTGGCAGTTCTTCAAAGTCAGCACTTCCTCCGCCTCGAACGCTGGATTTGTGTATTTTTCCCAGCGTTCAAATCATTCGGTCTTATCGACCATAATCTCTAGCAATTCTCTCGACTGGAAGAGACGGTTCTTCTTTGTCAAAGGACCTGAAGTACCAGCTTCCGAGGGGAGCTCGGAGATGGTCCCACACAAATGGCCAGGTCAGCGAGACTGGCTGTACGAAAAACGAGAATTGATAGGTCAGCTTAAGAAGGTTATTTCAGACGGCCTTGTCACTGCGATGCGCTCCGACCCGTACCAGTCGGCTTTTCTCATTTTGGAGCCCGTTCTTCGGAAAGCGAAACTCAGCCGAGCTACATACCCACTTGCAGATCCTGACGATCCTCGATCGTTACGTAAGAATAAATATCTTTACCGAGCGTTGCGTTCATAGTGATAAGCTACTCATAAGGCTTTATTCTTAACCAATTTTATCTTTTCTTTCTTCAGGTACCATGGTAGAACAATACCGAGCTTCCATAGTCAGTAGGACAGTGGCGTCAACCTCAAAAAAGATGCCTGGCCAGCCGAGAAGACAAGTTAGGCCAGGCCCCGCGCAAACCAATCAAACTATCATCCCTCCTCGGGGAGGCTCTGCCCAACCTCAGCAGATCGAAAATGAGGGAGAGTCCGAGGATGCTGAACCCATCTGAATGGTAGTTCCTCAGAACCAAGCTGGTCCTTCCTCTTCATCTGGTTTAGGATACAGCATGTTCACCATGAAGAAGCTTAAAGGGAAAGAGAACCTTAATCGGCGAGCTCGGGACGACCGTGAGGGACCCCCCGAGGCTAAAAGGAGGACCAGACTGTGGGGTCGGCACCGAACAACTCTCACCTCTCGTTCTGGTCGAAGTAGGCCTGATATGGTGGACTTTATCGAAGATCAACTTAGAGGTTACCGAGCGGCGGGTTATCCCGAGAGGGGATCGATTCGGAGTGATCGCGACCCAAACGGCGAGAACGAGCATGATAAGGCGATAAAAATCTTCATGGCGGGGAGATTTGCCGAGGATCAGGAGGAGCTTTTGGCTCACTGCGACCTTGATGTATTGGGTCAATTCTGTCGAGCGTATCATACGGTAAAAGTTCTTTGCAAGGGTTATAACTGTTCTGGTCTTTGAACAAAATACTAATTATCTTGTCTTTGCAGATTGGGGACTGCTTTCTCACTGAAGTAAATCGCACCTCGATGTTAGAAGATGAGTCCGACCGGGTTCATATTGCTTATCGGAATTTACTCGAGGAAGAGTCCAAACTTCGCGATCAGTTCATCTCCGTTCAAAAAGAACTGGAGTCTACTAAGGCTAAGTATACTCCGTCCGTTGAGGAAGACTTGGTGAAGGTCGTGGCTGAGAAGAACTTGCTCGAGGAAAAAGTCAGGAAACTCGAAGAAGAGCTCTCGCAGACCAAAACTGACTCCGAGCTGTCTTATCAACGCGGCAAGGAAGACTCGCGTTTGAGCTCGATAAGAGAATTTTTAGAGTCTCCCGCACTGGATGCCATAGCTCGGAAAAGGGTAGATCAGATTCTACAGACCACCTTTTACAAGGGTGTTCGACAGCTGGTCTCGGCGAAGGTTATCCCCAACAACATAGATGAGTATCTGAAACATATGGACATCTTAAAGAACATGGACGGAGAGAACTATCGAGTCTCAGCCTAGAGCTCCGCAGACTGGGAAAAACACGAGTTCGCACCATTTGTGAGAGAGTTCGGGGTTCCAATGCCCAATCCTGACATGCTGGATTTGGAGACGTCCAGTTCGAGCTCAAGTTCAGATAGTTCGGGGGATGAAGATGGTCAAGATACTTCTGATGATGGGGATGATCGAGAAGCTTCTGGGGATGCTAAGGTCGACATCGAGGATGGGTCCGAGAGCGAGGGCAAAGAGGAGCAGTCAAGCCCTTAAGATTCCTTGTAATAGATTGTAGGACTCTTCATTGTATGCACTGTAATCATTTTGATCATTTATAAAATCTGGTCTCTTCGTTTAACAAAGTTTTCCGAGTTCATTCAGTTAGAGCCTATCAATGATTTATTATACTGCTCAATTAGACAAAAGTCTTTGTGAGCTATAATGTCCATAAAAGATCATCGATATCGAGCATCTGTGCAGGTGAAAACTCATTTCCTTATTAGGCAAGGTATTAAAACGATCGATCTTCATAATAGTGCACGGGAAAACTTGAAATTCGCGACTGTTGGGTCCCCAAAAGGCAACGTTCCTTTTTCTTATAAATAGAAGAAGGCAGTTTAAGATTTGTATCACTGAAATTATAATTCTTTCTTCATCGGAGCTCATTGATCGATAAATAAATCGAGCCTTCTTCTCTTTACTAAAATTTAGATCATGGAGGGTATGGTGAGTTCCAAGCTTGATCCAAAGCAATTGCTCAAGGTCAAAAAGGAGAAGGGCCCTAAGTCCAAAGTCAGAGAGTCCAAGTCCTCCACGGAGGTCGGAAAAATTTCTAAGGCCGATCGAGGCAAAAATAAGGTCGAATCCCCTTCAAATCCCGAGCCCAAACAGTCCGAGGTTCCTAAGGGTGATCTCGCCCAAACTGAAACAAATCCTTTGCCTAACTCCGTGCCCGTTCGCTCCGAGACGGGGTCGGTTATACAAATTGCGGATTCCCCTTCTAGGTCGAAGAACACCTCCGAGGGGAATAAGCAGGTTGTTGTCCCCAATGAGCAAGTCATACCTGGTGGCTCCGAGCCCGCCCCCAAAAAGAGGCCGCGTGTGGATGATCTGATTCCGACCCCTGCCTTAATCCAAATGACTGGGGAGAACAAGATATTGACTGGAAGCATTTTGGCTCTGGAGGCCAATAAGAACGTTACGAGCGAGCTTCCTAATAAAAGGGTCAAAATAAATGACCCTTCTGTCGATCAGAAGAAAACTCCTCCACCGGGTGAGAATCCCAAGGTCGAGAGCTCGGTCTCCCGCGTTGACCGCACACTTGCTGCCGACTTTGAAGAGATGCAAATTAAGGCGGTAGCTGCAGGAGCTGGCCCGAGCAATTGGGAAAAGTTCCTCAGCATCATTCAGTTGATCGAGCAAGAACGGTTGAAGGGAAAAAGTGCTCGTGAAATTGTGCAATCGAGCGCAGATCTGCTTTCCCAAGTGAGTCTCCAACTTTTTTTTTTTTTTTTTTTTTTTTTTTAACACTCCAATTTTGAAGGTTGGACAGCAGATATTCAACCTTGGCCTGCAGGTCGAGCAAGAAGCAGAGCAGCGTGCTGCTATAGTCCTTGAATTGGAGGAAAAGAAAACTGCACTGGCGAAGTCTCTTGAAGAAGCGAGAGCTATCCAGCTAAAGCTGGTGTCTGAGGTGGAGAATGCCGTGAAGCAAAAAGAAAACCAAGTCCACGAGCAGTTGAGTAAAGAGTTGGACAGGCTGAAGACCCTTATCGAGCAGGAGAAGAAAAATGCCTAGCTGCGGGAGCAAGAGGCTTATAAAAAAGGTTATGACGCGGGGTACGAGGCCCGCAACGTCGAGGTCCGCAAGCTCCTGTTCGAGAAAAGTGTCTAGAGATTTCTTCTTTATGCTTGATTAAATGTTGTACTTTTAAATTTTTCCTTATTGTACTTGTTTCCCTTGTTGAAATAATAAACTTTTTCTCCCTTCTAGTCGATGATGTTGTGTATCTGGGGAAAATGTTCACTGTGCCTTTTCATATTGAAGTTGTATTCTCTATTGTAGAAACAATTTATACTCGAGTTTAGAGTGATCGAAATTCCGAACGTAGAGTGTAAACGGAAAGTTTTCTGTATCTCACACTTGACCCAGTCATAGTATTCCCCTTTTCTCAGCTAAGTTCCAAAGAAAGTCTGACCAAACAGTACCTAAATCTCGGGAAGCGGAACGGTCACCCGTGATAAATGCCTTAATCTGGGCCGTTGGTTTCGTTGAATACAGACCGTCGATCAGATCTTCCTTTTAGTATAAATATGGCTTTTACTCAGTTGAAAATCTTTACCCTTCACTGTCAAAAATGTTTTATCCGAGGACGAAGCTCGGATCTTTCCTCCTTCCTGTTCAAGCCTTTGAAATTCGGCTTCGAACATATTTTCGATCTTACAAACAAGACATATACTTCTTTGGTATGGGTGGAATCGGAAAAGAGGGGCCCCTCGATCATCTGGGGGTCTCTGATCCCTGAAAATGGGATCTCCCCTTGGAATACCAGCAAGTGACCGACCCTTGCTCGGATATTTTGCGCAGGGTTAGCATTGCGGATTCCGAGGGGTATCCCCGAGGGTGGAAAGCTGGTCAGATAATTAAAAGGAAGTTTGACCTCGAGCATTACTTTCTTTGAGGTTACCTTGAAGAATGGTAACTTTGTGATGAGGGGTATTTCGCATATGCAACTTTAGGAAATACCTCCTGCTCAAGGTCGACCTCGATCCCGACCAAGATGGTACTCTCCGACCAGAAGGACATAATTCCGATCAAGCCAGAACGGTGGTATGGGATTCTACTCTCCGACCTACAGCTTTGTACAGCTGGCCGAGAGGTATTCTCCTACGGACGGTCCAGCTAGCTCATTACTATTCCTATATATACGCGGCGCATTTATGACATCAGGGACACGACTTCCATGATATTCCTTCTGCTCGGACCTATCGTTCGGACTAGATATTAGCTTGTATTCTCTTTGTATTAGTCTTTCTAGTAGTACGGCATCCCTTAATGCTCGGGTAGACCCACTTTGTAATTTGTATTCGAACACCGATATTAATATACCGTTTTCACACGCTCGATTCATATATTGTTATACTCCGCTTTCTTTATTGAACTCGAACGAAAAACGGTATAATCAATTGGCGCCCACCGTGGGGCCTACTCGGGTGTTAGATCGAAATATGCCTACTACTAGGAGGTACACGTACAATCGAGGTGAGCCTTCACAAGCTGTTGGAGCGCAGCGCTCCGTAAATAATGAACCAAGTAACCAATCCCGAGCGGCCCACCAATCTGAGATGCCGCCGCTCGACCCGCCGAATGATATGCCTATTCATACGACAGTGGCTGATCTACGTTCCATTATCGGAACCATGTGTAGAGAATTCTTGAACACGGAGAGAGCAGATCGTGAAACTCTGCCAGGTCAGCAGCCCCCCGTCGATCAACCTGCTGCTCGGGGTCCGGTTTCCAACAGGCCAAGGGAAGGAAGTGTTTGTCGATCTGCTCTGGGCGAACCATCTGATGTAAGACCCAACCCACCGCGAGCTAGAACCGTTGTCCGATCAGGGAAACCTTCTAGGAACGTACAAAATTTAGAGGATTCGGTGGTCGGGGAAAGTCAACCCAAAGCTGTGGAGAGATCTAGAAAGCCAGCCTACAGAAAGGTGACCGAGGCTGACTTGGAAAAGATTGTTCAAGAAAGAGTTACTAAGGAGTTGGAGAAGGAGATGTTAATAAGGGAAACCCGATCCGCAGACGTCAGGGCTCGAGGAGTTGGGGTCAAAGAGGATGGGGCCGTTTTCCTTGAAGCACGAAATAGGGAACTGAGCACGAATATTATGCGATGTTCGCCTTTCTGTCAAGAAATTAGAGAAGCTCGGGGAACAGAAACGGTCCCGACCAGATTGCCAAGATACAATGGGACCTCTGACCCCGGGGAGCATATCAACAGCTTCATAAATGTGTTGAATTTATATGGACATTCGGAGGATTTTTGTTGCAAAATCATGGTCACAACGTTCGAGGGAATTGCTTTGGATTGGTTCGGAAAACTACCTCCGAACTCAGTCTTCTCTTTCGATGAGTTGTGCGATAAATTGAAACATCAGTTTGCTAGTCAAAGGAAACAAAGGTTACCTGCTAATCATTTAGGAACAGTGAAACAAATGGAAGGAGAAACACTGAGGCAGTGGCTGGCAAGATTCAGTATTGAACTTCTGAAAGTTGATACCCCACAGATTGAATTTCTATCATCGTTGATGTTCGAGCTAACCCGTAATAGCCAGTTCGGGAATGCTCTCTGCCGAAAGCAACCGAAGTCTTTCGAGCGGATTATGGAAATAGCTGAGAAATACATGATCCAGGAGGAAATGAATAAGTTAAAGAACGCACAGAATCCTAGGCCCCCGATCGTGAAGAAACCTGATCGGGCCCCTATCCCTAAACCAAGCGACTACGGAGGGTCAAACGCGCAGCAAAGAGGCTCGGTTTGGCAGAGACTTAAGGTCTATAAACCTCAGGCTCCGACCCACAGATCTAATGTCTACGGTCGACCTGCATCTCCTGATAGGGCTCCGAGGACGGAGCATGAAAAAAGCAACTTTACCAGACTGAATACCTCAAGGGACGAGATTCTAACAGTCCTCGAGGAGAGAAATTTGGTCCCTGGAGCTCGGCGTATCACTCAACCTAGGCCAGGGACTATGAATCACGATAAGTATTGCAGATACCACAGAGCTCGGGGGCATAGCACCGAGGATTGTTTTCAGTTAAAACAAGAAATCGAGAAACTGATTGCTCAAGGAAAGTTGAAGGAATATGTCAGAAAGGAGAACCATAACAGCCGTTATCGATCCAGAAGTCCTAGGAGGTCCTCCGAACAACACCGTGAGGATCAACACCAAGCAGAGGACCAGACGAATCGGGTGATCAATATGATATCTGGTGGGCCAGCTGGGGGAGATAGCAGGAATGCGAGGAAAAGGACTGCTAGGTCGATAAAGACTGGTGTCTCGACTAAGAAAGAAGTCATGTCCTTAAGACCAGCGCCCTCGATTAATCAAGTCATTAGTTTTTCCGAGGCTGACAGACCAAGTGATGTGACTTGGGATACTAATGAAGATGACCCTGATTTTTCGATGGTCTTGACCCTGAAAATTGCTAACTTCGAAGTTAGGAGGGTATTAATCGATAATGGCAGTTCGGCAAACATAATCTCTTCTGAGGCGCTCGACAGAATGAATCTACAACACCCGCGACTGGAACGGGTATCCACTCCGCTCATTGGGTTCGGTGGATCGGAAATTGTTCCTCTCGGAACCATACTCTTGAGTACTACTATGGGTAAAAAACCTAAAGATGTTACGAAGATGGTTAAGTTCTTGGTCGTGAGTACCCCGTTCGCTTACAATGCAATTTTGGGAAGACCGGCTTTAAACGTATTCAAAGCGGTCGTGTCGACTTACCACCAGATGGTCAAGTTTCCCACTTTGGCAGGGGTCGGAGAGATGAGGAACGACCAATGCATGGCGTGGGAATGTTATAACACATCTTTAAACATGAAGAAGCAGTTTGAGCCAGTATTGCCCTCGAAAAGAAAATTAGAAGAGGAAAAGGTATTCTCAGTATCCGACCTCCCGTTGCCAGTTTGTGAAAAGTTGCAGAGTAAAAAAGGAAAAGAGATCGATATGAGCGTACAACAACCAAATCATAAACAAGTAACGTTAATCCCTGGCTCTCCTGAGAAGTTCACCAGAATTGGAACCGAGCTAAGTCAAGGGATGGAGACCATGTTGATCGAATTACTTAGAGACAACGCTGATGTCTTTGCATGGAGTTCTGACGATATCGTCGGAATCGACCCAAGGGTGATCACTCATTCTTTAAATATCGATCCTAAAGCAAAGCCAGTCAGACAAAAGAAGAGGAATCACGGTCGAGAAAAAGACAAAATCATCAATGCTGAGGTGGATAGATTATTGGCCGCGAAACAGATTCGGGAAATAACTTTCACCGAATGGCTTTGCAATGTAGTGTTGGTGTCCAAGGGAGAGAAGGTCGACAACAAATGGAGAATGTGTAACGATTTTACCGACCTAAACAAATTGTGCCCAAGGGACCCCTATCCTTTACCTCGGATCGATATGTTGGTCCACTCGACTGCGGGATTCATTTTCTTTAGTATGATGGATGCTTTCCAAGGGTTTTATCAAATATTTATGAATGAGAGAGATCAGGATAAAACAGCCTTTATTACCGAACGAGGAGTGTACTGCTTCATTGTAATGCCGTTCGGGCTAAGGAATGCAGGAGCAACTTATCAAAGGCTTGTGAATATGATGTTCAAAGATCTTATTGGTGAGATCATGGAAGTTTATGTTGATGATATGCTAGTGAAGAGCATGACCGAGGAGGATCATATAAAGCACCTTGACAGATGTTTCGCCATCCTAAGGAAATACAGAATGAAACTGAATCCGGCTAAGTGCACTTTCGGGGTAAGGTCGGGTAAATTCCTCGGTTATCTTGTGCACGAACGAGGCATTGAGGCAAACCCAGAAAAGATCCGAGCTATAGCTGAGCTACAACCGCCAACCAAGTTGTCTGAAGTGCAGAGTCTGATCGGAAAAATAATATCCTTGAATAGGTTTATATCCCGATCAGCAGACAAGAGTTTGCCTTTCTTCAAGTTGTTGAGGAAATCGAAAGGCTTCGAATGGAATGAGGAGTGCAGTAAAGCTTTCGAAGAGCTTAAAAGATATTTGGTTTCCCCTCCGATGTTGGCAAAACCGGTCGAGGGGGAGCCCTTGTATTTATACATAGCAGTTTCGAATGCGGCAATAAGTTCTGTTTTGGTGAGAATTCAGGATTCCGAGCATAAACCGGTATATTATCTGAGTAAGTTGCTTCAAGGGGCGGAGAAGAATTACATGGAGATTGAGAAGTTCGCACTTGCTCTAGTTATTGCCGCACGGAGACTGCGACCATATTTCCAAACTTACAAAATTATTGTCCTGACTAATCAGCCTCTAAGGCAAGTTCTGTCGAAACCAGAGACATCCGGCAGGTTGATTAAATGGGCAGTGGAACTGGGACAGTTCGAAATCGAGTACCAACCCCGAACAGCCATCAAAGCTCAAGTTCTGGCAGATTTTATTGCAGAGTCGACCGGAGCGGGCTCGGGAGATCGATTAGTTACAGAAGTAAACCTCGTCGTAGACGTTCAGGAGAAAATTTGGTTGATGCATGTTGATGGGTCGTCGACCAGAGAAGGAGGTGGGGCCGGAATTCATTTCCAAGGTCCCGAGGGAGAGGACCTCAGTTATGCGATCACTCTAGATTTCGTAGTCACGAACAATGAAGCGGAGTACGAGGCTTTGATTGCAGGTTTAGAAATGGCGATTAAAGCGAGCATAAAGTCCCTCACAGTGTTGACCGACTCCGAGCTCGTACATAGACAAGTGAAGGGAGTTTATGACGCGAAAGAATTTAACATGGTAAAATATTTGAAAAGGGTGAAGGATCTGGCGGCAAAGTTTGAAAGGTTTGATATACAAGCTATCCCTCGAGAGGAAAACTGTTGGGCGGATTTGCTTTCAAAATTTACGGGATCGATGGATGGACGGAAGGAAAGAATGATAACTTGGTTGATGTCCAACTCTCCGGCAATAGATTTGAACGTAACCCCAAATTCGGAGATAATGGAGGTAGATGTTCGAGAGTCTTCTTGGATGGAGCCTTTGAAAGCTTATCTAACTGACGGTACTTTGCCGGAAGATACAAATGAAGCCCGAAGGATTAAATATCGAGCTCCAATGTACGTTTTGAACGAGGATAAGCTTTATAAAAGATCAAGCTCAGGAATTTTGTTGAAATGCATTCCCGAGAGTCAGTTCGATCTTATTTTAAAGGAAGTTCACGAAGGTGAAGCGGGGAGTCATTGCGGTGCACGAGCCTTAGCCTTGAAATGCTCCAGGACTGGATATTATTGGCCTACTATGATTTCGGATTCTATCAATTATGTCAAGAAATGCCATCATTGCCAAATCTATTCAAATCTAATTCATCAGCCCGCCGAGCAGCTACATCCAATTCCGATCTGCTGGCCCTTCGACAAATGGGGAATCGATATCGTGGGACCTTTCCCAACTGCTAGATCGAGAAAAAACTATGTCCTGGTTGCTGTGGAATACTTCAGTAAATGGATCGAATGCATTGCCTTAACAAAAATCACTCAGTTCCAGGTGATAAATTTTCTGTGGAAACATATTGTGTGCAGGTTCGGAATTCCGAGGGTCCTCATCTCCGACAACGGAACTCAGTTTGCGGGAAAACAAATTTTGGAGTGGTGCGAAAAGTTTGGGATCCAGCAGAATTTCACTTCAGTCGGGCATCCCCAGGCGAACGGGCAGACCGAGGTCACCAACAGGGAAATTGTTCGATCACTGGAAAAACGTTTGGCCGAAGCAAAAGGCAAATGGTTGGACGAGCTTCCTGGAGTAATTTGGGCGAACAGGACCTCCATAAAATCTGCTACAGGAGAAACTCCTTTTTCTTTGGTATATGGTTCGGAAGCGGTAATCCCGGTCGAAACATTAGTTCCATCACCAAGGGTCGAATCTTATGACCCCGATCAGAATCAGTCGCTGAGAGAGATGGATGTCGATCAAGCAGATGGTAAACGCGACCGAGCGTGCATAAAGATCCAAGCCACCAAGTCCAGCATGGAAAGAGCTTATGACAAGAAAGTCAGAATAAGAACATTCAAGGTCGGGGATTTGGTTCTCAAAAAGGTGGAAGTATCTAAGCATGTCGGAAAGCTTCAGCCAAACTGGGACGGCCCTTATGTCGTGCAGGAGGTCGGGAAGAAAGGGTCCTATAAAATTGCTCACCTCAACGGTGAAGTCTTGCCAAGAGCCTGGAACGCAGTAAATCTAAGGAAATACTACGGTCGGTAGTTGATAATTGCAATCATCTTAATTTTCCTGTAATTTACAGTTTTCTCAAACTTTACTTTCCTCAAAAGTGTAAGGACATTCAATGAAATCTTCGGTTCAAGTTCTAATTGTATTCCGAGTACCATCACGAAGAAAGGCTAATATTATCGGCCGAGGGTGAAAGCTTTTGCTACGACCCTCCCTCGATAAAACATATTCAAAAAATGAAAATCGGCCGAGGGTGAAAGCTTTTGCTACGACCCTCCCTCGATAAAATATGTTCGAATATCTAAATCGGCCGAGGGTGAAAGCTTTTGCTACGACCCTCCCTCGATAAAATCTGTTCGAAAATCAAAATCGGCCGAGGGTGAAAGCTATTGCTATGACCCTCCCTCGATAAAAAGATGTTCAAAAATCAAAATCGGCCGAGGGTGAAAGCTTTTGCTATGACCCTCCCTCGATAAAATATGTTCGAATATCTAAATCGGCCGAAGGTGAAAGCTATTGTTATGACCTTCCCTCGATAAAAATATGTTCAAAAATCTAAATCGGCCGAGGGTGAAAGCAATTGTTATGACCCTTCCTCGATAGAAATTCAACGTGACTATCCAACTCCAACCGATGCTCAAAATGTTATGGTGATGCAGTTCTGCTCGAAAACCCGAACACTTTTCAAGAGTTTCTTATTCTGGGGAATTACTAAAGTTGGGATCATTATTTCCTAAGTTCAATTATTCTTAAAGGGAACTTCTCAACTTTCAGATATTATTTCCGACGACAGTTTATCGATCGATAAATATTCTCATAAATTCATCATCGAATTGGCTTTTACGAGCAGAAGACTTACAGTAAGACGATGGAAGGGAAAGGTAAAGTTGCAACTATATGGTTTGAAACAATAGGTTCTTATTATTATTTTCGAGCAAGATACAAAAGACCAATTAAAGGCAAATGTTACAACTTTATTGACATTCATCGAACAGATTACAAAGTTGTTGAATGTACAAATGAAGTCCTAATACAACTACAGTACCCTATTCTATGGTCTTCGAGTCTTCGAGCATCTTTCAGTGTTGTTGACCAGGAATATCGCCGAGCATCCGATGATTGCACCACAATTTGTGACAAAGTGATCGAGCTGTATATGTTTATCGTCTGATGATATCTGGTTTTGAAATTAGATAATATGGATCGCAGATTATATTTTCTGATCTCCATACAGTCCCCAGCATTCTTGCTACCAGCCGAGCTCGATCACTTCCCCGAGTTGGCGTCCAAGGTTGCAATTCCTCATTTTAAAGAACCGTAATTGCAACCCAAGCCGGCCGGTCATCTGTTTACGATCGGGAAGCTTGACCCAAAGTTACCATTCTTCAGGGAAGAAAGGAAGAAATTGGTGAAACAAGATAACCTCAAAGAAAGTACTTGAGGTCAAACTTCCTTTTAATTTTCTGACCAGCTTTCCGCCCTCGGGAATACCCCTTGAAACCAGCAATGCTAACCCTGCCCAAAATACCCAAGCAAGGGTCAGTCACTTGTTGGTATTTCAAGGGGAGATCCCGTTTTCAGGGATCGGAGACCCCCCGATATCCGAGGATCCCCTCTTTTCCAATTCCACCCATACCAAAGGAAACTGTATTTTTATGATGAGGTCGAAAATAGGTTCGAAGCCGAATTTCGAAGACTTGTACAGGGAGAAGAAAAGATCCGAGCTTCGTCCTCGGATAAAACATTTTTGACAGCAAAGGGTAAAGATTTTCAACTGAGCAAATGCCATATTTATACTAAAAGGAAGATTTGATCAACGGTCAGTATTCATCGAAACCAACGGCTCAGATTAAGGCATTTATCACGGATGACCGTTCCACTTCCCGAGATTAAGGTACTGTTTGGACAGACTTTCTTTGAAACTCAGCTGAAAAAAGGGGAATACTATGACTTGGTCAAATATGCAGTGCAGAAACTTTCCATTTTTACCTTATGCTCGGAATTTCGATCACTCTTAACTCGAGTATAAATTGTTTTAACACAAACTGCAACTTGAATGTTCACTCTTAACTCGAGTATAAATTGTTTCTACACTAATACCATTCGAATGGTTACTCTTAACTCGAGTATAAATTGTTTATACAGTGAACAACTTCACCAGACACAAAACATCATCGATTAGAAGGAAGAAAAAGTTTATTATTCCAACGAGGAAAACAAGTACAAAAGGAAAAATTTAAAAGTACAACATTGAATCGAGCAGTAAACAGGAGAAATCTCTAAACACTTTTCTCGAACAGAAGCTTGCGGACTTCAACATTGCGGGCCTCATACCCGGCCTCGTAACCTTTTTGATAGGCCTCTTTCTCCCGCTGCTCGGCGCTTTTCTTCTCCTGCTCGACGAGTGACTTCAGCCTGTCCAACTCCTTGCTCAACTCCTCGTGAACCTGGCTCTCTTTCTCCTTCACAGCTTTCTCCGTCTCGGAGGCCAATTTCAGCTCGATGGCTCTGGCTTCTTCAAGGGACCTTGATAATGCAACCTTCTTTTCCTCCAGCTCGAGGATAACCTTCGCACGCTGTTCGGCTTCTTGCTCGACTTGTAGCCCGAGGGTAAATAACTGTTGTCCGACCTTAAATGGACAAAAAGTTATTTAGTAAAAAAAAAAAAAAAAAAAAGAAGGGGGAGAGAGAGGACACTTACTTGAAAAAGCAGATCCGTGCTCAATCGCGCCGTTTCATTCGCATTTTTCCCTTCTGGCTCGGCCATGGCCTTACTTTTCACCTCTTCAAAAAAGGCGCTAAGCGTCCGAGCAACGTTGGGGACAGTGTTTTGGGGCTCTGGATTCCCACCCGACGAGGGAGTTTTCTTCTGATCGACGGGAGGGTCATTTATTTTGACCTTCTTATTGGGAGGCTCGACCACAGTGTCCTTATTTTCCTCCAGAGCCAAGACGTTACCAGCCAATGTCTGGTTTGCCCCCGTCATCTGAATCAGAATTGAGGTTGGAGTCAGATCATCAACGACCGGATTTTTGATCAAAGCAGACTCAGAGCTTTGCTTGTTCACCACCGAGCTGCCCTTAGACCTAGAAGGAGAGTCCGAAATTGGTATAACGGCTTTGTCCTCGATCCGAACGGGTGACGGGTTGAGCAAAGACTTGGTCTCAGCTTTGCCAAGATCACCTTTAGGGATTTCAGTTTGCTCGTTGACTACATTCGAAGGAGAATCGATCTTGCGCTTCCCGCGGTCGCTCTTAGAGGTTTTTCCTACGTCCGAGGAGGATTTAGATTCTCTAATTTTGGACTTGGGACCCTTCTCCTTTTTGACCTTCAACAATAGTTTGGGATCAAATTTGGAGTTCACCAGGCCTTCCATGATCTGTATATTTCTAATGGAGAAGAGAGCTCGATTTATTTATCGACCGAGTAGCTCCGACGAAGAGTGAATTATAATTTCAGTGACAAAAATCTGAAACTACCGTCTATTTATAAGAGAAAGGAACGTTGCCTTTTTGGAAGCCCAACAGTCGCGAATTTCAAGATTTCCGTGCCTTTTTGATACTATGCCTACTAAGTGATTCACGCGCACGAAAATGCTCGATATCGACGTTCTTTTTATGAACCTTATGCCTCACAAAGAATTTTGTCTAGTTGAGCAGTATAATAAATTATCGATGAGCGGACTCAGAGAACCTAAACGGAAAAGGCAGAATTTATAGATGATCAAAATATTTACAATGCATATAATAAAGAGTCCTACAACCTATTACAAGAAATCTAAGGTTTTGACTGCTCCTCTTTGCCCTCACTCTCGGAGCCATCCTCGATGTCGACGTCATTATCTCCAGAGGCTTCTCGATCATCCCCATCATCAGAAGAATCATGATCATCTTCAGAACTATCTTGGTTATCTTCCTCATCGGAGCCATCTGAACTCGAGCTCGAGCTGGATGTATCCAAATCCATCAAGTCGGGATTAGGCATTGGAACTCCAAACTCTTTCACAAACGGAGCGAACTCGTGTTTTTCCCAGTTGGCCGAGCTCGAGGGAGTGGTTCGATAGTCTTCCCCGCGAGAATTTTTCATGATGTCCATGTGATTTATATACTCCGTCATTTTGTCAGGAATAACCTTTGATGCGGCCAACTGTTGAACCCCTTTGAAAAAGGTAGTTTGAAGGATTTCTCCGACCCTCCTTCTAGCTATGGCATCCAACGCGGGGGACTCTAAAAATTCTCTTATCGAGCTTAGGCGAGACTCTTCTTTGCCCCGCTGGTAATTAGTATTTTATTCCGAGACTTAAACAGCCGCAACGAATGTAAAGTGATCTACCGTATGATATGCTTTGGAGAATTGGCCTAGTACGTCAAGGTCGCATTGACCGAGAAGCTCCTCCTGGTCCTCGGCAAATCTCCCCGCCATGAAAATCTTGATCGCCTTATCATGCTCATTCTCGCCGTTCGGGGTGCGATCACTTCGAATTGATCCCCTCTCGGGATAACCCGCTGCTCGGGAACCTCTAAGTTGATCTTCGATGAAGTCCAGCATATCAGGCCTACTTCGACCGGATCTGGAAGAGAGGGGTGTTCGATGTCGACCCCACAATGCGGTCCTCCTCTTTGCCTCGGGGGGTCCCTCGAGATCTTCCCGAGCTCGCCGATGGGAGATCTCCGTTCCTCTGAGTTTCTTCATGGTAAACAGGTTGTATCCTAAGCCAGAAGAGGAAGAAGGACCAGCTTGGTGAGGAGGTGGTACCATTCGGATCGGCTCAGCATTCTCGGGCTCCTCCTCGTTTCCGATCTGGTCAGTCCGAGCCGAGCTTCCCCGAGGAGGGACGGCAGTTCTGGGCTCCGGTCTAGTTTGCCTCCTCGGTTGACCGGGCGTTTTCCTCGAGGTAGATGCTACAGTTTTACCGACTATGGAAGCTCGGTATTGCTCCACCATTGTTTCTGAAGAAATGAAGAAATGAAATGTTAAGTAATGAAATCCGCTGAAAAGCTTACTATCAAAGTCACTCGTGAAAGACTATTATCCTTACTCAATGTTCGAGGGTCATCAGCAACTGCTAGTGGAAAGGTAGCTCGGCTGAGTCCAGCTTTTCGAAGTACGGATTCCAGAATAAGGAAAGCCGACTGGTACAAATCCGAACACATCTCTTTGACAAATCGTCAGGAATGACCTTCTGGAGCGGACCTAACAGTTCTCGTTTTCCGTACACCCACTCTCGCTCACCCGGCCATTTGTGTGGAACCATCTCCGAACTTCCCTCGGAAGCCGGTACTTCAGGTCCTTTGATAAAGAAGAATTGTTTCTTCCAATCGAGAGAATTGCTAGAAGTGATGGTCGATAAGACCGAATGATTCGAACGCTGGGATAAATACACAAACCCAACGTTCGAGGTGGAGGAAGTACTGATCTTGAAGAATTGCCAAAAGCGTCGGAAATTAGCGGCTTGGTTCTTGGCCTTCATCAAGACGCTAAAAGCTATCAAGTACCCAATCGAATTGGGAAGGATTTGTGCGGGAGCCAGGCTGAATGCATCTAAGACCTGCCCGAGTAAGGGGGCAAAAGGAATACGCAACCCATAGTCGAATTGCCGAGCATAGAAAGCTTGACATCCTGCGGGGGGCTTATTCACTCTTTGAGAAGGGGTCGGGATGATTAGCGAGTAACCCTCGGGAAGGAATTTACCTATCGTAGCTTTGAGGTTTGCCTCGTGCTCTTTCGGATCATACGCACTTGAGATGTCGTCGACCCATTTCTCGGTCTTCTGAGCCCGACCTGTGGCTTTGGATTTTTTCGAAACACCGGCTAGGTCGAGGATTCTCACACTGCACCCGCCTCCGATTTGATACCTCATTATCTCATGCTTATCAAACGGTACAGTCAAGCTATTATCATTGTCGGAGTCAGCTTTTTCTCCATCTCCACCCTCCTCACTGTCGGCCTCAGCATTTGGTTCCGCATCACCGTCGTGCTCGGAACCTTGTCGACCAGATGTTCCCTCTTCGATGTTTGGCTCCAAGGCATTCTCTATTTGATTGACGATCCTATTCGTCTCTTCAGAAGAATTTTCAGTATTTTTGTAGTCGTTTATAAGTTCTCCTGTGGATCCTAGCTCGGAATCCGATCGTGTAGGATTATCAGTTTGAATTTCTGGGTTCTCGGAAGTAGACATGATGATAAATGCTTATTGTGATGGTCAATAAAAGAGGGGTACTTTTTATTGATCTGATTGCTCCGATCTGCACTAAGTATGAATGACGTACTCGTCTTTTCTAAGTCAACATATATATAAAGGTTAAAAGGGTAAATTGCAAATTCAACCCCGAGTAACCGCGACGGTTAAGCTCCCACTCAGTAAGATTGAAGATTATCTTTTGTTAATAGCATTTATGGTCCTCTAAGCTTCAGAAATGAGTATTTTCGAGTCAGCAGGATAAAATATGCACTCTTTTTCCCTTCGCTCGGTTTTTATCCCACAGGGTTTTCCCGAGTAAGGTTTTTAACGAGGCATATCCAACTCAAGACTGTCCAAGGCCTGTTCTCCACTATCTGTTTCTCCGAACTTTAAATATTGCAGTTCCTGGTGAATCATCGAAGTGAATCCCTCAGATCGAAAACTCCGCCCTCCTATGGTTCGAAATATCAATACCTTCCATTGCTCCAAAGAAGATGTGCGCTCTTTTTCCCTAGCTCGGATTTTGTCCCACTGGGTTTTTCCGCACTAGGTTTTTAACGAGGCATGTCCGAAACATCAAGAAATCAAAGTCTTTCGCCGTGATGCTGTGTTTACTTCTCCGAGCTTCAGCTTCACTTACGCTCGAGAAGTGGGGGAGTATTGATGAGGGGTATTTCGCATATGCAACTTTAGGAAACACCTCCTGCTCAAGGTCGACCTCGATCCCGACCAAGATGGTACTCTCCGACCAGAAGGACATAATTCCGATCAAGCCAGAACGGTGGTATGGGATTCTACTCTCCGACCTACAGCTTTGTACAGCTGGCCGAGAGGTATTCTCCTACGGACGGTCCAGCTAGCTCATTACTATTCCTATATATACGCGGCGCATTTATGACATCAGGGACACGACTTCCAAGATATTCCTTCTGCTCGGACCTTTCGTTCGGACTAGATATTAGCTTGTATTCTCTTTGTATTAGTCTTTCTAGTAGTACGGCATCCCTTAATGCTCGGGTAGACCCACTTTGTAATTTGTATTCGAACACCGATATTAATATACCGTTTTCACACGCTCGATTCATATATTGTTATACTCCGCTTTCTTTATTGAACTCGAACGAAAAACGGTATAATCACTTTGGGTCGAGCTTCCCGATCATAAAATGATGACTGGCCGGCTTGGGTTGCAATTACGGATCTTAAAATGAGAAATTTTAACCCTGCCAATGGTTGAAATTTCGGATCTAAAAATGAGGAATTTCAACCTTGCACGCCAACTCGGGGAAGTGATCGTGCTCGGCCGGTAGCAAGAATGCTGGGAAAAGTATGGAGATAATCAGAAAAGATGGTCTGCAATTCATACTGTCTTACTTCAAACCCAGATATCATTAGACGATATACATAGACAGCTCGATCACTCCATAAGTCTACCGGGGCAATCGATTTGACAAACAAATTGTGGTGCACTCATCGGACGCTCGCCAATCCTTCTAGTCGAGGACACTAAGGGATGTTCGAAGTCCATAGAATAGGGCACAGTAGTTGTATTAGGACTTTATTCGTAAACATATTCAATAACTTTGTAATATGTTCGATGAATATCAATAAAGTTGTAATTCTTGTACTTCACTGATCTTTTGTATCTTGCTCGGAAATAATAAGAACCTTTTGTTTCAAATAAAATATTTGCAATCCATCTTTCTTTTCCATCGCTTTTATTTCTAGTTTTTTGCTTGCAACATCCCACTCGATAACGAACTAGCAATCCGATGAAACTTAAAAATCTGGATGGGAAGATTAACCCGAATCTGGAACATTTATTGATCGATAAAGTCTTCTCGGAAAGATTATCTGATAAGCATCCAAATGAATAATATCTGAAACTGAGAAGTTTCCTTCAAGCATAACTGAACTTAATAAATAATAATCCCAACTTGTTGGAATTTCCAAATGATATGAAGTTCTTGAAAAGTCTTCGAGTTTCGAGCAGAACTATTTTATCATAACATTTCGAGCATCGAGCTCTTTTCAAGCTGAATAGTCACGTTCTCTTAGAATAAGTCCTTATCGAGGAAGGGTCATAGCAATAGCTTGCACCCTCGGCCGATTTTATTTTTGAACATGTATTTATCGAGGAAGGGTCATAGCAATCCGCTTGCACCCTCGGCCGATTTTATTTTTGAACATGTATTTATCTAGGAAGGGTCATAGCAATAGCTTGCACCCTCGGCCGATTTTTATTTTTGAACATGATTTTATCGAGGGAGGGTCATAGCAATAGCTTGCACCCTCGGCCGATTTTATTTTTGAACATGTATTTATCGAGGAAGGGTCATAGCAATAGCTTGCACCCTCGGTCGATTTTTATTTTCGAACAAATTTTAATCGAGGAAGGGTCATAGCAACAGCTTTCACCCTTGGCCGATTTTATCTTTGAACATGTATTTATCGAGGGAGGGTCATAGCAATAGCTTGCACCCTCGGCCGATTTTTATTTTTGAACATGATTTTATCGAGGGAGGGTCATAGCAATAGCTTGCACCCTCGGCCGATTTTATTTTTGAACATGTATTTATCGAGGAAGGGTCATAGCAATAGCTTGCACCCTCGGTCGATTTTTATTTTCGAACAAATTTTAATCGAGGAAGGGTCATAGCAACAGCTTTCACCCTTGGCCGATTTTATCTTTGAACATGTATTTATCGAGGGAGGGTCATAGCAATAGCTTGCACCCTCGGCCGATTTTTATTTTTGAACATGATTTTATCGAGGGAGGGTCATAGCAATAGCTTGCACCCTCGGCCGATTTTTATTTTTGAACATGATTTTATCGAGGGAGGGTCATAGCAATAGCTTGCACCCTCGGCCGATTTTTATTTTTGAACATGATTTTATCGAGGGAAGGTCATAGCAATAGCTTGCACCCTCGGCTGATATGATTACTCTTTCTTCGTCCTGGTGCTCGGAATACAGTTTGAATTTAAATAGAGGATTTCATTGCTTGTCCTTACGCTTTAGGGAAAATAAAGTTGCGAAAACTGTAAATTACAAGAAAAATTAAAATGATTGCAACTATCTTCCATAGTATTTCCTTAGGTTAACTGCATTCCAAGTTCTTGGCAAAACTTCACCATTGAGGTGAGCAATTTTATAGGACCCCTTCTTTCCGACCTCCTGCACGACATAAGGGCCATCCCAGTTAGGCTGAATCTTTCCGACGTGTTTAGATACCTCTACCTTTTTTTGCACCAAATCCCCAACTTTGAATGTTCTTATCCTGACTTTCTTGTCATAAGCTCTTTCCATTCCGAAGGTTTATTGGGCCATGCGGTATTCCTAGGCCATGCAGGACTCCTAGGCCTAACAGGACTCCTTGATGGGGGCTATTTTACACATATAACGGAGTAGAGCTTTCCGAGGAGATTCAGGATCTATCCGACCTGTGAAGACCGCAAGATCGGCTCGACCCGCCCAAGTACATCTGATCGACCTGAAGACCGATCCTGAAGATTTATTGGACCATGTAGTACTCCTAAGCCAAGCAGGATTCCTAGGCCTAATAGGACTCCTAGTCAAGTTAGGATTAGTCAATTATTATAAATACTAAGTTCTACATTGTATGAAGGATCCAGATTTTAACCTATCAATAATACTACACTTGTTTCGCCTCCAAGATACTTGTTTTTACGTGTTTTACATTATTCTTGAGTTGCGCCATCCTGAGTACTTTAACCAAACCCCGAGTATAAAGTTGTTCCTTTAATATTTTACTAAGATTAACCTAAAGACGAAATCAGGCTAAATCAGTTGGCGCCACCGAGGGGCAAGGTTAATTGCTCGATCGAATATGGCCAATCCAAGAAAAAGCACACGTAACACAGGAAGAAGCACAACTTCTCAGCATCCACGTGCTATAGAAGGTCTGCCCGAAAATTCCCAAAGAATTAGCGCTAATAATATGCCGCCTCCCGCAGAACATTAAGATTTAGATCGAGCAGAGGGGCATGTTACTTCGAACGCAAACAACAACCAAAATAATCAGGAACGTCAAACTCCTAGCAGAAGTAGGGCTCCAAACTCGCCCGTTCGATCCATCCCTCCCCAACCGTTGCCAGCCGATCAAGAGAAGTTAAGGCAAATGGCTCAACTCGTGAATTCGTTATGTGCTGAAATCTTACATACGCCAGCACCAGAAAACGTTGGTCCTAGTATGGCCTCAATTCCGCCGACCGGATTGGTAAACAATATCAGGCGAGCCCGAGGGGACAATGACCGAGTTTCGGCTAAAGCAGAAAGCCCAGATGGGGACCAACGATCTCACATGTCCCCACCAAATGCAGCTAAAAGACACCCTGGTCGAAAAAGTAACCAGGCAAGAGCTAATGCTCGTCCTGAACCTTACATATCCAGAGAAAAAACGATTGTCCCAATCGACGATGAAGAGGAGCCCCAAATCATCGATCGACGAGGAACTAGAAGATTCTCTGAAAAAGACATTGAGAGGATGGTGGAGGAGTGAGTGGAACAAAGGCTTTTGACTTTGAGACAACCTTGGCCTCGTTTCCGAGAAATCCAGGATAGTATAGCTGTCTGTTCCCCATTCTGCCTAGAAATTAAGGAAGCACAGGCTTCTGGGCCTTTACCTGCACGACTCCCCAGATATGATGGAACTGGTGATCCGACTGGTTATATATTTAGTTTCACAAACATAATGAACTTATACGCTCATTCAGCGGAATACACGGTGAAATTGATGATCACGACCTTCGAGGGGTTGGCACTGGACTAGTTCGAAAAACAACCACCTAACTCAATATTTAGTTTTAGAGAGTTATGCAACAAACTAGAACAACAGTTTGCTAGTCAGAAAAGACAAAAGCTCCCCATGAGCTATCTGGGAACTATTATCCAACAAGATGGGGAATCTCTAAGAACTTGGTTAGCAAGATTCAATGTTGAACTGTTGAAGATCGACTCCCCAAATATTGATTATATCATATCTATTCTATTGGATCTGACAAAAAATAGGCAATTCGGCAATGCCTCAAGTCGGAAACAGCCAAGAACCTTCGCAGAAATCATGACGTTGGCCTCCAAGTATATGACTCAAGAAGAGATGAACTCATTCAAAGATAAAAATAAGAGTAAAGCATCCACTTCAGGGTCTAGGAAACCTGAAAAAACCCCCGATGCAAAGAGTCATGGATTACGATCGATTTTCCCAAAGGGGAAACGTATTCCGAAGGTTAGAATATAGCGGGAGTAACCCTGAGAAAAGACCTAATGTCTACCTTAGGCCTCGATCTCCAGAGAGGAATGTTAGAGATCGGGTGAGCTATGTGGAGTATACCAAACTAAACGCTCCAAGAGAGGATATTTTGGTGATACTGGAAAGAAGTAATTTGATTCCCCCAGCAAAAAGGATCACGCAAGCAAAACCTGGGGCAAAGAACTACGATTTATATTGTAGGTATCATCGAGCTCACGGTCACAAGACCGAGGACTGCTATCACCTAAAACAGGAAATTGAAAAATTAATTCAACAGGGCAAGTTGAACGAATTTGTGGACAGAACAGATCGGAGAAGACAAAGGACGCGGAGTCCTAGGAGGAGGGAAGAAAATAGAAGCCCTCGCGAGAGGTCTCCCAGCAATCGCGCGCCTCGAAGAGATGACATCGATAACGACCACGTCAATGGTACCATACATGTAATCTCGGGCGGTCCAGCTGGGGGCGATAGTCGAAATGCAAGACGGAAGACAGCCCGATCTCTAGAAAAAGGAATTATAGTCCCTAAAGAGATATGGACGCTGGAGAATAAGAACTCTGTCAAAGGGACTATCAGCTTCGATGAGAGTGAAGTCCCTAGAAATTTGAATTGGGACATTAACAAAGACCACCCCGATTTTCCAATGGTTGTCTCACTCAGAATCTCTGATTTTAATGTTAAAAGAATCCTGATCGACAATGGAAGCTCGGCTAACATCATAACCGTCGAAGCTTTGAATCAAATGAATCTAGGAAAAATAACTCTCCAAAGAGTAGCCACGCCACTAATAGGGTTTGGAGGAACGGAAATAGTTCCAGCAGGAACTATTAATTTAAGTGTAACCCTTGGGAACAAACCTCATCGAGTAGTAAAAATGATAAAGTTCTTAGTGGTGGAAACGCCATTCGCTTATAACGCCATCTTAGGAAGACCGGCATTAAACCAATTCCGAGCAGTTGTTTCAACCTATCATCAGAAGATAAAATTCCATACAGTCTCTGGAGTCGGCGAAATAGTTAACGATCACTGTATGGCATGGGATTGTTATAATACGGCACTATCTTTGAAAAGGAACGTCGATCCATTAACACCGTCAAAAAGGAAAACGGTAGGATCTTCAGTGGAGAAATCTCAAGAGCCAGAATTGCCTAGTACGGAAAGGATCGATAAAAAGGGAAAAGAGCCTACAAATTTGATTTTACGCGCGCCTAAGCATAAAGAGGTTAAACTTATCGAGAATGATCCAACCAAAATCACTAGGATTGGAACGGAATTGTCTCCGCAAGGAAAAATCATGTTGATCAACTTCTAAAGGAAAAATATAGATGTGTTTGCTTGGAGTTCGGAGGATATAGTGGGAATTGATCCGAGAATAATAACCAACTCTTTGAAAATAGATCCGAACGCAAAACCGGTCAGGCAGAAAAAAAGGAATCACGGCCCTGTGAAAGACAAAATAATAAAAGCAGAGGTCGAGAGGCTTTTGATGTCTAAACAGATAAGAGAGATACACTTTACTGAGTGGTTGTGCAATGTCGTACTAGTCTCAAAGGGTGACACGAAGGATAACAAATGGAGGATGTGCAACGATTTTACGGACTTAAATAGTTATGTCCAATAGATCCTTACCCTCTCCCAAGGATCGACTTGTTAGTCGACTCGACAGCTGGTTTTGCAATTTTCAGAATGATGGACGCATTCCAAGGTTTTTACCAAATTTTCATGGACGAAAAAGATCAAGAAAAGACCGCCTTCATAACCGAACAGGGAGTATATTGTTTTGTAGTGATGTCGTTCGGACTGAGAAACGCCGGAGCGACCTATCAACGGTTGGTGAACTTGATGTTTAAATAGTTAATTGGAGAAATAATGGAAGTACATGTCGATGATATGCTGGTCAAAAGCATGAGCGAAGAAGACCACATTAAACACCTTGATCGTTGTTTTAAAATTTTAAGGAAGTATGAAATGAAACTCAACCCCTTAAAATGCACCTTTGGGGTAAGATCTGGGAAGTTCTTAGGTTACCTAGTTCATGAAAGAGGCATCGAGGCAAATCCGGAAAAAAATATGTGCTATCACATAAATGAAGCCTCCCAGAAATATTACTCAAGTGCAAAGCCTGGTAGGGAAAATTGTTGCCCTCAACAGATTCATATCAAGGTCGGCAGATAAAAGTCTACCATTTTTTCAAACTTTAAGAAAAGCTAAGACCTTCGAATGGACCAAGGCTTGTGACCATGCATTCGATCGATTGAAAGAATACTTGACCTCAACACCACTACTCGCCAAACCTACAGAGGGACAGCCTCTTTACATATACATCGCTATTTCCGAGGCGGCAGTAAGCTCGGTTATGGTAAAAATTGAGGGCTCGGAACACAAGCTAGTATATTATTTGAGTAAATTACTGCAAGGAGCTGAAAAGAATTATTTGGTGATTGGAAAATTTGCTTTGGCTTTGGTGACGTCAGCACGAAGATTACGACCCTATTTCCAAGCATATAAAATCATCGTGCTTACCAATCAACCTTTGAGGCAAATTTTGTCAAAACCTGAAGCCTCGGGAAGATTAATCAAATGGGCCGTAGAGCTGGGACAATATGAGATCGAATATCAACCACGAACGGAAATCAAAGCTCAAGTACTTGTTGACTTCCTCCTAGAAACTCCAAGTCTGTCGGAGACGAGTCCTGAAGTGACATCTGCAAATGATAATAACATTATGATCGTCGATAATCTAGCATGGCTTATGCACGTGGGCGGTGCATCAAGCAGAGATGGTGGAGGTGCAGGAATTAATTTCCAAGGACCAAACGGTGAGGATATGAATTATGCCATCACTTTAGACTTCATGATAACCAACAACGAAGCAGAGTATGAGGCTCTAATTGCAGGATTGGAAATGGCAATACAAGCCAACATAAAGGTTTTAAATGTCTTAACGGATTACGAGCTGATTCAGAGACAAACTAATGGAATGTATGAGGCCAAAGAATACAACATGATAAAATATCTTGCAAAAGTAAAAGAATTGACTGAAAGATTTGACAAGTTCGAAATTCAAAATATACCCCGAGAAGAAAATCGATGGGCTGATCAGAATACAAGGGATGGAAAGTCTAAGAGAGTGATTACATGGTTAATCTCAAAAACACCGTCGATCGATCTTGACACCGTTCCTGTTACCGAAATAATGGACATCGACTTGGCCGCAGATAGTTGGATGACCCTCTAGTCACCTATCTGGAAGATGGGTCGCTCCCTAGCGATAAGAATGAAGCTAGGAGAATAAAATATCGAGCACCAAAATATGCCATTGAAAGGGAAAACTCTACAGACGATCCGTCTCTGGAATTCTGCTAAGGTGTATTCCTGAGCACCAGACCCAGAGCATCCTTAAAAGTATCCATGAGGGAGAAGCAGGAAATCACAGTGGGGCTCGAGCACTCACACTCAAATGTTTGAGAACTGTGTACTATTGGCCAACAATGTACGCAGATGCGCGGGATTATGTAAAATATTGTCATTACTGCCAGGTGCATTCAAATATATTACATCAACCGGCAGAGATAATGCACTCAATTCCGATCTGTTGGCCTTTTGATCAGTGGGGTATTGATATAGTGGGACCGTTCCCAATGGCCAGATCAAAAAAGAGTTATGTCTTGGTCGTTGTCGAGTATTTCAGCAAATAGATTGAATGTATAGCACTAGCTCGAATAACACAGTTCCAGGTCATAAATTTTCTTTGGAAGAATATAGTCTGTCGTTTCGGAATCCCGAGGGTCTTGATTTCCGACAATGGGACCCAATTTGCTGGAAAACAGGTTCAAGAATGGTGCTCAAAGTTTGGGATACAGCAAAATTTTACGTCCGTCGGACATCCTCGAGCAAAATGGGCAGACTAAGGTAGCAAATCGAGAGATTATAAAATCCCTCGAGAAAAGGCTGGACGACGCCAAAGGAAAATGGTTGGACGAGCTCCCTGGTGTCATTTGGGCTAACAGAACTACAATAAAAGCCTCTACCGGTGAAACACCTTTTAGCTTAGTCTATGGATCAGGGGCGGTTATCCCAGTTGAGGCACTTATCCCCAGCCCTAGAATTGAGTTGTACGATGAAGAATCAAATGATCAACTGAGAAGAGACGACGTTGATTTAAGTGAGACCTTGAGAGAAAAAGTCAGTCTTCGTTTACAAGCAGCCAAATCCAACATGGAAAAGGCCTACAATCAAAGAGTGAGAATACGATCGTTCAAGGAAGGTGATTTGGTACTTAAAAAGGTCGAGGTGTCGAAACATGTGGGTAAATTACAGCAAAATTGGGAAGGTCCATACGTGGTAACCGCAGTCGGCAAGAAGGGATCGTATAAAATAGCCCATATGGATGGAACCCCACTTCCTCGAACATGGAATGCAGTAAACCTCAGAAGATATTATGGCCGTTAATCTCGAGATAAGAGGTCTTGGGGATCAGATAGGATTTTACAAGAAGTTATCTTGTTTTTCATTCTTTAGTCTGTTTCGTTATTTTCTTTTCGGACGTCAAATTTATCTACGATTATAATAAAAGTTTTTGCTTATTTTTCCTCACATCGCATTTAAAAGACCATTGTCAAAATTCACTCTACAAAGGTTAAAACCAAAAGTTGGTATAAAACCTAAGTAAGAAAAAATATTTGAGTAAAACCGATTGGGTCGGTATAAACTCATCGATCTCCTAAAGAATGACCTACACAGGTTAAAAACCAAAAGTTGGTATAAAACCTAAGTAAGAAAAAATCTTTGAGTAAAACCGATTGGGTCGGTATAAACTCATCGATCTCCTAACGAACGACCTACACAGGTTAAAAACCAAAAGTTGGTATAAAACCTAAGTAAGAAAAAATCTTTGAGTAAAACCGATTGGGTCGGTATAAACTCATCGATCTCCTAATGAACAATCTTCAAATGGTTAAAACCAATAATTGGTCAAAAACCTAAGTAAAAACATATCTGAGCAAACACATTGGGTCCGGAGAAACTCATCAATCGACATCATACGATCTATGAAAAGGGAATTTAATATTATAAGTAAAAGAAGAATTTTATTTATGTTCCTAAAACTATTACAAATAAGTAAAGTACATTTGGGAATTTAGTTTTTATGCCCCTAATCGATCAACAACAAATCCTATTACATGCTAAAAGAAAGTCATAGTTGAGTACAGTTCGGTTGTCTGGTAGACTTGTAAAAAGCAATCTTACAAGGTCGATTCATCGACTAAGGCTATTCAGGTTTGAAGAATGGCGGCATGAATAGTGGGTTTCTGTTTTTGTTTATCTCCACACTTTTCCCAGCATTCTTGCTACCAGCTACACCCGCTCGACGAAGACAACCGCCTTTAAGTTCCGTAATTATGACCACAAAGCTCGGAATCAGAGAGAGCTTTGTGAGATCATAATTTTACGTCGGTCGATGGTGGTCAGCATTCTCGATCATACTTTCTAGTTTTAATGAACTGACCAGCTTTCCACCGACCACGGAACTATTAGATCGGAATGCCACCGTACCGACCCTTACCCATTTGCACAGGGTGGTCGATATATGATAGACACTCCGATCGATCCCCTTTTTTAGGGATCGGAGACTTCATGGTTTTTGAGAAGTCTCCATTTTCCGATTCCGCCCATACCGAGTCGACGTAATTAACAAATTGTTGATTTTCTGAGTTAGGTGGACGACCACCATTTTGAGAAAAGAAGAAGTACATTGTTTGGAAATTTAACTTTTAAGGGTAAATGAATGAAAGGTAAAGGATTCCTTTTATAGATAAGAGGGTAAATATCCAACGGTGAAACTCATATCCAATCAACGGCAATGACGTGATATCGGGAATTATGTTACATAACTACAAGCCTTAAATACAGGACTTGAATTAAATGCACTATTAAGTTGGTCAATAAAGGTCATACATTAGATCGATGTTCAAGGTGCAAAGACTATCACAGCAAAATTAATATTACATATCAAATATTCCTATCTGAACAGAGACATCGATCGACACACTAGCAGTTATACCTACAAAATATCAAAGAAGGAATTTATCTTCACTAAACAAACACTTCAGAGCTTCCTCGGAACGATCATCTTTCCTTCTACTTTGAGAACAGTGACGAGAAACTAATGTTCAGGCATTCTTCTTAGGGTCGACATCTGTCGATCATCGAGGGAAGAATACGTGCTTTCACAACTCGACCACCTCGAAAAAGCTGATGCTTTTCCTTTACAAAGTAAAATAGGGATCAGAAGGATCTCATGCATGGCATCGTCGACCTGTTAAAAACAAGTTGATTTCGATAAACCAAGAATCCAGCTTTCCTCTGATCTCGACCTCTACCATATGGCGTAATTTATGGTTGACTAATCCCTAATTACGAGATTCGTCCGACCATCACCATGTAAGATGGAGATTCCATTTTTCCAATTCATCCCATACCAAGTCAGGAATTCATCATTCGTTGAGGTAACACATTTTGGTGGACGACAATAGTTATACCAATAAAAATTCTTCTTGAACAACTTCATTTGTGTGAGATGGAGAAGCATGGAATGACCTTTTTATAAGCAGGAGATAAAGGATCCAATGGTGTTGCATTGAGATCCTATCAACGGTCCAGATTAAATAAATTAACAAGTTGATTCACAGGGTCGGATATACCTTCGATTATTACCATAGAATCAAAAGTGCAAGACCACAGATGAACAAGTCAAAAGTAACTGATTTTATTGAGATTTTTCAGAATCATTACATTTGACAAATACAGTCGATCAACTATAAAAGGAAAAAGTACATTCGTTCTTGAAATCTAACTACAGTTGTTACAAATACTAGCATACTAAGCTGTTCCTCGGAATGATTTGCTCCTCCAATCCAACGTACTCCTTATTCTTGGACTCTTGTCACTGCATTGGTGAAGATTGGCAAATATACTTCACCAGACCTTAACAAGATATCCTCCTTGGTCAGAGGATGTCCTGATGGAAGATTGCAAAGTATCCGCCTGAGTCGAAGGATAGCTCATCCAACTCATACGAAGTAGCCTCCTTGGTCGGAGAGCATACCTGACACAGGGGATACCATCATTTTAATGAACTAACCAGCTCTCGTCTCTCATGAAAAGATTGAGTTAATCTCTCCACCATAATCGAGATGCCATAAGTGCCAAATTGAAATGTTTAATGAAGACATGTTATTTCCCTCTTTTATGTTTCTTACTTTTCGTAAAGAGTTATTTATAGTGTGAGGAAATTATCAATTAATGGACAGGCATGTGAAACGTCCTACATCTACGGTTACGGCACAACTACCAAGATGATTTTTCCTCTCCCAAGAAGATAGATAACAGTTATTTTTGGCAATCAGATCGAAACAACGTATTATTCTACATATAAAAGATTGAGACAACGAACTGCTCTCCCAAGTTCTTTTTTCTCTTTAGAAAGCTTTTCAGTAGCAGCTCGGAGATTCTCGACCTCAGTCATCAGCGATCGATGAGTAGTAGCAATTGTGTTTATCCGTTCAAGAGACTCTTCTCGAGAAAAATAAGACCCATCATTTTGTATCCCAAGCTGAAGAGCTTCATGCTTGGCCTATTATGGAAGAATAAGAATGAGGAACTTCAAAAGCTAGAAGATAAAAGATCTCTATTGAAACAATAACAAAAGTCCACTTACCATCTCCAAACGCTTGAAAATGGACTGAACAAGACGCAAAGAAGAGTGGTTCTTCAGTTTATCAAGCTCCTTGGGCAGAATTGTACCCATTCCCAGATTCCAAGATACCCCATCAGGCTCGAGGGATGTTGGAATGCATGCATCAAAGGAAACCCCACCAGATCGACTCATCTCAAAGTCAGTTATTTCTTCGACCTGCTCCTTAAAAGGACGATCGTCTAAAAGAGACGGATCGTCCATGGAATTCTTGAAACCGGAGTGGCTGGGACCAGACCCAGTTTTAGATATATCTTGAGGAATAGTGGGAGGAGAGATAACTTGGGTATTTTGAGAAGTTGAAACAACAACATTAGAGCGCAAAGGGGCAAAGAGAGACTCGGGAATATCTTCCACAGGTCCCTTCATTTGCAAAGTTGGCTCGACCTCAGGGTTGGGAGGAGTAATAACGACCTGCTGAGAATCTTCTTGACCTGAGGTTTGATTTGTTGTGGCATCTCGATCGGATGGGGGGCGGTCATCCATTGTTTGGTCGACAAGAGGACGAGAAGTAGCTCGAGACTCCTCGTTCTGGTAAGCCTTCAGAATATTTGGATCAACCAATGGACTACGGATCGGAGCCCGTGAAGGTCCCGTAGAAGAATCCATTGTTTCCTTCGCCGGAGAGGGAATATTCATCACTATTTTTGGAATGCCTCCTGAAGAAGACGACACCGGGTCGGATTGAGGCATGGCTTCCCGAGAAGGAGCTCCTCCCTGGGAGGATGGGTGATGCGAACTTTCCGTTCGGGTTTTCTTCTTTGGAGTATCTCGTCGGGATAGACCCCATAGAGATCGTTTTGTGGCTCCAGAGAAAAGATTGGAACTCATGATCAAAAAACCAGAAAATCTTATGAATTATCGAACTATAGCTCCGATCTACAACACATAAAATTTATATTGCAAGTGGGGACGCGCGGTAAAACTTCAAAGATTTTACCTTTATATATAGTAAAGGAAATGACAATTATGTCCTCAATCCTTGGCGCGCACAGTAAAATTTCAAATAAATGTCAGAATGGATCATCAATTGCGTACTACGATCATCAAAATGTGATGAGGGCTATTTTACACCTATGATCGAATAGTACTTTTCGAGCCAGTTCAGAATCGATCCGACCTGTGAAGACCTCAAGATCGGCTCGACCAGACAAATATATATCCGATCGACCTACTCTGATCGACCTACTGTCCGTTTCAGGGGACCTAATGGGCCCTGCGATACTCCTAGGCCATGCAGGTTTCCTAGGCTAAATAGGACTCCTAGTTCAGTTAGGACAGGAGGAATATTATAAATAGCGAATCTTACATTGTATTTAGGATCCGGATTTTAACCTACGAAATATACTACTGTTCTTCGCCTCTTCTTATCATTGTCATCTACTTAATTATATTGCTGTGCTTATTCTTGAATTGCATCATCCTGAGTACTTTAACCAAACCCTTATTACAATAAAGAGTGATCTTAAACAAAATTACTGAGATTAAACCTAAGACGAAATTCGGTTAAATCAGTTGGCGCCCACCGTGGGGCTAGGTTAATTACTCGATCGAAATATGGCCAATCCAAGGAAAAGCGCACGTAACGCAGGGAGAACCACGAATTCTCGACCTTCTCGTGCTATGGATAGCTTGCCTGAAGATTCCCAAAGGATCAGCGCTAACGATACACAACCTCCGACAAACCAACAAAATCCTGATCCTTTAGAGGAACAAGCTGCACCAAACGAAAACACCAATCAAAACGACGGAGCACGACAAACTCCTACCACAAGTCGGGCTCCTAACCCGCCTGTCCAATCCATCCCTGCTACCCCGCTACCGGCTGACCAAGAAAAAATACTACAAATCGCTCAGCTTTTGAGTTCATTTTTTCCTCAAATTCATCCAACTCAGGCAGTTGCGGAACCAACTAGGGCCGCGGTTCGTCCATCGAGGGCGGTTAATAATCGCAAGGAACCACGAGAAAATAACGATCAGTCATCAACTCAAGCAGAGAGCCCATATGCTGACCAAAGATCTCAAATCTCCCCGCCAAACACAATTGTAGGACGCCCTGTTCGAAAAGACAATCAGGCAAGAGCCAATGCTCGTCCTAAACGTCACTTGTCTAAGGAACATACAGTAATCCCAATCGATGAGGAGGAGGAGCCCCCAGTCATCAATCGGCAAACGACCAAAAGAATCTCTGAAAGAGATATAGAAAGGATGGTCGAGGAGCGAGTCGAGCAGAGGCTTTTGACTTTGCAACAACCTTGGCCTCGTTCCCGTGAAATACAGGATAGTTTAGCTGCATGTTCCCCTTTCTATTTAGAAATCAGGGAAGCACATGCTTCCGGATCTTTGCCCGCCCGGCTCCCTAGATACGACGGAACCACTGACCCAACCGACTATATCTTTAGTTTCACTAATATAATGAGCCTGTATGCTCACTCAGCAGAATATACGGCCAAATTAATGATCACAACGTTTGAGGGGTTAGCACTGGATTGGTTCGGAAAACAACCGCCTAACTCGATCTTCAGCTTTAGAGAGTTGTGCAACAAGCTAGAACAACAATTTGCCAGCCAGAAAAAACAAAAACTCCCCATGAGCTATCTAGGAACTATAACCCAGCTAGAAGGGGAATCCTTAAGAACTTGGTTAGCTAGATTCAATGTGGAACTTTTGAAGATTGACTCTCCGAACATTGATTACATCATATCAATTCTATTCGATCTGACAAAAAATAGGCAATTTGGCAACGCCTTGAGTCGAAAGCAGCCAAGGACCTTTGCGGAAATCATGACGTTGGCCTCCAAATATATGACCCAAGAAGAGATGAACTCTTTCAAAGACAAAAATAGGAATAAAGCATCGACTTCAGGATCAAGAAAACCTGAAAAACCCCCAATGCAGAGGGTAACGGATTATGATCGATTTCCCCGAAGGGGGAACGTGTTTCAAAGATTAGAACACAATGGAAGTAACTTTGAGAAAAGACCCAATGTCTACCTCAGGCCTCGATCTCCAGAAAGGAATATAAGAGATCGAATTAGTTATGTGGAGTTTACAAAACTAAATGCCCCAAGAGAAGACATCTTGGTGATATTGGAAAGGAATAATTTAATTCCCCCAGCAAAAAGAATCACACAAGCTAAACCTGGGGCAAAGAACTACGATTTATATTGTAGGTACCATCGAGCTCACGGTCATAGAACCGAAGATTGTTATCATCTGAAACAAGAAATCGAAAAATTGATTCAACAAGGTAAATTAAATGAATTTGTTGATAGAGCAGATCGAAGAAGACAAAGGACAAGAAGTCCTAGAAGGAGTGGGGAAAATAGAAGTCCTCGTGATGGATCTCCCCGTAACCATCCACCCCGACGAAACGATATCGATGACGATCGGATCAACGGAACTATACATGTAATCTCTGGTGGACCAGCAGGGGGAGACAGTCGGAATGCGAGGCGACGGACTGCGCGATCTCTAGAACAAGGAATAATCGCTCCCAAAGAGATATGGGCACTCGAGAGTAAGAGCTCTAACCAGCAAGTCATCAAGTTCGACGAAAGCGAAGTCCCCAGAAATCTGAATTGGGACAACAACGAAGACCACCCCGATTTCCCTATGGTGGTCTCATTGAAAATATCCGATTTCAACGTCAAGAGAATTCTGATCGACAACGGAAGCTCAGCTAACATAATAGCCATTGAAGTGCTGAATCAAATGAACCTCGGAAAATTAACCCTCCAAAGAGTAGCTACGCCCCTAGTAGGATTTGGAGGGTCGGAAATAGTTCCAGCTGGAACTATTAACTTGAGTGTAACTCTTGGAAATAAACCACATCGAGTGACAAAAATGATTAAGTTTTTAGTGGTAGAAACACCATTCGCTTATAACGCCATTCTGGGAAGACCAGCACTAAACCAATTTCGAGCGGTAGTGTCAACCTATCACCAGAAGATCAAGTTTCCAACAAACTCTGGGGTCGGTGAAATAGTCAACGACCACTGCATGGCTTGGGATTGTTACAACACGTCACTATCCTTAAAAAGAAACGTCGATCCTCTAACACCGTCAAAAAGAAAAACAGTGGGATCTTCGACGGAAAGATCTCAGGAGCCTGAGTTGCCTAGCACGGATCCGATCAACAAAAAGGGAAAAGAACCCATAGATCTGACTCTGCGTGCACCAGAGCACAAAGAGGTCAAGCTCATCGAGAATGACCCTACCAAGATCACCAGGATCGGAACTGAACTATCTCCGCAGGGAGAAATCATGTTAATCAACTTCTTAAGAAAAAATGTGGATGTTTTCGCCTGGAGCTCGGAAGATATAGTGGGGATCGACCCAAGAATCATAACTCACTCTTTGAAGATAGATCCGAGCGCAAAACCTGTCAGACAAAAGAAAAGAAATCATGGCCCAGTAAAGGATAAAATAATAAAGGCAGAGGTCGAAAGACTTTTATTATCTAAGCAGATTAGAGAAATACACTTTACCGAGTGGTTATGTAATGTCGTACTTGTCTCAAAGGGTGACAAGAAGGATAACAAATGGCGGATGTGCAACGATTTTACAGACTTGAATAAATTGTGTCCGAGAGATCCTTATCCTCTCCCAAGGATCGACCTGTTGGTAGACTCGACAGCAGGTTTTGCAATCTTTAGTATGATGGATGCATTCCAAGGCTTCTATCAGATTTTCATGGATGAAAAAGATCAAGAAAAGACTGCATTCATTACTGAACAAGGCGTATATTGTTTCATAGTAATGCCGTTCGGATTAAGAAATGCTGGAGCAACCTATCAACGGTTGGTTAACCTGATGTTTAAAGAGCTAATCGGAGAAATAATGGAGGTGTACGTCGATGACATGCTAGTAAAAAGCATGAGCGAAGAAGATCATATAAAGCACCTTGATCGATGCTTCAAGATCTTGAGGAAATATGGAATGAAGCTCAACCCCTTAAAATGTACATTTGGGGTAAGGTCGGGAAAATTCTTAGGATATTTGGTCCATGAGAGAGGCATCGAAGCAAATCCAGAGAAGATACGGGCAATCACTGAAATGAAGCCCCCTAGAAATATTACTCAGGTACAAAGTCTAGTAGGGAAGATTGTCGCTCTCAATAGATTCATATCAAGGTCCGCAGACAAAAGTTTACCATTTTTTCAAACTTTACGAAAAGCTAAGACCTTTGAATGGACTGAAGATTGTGATCATGCATTCGAGCAACTGAAAAGCTATCTAACCTCGCCACCTATGCTCGCCAAACCTACGGAAGGACAACCTCTATATATATACATCGCTATTTCCGAGGCGGCCGTGAGCTCGGTTATGGTAAAAATTGAGGGCTCGGAACACAAGCCTGTCTATTATTTGAGTAAGTTATTGCAGGGAGCTGAAAAGAATTATTTAACAATTGAAAAGTTTGCTCTGGCTTTGGTGACGTCAGCACGAAGGTTGCGGCCTTACTTTCAAACATACAAGATCGTCGTACTTACCAATCAGCCTCTGAGGCAAGTGTTATCCAAACCAGAAGCCTCGGGAAGATTGATCAAATGGGCTGTAGAATTGGGACAATACGAGATCGAATATCGACCGCGAACTGCAATCAAGGCTCAGATACTTGCAGATTTCCTCCTTGAAACTCCAAGTCTGTCAGAGACAAGCTCCAATGCGACATCGACAAGCGATAACAGTGTTATGATCGTCAATGACCTACCATGGCTTATGCACGTCGATGGCGCTTCAAGCAGAGATGGTGGAGGCGCAGGGATCAATTTTCAAGGACCAAACGGCGAGGATATGAATTATGCCATCACTTTAGACTTCGTGGTGACCAATAACGAAGCAGAATACGAAGCTCTAATTGCAGGGTTGGAAATGGCTATACAGGCCAATATAAAGATTTTGAGTGTCTTGACAGATTCCGAGCTAATTCAGAGACAAATTAGCGGGATATACGAGGCGAAAGAATTCAACATGATAAAATATTTGGATAAAGTGAAAAAGTTAACTGGGAAATTTGATAAGTTTGATATCCAAAATATTCCACGCGAAGAAAATCGATGGGCTGATCAACTATCCAGATTTACAGGAACAAGGGATGGTAAAACTAAAAGGGTGATCACCTGGCTAATCTCCAAAACGCCTTCAATCGACCTCGATATTGTCCCAGCTAGTGAAGTAATGGATATCGACTTGGCAGCAGACAGTTGGATGACTCCTTTAATCACCTATTTGAATGATGGATCTCTCCCTAGCTGTAAAAATGAAGCTAGAAGGATAAGATATCGAGCACCAAGATATGCAATATTGGATGGACAACTTTATAGACGATCCGTCTCTGGGATTCTGTTAAAATGCATTCCCGAGCACAATTCCGAAAGCATCCTTAGAAGCATACACGAGGGAGAAGCTGGGAATCACAGTGGCGCTCGAGCTCTTACGCTCAAGTGCTTGAGAACAGGCTACTATTGGCCAACAATGTATGCTGACGCACAAGATTATGTAAAACACTGTCATTACTGTCAGGTACATTCGAACATAATACATCAACCAGCTGAGACAATACATCCAATTCCGATCTGTTGGCCTTTTGATCAATGGGGAATCGATGTAGTAGGACCGTTCCCAATGGCCAGATCGAAAAAGAGTTATGTTCTGGTCGCCGTCGAGTACTTCAGCAAATGGATTGAATGCATAGCCCTTGCTCGGATAACACAGTTCCAAGTGATAAATTTCCTTTGGAAAAATATAGTCTGTCGTTTTGGGATACCAAGAATTCTAATCTCTGACAATGGAACCCAGTTTGCTGGAAAACAGGTTCAAGAATGGTGCTCGAAGTTTGGGATACAGCAAAATTTCACGTCCGTCGGACATCCTAGAGCTAATGGACAAACGGAGGTCGCAAATCGAGAGATTATCAAATCCCTCGAGAAGAGATTGGACGATGCAAAAGGGAAATGGTTGGACGAACTACCAGGCGTCATTTGGGCGAACAGAACTACAGTAAAAGCCTCCACGGGTGAAACACCATTTAGCCTAGTTTATGGGTCAGAGGCAGTTATCCCAGTCGAAGCGCTAGTTCCCAGCCCAAGAATTGAGCTCTACGAGGAGGAATCAAACGATCAACTGCGAAAGGATGACATCGATTTGAGTGAGACCTTGAGGGAAAAAGCCAGCTTACGTTTAGAAGCAGCTAAGTCCAGCATGGAAAAAGCCTACAATCAAAGAGTAAGGATACGATCATTCAAAGAGGGTGATTTGGTACTTAAAAAAGTTGAAGTATCCAAACACGTGGGAAAGTTACAGCAAAATTGGGAGGGTCCCTATACAGTCATTGCGGTCGGCAAAAAAGGATCGTACAAGATAGCACATATGGATGGGACTCCGCTTCCTCGAACATGGAATGCAGTAAATCTCAGAAGATATTATGGTCGTTAAGTTCGAGACAAGAAGATTTAGAAAGTAGTCAGGATTTACAAGAAAGTAGTTTTTCCATTTTATAGAGTATTTTATTATTTCCCTTTCATACTTTAAAAATTACCTACAATTATAATAAAAGCTTTTGCTTATTTCCAAATAAGGCACGTTCAAAAGACTTTTGTCAAAATACAATCTACAAAGGTTAAAACCAATAATTGGTATACAACCTAAAGACATTTTTGAGTAAAACCGATTGAATCGGGAAAACACTCACCGATCTGCTAAAATGATCTACAAAGGTTAAAACCACAATTGGTAAACAACCTAAGTATAATAATCTTTGAGTAACACCGATTGGGTCGGTATAAACTCATCGATCTCCTACATGAATGATCTACAAAGGTTAAAACCACAATTGGTAAACAACCTAAGTATAATAATCTTTGAGTAACACTGATTGGGTCGGTATAAACTCATCGATCTCCTACACGAACGATCTACAAAGGTTAAAACCACAATTGGTAAACAACCTAAGTATAATAATCTTTGAGTAACACTGATTGGGTCGGTATAAACTCATCGATCTCCTACACGAACGATCTACAAAGGTTAAAACCACAGTTGGTATAAAACCTAAGTATAACTACCGATTTACGCAAACAAACAAGCTGATGTTAATATATAAAATTTTATTATCACTGATGAAATATACATCGGAAAGATACATAAACTACCCTAGCTACATAAAACAATAAATTCCATTATACGATAAAGTAAGGGGCTAACAAGAGGACTTCAGCTCGATTTATCTCTGTATTTCTCTCAGAATTCTTGCCACCAGCTAGAACCGATCGAACTCAGTCAAGCTCGCAGCCACAAAGCTTTGGAATCAGAGAGAGCTTTGAGAGATCATAATGTTACAACGGTCGATGGTAGTCAGCATTTTTCGGACATACATTCTCGTTTTAATGAATCAACCAGCTTTCCACCGACCGCGTAACTAATAGATCGGAACCCCACAACACCGACCTTTACCCATTTTCATAGGATGGTCGGATGAGTGTAGGCATTCCAATCCATTCCCCTTATTAGGGGTCGGAGATTTCATGGTTTTTGAGAAATCTCCATTTTCCGATTCCGCCCATACCAAGTCGACGTGGTGAGTGATTTGTTTGACTCTCGAGTTAGGCGGACGACCGCCATTTTGAACACAGAAGAAGTACATTATTTAAGGGTTTTTACTTATGATGGTAACTAAAAGAAGGAAGATTCCTTTTATAGACAGGATAAGTTGAAATCCTACGGTGAGACTCACATCCAATCAACGGCTATAACACCACATCGGGAATTACGTTACAAAGTCATAACTGCAAGCCGTAAATAAAGGAATGGAAATAAATGCGTTTTTGACTCGGTCGAAATAGAGGTATTATATTAGATCGATGAAGACAATACAACGACTATCATAGCAGAGCTAGTATTACATATTCATCGATCAGCTACGCTAAACAATTACACCTACAAAATAACTAAAGAGAGAATTTGGTTTCAAAACGCTCCTGAACCTCCTCGGAACGATCGTCTTTTTTCTACTTTGAGAACAGTGACGAGAACCTAAAGTTCAGGCTTCTTCTACGGGTCGGCAGGTGTCATCGGGCAAGCAAAGCCGCATGCTATCACGATTCGACCACCTTGAAGAAGTTGATGCTCTTTCTTCGCTGATTAGAGTAAGGATCAGAAGGGTCTCATGCATGACATCACCAACCTGTTAGAAACAAGTTGATTTCGATAAGCATAGAATCCTGCTTTCCTCTACTCTCGACCTCTATCGTACGACGTGGTGGATGATCAGCTAATCCCCAGTTATGAAATTTATCCGACCATCAGCGCATAAGACGAAAATCTCATCTTTCCAATTCTTCCCATACCAAGTCTCGAACTCCTAGGTAGATAAACCGACAAATCTGGGGCTCGATGATACTTATAATAATAAATATTCATCTTGAATGACTTCATCTTCTGAGAAATGGAGAGGAATGGAGTGAATCTTTTTATAGGCAGAGGATAAAGGATCCAATGGTGTTAAATTGAGGTCCCATCAACGGTCCAGATTTAAAAAAACGTTATAAGGATGGTTCGCAGTATCAGAAAAAAATGATCAATCATTGTTATCGAACTGAACATACAAAGAATAATTAATTTTATTCAGGTCTTTGAAAGGATCATTATATTTCACAAGTACAGCCATATCATCACAAAAAACTACATTTACATTCAAGGATCATTACAATTATTTCGAACACTAGTCCTACTTTGTTACTCCTCGGAATGATCTGCTCCTTCAATTCGACCTTCTCCTCAGACTACTACCAATGCATAGAGACGAGGAACATGCAGAAGTGCGTATATTTGCTGATACTGGTGAATTAACGACCTCTAAATGGGCCACATGGTCACCAGGAGGCATGCTGCATCCGGGGTCGATCACAGTATCAAGCTAAAGCACACTGAGAAGGGAAGAACTTTGCTGTCGTACAATTGAGACAGGTTCGTTCTCCATGCCTTGGGGGCAAGTTTTCGAGCATGCATGGACAAAACACCATTTTAATGAACTAACCAGCTCTCGCCTATTCAAAAAACTATCGGGTTTGATATCTCCACCATAGTCAACAGGCCATGAAAACCAAATTAAACTGTTCAGAGGTGGCATATTGTTTCAGTTTTTCTTCTTTTTCCTACTTCTCCAATAAGCTATTTATACTACGGGGAATTAACCAATCAATGGACAGAGCATACGAATCGTTCCTACAGTTATGGCACACCTACCAAATTGACTTCTCATCTTCCAATAATATTGCAATAAGTTATTTATTAGCAGACAGGTCGAAAAGACGCGGAAATCGAACAAAAAGCATGTTTTTCTATTTATCAGGCAAAATGTTTATTTACATTCAAAAAATCAAAAAAAAAAAAAAAAATAATAATAATGAAAGACTGTTGTCTACTTCTCGAGAGCATGATCGGGATTTGTTTGATGAGCAAGGAAGTTCATCATTTCTTGGGCTCGCTGCTTATATCCAAAGGAAAAACCCCTGTCAAACTCTTGATCTTTCAATTCAAGAAGGTCCGCATTTTCCTTAACGAGCTGTTCCTTATCAGAGACGAGCTGTTCCTTCTCAGACACCAAATTGTTGTTAGTTTGAACAAGCTCTTCTTTCTCCTTCGAAAGTCTTTCGGCTGCAGCTCGAAGATTCTCCACCTCAGTCATCAGAGCTCGATGAGCTACGGCGATTCTGTTCATCCGTTCTAGAGAATCTTCTTGGAGAAAGTAAGACTCATCATTTTGAATTCCGAGCTGGAGAGCTTCATGCTTGGCCTATGAGAAAGAAATGAGAATAAGGAATTCCTCAAAAATAAAAATTCCTAATATCGCAATAACAAAAATACACTTACCATCTCCAAACGCTTAAAGATAGACTGAACAAGACGCAGAGAGGAATGGCTTTTCAGTTTATCGAGCTCCTTGGGTAGAATCGTGCCCATTCCAAGATTCCAAGAAACACCATCAGGATCAAGATTTGAGGGGATGCAAGCTTCAATAGAAACTCCACCAGATCGACTATATCCAAATTCAGTTATTTCTTCTACCTGCTCCTTAAAGGGACGATCATCTAAAAGAGATGGATCATCTGCAGTATTTTCGAGACCAGAACGACTCGGCCCAGATCCTGTTTTCGGAACGTTTTGAGAAATAGGCACAGGGGAGACGGCACGAGTATCTTGAGAGATCGATACAATGACCTGAGGATGCATAGGGGAAAAGAAAGACTCAGGAATGTCTTCCATGGAATCCCTCAGTTGTAGAGTTGGCTCCATCTCAGAATTTGGAGCAGTAATTACGACCTGTTGGGAACCTTCTTGACCTATGGTTTGATTTGTTATATCTCGATCGGAAGGAGGACGTTCCTCCGTTGATCGGTCGACGGGAGAAGGAGAGATAGCTCGAGACTCCTCATTTGTTGTATTATCGATTGGAGGAGGAGAGATTGCTCGAGACTCCTTGTTTGTTGATTGATCGACTGGAGGAGGAGAGATAGCTCGAGACTCCTGGTCGATTGTTGGGTTTACAAGAGGAGGAGAAGTAGATCGAGAACCCTCATCCTGGTAAGCCTCAAGAACTCTTGGATCAACCAAGGGACTACGGAGCGGAACCCCTGAAGGTCCCGTCGAGGAATGCCTAGCTTTCTTTGACGGTGAAGGAATATACTTCACTATCTTCGGATGTCCATCGGGTGAGGACGACACTGGGTCAGATCGAGGCATGGCTTCCCGAGAAGAAGCTCCCACTTGGGAGGATGATTGATGAGAACTTTCCGTTCGGGATCTTTTCTTCGGGGTATCTCGTCGGGGAGGACCTCGTAGAGATCGTTTTGCAGCTCCAGAAAACAGGTTGGAACTCATGATCAAAAAATCAGAAATATTTGTGAATTATCGAACTATGAGCTCCGATCAACGACAAAAAAAATTTTATATTGCAAGTGGGGACGCGCGGTAAAACCCCAGAAGATTTACCTTTATATATAGTAAAGGAAATGACAATTATGTCCTCAAACCTTGGCGCGCGCAGTAAAAATTCAAATATATGACAAGAACGGATTGATGGTATATTACAATCATAAAATCGACGAAGAATATTTCATTGAAAATCATATATATATATATCAATAGAGGAATTTTACATCAGCTGTACTTACTAAATTACAAGGATTAAAACAAAACCCCAACATCTTGAAAGCAACCTAAGATGGGGAGATATCTTCCTACGGGGACAATCTTTCTTCACCTTCTTTCTCTCCCTCATCGGCTTGATTTCCTTCAATATCCTCTTCGGTGTCCTTGTCTTCTTCTTCATCTTCTCGATCTCCCACTGCCTGCTCTATTAATCCCAAGTCGGGCGTGGGAACAGGAAATGGGGTTCCATACTCGTCAACTAAATGAGCCAGAGGATGATCACTGTACACGGTTGAAGGTAAGCAATCAGGAGGATATTCTTGAAGTCTTCGATCTCTCTCAATAGCCATAATTCGACGATACTCCTCACGCTTATCGAGAATCTGTCCTGACTCAATTAATTGGTCGACCCCCTTAAAGAATGAGCTCAAGAGTAAATCCCCAATTTTCTGATGGATTATAGCCGTATGTACTGGAGAATCTAGAAATTCTCGAACGATGGGCTCGACCTCGGAAGCTCGATGCTCGTCTATGATCTTTTCCAAATCAGTAGAATCGTCTTCCTTTGCCTTAAGCTGAGATCGAAGTGAGGAGATCTCCGACTCCAATTTGCTAACTACAGTAGCATGAGAAACTCGCTGTTCATCCAGTTCCCGAGTCAACTGGTCGACCTGAGCCTGATACCGACTAGCATCCGTCATCATGCCAATGATATGTGGATTATCAGTTTCCAAGTTCTCGTTGGCGAGAGGAACAGATGGAGTTTCAGTGGAAGATCGAGAAGCACCAATCTGAGCAAGATGATCTTCGAGCTCTTTAACCCTGGCAGTTAAAATATTGTTGCTCTCTTCAACATACTTACACTGATCTCTGTGTAATGCCATATCATATAGCGCGGATACCATGGCATTACCGGTCTGTAGCAAGAAAGAATTGTCTAAATAAAGACCAAGAAGAATATCAAGGATTATCGACAGAATAAAAGGAGTTAAAGAATATTACCACTTCATGGGCATGAGCAGCCCTTGCAAGCTGTTCGAGAGGTTTCTTCATAATAGTCCTCTCCACGTCTCGAACAAAGGTCGAAGATAAAAGAACGCGAATGGACTTATCGACCACATTCTCCTTGTCATCGGACATCAATGAGTCCTTCTCAGAATAACCTGCCGCCCGCCGTCCTTGAAGATGACTCTCGATCATATCCACCAAAGAGGCTTGGTGGCTAGTATCTCCGACATGAGTGAAATACTCTCCTCCTTTTGGCTTCAGGGCCAGTAGGATTACGTTCAGGCCAATATTTACTACCCAGGATACCATATTTTTCCCTAAAAGTTTTGGGAGGATAACCGCGACCTGGACGAGAGCTCGAAGCCGGTATGTCTGAAGAAGTTAGACCAGAAAGAGGAGGAGCTATTCGGATAGGATCTGCATTCTCGGACGACTCCTCCTCGATGTCTTCCAGATCTTGGAATTGATTCCTTCTCCTTTTTCTAGATTCC